>OY723266.1:0-575761 GCA_963210315.1 Rhynchopus euleeides
GACCCTACCCTTGACCCAACCCTAGGGTTAGGGTCAGGGTTGACCCCAGACCCTACCCAACCCTAGGGTTAGGGTTAGGGTAAACCCTTGACCCAACCCTAGGGTTAGGGTCAGGGTTAACCCTAGACCCTACCCTAACCCTAGGGTTAGGGTCAGGGTTGACCCTAGACCCTACCCAACCCTAGGGTTAGGGCTAGGGTTAACCCTTGACCCAACCCTAGGGTTAGGGTCAGGGTTGACCCTAGACCCTACCCAACCCTAGGGTTAGGGTTAGGGTTGACCCTAGACCCTACCCTTGACCCAACCCTAGGGTTAGGGTCAGGGTTGACCCTAGACCCTACCCAACCCTAGGGTTAGGGTCAGGGTTGACCCCAGACCCTACCCAACCCTAGGGTTAGGGTTAGGGTTAACCCTAGACCCTACCCTAACCCTAGGGTTAGGGTTAGGGTTAACCCTTGACCCAACCCTAGGGTTAGGGTCAGGGTTGACCCTAGACCCTACCCAACCCTAGGCATAGTGCCCCAAACATATGGGTGATATGGCGGAAAAATTTTTGGGGTGTTTTTGGGTGAAAATCCGGGCAACCCGGGCCCTTTGGGACCACATAGGCCAGGAAAGGCCAAAATTTTCGACTTTTTTCGGAAATTTTCCGATTTTTCACAGTGTGGCAGTCCGCAGACACAGATTTTCGGGTCAGAAAAAAAAAAATTTTTTCGACCCAAAAATTTCGGATTTTTTTCCGGAGGGTGTATGGTGACCATCCCGGAAATCCGAAAAAAACCTGATTTTTCCTGATTTTCGGATTTTTCTCGAAATTCGCCCTTGTGTCAACCAGTGGCAAATTTTTCGGAAAATCGGGAAAAAACAGGAAAATCCGGAAAATCATACACCCTCCAAGAACGGGGAATTTGCCCGTGTGTGGTAAAAGTCCCAATTTTTATGAAAAAATGACAAAATCGGGGCGACTAGACCCCATTTTGGGTGGTTTTCGGGTGAAAAACGTACCCTATGCATCCCTGGGGTACATTGTATACCATCCAGGGCCTCTAGGACCAGTAGAAGTGTGTGAAAATGCCTTTTTTTTACCCAAAAAAAGGACCCTGCAACGATGTTGGAGGACCCTGCACACATCCTGCAGCCATGTTGTAGGCACACTATAACGCAATAACCACCCAGAAACCACTGGGAATGCCCTAAAAGGGGTGTATGGGCCTGTCGGAACAGGTTTTCTCCACCGAATTGCCCAAATTCGGTCCGATATTTTGAAAAAACTGTGAAAAATGGGGGTTTCGCCCATGTGGGGTAAATGTCCCAATTTTACGAAAAAATGATAAAATTTGGGCGACTAGACCCCATGTTGGGTGGTTTTCGGGTGAAAAATGTACCCTAGGCATCCCTGGGGCACATTGTATACCATCCAGGGCCTCTAGGACCAGTAGAAGTGCGTTAAAATGCACATTTTTACCCAAAAATGACCGTGCAACCACCTTGCACAGGACTCACCCCAGAAAAGCGAAAAAAATGTCAAAACATGGCCAAAAATGAGGGTTGGTGGGCCCAAAAGTGGGTAAAAACCTCCGGAAATTCATATCCGGAGTGGGTTTGGGGGTGGGTTGGCACTGTTGACCTCCAGACCTGGATATTTCAAAAAAATTACAGTTTTTCTCAAGGACATCTGGGGGCCTAGGGGGGGGGGGCAGTGATGTGTGCCTTGATTTTTTTTGGATTTTTTTGATTTTTTTGGGTGTGTTTTCAGTGATTTTTTTGACTTTTTTGACCCCCTTTGGGGTTTTTGCTTGGCTGAGAACACTCATCCACCCAAACATGTTAACAAACACCCCCACCCCTTGAGATGCCTGGGCGCAAGGCTTGCTGGTCGCACGCGGAGTACACCGACACGGAGCAAGGGAGAGGGATCATCCCTCAATCATCCCTCCTGTGTTTGTATGGGTATATCCCCCTGTTTTGTACAGTGGCAAGAATCTGACTTGCGAGGGCACTTCCTGAGCTTGCCTCATAGGGGGTAGTGCCCTGGTTTTCCTTTCCCAGGAGATGTCAGAAATATGCGGGCTTTCGCCGAACTACAGATTTTCGCTGTTAGCCCTTTGGGGTTTTTCCGAAAATCCCGAAAATCCCGCCCCAGGTCCCTCTTATGGGTCCACCGACGGACAGAGTCTATATTATCGTGTTGTGTGGGATAGTGGGTGGGCAGCTCGCTCACCCCCACACATACACGGGGGATTGACTTTTATGGATTTTTATGGATTTTTATGGATTTTTATGGATTTTTATGGATTTTTTTGAACCGGGCTCAGGAAACCCTGATTTATAACATCACTGGGGGGGGGGGGGGGGGTCAAAATTGGACCCGGACATCCGGACACCCGGATTTCCGGTCCGGATATGTCCGCCCTGTCCGCCCTGAAATCGCCTAAGGGGCCGGGGGAAATCCAGGAAATTCGGGAAATCCAGGAATATGAAGAATCCTCCTATGGGACTCACAAATATCTCCTTCACAATAAGGCCTTTACCTCGCGGCCGTGGTGCGACACTCACGCACGGACAGACACACGCACACACACCTTCTGTGTAACCATTGTACAGTGCAACATTCGATGCCTCAATTGGTGTTATGCCTTCCCCCTCCTTCCTGCTTCGGGCTCAACACAGGCAAGAGGAGCAGCCCACGTGGGACTCTCCGTACGCTAAGAGGCTGTTGCTGACACATTCCACACTCACCCAAGTCGCAACAAGCGAGAGAGCCGGGTCGCTGGTGGTGCGCATCGAGCGACGCAGCACAAATAGGGTCTCAGTCCTCACTGCATCGCTGCAGACAGGAGGTCGGCTGCACCTGTGTGGCCGGCTGCTTGTGCAGCAGAAAGCGGCGTGACGCCATCATTATTAGCCTTGTTCACATCAGCTTGTCCTTCAGTCATGAGGATGCGCAACGCTTCAGCATGGCCGTTCTGAGACGCTATAAAACACGGCGTCGTACCGTATATGTTGGCCTTGTTCACATCAGCTTGTCCTTCTGTGATGAGGATGCACAATGCGTCAGCGTGTCCGTTCTGAGCCGCCATGAAACACGGCGTCCAACCGTCGTTCTCCGCCTTGTTTACATCAGCCAGTCCTTCTGTGATGAGAATGCGTAATGCGTCACCGTGTCCGTCCTGAGCCGCCATTAAACACGGGGTCGTACCGTCGTTGTTGGCCTTGTTCACATCAGCTTGTCCTTCTGTGATGAGGATGCGCAATGCGTCAGCGTGTCCCTCCTGAGCCGCCTTGAAACACGGCGTCGTACCTTTATTGTTGGCCTTGTTCACATCAGCTTGTCCTTCTGTGATGAGGATGAGCAATGCGTCAGCGTGTCCGTTCTGAGCCGCCACGAAACACGGCGTCGTACCGTCGTTCACCGCCTCGTTTACATCAGCTTGTCCTTCTGTGATGAGGATGCGCAACGCGTCAGCGTGTCCATTCAGAGCCGCGATGCAACACGGCGTCACACCGTTGTTGTGGGCCTTGTTAACATCAGCCTGTCCTTCTGTGATGAGGATGCGCAATGCGTCAGCGTCTCCTTTCTGAGCCGCCATGAAACACGGCGTCGTACCGTCGTTCACCGCCTTGTTCACATCAGCCTGTCCTTCTGTGATGAGGATGCGCAATGCGTCAGCGTGTCCGTTCTGAGCAGCCACACAACACGGCGTCACACCCACGTTCATGGCCTTGTTCACATCAGCTTGCCCATCTGTGATGAGGAGACGTACTGCGTCAGCGTGTCCACTGCGAGACGCAATGAAACACGGTGTCCTCCCCGCATTGTCGGCCTTGTTGACATCAGCTTGTCCCTCTGTGATAAGGATGCGCAATGCGTCAGCGTGTCCGTTCTCAGCCGCCTTGAAACACGGCGTTTCACCGTCGTTCACGGCCTCGTTCACATCAGCTTGTCCTTCTGTGATGAGGATGCGCAATGCGTCGGTACGCCCCATCTGAGCCGCCATAAAACAAGGCGTCCTCCCGTCATTGTCAGGCTTGTTCACATCGGCCTTTCCTTGTGTGATGAGGACACGCAAAGCGTCTGTGCAGCCGCCTGCAGCAGCGACGCTGCACGCACTGCGCCCCAACGCATCCACCGTGTCAGCCGCGAGGCTGCCCGACAGGAGGACATCCTTCAGCAGGTCAGCACGATTCCCTGCGGCTGCCGCATGCAGCACAGTCCACCCTTTCCGCGGTCCCTCTTCCTCGTACGCTCCCCAGAACGTGTCCCCAAGGGCGTGCATTGCCTTGTCCAACACCGCCCGCTTGCAGACACACGCAATCAGCGCAACACCTGCTGTGTGCACCTCTTGCGGTACGCACGCAACATCCGCACCCTTGCTCAGCAGCACTGCCGCGGTCTTGTCGTGGCTCCCGCCCTTGTTCATGCGCAGCGCTGTCGTGAGCGCATCGTTGAGAGCATCCGCGTGGGCTGCGGGTGCCAGGTTGGCACAGCACAGCGACACCACCTGCTCGTTGTTTTTTTTTGGTACCCGGGGGCGAACCGGGGGACTGCTACTCTCCACCTCTGCTCTTGGGGTGTCTGCTGCTTGTCGAGATGACATGCAGGGCGGAAGCCAACGACACAGTTGCTGTTGGCCACGTGTGGCAGAGGCTAGAGGCTAGAGGGCCGTGTACTTGGCAAGTTCGAACAACAAGGGCCAGACCTCTTCTACAGTCTCTCCCCAAATGGCGACCGTTCGAAAAGTCCAGGGCCCAGAACGCGCAAAAAACAGGGTTGAAACAGTCCCTGTCGAGCGGTTTGCGGGACCGAGCGGGCCATCCCTCCAAACCACTCGAACTGGGGGAGGGAACTGCAGAGGAGGGGCGGAATCGAGGGGAATGGTGGAATCAGGGAGCGAATTTACAGGGGTCCGTGGTGCCGTGGCTCTCACACACGTTCTGCTGGTGCCACTCCGAGTTTGTGGCGAACTTTTTCGGACACCACCGACCCCCCCAAAGGGCAAGACTATTCACACTGTGCAAGACTCTATTAAGGGGGAGGGGCGGGGGGGGGGACGATCAGATTTGTTTGTTTAGGCGCCGTGGGACCGAATGGACTTTCCGGACCCACGGCTCGAAGGTCAAACTATACACACTGGAATCGGTGATGATGCTTGGGGGCCTAGGCGCGAGGGGAACGGACGCGGGGGTCCCAACCACCCACCCTAGACGGACTATACACACGACTCTACCGAAGAGGGGAGGAGGGGGAAGGGGGGGGGAGGAGGTTGCACCCTACGTGCACCGTCCTCTCCCTGCATGAACGCTTCACCTCCGCCGACGGGGCCCCTGGCCCCCTACTCCGATCACCGCAGCCTGCCTCTCCTGCCCGCCGCCACGGTCCCTACGGTCGCCGCCACCCCTGCCGCCGCCTCTCCCGGCTGCCCACCTGTCGCGACCCTGCCTCCCTCCACCCTGGCCGTCGCCCCTCCTGTCCCGGGGGTCCGCCACCCCTCCCCCGCCACGGCCGCCCCGCGGTCGCGCCGCCTCCTCCGGGTGCCGCTCACGCGTCCGTCTCTTGTCCACCCGGCTGTTCACGCGCTTGCACGCGAAGAACTCCTCCACCCGTGCCGCACTCGCCCCTTCCCGCCTCGAGTTGAAGTCGGCATCAACCGACCGTCGATCCGCCACCCACTGCTTGTAGACAGCGTGTGCCGTCTCGACCTCCAACTCTGAGCGCCCGTGCTGGCCGAAGAGCTCGAACCAGCCTTCTGCCGTCCGAGGGACCCACGCCGCCTCCTTCGCTCCCTCCGCCGCCGCCTTCGCTGCCGAAGGAAACACCATCCTGCCGTCCACCTCTGCTGGCCCGTCAGACCGACTCCCTGCCCACTTCCCCATACCCGCGCGAGCTGCTGAGATCAGGATCACTGACACTTGGGTGGCTGTGTTTGTGTTTTGGGTGCCTCCCGTTGACGTGACCGTGCCCTCGTCGCTCATGCCGTCCACCCCCTCCGACAACTCGTCGTCGAAGGCGATGCCGCCGTCCGCCCCTCGAGGGAGCTCCATCGTCGATGCTGCTGCCGCTGCCGCCGCTGTCGCTGCCGCTGCTGCCTGCCGAGGGATGGCTGTGGGTCCGTTGTTGGAGCCTTCCCCCAGAGGTGTCGCCGCTGCTGCCGCCGCCGCCGCCGCCGCACTCGACGGGGTGCCCCCCACGGGAGCTGCCGAAGGGGATGGTGAGGAGTGGGGAAGGGCCGGCGAGTGCCGGGATGGAGTGGGTTGGGATGGAGTAGGTTGAGAAGAAGTAGAGTGGGATGATGTAGGGTGGGATGTAGTAGGTTGGGATGATGTAGTCTGAGATGTAGGGTGGGATGTAGTAGGTTGGGATGATGTAGTCTGAGATGTAGGGTGGGATGTAGTAGGTTGGGATGATGTAGTCTGAGATGCCGTCGGAGGGTGGGTGTTATGGGGTGAAGGGAGGGGGTGGGATGTCGAAGAAGACGGGTTGTCGAGGTGTGCTTCACCGCACCACCTGTATGTCGCCGGGGACTTGTCGCGGCACGTGAGGCACACTGCCACCCCGCACTCGCTGCATCCCCAGCACCCGCGAACGCTCACCGGCGTGGTGCACGCCCCGCAGCTCGTCTGCCAACCGACCTGGAGGCTCATCAGCCGCGCAGCTTCACACCCCCGGACGCGGATATCCTGCCCCACTGGGCACGCGTCCACCTCCAGCGCCCACTGCTGCAGCGGCTCGGGCAGGATCACGGGCACAAAGTGGCCCACCGCTGTGCCGTCTGCCTGTCCCGACTCACCCACAAACGCCACCGCCGCCATCCCTGCCGCCCGCCTCGCTGCGCGCCACACTCTGACCCCCTGGCCCTGCTTCCTGAACGCCAGGATGTTGATGCAGAGGGCCCTCGCGAGCCCCCCGAGGACCAGCTCGTCAGCCCACGACTGCAGCCCCGGCCCTGCCCCGCTGCGGCCCATCAGCCGAGCCCACGCCTCCGGCGCCCCCTCCACCAGCGCGCGCAGCCCGGCGTGCGACACCACCGCCTCCACTGCTCGCCTCCGCGCCTCGGCCGCTGTCACAATCAGACTGGCCGGCAGCTGACCGACCACCGCGTCAAACAGGCAGTCGCCCACGGTGTACTCCGCCCGCCACCGCACCTGTCCCTGGAGGGACCCCACCAGGTCCTCGACTTCCAAACACTGTGACACATCCGCGGGGGCGGCACTCTGCCACTGGGCGATGAAGGCCGCCACAGGCTCCGTGGCCGACAGCTCCTGCACGCGCTGCCACCGGTCCGCTTCCCGCTCTCGCTGCTCGGCTGCTGTGCCCCGCACCGCCCCGGCGGGGGTCACTGGCGGCGCGCCCGATGGAGGAGGTGTGCACCCGTCTGGTGACGCGGCCGGTGAAGGTGCTGCCGTCGCTCCCGCCCCACCCGCCCGTCGCTTCTTCGGGGCCGCACCCGGCTCCCCTGCCTCCTCGCACACCTCCTCTTTCACCACCGCCGCCCACCCGCGGGGCCGCCCCGACGCCTGCACCAACCGCAAACGCCCCCTCGGACAAGCGCACGGCAGGTCCTCCCCACCACACGCCATGCACGCCGCCTGCATGCACTTACGGCACCGGAGGTGGAGAGACTGCGGCCCCACCTTCTCCCTGCAAATGTGGCAGATCGCCCCAGCCTGGCCGGCGAACACCCTCTCCATCGGCTCCGCAACGGCCGCCTCTGGCCCCGCCGGCAGCTGCGATGTGTCCACCTCCACGTCGACCCGCACAAAACCCCGCCCGTCCGCACACAAAGCGAAGCGTGTCCGCACCTGCGCCTCCGGCCTCGGCCTGCACACCACTGGCTCCCCGTAGTCCCGCAGGACGAGGATCTCCACACGCAGCACCACTGCCAGCGCCCGCAGCACCGCCATGTCCGCCCATGCCTCCTGTGGCACACTGCCATCTGGCAAGCGTGTCGGCGCCCGCATCCGGCAGCTCCATTCCGCAGGATCTGCCACTTCTGGCCGCAGCTCCGGAGCGTTCAGCACCAACCCGACTGCCTGCCTCCGCGCCTGCTCCAGCGAACACGGCGCGTCACCACCCCTGATGACGGCCTCAACCCCGTCGACTGCTTGCCCCGTCGGCATTGTGCCCCCCAGCTGCCGCAGCTGGTACCAGGCGGGGAGACTGGCTGCACACCCCTCCTGCAGACACTGCGCTGCGGTCTTCTCCCCCCGGGGGTCGCACCTCTTCCGCCACTGCGCCACCTTCACGTCGAAGGCGCGCTCCTCCGCTGGCGGTTCGGGGTCCGGTCCAAACTCCCCCTCGCTCCCGTCCTCGTCTTCCCCACCTGTGTCATCTGGCGGCACCTCCTCCATCACCACCCCCGGCATCAGGTCCCCGAACTGCACGTACGTCGCAGGGTCGATCACCGGGGTCGCCTCCAGGCACACCTGCCTGCGTGTTCCCCCTGCCTGAGAGCACAGCTCCCCACACGCCAGGAGGGACAACCCCACCGCCTTCTGGAACGCCCAGCCCATGCTCCGGGCTGCTTGCTGGGCCAGCCCCACCCTACCCACGCCCAGCCTGGACGCCCCGATCGCCACCAACCTGTTCATGATGGAGGCCGCGCGCTGCCCCCAGCCTCCAAACAGTTCGATCACAAAGGGCTCAAAGGCCAGCCGACCTCCTCGCACCGCCTCGTCGTCCCGGTACTTGCGGACCTTGTCCGCTTGCCGACGCGCTGCGGCCCCGCCCACCGTCCGCGCCGCCAACTGGACGTACGACGGCGCCAGAGGATTCACCACCGCGACGTCGATCGCAGTGACCCTGCCGTCCATGAACCCTTGGCGCAGAGTGACATCCCCTGGGCGCCTCCTGTCCTGCAGCAAGCCGGCGGTTTCCCGCTCCGCACCCAGTCCCACCTTGCGGGCCATCCCCAGGAGCGCGTCGGCCACTGCCTCGTGCCGCAGCACCGCCCCCCCGCCCTTCTCGCAGAGCGCGGCGTGTTCCCCATGAGGATCCAGCACCCCGTCTCTCCCACAGCACCCACACCGCTCCAGCGATCCGAACAGCGGCAGCCCCATCCGGAGCCGTAGCACCGCCTGGAAGGCTTGCGCGGGCATCGCCTCCCAGCGGCCTGGGCTCCCTGTCAGCCATGCCCCACACCCCCTCAGCAGCTGCGAGTTCAGCCTGGCGCGCGTCGCAGCGTCTGCTCCCTCCATCAGGGCGTTGTACCCTGCCTCCAGGATGCCGAGGGACAGGGTGCGCTGCTCCGGGGCTCTGACTGGGGGTGCATCTGGGTCCACCTGCCACCCCTCT
This sequence comes from Rhynchopus euleeides, assembly GCA_963210315.1. Lineage (NCBI taxonomy): Eukaryota > Euglenozoa > Diplonemea > Diplonemida > Diplonemidae > Rhynchopus > Rhynchopus euleeides. The sequence continues at coordinate 9,293 of OY723266.1, forward strand.
GCCACCATCTCGTTGTACGAGAGCGCGGTCCGCCGCCAGCCCTCCGCGTCCCAGACGAAGTTGCGGTCCAGCCTGCGGCAGAGCCCCGCAGTCCCTGCACTCGACGCCAGCGCCGCCGCATGCCAGTGGTCCGCGGCCTTACGGACACCGAGGCCGCCGACCCGCACCGGGAGCGACGCCTGCAGCACCGCCTCCTGGGGGAGACACTCATCCTCGTACCCCAGGAGCCGTGCGAGGCTCCGCTGGACCCGCGCGTCGTACCTGTCCAGATACTTCGTCGCCCCCGTAGCCCCTATAGCCCGCATGAAGAAGACCATACGAGCAAACCCCAGGCACTCCCGCAGCAGGACGAAGGCGGTCTGCGAATCCGACAGCTTGTCCAGCGCGTCCAGCGACCTGACGAAGACCTTGACCCGAGCCTGCATGTACTCCTCGCACCATGCCGCGTCACCAATGGGGGCTCCGAGCAGCTCGAAGTTGCTCTCCCGGATCCATCGGATGCCCTCAAGTGGCGATCCCTTGGGCTTCTCCTTCACCTTCAGGCCCCACCCTTCCCATGTCGCGAGGGAGTGACCCGCTATGTCCACCAGCTCACACTTGTCCTCCCGGACCGTAAGCCCCATGTCCCGGCTGCGCCGCACGATGTGCTCGTACGCTCGGCTCACCGCGTACCCTGAGCCCATCACCACCCCGTCATCGAGGAACCACACTGTCCCTTGGACACCCGGGAGTTGTGCCACCTCCTCTGCTATGGGCGCGATCGCCAGGGAGAAGAGCAGCGGCCCCAGGGGGTCCCCCTGCTGCACACCACATGCTGACTGCAGGCGTTTATCCCCAAACTGCAGGTTCGTGGGTTGCGTGTAGCACCACGCCACCCACGGCAACATCCCCGGGAACTTCTCCTCAACCTGCTTCAGGAAGGCTGTGCGATCGACCGCGTTAAACGCGTTCGTGTAGTCGATCTTGAGGATGCACGCGTCCTGGCCCTTGCTCCTCGCAGCGAAGTTGGCGACCACCGCCGTCGCCGCCTCCGCCCCCTGCCGTACACCCACCCCGACCTGCTTACCCCGAAGGAGAATCGTCTTCGCCTCGTCCCGATGCCTCGCCGCGATGAGCTTCGCCACCAGGCGCCTGATCGACTCGCCACACGCGATTGGCCGCACATCCGTGTCCCCCTTGCGGAGCGCCGTCAGGCTCGCCCCCGCCAGCCATGCCCGTGTCGTGTCCGGCGCCGCCCCCCGCGCCAACCCGTTCACCAGATGCGTGAGCGCCGGGAGGGCACGTGCAGTCGGGTGCGCCACCGCCGCCTTCAGGTGATCCGGCCTGAGCCCGAGGGAACCCCCTGCGGACCCCGTGGGAAACCCGTTCACCGCCTTCAGCACTTCCAGCGGGGTAAACGCCTCACAAAGTGCTGGGTCCACCTTGCCGCACTGCGCCGGCTTCCCCGTCGGGTGTTTCTTCTGGAGCTGCTGCAGCGTCTCGTCCGACTGGGGGGCGACCGCATCCGGTGTCAGAGCCTTCACCGCCGCCGACGTGCGGCCCTGCGCCGTCAACTTCTGCACCCGCCCCTGCCAGCGCCGGTGCTCCTCCGTCGGGTCCCCCTGCCCCGCCGGGGGCCGTGCTGGCTCGCCCCCGGGCTTGCGCTTCCCCGCCTCCGCAGCCCACACCTGGGCGTGCTCCCCCTGGCGCAGCCTCCCGATCAGCAGCCGCCGCTGGCGGAGCGTCTGGGCCTTGCGCGCCTTGCCCATCCGCTCCTTCCGCAGCGCGAGCTGCGGCACCATGGCGAGCACCCGGTACGCCGCGTCCGTCTGCGTCGCTGCCGCCTCCCGGCACGCGTCCCGGAAGCACGCCGCCCATTCCCCCTGCAGCTCTCTGGGGACCGCCTCCCACGTCCGCACCCCCGACTCGGCGATGCGCCCCCACTCCGGCAGGCCCTCGTAGCGGCCCTGGGCCGCACTCGGCTCCCCCAGCTCCTCGGCCTGCACCTTCGGCTCGCAGGCCCGGCACACCTCCGCCTGCTTGCGCTTCGAGTCCGTCAGCGCCATCACCGTGCTGCACACCGCACACGTGCGCAGGCCCGACTGCCGCAGCAGCTGCTGCATCTCCCGGGGGGAGATACCGTCCTCTTCCACATGCTTGTTCATGTGTTTGGTGAGGGACGAGCGCTGTATCGACGACCCGCCCCTCACCAGCGAGCGGGAGCACGTGTCGACCGGACACCAGCACTTCGACGTGGCGACCTCGACTAGCTTCCCCGAGATGTCCACCCCGTCGCCTCCCTCGGCCGGCTGCTCTCCCGCGTTCTGCGCAGTCAGGGTGGTGCGCTTCGCAGCCCGCTTCAGCTCTGCTAGCGCCGTAGCGGACGCAACGACCTTCTCGTAGTGGGTGCTCGCCAGTGCCACCACCCGCAGCGGATCCCCCTCCTTCCTGCCCGGTCCCCTCGGCGCTTTGGGGCGCGGCTTCGGGACCGCCCCGATGAGGAGCGTGGGCTGCCCCGGCTGCACCACCAGCACCTGGAAGTCCCCCTCACGCGCCGCGAGGTGCAGGGTGAGGTGGTCCATGTGCCTCTCCGCTCGCACCCCGCATAGGTACTCCGCGTATGCCTCCGGCGACGTGAAGAAGCCCTTGAGGTTGGGCTGACTCGCAGCCAGCGTTGCGATCGCGTCCCGCTCGCTCTGCACCTCCTCCTGCTCGTACCCTAGCGCCAGGTACCCACAGTCGTGCTGCGACACGTTGGGGACCCGGGATGCTCCGACCGGCAGGATGGCGTCCACCGCCCGCATGCTCTGCCCCTCGCCCCCACCGCTCAGCGCGTCCGGTGCCAGCGCTACGCAAGCCGCTCCGTCACCGCTCGCATCCCAGACCAGCCGCCCCTTGCCCATCAGCCTCGTCGCCTGCGCTTCCGACGCAACCGCACAGGCAACCCCCGTCTCCGACGGCGCCAGCACCACCTTGGGGTACCGGCGGAGAGCCTCCCGCGTCTTGGCCCGGTACGTCGGTGCTGCGTACACCACCGGGAGGTCCCCGCCCTGCACCCACACCACCACACACTCGCCCGCGTCTGCCCAGCGCTGCAACGCGCCGTCTGCCACGACCAGGTTGTCCCCTGGTACACAGCTTCGTACCCCAGCTGCCTGCAGGACCGGGAGGGCCTCCTCCGGTGGCCCGTCTGGCTTCCAGCACTCCGAGGGCACGTGCGCCACTCCCGGTCCCGGCCCTGGGCAAAGCACCCCGTCCCCCCGGCGGGCGCCCCCGAACACTCGCACCCCCATGAGCGCCGCCCGCCGTACCAGGCGACGCCCTCCTCCCACCCACCACATCGACACCGCTCGGCTCGGTCGGCGAGCCCGCCATCTGCGTCTGGGCTGGCGGCCCTCCCGAGGGTACGGCTCAAAGAGCCACCAGATGCTCAGCTGCGCACACGCCATGAGCAGCCACGGACCCGCGGCCCCGCACAGTCCCGTCACCCACCCGCCTGCTGCGCCCGCTGCCACATCCACCCAGGCGAGGCCCTCCACTCCCCACGCAGGCAACAGCCCCATCGGGTCCGCCACTCCCGCCAGCACCACAAGCATCCACAGCGTCAGGGAGAGGGCCTGCGCCCCACTCGGCCACCACGCCATGTGAGCGCGGAGGGTCGCCCACCGCGCACCCAGCCACCCCGCACTCAGCAGCACCGCGCCGCTCCCCTGCAGCCCCTCCCAGCCTCCTGCCTCCGCCTCCACACACGCCCCGCACCAGAGCGTCCACCCGATCCACACCAGCTGCAAGCGGGCGACGCGGAGGCGGCCCTCTGCCATGAGCCCCCAGGCTGCTCGCCCCGTCACCTGCGCCACCCATGCCACACTGGCTCCCACGTCGCCGCAGAGCAGCGCCACCCCCGCCACCATTGGCCCCACGATGCCGCTCCGCTGCGCCGCCCACCATAACACCCGGAGTAGTCTGGCCCGGCCGTGAATGCCCCACCCTGCCCCACAGGTGCCGTCGTCGCCGCTGCCGCAGTCCCACGAGCACTTTATGTTGGGGTCCTTGCAGGTCCGACCGTCACCCCACGGCTTTGCCACGGCCTCATCGCGCGTGCATGTTGTCTTCACCCCAGTCACTGTCACTGTGTTGTTGACCGCGCAGGTGCAAGTGGAGCCCTTGAGGTCGGAGAGGGTCGGCTTGGGGTCCGCACACGTCTGTCTGCCACCACACCTCCCCCCTGGCCCGCCGAAGTTCCTCAGGCCCGACCCCGCAATGCTGTAAACCTCCCCGCTGCTACGCTCCAGCACTGTGGCGCTCCGCAACCCTTTCAAGTCCCTCACACGTACTTTGCCTTTGTCGTCCCCAGTCGCCAGACGCCCACCGTGCGTCCTCGCTGCCCTGTACACGCTGCAGTCCAACATGCACCCCACCTCCTTCGTTGATGTCAGCTGCCTGCAGATAGTGTCGTCAGAATAGCCCGTTGCCCACCGCGTCCCGCCGACAGGGAATGCAGTAGAAAAATTCCCGTTGCTGTGTGCCAGGCCCGCAGCAGTGATGGCGCCACATGTAGTGAGGTGCCCGTTGTCGTAGTGACCCGCAGCACGCGGCGTCTCACACCCCGTCCGTGCGATGCGGTATGTATTGTTGCGATGCATCGATGAGAAGACTGCTGGTGTCCTGACCCTGAGCCGGCGTGGGGCTAGCTGGACAGCGCTCCCGTTCGCGAGACCCGTGTCGGCCACGCTGGCTTCGTTGCTGTTGTTGTCCCCACCGACCCTCCCTGCCACCACCCGGTCACCACCCCAACGGGGGGGGGGCACCCTCCCTGCCACCACCCATTCGCCACCCAAAGGGGGGGTGGCCCAGCTCCCGTTCCACCTCCCACCCAATCCACCCATGGGGCCCCCAAGGGGGGAGGGGAGAGACACAGGCAGCGGTACCGTTGGCCTGGTCCCTCGGGGGACCTGGCCCAGCCAACTCGCGGGGACCGGGGGCGACCCGGGCTGCCACCCCTTCCGCTGCTGTCGGTGGGCTGGGGCACGGCCCGGCGGCCTCACCGTTAGCGGAACCGCCGCTTGCAGCATGTTGGGGGGACGTGGTGGGCGTGCCGCAACCACTACTTTCCCGCGAGAGGTGCGCACTGCCGGCGGGTGAGGCCGACGCGCTCCCCTGCCTTGCAGGCAGGGTGTCAGCAGAGGCCTCGCACGAGGCCCCTGCTCCTCTCGCCTGGCGCGCCCCTCGTCAGGGGCGGCCAGCCCGCGCTCTCCTGCGACCGGGGGCGACCCGGGCTGCTTCTGCTCCAGCGGTGCTGTCGTCAGCACCGCGAGCGCCACCACCGCCAGCGTCGCCCCCATCTGGGCCTGCCATCGCCTGGGCGGCTCTCGCCCTTCCATCGCTCGTGCTCGTGGGGTTGGGGGTTGGGGGAGTGGAGGGGGATGGATGGTGGGGAACAGAGCCCAAGGGACAAGTGGCCCAAGGGGGAGTGGGTTGTTGGTTGCAGTAAAATGAATCTAAGGCCCAACCAGCCCTCCCGGCTCTGCCCGCCCACAAGGTCAAGAAGATTGGAAAGGGGAAAAGGGTGAGGGAAGGGGTGGAATGGGGGATGCCCAAGGGAGGGGGGGGGGGGGGGGGCCCAACCAAACCCAACCGACCAGGGAGCACGAGTGTGTATACCAATGAAGTACAGAAACTGTAGCTTAAGAAATCGTTGGTAACGCTGTCTGCATGCAGGCAAGCTCAAGGACCTTCCAGCTCTGCCTGCAGGCAGCTCAAGGACTTTCCAGATCTGCATGTAGGCATAGGCAAGCTCAAGGACTTTCCAGATCTGCATGCAGGCAAGCTCAAGGACTTTCCAGATCTGCATGCAGGCAGCTCAAGGACTTTCCAGATCTGCATGCAGGCAGTTCCAGGACTTCCCAGATCTGCATGCAGGCAGTTCAAGGACTTTCCAGATTTGCAAGCAGGCAGCTCAAGGACTTTCCAGATCTGCATGCAGACAGCTCAAGGACTTTCCAGATCTGCATGCAGGCAGTTCCAGGACTTTCCAGCTCTGCCTGCAGGCAGCTCAAGGACTTTCCAGATCTGCATGTAGGCATAGGTAAGCTCAAGGACTTTCCAGATCTGCATGCAGGCAAGCTCAAGGACTTTCCAGATCTGCATGCAGGCAAGCTCAAGGACCTTCCAGCTCTGCCTGCAGGCAGCTCAAGGACTTTCCAGATCTGCATGTAGGCATAGGCAAGCTCAAGGACTTTCCAGATCTGCATGCAGGCAAGCTCAAGGACTTTCCAGATCTGCATGCAGGCAAGCTCAAGGACCTTCCAGCTCTGCCTGCAGGCAGCTCAAGGACTTTCCAGATCTGCATGCAGGCAGCCCAAGGACTTACCAGATCTGCATGCAGGCAAGCTCAAGGACTTTCCAGATCTGCATGCAGGCAGTTCCAGGACTTTCCAGATCTGCATGCAGGCAAGCTCAAGGACTTTCCAGATCTGCATGCAGGCAAGCTCAAGGACTTTCCAGATCTGCATGCAGGCAAGCTCAAGGACCTTCCAGCTCTGCCTGCAGGCAGCTCAAGGACTTTCCAGATCTGCATGTAGGCATAGGCAAGCTCAAGGACTTTCCAGATCTGCATGCAGGCAAGCTCAAGGACTTTCCAGATCTGCATGCAGGCAGCTCAAGGACTTTCCAGATCTGCATGCAGGCAGTTCCAGGACTTCCCAGATCTGCATGCAGGCAGTTCAAGGACTTTCCAGATTTGCAAGCAGGCAGCTCAAGGACTTTCCAGATCTGCATGCAGACAGCTCAAGGACTTTCCAGATCTGCATGCAGGCAGTTCCAGGACTTTCCAGCTCTGCCTGCAGGCAGCTCAAGGACTTTCCAGATCTGCATGTAGGCATAGGCAAGCTCAAGGACTTTCCAGATCTGCATGCAGGCAAGCTCAAGGACTTTCCAGATCTGCATGCAGGCAAGCTCAAGGACCTTCCAGCTCTGCCTGCAGGCAGCTCAAGGACTTTCCAGATCTGCATGTAGGCATAGGCAAGCTCAAGGACTTTCCAGATCTGCATGCAGGCAAGCTCAAGGACTTTCCAGATGTGCATGCAGGCAAGCTCAAGGACCTTCCAGCTCTGCCTGCAGGCAGCTCAAGGACTTTCCAGATCTGCATGCAGGCAGCCCAAGGACTTACCAGATCTGCATGCAGGCAAGCTCAAGGACTTTCCAGATCTGCATGCAGGCAGTTCCAGGACTTTCCAGATCTGCATGCTGGCAAGCTCAAGGACTTTCCAGATCTGCATGCAGGCAGTTCAAGGACTTTCCAGATCTGCATGCAGGCAGTTCCAGGACTTTCCAGCTCTGCCTGCAGGCAGCTCAAAGACTTTCCAGATCTGCCTGCAGGCAGCTCAAGGACTTTCCAGATCTGCATGCAGGCAGTTCAAGGACTTTCCAGATTTGCAAGCAGGCAGCTCAAGGACTTTCCAGATCTGCATGCAGGCAAGCTCAAGGACTTTCCAGATCTGCATGCAGGCAGTTCAAGGACTTTCCAGATCTGCATGCAGGCAGTTCAAGGACTTTCCAGATTTGCAAGCAGGCAGCTCAAGGACTTTCCAGATCTGCATGCAGGCAGTTCCAGGACGTTCCAGATCTGCATGCAGGCAAGCTCAAGGACTTTCCAGATCTGCATGCAGGCAGCTCAAGGACTTTCCAGATCTGCATGCAGGCAAGCTCAAGGACTTTCCAGATCTGCATGCAGGCAGTTCCAGGACTTCCCAGATCTGCATGCAGGCAGTTCAAGGACTTTCCAGATTTGCAAGCAGGCAGCTCAAGGACTTTCCAGATCTGCATGTAGGCATAGGCAAGCTCAAGGACTTTCCAGATCTGCCTGCAGGCAGCTCAAGGACTTTCCAGATCTGCATGCAGGCAAGCTTAAGGACTTTCCAGATCTGCCTGCAGGCAGCTCAAGGACTTTCCAGATCTGCATGCAGGCAGCTCAAGGACTTTCCAGATCTGCATGCAGGCAGTTCCAGGACTTTCCAGATCTGCATGCAGGCAAGCTCAAGGACTTTCCAGATCTGCCTGCAGGCAGCTCAAGGACTTTCCAGATCTGCATGCAGGCAAGCTCAAGGACTTTCCAGATCTGCATGCAGGCAAGCTCAAGGACTTTCCAGATCTGCCTGCAGGCAGCTCAAGGACTTTCCAGATCTGCATGCAGGCAAGCTTAAGGACTTTCCAGATCTGCATGCAGGCAGTTCCAGGACTTTCCAGCTCTGCCTGCAGGCAGCTCAAGGACTTTCCAGATCTGCCTGCAGGCAGCTCAAGGACTTTCCAGATCTGCATGCAGGCAGTTCAAGGACTTTCCAGATTTGCAAGCAGGCAGCTCAAGGACTTTCCAGATCTGTATGCAGGCAGTTCAAGGACTTTCCAGATCTGCATGCAGGCAGTTCCAGGACTTTCCAGATCTGCATGCAGGCACCTAAAGGACTTTCCAGATCTGCCTGCAGGCAGCTCAAGGACCTTCCAGATCTGCATGCAGGCAAGCTCAAGGACTTTCCAGATCTGCATGCAGGCAAGCTCAAGGACTTTCCAGATCTGCATGCAGGCAGTTCCAGGACTTTCCAGCTCTGCCTGCAGGCAGCTCAAGGACTTTCCAGATCTGCCTGCAGGCAGCTCAAGGACCTTCCAGCTCTGCCTGCAGGCAGCTCAAGGACTTTCCAGATCTGCATGTAGGCATAGGCAAGCTCAAGGACTTTCCAGATCTGCATGCAGGCAAGCTCAAGGACTTTCCAGATCTGCATGCAGGCAAGCTCAAGGACCTTCCAGCTCTGCCTGCAGGCAGCTCAAGGACTTTCCAGATCTGCATGCAGGCAAGCTCAAGGACTTTCCAGATCTGCATGCAGGCAGTTCCAGGACTTTCCAGATCTGCATGCAGGCAAGCTCAAGGACTTTCCAGATCTGCATGCAGGCAGTTCCAGGACTTTCCAGATCTGCATGCAGGCAAGCTCAAGGACCTTCCAGATCTGCCTGCAGGCAGCCCAAGGACTTACCAGATCTGCATGCAGGCAAGCTCAAGGACTTTCCAGATCTGCACGCAGGCAGTTCCAGGACTTTCCAGATCTGCATGCTGGCAAGCTCAAGGACTTTCCAGATCTGCATGCAGGCAGTTCCAGGACTTTCCAGATCTGCATGCAGGCAAGCTCAAGGACTTTCCAGATCTGCATGCAGGCAGTTCCAGGACTTTCCAGATCTGCCTGCAGGCAGCTCAAGGACTTTCCAGATCTGCATGCAGGCAAGCTCAAGGACTTTCCAGATCTGCATGCAGGCAAGCTCAAGGACTTTCCAGATCTGCATGCAGGCAAGCTCAAGGACTTTCCAGATCTGCATGCAGGCAGTTCCAGGACTTTCCAGATCTGCATGCAGACAGTTCAAGGACTTTCCAGATTTGCAAGCAGGCAGCTCAAGGACCTTCCAGATCTGCATGCAGGCAAGCTCAAGGACTTTCCAGATCTGCATGCAGGCAGTTCAAGGACTTTCCAGATCTGCATGCAGGCAGTTCAAGGACTTTCCAGATTTGCAAGCAGGCAGCTCAAGGACTTTCCAGATCTGCATGCAGGCAGTTCCAGGACGTTCCAGATCTGCATGCAGGCAAGCTCAAGGACTTTCCAGATCTGCATGCAGGCAGCTCAAGGACTTTCCAGATCTGCATGCAGGCAAGCTCAAGGACTTTCCAGATCTGCATGCAGGCAGTTCCAGGACTTCCCAGATCTGCATGCAGGCAGTTCAAGGACTTTCCAGATTTGCAAGCAGGCAGCTCAAGGACTTTCCAGATCTGCATGTAGGCATAGGCAAGCTCAAGGACTTTCCAGATCTGCCTGCAGGCAGCTCAAGGACTTTCCAGATCTGCATGCAGGCAAGCTTAAGGACTTTCCAGATCTGCCTGCAGGCAGCTCAAGGACTTTCCAGATCTGCATGCAGGCAGCTCAAGGACTTTCCAGATCTGCATGCAGGCAGTTCCAGGACTTTCCAGATCTGCATGCAGGCAAGCTCAAGGACTTTCCAGATCTGCCTGCAGGCAGCTCAAGGACTTTCCAGATCTGCATGCAGGCAAGCTCAAGGACTTTCCAGATCTGCATGCAGGCAAGCTCAAGGACTTTCCAGATCTGCCTGCAGGCAGCTCAAGGACTTTCCAGATCTGCATGCAGGCAAGCTTAAGGACTTTCCAGATCTGCATGCAGGCAGTTCCAGGACTTTCCAGCTCTGCCTGCAGGCAGCTCAAGGACCTTCCAGATCTGCCTGCAGGCAGCTCAAGGACTTTCCAGATCTGCATGCAGGCAGTTCAAGGACTTTCCAGATTTGCAAGCAGGCAGCTCAAGGACTTTCCAGATCTGTATGCAGGCAGTTCAAGGACTTTCCAGATCTGCATGCAGGCAGTTCCAGGACTTTCCAGATCTGCATGCAGGCACCTAAAGGACTTTCCAGATCTGCCTGCAGGCAGCTCAAGGACCTTCCAGATCTGCATGCAGGCAAGCTCAAGGACTTTCCAGATCTGCATGCAGGCAAGCTCAAGGACTTTCCAGATCTGCATGCAGGCAGTTCCAGGACTTTCCAGCTCTGCCTGCAGGCAGCTCAAGGACTTTCCAGATCTGCCTGCAGGCAGCTCAAGGACCTTCCAGCTCTGCCTGCAGGCAGCTCAAGGACTTTCCAGATCTGCATGTAGGCATAGGCAAGCTCAAGGACTTTCCAGATCTGCATGCAGGCAAGCTCAAGGACTTTCCAGATCTGCATGCAGGCAAGCTCAAGGACCTTCCAGCTCTGCCTGCAGGCAGCTCAAGGACTTTCCAGATCTGCATGCAGGCAAGCTCAAGGACTTTCCAGATCTGCATGCAGGCAGTTCCAGGACTTTCCAGATCTGCATGCAGGCAAGCTCAAGGACTTTCCAGATCTGCATGCAGGCAGTTCCAGGACTTTCCAGATCTGCATGCAGGCAAGCTCAATGACCTTCCAGATCTGCCTGCAGGCAGCCCAAGGACTTACCAGATCTGCATGCAGGCAAGCTCAAGGACTTTCCAGATCTGCACGCAGGCAGTTCCAGGACTTTCCAGATCTGCATGCTGGCAAGCTCAAGGACTTTCCAGATCTGCATGCAGGCAGTTCCAGGACTTTCCAGATCTGCATGCAGGCAAGCTCAAGGACTTTCCAGATCTGCATGCAGGCAGTTCCAGGACTTTCCAGATCTGCCTGCAGGCAGCTCAAGGACTTTCCAGATCTGCATGCAGGCAAGCTCAAGGACTTTCCAGATCTGCATGCAGGCAAGCTCAAGGACTTTCCAGATCTGCATGCAGGCAAGCTCAAGGACTTTCCAGATCTGCATGCAGGCAGTTCCAGGACTTTCCAGATCTGCATGCAGGCAGCTCAAGGACGTTCCAGATCTGCATCCAGGCAAGCTCAAGGACTTTCCAGATCTGCATGCAGGCAGTTCCAGGACTTTCCAGCTCTGCCTGCAGGCAGCTCAAGGACTTTCCAGATCTGCCTGCAGGCAGCTCAAGGACTTTCCAGATCTGCATGTCGGCATAGGCAAGCTCAAGGACTTTCCAGATCTGCAGGCAGGCAAGCTCAAGGACTTTCCAGATCTGCATGCAGGCAGTTCCAGGACTTTCCAGATCTGCATGCAGGCAGCTCAAGGACGTTCCAGATCTGCATCCAGGCAAGCTCAAGGACTTTCCACGTCTGCATGCAGGCAGTTCAAGGACTTTCCAGATCTGCATGCAGGCAGTTCCAGGACTTTCCAGCTCTGCCTGCAGGCAGCTCAAGGACTTTCCAGATCTGCATGTAGGCAAGCTCAAGGACTTTCCAGATCTGCATGCAGGCAAGCTCAAGGACTTTCCAGATCTGCATGCAGGCAGTTCCAGGACTTTCCAGATCTGCATGCAGGCAAGCTCAAGGACTTTCCAGATCTGCATGCAGGCAGTTCCAGGACTTTCCAGCTCTGCCTGCAGGCAGCTCAAGGACTTTCCAGATCTGCATGCAGGCAAGCTCAAGGACTTTCCAGATCTGCATGCAGGCAGTTCCAGGACTTTCCAGATCTGCATGCAGGCAAGCTCAAGGACTTTCCAGATCTGCATGCAGGCAGTTCCAGGACTTTCCAGATCTGCATGCAGGCAAGCTCAAGGACTTTCCAGATCTGCCTGCAGGCAGCTCAAGGACTTTCCAGATCTGCATGCAGGCAAGCTCAAGGACTTTCCAGATCTGCATGCAGGCAAGCTCAAGGACTTTCCAGATCTGCATGCAGGCAGTTCCAGGACTTCCCAGATCTGCATGCAGGCAGTTCAAGGACTTTCCAGATTTGCAAGCAGGCAGCTCAAGGACTTTCCAGATCTGCATGTAGGCATAGGCAAGCTCAAGGACTTTCCAGATCTGCCTGCAGGCAGCTCAAGGACTTTCCAGATCTGCATGCAGGCAAGCTTAAGGACTTTCCAGATCTGCATGCAGGCAGTTCCAGGACTTTCCAGCTCTGCCTGCAGGCAGCTCAAGGACTTTCCAGATCTGCCTGCAGGCAGCTCAAGGACTTTCCAGATCTGCATGCAGGCAGTTCAAGGACTTTCCAGATTTGCAAGCAGGCAGCTCAAGGACTTTCCAGATCTGTATGCAGGCAGTTCAAGGACTTTCCAGATCTGCATGCAGGCAGTTCCAGGACTTTCCAGATCTGCATGCAGGCAGCTCAAGGACCTTCCAGATCTGCATGCAGGCAAGCTCAAGGACTTTCCAGATCTGCATGCAGGCAAGCTCAAGGACTTTCCAGATCTGCATGCAGGCAGTTCCAGGACTTTCCAGCTCTGCCTGCAGGCAGCTCAAGGACTTTCCAGATCTGCCTGCAGGCAGCTCAAGGACCTTCCAGATCTGCATGCAGGCAAGCTCAAGGACGTTCCAGATCTGCATGCAGGCAAGCTCAAGGACTTTCCAGATCTGCATGCAGGCAGTTCCAGGACTTTCCAGCTCTGCCTGCAGGCAGCTCAAGGACATTCCAGATCTGCCTGCAGGCAGCTCAAGGACCTTCCAGATCTGCATGCAGGCAAGCTCAAGGACTTTCCAGATCTGCATGCAGGCAAGCTCAAGGACTTTCCAGATCTGCATGCAGGCAGTTCCAGGACTTTCCAGCTCTGCCTGCAGGCAGCTCAAGGACTTTCCAGATCTGCCTGCAGGCAGCTCAAGGACCTTCCAGCTCTGCCTGCAGGCAGCTCAAGGACTTTCCAGATCTGCATGTAGGCATAGGCAAGCTCAAGGACTTTCCAGATCTGCATGCAGGCAAGCTCAAGGACTTTCCAGATCTGCATGCAGGCAAGCTCAAGGACCTTCCAGCTCTGCCTGCAGGCAGCTCAAGGACTTTCCAGATCTGCATGCAGCCAAGCTCAAGGACTTTCCAGATCTGCATGCAGGCAGTTCCAGGACTTTCCAGATCTGCATGCAGGCAAGCTCAAGGACTTTCCAGATCTGCATGCAGGCAGTTCCAGGACTTTCCAGATCTGCATGCAGGCAAGCTCAAGGACCTTCCAGATCTGCCTGCAGGCAGCCCAAGGACTTACCAGATCTGCATGCAGGCAAGCTCAAGGACTTTCCAGATCTGCACGCAGGCAGTTCCAGGACTTTCCAGATCTGCATGCTGGCAAGCTCAAGGACTTTCCAGATCTGCATGCAGGCAGTTCCAGGACTTTCCAGATCTGCATGCAGGCAAGCTCAAGGACTTTCCAGATCTGCATGCAGGCAGTTCCAGGACTTTCCAGATCTGCCTGCAGGCAGCTCAAGGACTTTCCAGATCTGCATGCAGGCAAGCTCAAGGACTTTCCAGATCTGCATGCAGGCAAGCTCAAGGACTTTCCAGATCTGCATGCAGGCAAGCTCAAGGACTTTCCAGATCTGCATGCAGGCAGTTCCAGGACTTTCCAGATCTGCATGCAGGCAGCTCAAGGACGTTCCAGATCTGCATCCAGGCAAGCTCAAGGACTTTCCAGATCTGCATGCAGGCAGTTCCAGGACTTTCCAGCTCTGCCTGCAGGCAGCTCAAGGACTTTCCAGATCTGCCTGCAGGCAGCTCAAGGACTTTCCAGATCTGCATGCAGGCAGTTCAAGGACTTTCCAGATTTGCAAGCAGGCAGCTCAAGGACTTTCCAGATCTGTATGCAGGCAGTTCAAGGACTTTCCAGATCTGCATGCAGGCAGTTCCAGGACTTTCCAGATCTGCATGCAGGCACCTAAAGGACTTTCCAGATCTGCCTGCAGGCAGCTCAAGGACCTTCCAGATCTGCATGCAGGCAAGCTCAAGGACTTTCCAGATCTGCATGCAGGCAAGCTCAAGGACTTTCCAGATCTGCATGCAGGCAGTTCCAGGACTTTCCAGCTCTGCCTGCAGGCAGCTCAAGGACTTTCCAGATCTGCCTGCAGGTAGCTCAAGGACCTTCCAGCTCTGCCTGCAGGCAGCTCAAGGACTTTCCAGATCTGCATGTAGGCATAGGCAAGCTCAAGGACTTTCCAGATCTGCATGCAGGCAAGCTCAAGGACTTTCCAGATCTGCATGCAGGCAAGCTCAAGGACCTTCCAGCTCTGCCTGCAGGCAGCTCAAGGACTTTCCAGATCTGCATGCAGGCAAGCTCAAGGACTTTCCAGATCTGCATGCAGGCAGTTCCAGGACTTTCCAGATCTGCATGCAGGCAAGCTCAAGGACTTTCCAGATCTGCATGCAGGCAGTTCCAGGACTTTCCAGCTCTGCCTGCAGGCAGCTCAAGGACTTTCCAGATCTGCATGCAGGCAAGCTCAAGGACTTTCCAGATCTGCATGCAGGCAGTTCCAGGACTTTCCAGATCTGCATGCAGGCAAGCTCAAGGACTTTCCAGATCTGCATGCAGGCAGTTCCAGGACTTTCCAGATCTGCATGCAGGCAAGCTCAAGGACTTTCCAGATCTGCCTGCAGGCAGCTCAAGGACTTTCCAGATCTGCATGCAGGCAAGCTCAAGGACTTTCCAGATCTGCATGCAGGCAAGCTCAAGGACTTTCCAGATCTGCATGCAGGCAGTTCCAGGACTTCCCAGATCTGCATGCAGGCAGTTCAAGGACTTTCCAGATTTGCAAGCAGGCAGCTCAAGGACTTTCCAGATCTGCATGTAGGCATAGGCAAGCTCAAGGACTTTCCAGATCTGCCTGCAGGCAGCTCAAGGACTTTCCAGATCTGCATGCAGGCAAGCTTAAGGACTTTCCAGATCTGCATGCAGGCAGTTCCAGGACTTTCCAGCTCTGCCTGCAGGCAGCTCAAGGACTTTCCAGATCTGCCTGCAGGCAGCTCAAGGACTTTCCAGATCTGCATGCAGGCAGTTCAAGGACTTTCCAGATTTGCAAGCAGGCAGCTCAAGGACTTTCCAGATCTGTATGCAGGCAGTTCAAGGACTTTCCAGATCTGCATGCAGGCAGTTCCAGGACTTTCCAGATCTGCATGCAGGCAGCTCAAGGACCTTCCAGATCTGCATGCAGGCAAGCTCAAGGACTTTCCAGATCTGCATGCAGGCAAGCTCAAGGACTTTCCAGATCTGCATGCAGGCAGTTCCAGGACTTTCCAGCTCTGCCTGCAGGCAGCTCAAGGACTTTCCAGATCTGCCTGCAGGCAGCTCAAGGACCTTCCAGATCTGCATGCAGGCAAGCTCAAGGACGTTCCAGATCTGCATGCAGGCAAGCTCAAGGACTTTCCAGATCTGCATGCAGGCAGTTCCAGGACTTTCCAGCTCTGCCTGCAGGCAGCTCAAGGACATTCCAGATCTGCCTGCAGGCAGCTCAAGGACCTTCCAGATCTGCATGCAGGCAAGCTCAAGGACTTTCCAGATCTGCATGCAGGCAAGCTCAAGGACTTTCCAGATCTGCATGCAGGCAGTTCCAGGACTTTCCAGCTCTGCCTGCAGGCAGCTCAAGGACTTTCCAGATCTGCCTGCAGGCAGCTCAAGGACCTTCCAGCTCTGCCTGCAGGCAGCTCAAGGACTTTCCAGATCTGCATGTAGGCATAGGCAAGCTCAAGGACTTTCCAGATCTGCATGCAGGCAAGCTCAAGGACTTTCCAGATCTGCATGCAGGCAAGCTCAAGGACCTTCCAGCTCTGCCTGCAGGCAGCTCAAGGACTTTCCAGATCTGCATGCAGCCAAGCTCAAGGACTTTCCAGATCTGCATGCAGGCAGTTCCAGGACTTTCCAGATCTGCATGCAGGCAAGCTCAAGGACTTTCCAGATCTGCATGCAGGCAGTTCCAGGACTTTCCAGATCTGCATGCAGGCAAGCTCAAGGACCTTCCAGATCTGCCTGCAGGCAGCCCAAGGACTTACCAGATCTGCATGCAGGCAAGCTCAAGGACTTTCCAGATCTGCACGCAGGCAGTTCCAGGACTTTCCAGATCTGCATGCTGGCAAGCTCAAGGACTTTCCAGATCTGCATGCAGGCAGTTCCAGGACTTTCCAGATCTGCATGCAGGCAAGCTCAAGGACTTTCCAGATCTGCATGCAGGCAGTTCCAGGACCTTCCAGATCTGCCTGCAGGCAGCTCAAGGACTTTCCAGATCTGCATGCAGGCAAGCTCAAGGACTTTCCAGATCTGCATGCAGGCAAGCTCAAGGACTTTCCAGATCTGCATGCAGGCAAGCTCAAGGACTTTCCAGATCTGCATGCAGGCAAGCTCAAGGACTTTCCAGATCTGCCTGCAGGCAGCTCAAGGACTTTCCAGATCTGCATGCAGGCAAGCTCAAGGACTTTCCAGATCTGCATGCAGGCAAGCTCAAGGACTTTCCAGATCTGCATGCAGGCAAGCTCAAGGACTTTCCAGATCTGCATGCAGGCAAGCTCAAGGACTTTCCAGATCTGCATCCAGGCAAGCTCAAGGACTTTCCAGATCTGCATGCAGGCAGTTCCAGGACTTTCCAGCTCTGCCTGCAGGCAGCTCAAGGACTTTCCAGATCTGCCTGCAGGCAGCTCAAGGACTTTCCAGATCTGCATGCAGGCAGTTCAAGGACTTTCCAGATTTGCAAGCAGGCAGCTCAAGGACTTTCCAGATCTGTATGCAGGCAGTTCAAGGACTTTCCAGATCTGCATGCAGGCAGTTCCAGGACTTTCCAGATCTGCATGCAGGCACCTAAAGGACTTTCCAGATCTGCCTGCAGGCAGCTCAAGGACCTTCCAGATCTGCATGCAGGCAAGCTCAAGGACTTTCCAGATCTGCATGCAGGCAAGCTCAAGGACTTTCCAGATCTGCATGCAGGCAGTTCCAGGACTTTCCAGCTCTGCCTGCAGGCAGCTCAAGGACTTTCCAGATCTGCCTGCAGGCAGCTCAAGGACCTTCCAGCTCTGCCTGCAGGCAGCTCAAGGACTTTCCAGATCTGCATGTAGGCATAGGCAAGCTCAAGGACTTTCCAGATCTGCATGCAGGCAAGCTCAAGGACTTTCCAGATCTGCATGCAGGCAAGCTCAAGGACCTTCCAGCTCTGCCTGCAGGCAGCTCAAGGACTTTCCAGATCTGCATGCAGGCAAGCTCAAGGACTTTCCAGATCTGCATGCAGGCAGTTCCAGGACTTTCCAGATCTGCATGCAGGCAAGCTCAAGGACTTTCCAGATCTGCATGCAGGCAGTTCCAGGACTTTCCAGATCTGCATGCAGGCAAGCTCAAGGACCTTCCAGATCTGCCTGCAGGCAGCCCAAGGACTTACCAGATCTGCATGCAGGCAAGCTCAAGGACTTTCCAGATCTGCACGCAGGCAGTTCCAGGACTTTCCAGATCTGCATGCTGGCAAGCTCAAGGACTTTCCAGATCTGCATGCAGGCAGTTCCAGGACTTTCCAGATCTGCATGCAGGCAAGCTCAAGGACTTTCCAGATCTGCATGCAGGCAAGCTCAAGGACTTTCCAGATCTGCATGCAGGCAGTTCCAGGACTTTCCAGATCTGCATGCAGGCAGCTCAAGGACGTTCCAGATCTGCATCCAGGCAAGCTCAAGGACTTTCCAGATCTGCATGCAGGCAGTTCCAGGACTTTCCAGCTCTGCCTGCAGGCAGCTCAAGGACTTTCCAGATCTGCCTGCAGGCAGCTCAAGGACTTTCCAGATCTGCATGTCGGCATAGGCAAGCTCAAGGACTTTCCAGATCTGCAGGCAGGCAAGCTCAAGGACTTTCCAGATCTGCATGCAGGCAGTTCCAGGACTTTCCAGATCTGCATGCAGGCAGCTCAAGGACGTTCCAGATCTGCATCCAGGCAAGCTCAAGGACTTTCCACGTCTGCATGCAGGCAGTTCAAGGACTTTCCAGATCTGCATGCAGGCAGTTCCAGGACTTTCCAGCTCTGCCTGCAGGCAGCTCAAGGACTTTCCAGATCTGCATGTAGGCAAGCTCAAGGACTTTCCAGATCTGCATGCAGGCAAGCTCAAGGACTTTCCAGATCTGCATGCAGGCAGTTCCAGGACTTTCCAGATCTGCATGCAGGCAAGCTCAAGGACTTTCCAGATCTGCATGCAGGCAGTTCCAGGACTTTCCAGCTCTGCCTGCAGGCAGCTCAAGGACTTTCCAGATCTGCATGCAGGCAAGCTCAAGGACTTTCCAGATCTGCATGCAGGCAGTTCCAGGACTTTCCAGATCTGCATGCAGGCAAGCTCAAGGACTTTCCAGATCTGCATGCAGGCAGTTCCAGGACTTTCCAGATCTGCATGCAGGCAAGCTCAAGGACTTTCCAGATCTGCCTGCAGGCAGCTCAAGGACTTTCCAGATCTGCATGCAGGCAAGCTCAAGGACTTTCCAGATCTGCATGCAGGCAAGCTCAAGGACTTTCCAGATCTGCATGCAGGCAGTTCCAGGACTTCCCAGATCTGCATGCAGGCAGTTCAAGGACTTTCCAGATTTGCAAGCAGGCAGCTCAAGGACTTTCCAGATCTGCATGTAGGCATAGGCAAGCTCAAGGACTTTCCAGATCTGCCTGCAGGCAGCTCAAGGACTTTCCAGATCTGCATGCAGGCAAGCTTAAGGACTTTCCAGATCTGCATGCAGGCAGTTCCAGGACTTTCCAGCTCTGCCTGCAGGCAGCTCAAGGACTTTCCAGATCTGCCTGCAGGCAGCTCAAGGACTTTCCAGATCTGCATGCAGGCAGCTCAAGGACTTTCCAGATCTGCATGCAGGCAGTTCAAGGACTTTCCAGATTTGCAAGCAGGCAGCTCAAGGACTTTCCAGATCTGCCTGCAGGCAGCTCAAGGACTTTCCAGATCTGCATGCAGGCAGTTCAAGGACTTTCCAGATTTGCAAGCAGGCAGCTCAAGGACTTTCCAGATCTGTATGCAGGCAGTTCAAGGACTTTCCAGATCTGCATGCAGGCAGTTCCAGGACTTTCCAGATCTGCATGCAGGCAGCTCAAGGACCTTCCAGATCTGCATGCAGGCAAGCTCAAGGACTTTCCAGATCTGCATGCAGGCAAGCTCAAGGACTTTCCAGATCTGCATGCAGGCAGTTCCAGGACTTTCCAGCTCTGCCTGCAGGCAGCTCAAGGACTTTCCAGATCTGCCTGCAGGCAGCTCAAGGACCTTCCAGATCTGCATGCAGGCAAGCTCAAGGACGTTCCAGATCTGCATGCAGGCAAGCTCAAGGACTTTCCAGATCTGCATGCAGGCAGTTCCAGGACTTTCCAGCTCTGCCTGCAGGCAGCTCAAGGACTTTCCAGATCTGCCTGCAGGCAGCTCAAGGACCTTCCAGCTCTGCCTGCAGGCAGCTCAAGGACTTTCCAGATCTGCATGTAGGCATAGGCAAGCTCAAGGACTTTCCAGATCTGCATGCAGGCAAGCTCAAGGACTTTCCAGATCTGCATGCAGGCAAGCTCAAGGACCTTCCAGCTCTGCCTGCAGGCAGCTCAAGGACTTTCCAGATCTGCATGCAGCCAAGCTCAAGGACTTTCCAGATCTGCATGCAGGCAGTTCCAGGACTTTCCAGATCTGCATGCAGGCAAGCTCAAGGACTTTCCAGATCTGCATGCAGGCAGTTCCAGGACTTTCCAGATCTGCATGCAGGCAAGCTCAAGGACCTTCCAGATCTGCCTGCAGGCAGCCCAAGGACTTACCAGATCTGCATGCAGGCAAGCTCAAGGACTTTCCAGATCTGCACGCAGGCAGTTCCAGGACTTTCCAGATCTGCATGCTGGCAAGCTCAAGGACTTTCCAGATCTGCATGCAGGCAGTTCCAGGACTTTCCAGATCTGCATGCAGGCAAGCTCAAGGACTTTCCAGATCTGCATGCAGGCAGTTCCAGGACTTTCCAGATCTGCCTGCAGGCAGCTCAAGGACTTTCCAGATCTGCATGCAGGCAAGCTCAAGGACTTTCCAGATCTGCATGCAGGCAAGCTCAAGGACTTTCCAGATCTGCATGCAGGCAAGCTCAAGGACTTTCCAGATCTGCATGCAGGCAGTTCCAGGACTTTCCAGATCTGCATGCAGGCAGCTCAAGGACGTTCCAGATCTGCATCCAGGCAAGCTCAAGGACTTTCCAGATCTGCATGCAGGCAGTTCCAGGACTTTCCAGCTCTGCCTGCAGGCAGCTCAAGGACTTTCCAGATCTGCCTGCAGGCAGCTCAAGGACTTTCCAGATCTGCATGTCGGCATAGGCAAGCTCAAGGACTTTCCAGATCTGCAGGCAGGCAAGCTCAAGGACTTTCCAGATCTGCATGCAGGCAGTTCCAGGACTTTCCAGATCTGCATGCAGGCAGCTCAAGGACGTTCCAGATCTGCATCCAGGCAAGCTCAAGGACTTTCCACGTCTGCATGCAGGCAGTTCAAGGACTTTCCAGATCTGCATGCAGGCAGTTCCAGGACTTTCCAGCTCTGCCTGCAGGCAGCTCAAGGACTTTCCAGATCTGCATGTAGGCAAGCTCAAGGACTTTCCAGATCTGCATGCAGGCAAGCTCAAGGACTTTCCAGATCTGCATGCAGGCAGTTCCAGGACTTTCCAGATCTGCATGCAGGCAAGCTCAAGGACTTTCCAGATCTGCATGCAGGCAGTTCCAGGACTTTCCAGCTCTGCCTGCAGGCAGCTCAAGGACTTTCCAGATCTGCATGTAGGCAAGCTCAAGGACTTTCCAGATCGGCATGCAGGCAAGCTCAAGGACTTTCCAGATCTGCATGCAGGCAGTTCCAGGACTTTCCAGCTCTGCCTGCAGGCAGCTCAAGGACTTTCCAGATCTGCATGCAGGCAGTTCCAGGACTTTCCAGATCTGCATGCAGGCAAGCTCAAGGACTTTCCAGATCTGCCTGCAGGCAGCTCAAGGACTTTCCAGATCTGCATGCAGGCAAGCTCAAGGACTTTCCAGATCTGCATGCAGGCAAGCTCAAGGACTTTCCAGATCTGCATGCAGGCAAGCTCAAGGACTTTCCAGATCTGCATGCAGGCAGTTCCAGGACTTTCCAGATCTGCATGCAGGCAGCTCAAGGACGTTCCAGATCTGCATCCAGGCAAGCTCAAGGACTTTCCAGATCTGCATGCAGGCAGTTCCAGGACTTTCCAGCTCTGCCTGCAGGCAGCTCAAGGACTTTCCAGATCTGCCTGCAGGCAGCTCAAGGACTTTCCAGATCTGCATGTCGGCATAGGCAAGCTCAAGGACTTTCCAGATCTGCAGGCAGGCAAGCTCAAGGACTTTCCAGATCTGCATGCAGGCAGTTCCAGGACTTTCCAGATCTGCATGCAGGCAGCTCAAGGACGTTCCAGATCTGCATCCAGGCAAGCTCAAGGACTTTCCACGTCTGCATGCAGGCAGTTCAAGGACTTTCCAGATCTGCATGCAGGCAGTTCCAGGACTTTCCAGCTCTGCCTGCAGGCAGCTCAAGGACTTTCCAGATCTGCATGTAGGCAAGCTCAAGGACTTTCCAGATCTGCATGCAGGCAAGCTCAAGGACTTTCCAGATCTGCATGCAGGCAGTTCCAGGACTTTCCAGATCTGCATGCAGGCAAGCTCAAGGACTTTCCAGATCTGCATGCAGGCAGTTCCAGGACTTTCCAGCTCTGCCTGCAGGCAGCTCAAGGACTTTCCAGATCTGCATGTAGGCAAGCTCAAGGACTTTCCAGATCGGCATGCAGGCAAGCTCAAGGACTTTCCAGATCTGCATGCAGGCAGTTCCAGGACTTTCCAGCTCTGCCTGCAGGCAGCTCAAGGACTTTCCAGATCTGCATGCAGGCAGTTCCAGGACTTTCCAGATCTGCATGCAGGCAAGCTCAAGGACTTTCCAGATCTGCCTGCAGGCAGCTCAAGGACTTTCCAGATCTGCATGCAGGCAAGCTCAAGGACTTTCCAGATCTGCATGCAGGCAGTTCCAGGACTTTCCAGATCTGCATGCAGGCAAGCTCAAGGACTTTCCAGATCTGCATGCAGGCAGTTCCAGGACTTTCCAGATCTGCATGCAGGCAAGCTCAAGGACTTTCCAGATCTGCATGCAGGCAGTTCCAGGACTTTCCAGATCTGCATGCAGGCAGCTCAAGGACGTTCCAGATCTGCATGCAGGCAGTTCCAGGACTTTCCAGATCTGCATGCAGGCAAGCTCAAGGACTTTCCAGATCTGCATGCAGGCAGTTCCAGGACTTTCCAGATCTGCATGCAGGCAAGCTCAAGGACTTTCCAGATCTGCCTGCAGGCAGCTCAAGGACTTTCCAGATCTGCATGCAGGCAAGCTCAAGGACTTTCCAGATCTGCATGCAGGCAGTTCCAGGACTTTCCAGATCTGCATGCAGGCAAGCTCAAGGACTTTCCAGATCTGCATGCAGGCAGTTCCAGGACTTTCCAGCTCTGCCTGCAGGCAGCTCAAGGACTTTCCAGATCTGCCTGCAGGCAGCTCAAGGACTTTCCAGATCTGCATGCAGGCAGTTCCAGGACTTTCCAGATCTGCATGCAGGCAGCTCAAGGACGTTCCAGATCTGCATCCAGGCAAGCTCAAGGACTTTCCACGTCTGCATGCAGGCAGTTCAAGGACTTTCCAGATCTGCATGCAGGCAGTTCCAGGACTTTCCAGCTCTGCCTGCAGGCAGCTCAAGGACTTTCCAGATCTGCATGCAGGCAGTTCCAGGACTTTCCAGATCTGCATGCAGGCAGCTCAAGGACGTTCCAGATCTGCATCCAGGCAAGCTCAAGGACTTTCCACGTCTGCATGCAGGCAGTTCAAGGACTTTCCAGATCTGCATGCAGGCAGTTCCAGGACTTTCCAGCTCTGCCTGCAGGCAGCTCAAGGACTTTCCAGATCTGCATGTAGGCAAGCTCAAGGACTTTCCAGATCTGCATGCAGGCAAGCTCAAGGACTTTCCAGATCTGCATGCAGGCAGTTCCAGGACTTTCCAGATCTGCATGCAGGCAAGCTCAAGGACTTTCCAGATCTGCATGCAGGCAGTTCCAGGACTTTCCAGCTCTGCCTGCAGGCAGCTCAAGGACTTTCCAGATCTGCATGTAGGCATCGGCAAGCTCAAGGACTTTCCAGATCGGCATGCAGGCAAGCTCAAGGACTTTCCAGATCTGCATGCAGGCAGTTCCAGGACTTTCCAGCTCTGCCTGCAGGCAGCTCAAGGACTTTCCAGATCTGCATGCAGGCAGTTCCAGGACTTTCCAGATCTGCATGCAGGCAAGCTCAAGGACTTTCCAGATCTGCCTGCAGGCAGCTCAAGGACTTTCCAGATCTGCATGCAGGCAAGCTCAAGGACTTTCCAGATCTGCATGCAGGCAGTTCCAGGACTTTCCAGATCTGCATGCAGGCAAGCTCAAGGACTTTCCAGGTCTGCATGCAGGCAGTTCCAGGACTTTCCAGCTCTGCCTGCAGGCAGCTCAAGGACTTTCCAGATCTGCATGCAGGCAAGCTCAAGGACTTTCCAGATCGGCATGCAGGCAGTTCCAGGACTTTCCAGCTCTGCCTGCAGGCAGCTCAAGGACTTTCCAGATCTGCATGCAGGCAGTTCCAGGACTTTCCAGATCTGCATGCAGGCAAGCTCAAGGACTTTCCAGGTCTGCATGCAGGCAGTTCCAGGACTTTCCAGCTCTGCCTGCAGGCAGCTCAAGGACTTTCCAGATCTGCATGCAGGCAGTTCCAGGACTTTCCAGATCTGCATGCAGGCAAGCTCAAGGACTTTCCAGATCTGCCTGCAGGCAGCTCAAGGACTTTCCAGATCTGCATGCAGGCAAGCTCAAGGACTTTCCAGATCTGCATGCAGGCAAGCTCAAGGACTTTCCAGATCTGCATGCAGGCAGTTCAAGGACTTTCCAGATCTGCATCAGGCAGCTCAAAGACTTTCCAGATCTTTTTTTTGGTACCCGGGGGCGAACCGGGGGACTGCTACTCTCCACCTCTGCTCTTGGGGTGTCTGCTGCTTGTCGAGATGACATGCAGGGCGGAAGCCAACGACACAGTTGCTGTTGGCCACGTGTGGCAGAGGCTAGAGGCTAGAGGGCCGTGTACTTGGCAAGTTCGAACAACAAGGGCCAGACCTCTTCTACAGTCTCTCCCCAAATGGCGACCGTTCGAAAAGTCCAGGGCCCAGAACGCGCAAAAAACAGGGTTGAAACAGTCCCTGTCGAGCGGTTTGCGGGACCGAGCGGGCCATCCCTCCAAACCACTCGAACTGGGGGAGGGAACTGCAGAGGAGGGGCGGAATCGAGGGGAATGGTGGAATCAGGGAGCGAATTTACAGGGGTCCGTGGTGCCGTGGCTCTCACACACGTTCTGCTGGTGCCACTCCGAGTTTGTGGCGAACTTTTTCGGACACCACCGACCCCCCCAAAGGGCAAGACTATTCACACTGTGCAAGACTCTATTAAGGGGGAGGGGCGGGGGGGGGGGACGATCAGATTTGTTTGTTTAGGCGCCGTGGGACCGAATGGACTTTCCGGACCCACGGCTCGAAGGTCAAACTATACACACTGGAATCGATGATGATGCTTGGGGGCCTAGGCGCGAGGGGAACGGACGCGGGGGTCCCAACCACCCACCCTAGACGGACTATACACACGACTCTACCGAAGAGGGGAGGAGGGGGAAGGGGGGGGGAGGAGGTTGCATGTGCACCCTACGTGCACCGTCCTTTTTTTTTTTTTTTTTTTTTTTTTTTTTTATTTGTGTGTTTTTTATTTATCTGCACCGTCCTCTCCCTGCATGAACGCTTCACCTCCGCCGACGGGGCCCCTGGCCCCCTACTCCGATCACCGCAGCCTGCCTCTCCTGCCCGCCGCCACGGTCCCTACGGTCGCCGCCACCCCTGCCGCCGCCTCTCCCGGCTGCCCACCTGTCGCGGCCCTGCCTCCCTCCACCCTGGCCGTCGCCCCTCCTGTCCCGGGCTTTCCAGATTTTTTTTTTTGCCTGTCAGGTGGACCACCGGGTGGGGAGAGAACCGGTGTGAGGCACTTGGGTCCGTCCAGGTGGGCAGGGAACCTGGGGGCGGGGGGCCTCAAATCCCTCTCTCTCATGCGCTCTCTGGGCACAATGGCCTGTGTCTCATCCCATCCACCACCAAACCTCCCAGGCACAACGAGACAAGGTCTTGACACACATCCTCACTTCCCCAGACCCCGACCGCCCTCTTCCATCCCATGACCCAGTCCGAAGGCAAATAAGCGTGAAAGGTAATGCAGAAGGACAAGAATAGCAGTGACGGTGGATCCAGGGAGCCAAATTTCCTGGATTACTGGTGCCATGGTGCTCATGGGGGCCAAAACCAGGGCGATCTCCTGTAGGGATGGCACTTTGACGAGGCTCCCTGGGTCCGCCTATCGGGGGCGCCAAAACGGGCAACGACGGGGGTAAAAAGGGATGAGGCGGGAGGGCACCTGGAGGGGACCTGGAGGGGGGACCCGTGACCTGGCAGAGAAGGTAACGAAACGCGGGGCAGAGGGGCATGCAGTGACGGCGGTGGGTCCTGTGAGTTGGGATGCCTATTCCCTGGTGCTGTGGTGCTCACAGGGCCGGGGACAGGGGGTCTCGTTGAGGGACAACACTGCACTGACTCGTCGGGCCGACCGTGCCTGCCGCGAGGGGGAGTTGGGGGGGGAGGGGGGGGGGGACGGAGAAGGGGGTATTCACAGCACCTGTGTGTGCTCTACTGCACAAAGGCATCTGGTCTAGGGGGGGGGATCTACCTCCACTCAAAACTCTACTCTATACTCTACGTAGTCGAGCGGGGACCTGCTCCTTGCAGGTTCGACCACTCTGGCCCTCACTGGGTGGCGGCGCCTGTCGCGCGCGGCGCGGCGCGGCGTGATCCCTGGGACGCTGTCCCCGCTGTCGCGCGACGCATGCCCGCTGCGGTGTACATCCTCGAGTTGAGGTTATTGTACAGCCTCTGCTCCTCTCTGTCTTGGAGGCGGACCTTGCAACGCCACGCATGCAGGGCTCGCCTCGCGGACTTGAACTCCTCCTCCGGGGAGCCAGGCTCTGGGGTGAACAGGGCGTCCCATTCAGCCACCGTCTTGGGGACGTCGGCGTCGTCAGCTGGGGTGCCTTTGTCGGCAGCCGTCGCGCTGCGCTTCCTGTCCGGGGGAGAGGCTGACACGTCACGGTCGGCCTTCCGCTTGCCTGTGTGCTGCGACGCTGAGGGGGCTGGTGCGTTCTCGCTGGTGGAGCCGCCCTGCTGCGCGTCGGAGGTGGAGTCGGTGGAGGAGGTGGAGGAGGTGGAGGGCTGAGCGGTCGCGTTCGACGAGGGGGCTGGTGCTGTAGAAGCAGAGGGAGAGCCGCCCGAGGTCGTGTGTGCGTTACCGTCCGTCGCAGCCCCGTCGCCTCCTCGGTCCGGCGGACGGGTACATGTCTCTCCGTCCGACACACAGCCCGTGCACGCTAGGCGATTGCAGCCTATGCATTCCCAGTGGGGCGTTCGGGTGTCAAACGGCTGCTCACATCTGACACACAGCACCGACAGTTCGGCTGTCCCCCCGTCTACTCGGACCATGTGGAGGCCAGCCTCTGCGCCTCGGCAGCCGGTGGAGACGAGGGGTACGGCCGGTGCGAGGCGGAGCACGAAGGACCGCACCTGCTCCGAGATGTGGAGTGGGCTGTAGTGCGATGCCTTGAACTTGACACCCGCGACAGGCCCGTACGGCTTCCTCAGGGGGCGGTATATCCGCGGTGCAGTGTCATCAGCGAGCACGACGATCGGGGAGCCCGTCGCCCGCGCGGCCCCCTGCAGCGTCAGCTCGTCGGCCCACGACGCAACGTTCATGCTGCCGGACTCGCGCATCTGCCGCGCCCACTCCTCGTAGGAGGGCTCCGCCCTGCTCCTCAGGTCAGCGTGGTCGCCGACCGCCTTCACGACGTACTGCCGCAGGCCGTCTGCAGTCGCGCCGGCCTCGCCGAGGAGGAACGTGAGGGCGTCGAAGAAGCAGTTCCCGGGGGTGAACCGGAAGTCCTGCACGTCCGGCATCTCCAGCACGCTCTGCTGCTTCGCGGTGGTGACTCCCGGAAGCGCGTGCTCCCTCGCGGTCAGCCACCGGGTCAGGACATCGTCCGCCGGCTCGGGGGCCGGCCCCGGGGGCGGCGGCGGGGGACCGGCGTCCTCGCTGTCGGTGCTGTCCTCGTCGTCATCCATCACCTCCTCCTGCACCACCGTCGTCGGCTCCGTGCGCCCGCACTGGCAGGGGTCCGTGACGTGCTCGACACAGTCAGGGCAGCTGGCTCTGAGGCAGTGTACACACCTGCCGTGGGTGTCCTGCGTGGAGAAGTCCGCTTCGCAGAACTGGCAGAACTCCGTCACGTCCTGCTCCCCCTCCGCCCGCTCAGTTCGCAGCCGCGGGCCCGCGCGTACGGTAGGCCGGGGCCCAGTCGTGCTCCCGCCCACCAACTCCTGCACGTCCGCCGGCAGGGTGAGCGCCTGGAAGCGGTCGCCTACTCCCCCGAGGGCGACCGCGGTGGCGATCGGCTTGCACCCGGGGTCGCACACTGTCGGCGCGCGGTAGTCGCGGAAGACGATGATGTGCCTCCGCAGCACGCACGCCGCCCCGCGAATGAGCACGTCGTCGGCCCACGTCGCTTCGTCTTCCCTCTCGAAAGCGGACATGCGGCTGGCCCACGCCGCTGGGTCTGCCAGGAGCCCCGACAGTTCGGGGGAGGATCGTACCCGGGCGACGGCCTGTCTGCGGAGTGGCCCTGCCTCCATCGGGGTCCCTGACGAGGCGAAGCCGTCCGCGAGGGCCACCAGCGCATCCGTGGGCACCCCCCCCGCGCCACCTCCCCCCAGCTGCTGCACCTGGAACACCGCCGGCAGGAGGTTCCCCAAGCCCCCCATCAGCGAGGTGAAGGACACCCCTACACCGTTGTGGGCAGACCGCCATTCACGCACCAGGTCTTCCGGCGTCGGCGGCTCGCGGTCTACGGGTTTCTGGGCGGGACGCAGGGGCTCGTCTGAGGGAGGGGGCACCGCCTGGTGGCCTTGTCCCTCCGCGTCGTCCGGGTCGGTGTCTTCGAATGCAGCACCCTGGCCGACCTGGTCCGGCTCGAACCTGATGAAGTGGTCGGGGTCCAGGGGTGGGGCGGCCTCCACCTCGACTCTGTCGCGGGCCAGCGACCGGCAAGCCTTCGTAAGCTCCCCGCACTCGAGCAGGGTGGCGCCCAGGGTGTTGTTGAAGGCGGAGTTCACCCTGCACGCGTACTCCTGCGTCAGCTGCACTCGGCTCGCTCCTGTCCGCTCCGCCGCAAGGCGCCCGAGCTTCGAGAAGACGGAGTGTGCCGAGGGGGCGAGGCCGCCGAACAACTCCATGGCGTAGGGGGCGAACACGAGGCCTCGCGCCGCACACGCGTCCCGGTACTGCCGGTTCTTCGTCGCCTCGCCCTGGGCTGCCGCCGCTCCCGTGAAACGGGCTGCCGCCTGCACGTAAGAAGCGGCCACGGGGTTCTTGACGGTGATGTCAATGACTCGTGGCCAGATCCTCCTAGTCACGAGGTCGCCCGGGCGCTGCCCATCCTGCAGGAGATGCAGAGACTCCATCTCGGGGTTCGTGCCCGCCTCCTGTGCCAGGGCGAACAGGGCGTCCCGGGTGGCGTCGTGTCTGCGGGTTAAAGCCCCGCCCTGGTTGCAGTCGAAGGCGTGGGTTCCCATCTCGTCCAGTTCCCTGCCGCACTTCTCGCAGACGGTATCCGGCTCGAAGAGGGGAATGCCAAGGCGGGCGCGTGACACGGCGATCATCTGGCGACCCTCGATGCGGCTGTTCTCCGAGAGCTTCCCCCCGAGGAAAGCGCCGGCGTGGGGCAGCGACAGCGATCGCAGGCGGGCTCTGTCGTGGGCGTCGGACTCTTCGAACAGCTCGCGGTACTGGCGGCTGACGATCGCGCGGGAGAGTTCCCTCTGCTCGACATCCCCCACGGGGGCTTGCGTGGGGTCGCGCCGTTCGTCCTCGTCCACAGCGTTGTTGTGAGCGAGGCAGGTGGTCTCCCATCCCTCCTCATCCCACGTGAAGTTGGGGTCGAGCTCCCGGCACAAGGAGTGGCCGTTCGCCGTGGACGCCAGGGCGGCTGCATGCCAGTGTTCGGCGGCGCGTCGAATCCCCAGGCCCCCGAGCCTCACCGGCATGGTGGCCTGCCGCATGACTGATTCCGGCAGCACGTCGTCCTCGAGGGCGAGGATCCGGGCGAGGCACTTCTCCACGGAGGCGTCGCTCTTCCGGAGGTACTCCGTAACCCCCTTGTGTCCCATAGCCCTCATGTAAAACACGAGGCGGGCGAACCCCTCGCAGTGGCGGAGAAGGGCGAGGCCGACCTGCTTGTCCTGGAGCTTGGCCAAGGCGTCGAGGTACGGCTGGAACTCCAAGAGCTTCTTGTCCATGTAGCTCTCGCAGAAGGCTGCCGACCCGATCGGTGCGCCGAGGAGGGTGAAGTTGCGGCCCGCCCTGTACACGATGCCCACCTTGTCCTCGTCCTCGGGGAGCCGTAGGGAAAAGCCCTCCTCTTCGAGGGCCTCGAGGGACTGCTCGCAGAGGTCGATCAGCTCGCACTTGCTGAGTTTAACCTCCAGCCCCCTCTCCGTGCTGGCCTGGATGACGTAGTCGAGGGCGGCTCTGACGGCGCACGCTGGGCCCATGATCACCCCGTCGTCGAGGTAGAACAGCGACCCGTCGAGGTCCGTGCGCTTCTTCAGCTCCTCCGCAATCTCCTTTATCCCCAATGAGAAGAGGAGGGGCCCGAGGGGGTCGCCTTGCTGCACCCCACACGATGAAGACACCACCCCTTCGCCGTAGGTGAGGGTGGAGGGGGAGTCGTAACACCACGCGACGAAGGGCAGCAGGCCGGGGATGTGCCTCTCGACGACCTTGAGGAAGGTCCCGCGGTCGATCGAGTTGAACGCGTTGGCGTAGTCGATCTTGAGGATCAC
This sequence comes from Rhynchopus euleeides, assembly GCA_963210315.1. Taxonomy (NCBI): domain Eukaryota; phylum Euglenozoa; class Diplonemea; order Diplonemida; family Diplonemidae; genus Rhynchopus; species Rhynchopus euleeides. The sequence continues at coordinate 39,601 of OY723266.1, forward strand.
GGCGTCCTCCTTTTCCCTCGAGCGCTCCGCGTACTGCGCCACTACTGACGCCGCGGCCTCCAGCCCCCTCTGCACAGCTACCCCAACTTGGCGACCCCGCATGAGGATGCGCCGCGCGTCCCCCTTATGACGCGTCGAGAGGAGTTTTGCGGCGAGGCGTCGGAGCGTCTCTCCGCAGGCAATGGGCCGAACGTCCTCGTCACCCTTCACCAGGGCCGAAAGCTTCGCGCCCCCGAGCACAGGCATCACCTCCTGGGGCACGGCACCCTTGACCATCCGGTTAATGACCTGGGTGAGCATGGCCGTCGGCTTGGCTCCCAGCGCATCCTTGCACTCCAGGGCTTGGCGGACGTGGTCTGGACGCAAACCCATCTGCCCGCCCGACGACCCGTTGGGGAAGGACTTCACCGCTCGGAAGACGTCAGCCGGCGTGAACGCCTTGCACTTCTCCGCGGGCACGGTCCGCTCCAGGTGGACCGCTCCACCCTCCGGGTGTTTGCCCTGCAGCTTCTTCAGGGTCTCCGTCGTGCTGGGGGCGACTTTGGCCGGGACGAGGTGCTTGTGGGCTGCTGAGACCCGGTTCTGCCGCGCCAGTTGACCGACCCGCCGCTCCCATCTCTCCTCATCGGACAAGCGCGGCGGTGCGCTCCCGCGGGACCCCGTGCCCCCCTGGCGCTTGCTGGCCTCGCGGGCCTCCTCCCAGAGCGTGGCGTACTCGCCCCTCTTCCACCGGTCGAAAACCTTCTGGCGCTCGCGGAGGGTGACCTTGCTCTTCGCTCCCCCCATCCTCGCCGAGCGGAGGAGGACGAGCGGGGCCATGAGGAGGATGGTCCACGCTGCGACGGAGTTGCGTGCGGCGGTCTCCCGTGCGGCCTCGCTGAGGGCCGCGGTCCATGCCTTGACGAGCGGTTTTGGCACCTTTTCCCAGACCCGGATGTTGTGCCGGCGGAGTTCCTCGACGGAGGGGAGTTCCCCAGCCGGGATGTCCGCCCCCACGGCCTGCGCCTCCGGCTCGGGCTCGAGGTCTTTGCGGCAGGCGGTGCAGGACTGGTGGTCTCCAAGCGTAATCACCTTATCGCACTTGAGGCACTGGGCGAATTTGAGGGCCCGGAGCGTCCCCCTGCTCAAGACGTCCCCCTTCTCGAGGTGTCGGTTGAGGTGATCCTTCATCGACGTCGGCAGGATGGGGATGCCCGCCTGCATGAGGGACGTCCTGCAGGAGTCGTGCGGGCAGTACAGCCTGGCAGTGGAGCGCTCGACCAGCTTTGACCCCACGTCGAGCTCCTCCTGCCCCTCAGCAGTCTGCAGCTCCGCCATCCTCGCGTTGGACCGCGTGAGGAAGGCCGGCTCGGCTCTGTTGACCAGCCCGTGCAGCTCGGCCCGCGGGATGCTGACACCCTCGAAATGCTGCCCCGTCAGGGCTATCACCCTGGTCTTCTGCAGAAGCTCCTTGTCGGGCACCTTCGCTGGGCGGATGGAGACGATGGGGTGCTCGCCGCCCTGGACCACGACGATGTGAATGCTCCACACCCTGGCCGCGAGTTGCAGCGCGAGGTGATCCATCCAGCTGCTGGGCCTGGCGAGGTTGGCTGCATAGGCGAGGTGTTGGGCCTTGTCTCCGCCGAAAAGGTCTGTGAGTGCCTGCAACTTCTTCGCAGCCTCCGAGAGGTCCTGGCGCCTGAGTGCGATGTCTGCTGCGGGGACCCCAATGGCGAAGAAACCGCAGTCGCCCTGCGCCGCGTTGGGCACGCGGGTCGCCCCGAAATCCCTGAGGAGGTCATCAACCGCATCCCTCTCGCCTTGCGCTTCTCCCATAGCGTCATCGTCGTCAGCGCCACCGCGCATCGCGTCGCATGGGATGTGGGCGCCTTCCGTTGGTCCGCCAGGGGTATCCCGCAGAGCCGGGCTCGGCTCAGTCCAAACAGGGGCGTAGTCGGGCAAAGGCAGGGCCTCCAGCTTCCTCCGCACCCTGGTCCGGGCCGCCGCGAGGTCCGGGAGGGACGCCCTGGGGTCGTCGGCGACATGTCTCGTCAGCACCCTCTCCAAGGTGTCTCTGGCCAGATCCTCGCGGAAGACGAGCCAGTCGAACAGGATCTCATCTTGTCTGTCCCAAGCCAGCCGCCCCCCTCCGGTCCAACGCGTGCCTGGGAGGGACGAAGGGGAGTGGAGGGCCCTCGCGTGGAGGCGGATGCCCCTGACGGCCCGGCGCCTCAGGCACATCGGCCTCGCGGGACGCCGGGCGACCCAGTGCCGAGGGCGGCGTGACATCCCGTGACGGCGCGGGGCCCGACCACACAGGCGCGCCACTACGGACCAGCAGTCCCTACTCGCTTCGCTCAGACCCCGCCTGCACGCCGACACCGCCGCCCTCGCTAGGCCCACCCAGCTCTGGGGAGACGCGTATGACCGGAGCCCCCACATGAGCGGCCTCCACATCGCCTGTCGGAGGAGGGACCAGATCACCCCTCGAAGGGAGGGGGGGGACGTCCCGCGCAGGCCTGCCCGCTGGCGACTGGGGGCGCGACGCTTCATCGCCGCGCGGCGGACTGCCCGAGCCCGCGGCCGTCTCCACTGCCTGGGGAGGCGCATCCGCACCCACCTGCGCCTCTCGCCGTCGTCCCAGCCCTCTGCCAGGGCGCCAGGGGGTAAACCCCAGCCACGAGCAGTTGGGACGCCCGAGCTGCACTCCGCTCCAACAGGAGGGTCCCCAGACCAGCCCCGACATGCTGGCATCCACGTACCCTGACTAGTGGATCGGTCCCCTGCCGGGGCACCGCTGGCGTTGTTTCCCTGCTGGGAGTACAGCTCTCCCTGCTGCTCAGCGGCTGGGGTGGTGGGGCGGCGGGGCGGTGCGTCGGTGGGGGCGCCGGGGGCGAGATCCCCGCCTGCCCCACTATCCCCGATTTTCCCCGTGATGGCAAGGTGCGGTGACACTTGGGCTGGGGGAACGTGTGAGGAGGGGGGGCAGGAGATGAGTGGATGGGGCACGAGGGAGTTACATGGTGCGAGGTGGGGACTGGGCCCGCTATACTCGAAAACCCCAGCTTGCCCCTCCACCCCTGGTGCACTGGGGGGCGGAGACGGAGGGGGAGAACGTGAGAGACGGAATGTGGGGGGATGTTGCGATGCGATAAGGGGGAGGGCAGCGGGGGGAGCGTGGGACTGAGCGGGTGGGGGGACAAAAAAGCACGGGAGTCGGGGGTGTGGTATATTGGCCCTTCCCTCCCCTGCCCCATACTGTCCTAACACACCCTCCCACCCGAACGAGTCCCCCCTGGGGGGGGGGAGGCCTCCCACCACCCGCCCTGACCCCCACGCCCAGCCGACCCCCCACATGACGTGAGGGAGGGGGTTGGGGCGGGAAGCTGTCACCCGCCCTGCTGCTGCCTCTGCTGCTCCCTCTGCAACGGTGACCGCCGCTGCCTGCACGAGGGGGGGCCGCGACCCTTCCGCAGCCGTCGGGGAGTGCCGTTGGGGGGTGCATAAAGCCGGTGGGTCAGACCGGTGTGCTGTTGTTGGGGGGCCCGTGTGGAACCCACCCTCCCCCGGCCCTGCCTGCCCCGGCGCTGCCGACGCCGCCGCTGCCGTCGCTGCTGCTCTCGCCGCTACCGGGGGCGGCCCGGGCTGCACTCGTGCGGGGGGTTGCGACCCCCGCGCTTCTGCCGCTACCGGGGGCGGCCCGGGCTGCACTCGTGTGGGGGGCTGCGACCCCCCCGTCTCCCTCGCTACCGGGGGCGACCCGGGCTGCTCACCCGCTGGGGGCGGGAGCGCCGCCACCAGCAGCGCCATGAGGGCCCACTGCCCTCGCCTCCTCGCGTGCCCACGGCCAGGCACGTCTCGCGCCTCCATCGCGACTCGCGCTCGCGTGTGTCGGGGGTGGGAAGGGGGGGACTGGGAAGGGAGGGGGGAACAGAGCCCGAGGGACAAGCGTCCCAAGGGGGAGTGGTTTTTTTGTTTGGGAAGAAGTTATTGGCCCAACCAGCCCTCCCGACTCTGCCCCCCCGCAAGATCAAGAAGAAGTTTGGAAAGGGGAAAAGGGATGGGGGAGAGGAGGGAGAGGGATGGGTTTTTGAAAGGGGAGGGGAGAACCCAACCGACCCAACCGACCAGGGGGGGGGGGGAGCGCGAGTGTGTATACCAATGAAGTACAGAAACTGTAGCTTAAGAAATCGTTGGCTTTCCAGATCTGCCTGCAGGCAGCTCAAGGACTTTCCAGATCTGCATGCAGGCAAGCTCAAGGACTTTCCAGATCTGCCTGCAGGCAGCTCAAGGACTTTCCAGATCTGCATGCAGGCAAGCTCAAGGACTTTCCAGATCTGCATGCAGGCAGTTCCAGGACTTTCCAGATCTGCATGCAGGCAAGCTCAAGGACTTTCCAGATCTGCATGCAGGCAAGCTCAAGGACTTTCCAGATCTGCATGCAGGCAGTTCCAGGACTTTCCAGATCTGCATGCAGGCAAGCTCAAGGACTTTCCAGATCTGCATGCAGGCAAGCTCAAGGACTTTCCAGATCTGCATGCAGGCAGTTCAAGGACTTTCCAGATCTGCATCAGGCAGCTCAAAGACTTTCCAGATCTGCCTGCAGGCAGCTCAAGGACTTTCCAGATCTGCATGCAGGCAAGCTCAAGGACTTTCCAGATCTGCATGCAGGCAGCTCAAGGACTTTCCAGATCTGCATGCAGGCAAGCTCAAGGACTTTCCAGATCTGCATGCAGGCAGTTCCAGGACTTTCCAGATCTGCATGCAGGCAAGCTCAAGGACTTTCCAGATCTGCATGCAGGCAAGCTCAAGGACTTTCCAGATCTGCATGCAGGCAGTTCAAGGACTTTCCAGATCTGCATGCAGGCAGTTCCAGGACTTTCCAGCTCTGCCTGCAGGCAGCTCAAAGACTTTCCAGATCTGCCTGCAGGCAGCTCAAGGACTTTCCAGATCTGCATGCAGGCAGTTCAAGGACTTTCCAGATTTGCAAGCAGGCAGCTCAAGGACTTTCCAGATCTGCATGCAGGCAAGCTCAAGGACTTTCCAGATCTGCATGCAGGCAGTTCCAGGACGTTCCAGATCTGCATGCAGGCAAGCTCAAGGACTTTCCAGATCTGCATGCAGGCAGTTCAAGGACTTTCCAGATCTGCCTGCAGGCAGCTCAAGGACTTTCCAGATCTGCATGCAGGCAGTTCAAGGACTTTCCAGATCTGCATGCAGGCAAGCTCAAGGACTTTCCAGCTCTGCCTGCAGGCAGCTCAAGGACTTTCCAGATCTGCATGTCGGCATAGGCAAGCTCAAGGACTTTCCAGATCTGCATGCAGGCAAGCTCAAGGACTTTCCAGATCTGCATGCAGGCAGTTCAAGGACTTTCCAGATCTGCCTGCAGGCAGCTCAAGGACTTTCCAGATCTGCATGCAGGCAGTTCAAGGACTTTCCAGATCTGCATGCAGGCAAGCTCAAGGACTTTCCAGCTCTGCCTGCAGGCAGCTCAAGGACTTTCCAGATCTGCATGTCGGCATAGGCAAGCTCAAGGACTTTCCAGATCTGCATGCAGGCAGTTCAAGGACTTTCCAGATTTGCAAGCAGGCAGCTCAAGGACTTTCCAGATCTGCATGTAGGCAGTTCCAGGACTTTCCAGATCTGCATGCAGGCAAGCTCAAGGACTTTCCAGATCTGCATGCAGGCAAGCTCAAGGACTTTCCAGCTCTGCCTGCAGGCAGCTCAAGGACTTTCCAGATCTGCATGTAGGCATAGGCAAGCTCAAGGACTTTCCAGATCTGCATGCAGGCAAGCTCAAGGACTTTCCAGATCTGCATGCAGGCAAGCTCAAGGACTTTCCAGCTCTGCCTGCAGGCAGCTCAAGGACTTTCCAGATCTGCATGTAGGCATAGGCAAGCTCAAGGACTTTCCAGATCTGCATGCAGGCAGCTCAAGGACTTTCCAGATCTGCATGCAGGCAAGCTCAAGGACTTTCCAGCTCTGCCTGCAGGCAGCTCAAGGACTTTCCAGATCTGCATGTAGGCATAGGCAAGCTCAAGGACTTTCCAGATCTGCATGCAGGCAGTTCAAGGACTTTCCAGATTTGCAAGCAGGCAGCTCAAGGACTTTCCAGATCTGCATGCAGGCAGTTCCAGGACTTTCCAGATCTGCATGCAGGCAAGCTCAAGGACTTTCCAGATCTGCATGCAGGCAAGCTCAAGGACTTTCCAGCTCTGCCTGCAGGCAGCTCAAGGACTTTCCAGATCTGCATGTCGGCATAGGCAAGCTCAAGGACTTTCCAGATCTGCATGCAGGCAGTTCAAGGACTTTCCAGATTTGCAAGCAGGCAGCTCAAGGACTTTCCAGATCTGCATGCAGGCAGTTCCAGGACTTTCCAGATCTGCATGCAGGCAAGCTCAAGGACTTTCCAGATCTGCATGCAGGCAAGCTCAAGGACTTTCCAGCTCTGCCTGCAGGCAGCTCAAGGACTTTCCAGATCTGCATGTAGGCATAGGCAAGCTCAAGGACTTTCCAGATCTGCATGCAGGCAGCTCAAGGACTTTCCAGATCTGCATGCAGGCAAGCTCAAGGACTTTCCAGCTCTGCCTGCAGGCAGCTCAAGGACTTTCCAGATCTGCATGTAGGCATAGGCAAGCTCAAGGACTTTCCAGATCTGCATGCAGGCAGTTCAAGGACTTTCCAGATTTGCAAGCAGGCAGCTCAAGGACTTTCCAGATCTGCATGTGCGTCGAGGAAGAGCAGCAAAAGCTCTGTCGGTGAATGGAAGACAAGAAGGGGGGACAGAGGGTTTGAGTTTTTTGTGGCACGACAAACACCACACCGCATCGTCTCGGACTTCTCGTGCTTCTGCTCTTCCTCCGGTACTGCAGGAAATATACTGGGTGTTGGGTGGCGGGTGGGAGAGAACACGCCGTTGAGCCCAGCGCGCGTGAATGAGAAAGAGGGATTTCAGGCCACCAGGTCCCTTCACACAGGTTCCCTGCCTACCTGGACGGACCCAAGTGAGTCACACCGGACTCTGCGGTCCACCTGACGGGCAAGTGATGAAAATAGAATATGTTGGGGTGTTGCCTTCAGATCTGAAGGGCAGATACGCAACCTTGACCTGAGCAGCCACACTGACATGTGAATCAGTTCTTTCAGCATGCCATCATCAGGAGACACCTGCTGCTCCTTCATGCGACCACCACTTCCTTGGATCTCGGATGACGTAATCTACACTTAGCAGAGCTGGGACACCTCCAGACACCATTGAGACGAGACAACACAGGCTCACCATGGGAGAGCCGGTCAAATTAGTTGAGCTGGGAGATCTAACCAAACCGCCACCTTCGGGCTCTCTTGTTGCGCACACACATTACTCTTGTTCGTGCAGCGGGGGGGGGGGTGAATGCTGAGAAGTCGGGAAGCAAGGTCAACCCAGGAGACCTGGCAACGACTAACCACCACCCTTCACCGAGCAGGTGAAGCCCCCCCAGTCCCACCCTGAGATTCTTTTGCTCGGCGACCAGAGATTGGGAGAGCCCGTTTTACGCAGAGGCAACAAAACGGTTTCTTTGTGTGGGCTGTAGTATTCAGTAAAGAATAGTTGCACGAGGTGGGGGGCACAGAGTAGCATGTAGAACTGTTTGAGTATGGTATTCAGTAAAGAATAGTTCCACGAGGTGGGGCAAGGTTGGGCGAGGTGGTGACCTGGGTACCCTTCGTCCCGTGGTCATCACCTGGCGGTGGTGCTGGCAACAGAGAGCGCAGGAGGGGGTGGGGTTTGCCACCGCTGTTCGTCTGCGGTGTGTGGTGGCAAAGGTTTGGCAGATTTCCCCTGTATCTTGTGCGTTTGGGAAGAAAGGGTTGGGTGGCGCGTAGCCGCGGGGGTGGGAGATAAAAAGAAGCGAGAATGCGAACTCAGGGAGGTCAGTAAACGGTAACCACAAGGGCAAAGGAGCCAGCCATTCCAAGGCTGGCCTCGGTTGATATGAGGCAGAGAGGTTGTGCTGGGGGGGCCTTCGCTCAGAAGTGCAGAAAAGTGAGAAAACATGAGCCGCCTCACAACACTCACGGCTGTGAAGTGACACAGTTTGACACACAGTGGCACAGAGCGAAGACCCTCGTCGATTCGGAAAATGTCTATTCTTTGGATCGTTGACGGCGTGTTGGAGCATGACCAGCGCACGCATAACGAAGGTAGTGATGTGAGGTGTTTGTAAAAGTTGATTGTCTGAAAAATGGGGAGCACGTTGCTTCGTCGGTCGCACATTTCCTTTCGGTACTGCACGACTTCACTGCTGCTACTTCACAGCCTGCGCTCACCCGGGATGCGTTTGAATTGATTGTTTTGCAGAAGAGGATGCCTCTGCAGGTTCCAAATAATGAAACACTCAAAAACAACACGAGGATAATCCCCCTTTAGCCTCGCGCCAAAGGGACGAACCTCCGCTGTTCTTTCTTTCCTGATTCCTTTCATCGGGACGTGACTGCCCCCCAGGTGACCTAAAGCAGTGCCACATCAACCTTTCCGCAGTGGACATTTCTTGGGGCGGTGCACACCTCACTACCGAGGGAGAGATGGCAGCGGCATGCACCTCGCCTTGACCCCCCTGTTGTCCACCGGTTCCTCCCCCTGCGGCCGCGATGTGGGCAATAACGTTGCAAGTGCCCAGAACATTGACAACGCTATGTCTTTTGCCACACCATCATCAAGCCGCCAGGACAAGTGAAGTCAGATTGTGACACGCCTGATGGGGTCCCTCTGGGATCACGCGAAACAGAAAGCCAAATTCCACCTCCCAGCGAGGAAGGGGGGCTGTCTACAGCATTGCGATGCCATAGAGTTGGGGCTGCACAGTCAGCACAGCACCCCGTTGTGATATTTTGGTTTATGACTTTGAGAGCCAAAGCCTGGAAGCCAAGAGGGGGAGAAAGTGGAAGGGGGGACAAGGGACAGACCCCCTTTTTAGAGGGTGCAGTTTTGAGAGGGGGAGGCCGATTCATCCCCGCTTTTTCCGGCGGAGCCCCCAGTCGCCGGAGGCCACGGTACGTCTGGCTCTTGGCTGGAAAAAACCGGAAAAAGGGTGCCCGGAGGACATCCTCAGCCCCCACGCGGAGGGGTCTTCCTGAGAATCCTCAGCGTTAAAGAAGTCCTGGAGAGACACCTCCTCGCCCTGCTTCCTCCTGAGGGCGAAGGCAGCCAAACCACCGCAGAGGGCCAGACCGCCTGCGGCAATGAGGATCCACGTCCAGGGGGGTGTGGCGCTGTCGTCGTCCTCTTGCACAGCGGAGCCACCAAGCAGCCCGACGCTTGCGTACTCGCCACGGCCCACGTCGCGGTCAACATCGGCAGCAACCTGCTTCCCGTTCTCGCCGGTGAAGGTGGTGGTGACTACAACACTGCCGTTGCCCAGGTCGAAGGTGTTGACCTGCACGGTGCCCTCATCCACACCCGTGCGCTTCAGCACATGCTCCTTGTACTTCTTCTTGTCGAACGTCTCCTTCTTTGCCGTTGTCGTCACCTTCCCGGTCACCACAGGGGGAAATGTGGGAGGCGCACCCGTCTGCCCAGGTGTGGGAACAAGGGTGTCGGGAGCAGCGCCAGGCACGACGGTGGGGAGCTGCGGCGTGGTGGTGGTGTTGGTGGCGCCGGGTGTGGCGGTCTGTGTCGTGTTGGGGCTTGTGGTGCCGTCACACGTGGCAGAGCCGCCAGTCGCCTGAACACCACTCTGGCACTTGCAAACGAAGTCCTTCAGAGATGCAGGCTTTGTGTTCAAGTCGACGCAGGTCTGACCGACACCGCACGGATGGGCATCGCACTCGTCCAACACGCAGACAGCAGGCGCGTCGACCTGGGTGATGGTCGAGTCGTCGGCGCACGAGCAGATGAAGTCGTGAGGACTCTTGTACGACTTGTTGGGGTCCTCGCACGTCTGACCGTCACCACACGGCTTCGACTCACACTCGTCAGCAAAGCAAGTCGCAGAACCGCCAGTCGATTCAATACCATTGTCGCACTTGCAAATGAAGTCCTTCAGAGACGACGGCTTCGTGTTGCTGTCAGTGCACTTCTGCCCGTCAGCGCACGGTTTCGCCACACACTCGTCCAACACGCAGACAGCAGGTGCGTCGACCTGGGTGATGGTCGAGTCGTCGGCGCACGAGCAGATGAAGTCGTGAGGGCTCTTGTACGACTTGTTGGGGTCCTCGCACGTCTGACCGTCACCACACGGCTTCGACTCACACTCGTCAGCAAAGCAAGTCGCAGAACCGCCCGTCGCCTCAACACCGTTGTCGCACTTGCAAATGAAGTCCTTCAGAGACGACGGCTTCGTGTTGCTGTCAGTGCACGTCTGACCGTCAGCGCACAGCTTTGCTACACACTCGTCCAACACGCAGACAGCAGGTGCGTCAACCTGGGTGATGGTCGAGTCATCAGCACACGAGCAGATGAAGTCATGGGCAGATTTGTATGACTTGTTGGGGTCCTCGCACATCTGACCGTCACCACACGGCTTCGCCTCACACTCGTCCTTCGAACAAGTCGCAGAACCACCAGTCGCCTCGACGCCGTTGTCGCACTTGCAGACGAAGTCCTTCAGAGACAACGGCTTCGTGTTGCTGTCAGTGCACGTCTGACCGTCAGCGCACGGCATGGCAGCGCACTCGTCCAACACGCAGACAGCAGGTGCGTCAACCTGGGTGATGGTCGAGTCGTCAGCACATGAGCAGATGAAGTCGTGAGGAGAGTTGTACGACTTGTTGGGGTCCTCGCACGTCTGACCGTCACCACACGGCTTCGCCTCACACTCGTCCTTCGAACAAGTCGCAGAACCGCCCGTCGCCTCAACACCGTTGTCGCACTTGCAAATGAAGTCCTTCAGAGACGACGGCTTCGTGTTGCTGTCAGTGCACGTCTGACCGTCAGCGCACAGCTTTGCTACACACTCGTCCAACACGCAGACAGCAGGTGCGTCAACCTGGGTGATGGTCGAGTCGTCAGCACACGAGCAGATGAAGTCATGGGCAGATTTGTACGACTTGTTGGGGTCCTCGCACGTCTGACCGTCACCACACGGCTTCGCCTCACACTCGTCCTTCGAACAAGTCGCAGAACCGCCCGTCGCCTCGACGCCGTTGTCGCACTTGCAGACGAAGTCCTTCAGGGACGACGGCTTCGTGTTGCTGTCAGTGCACGTCTGACCGTCAGCGCACGGCATGGCAGCGCACTCGTCCAACACGCAGACAGCAGGTGCGTCAACCTGGGTGATGGTCGAGTCGTCAGCACACGAGCAGATGAAGTCATGGGCAGATTTGTACGACTTGTTAGGGTCTTCGCACATCTGACCGTCACCACACGGCTTCGCCTCACACTCGTCCTTCGAACAAGTCGCAGAACCACCAGTCGCCTCGACGCCGTTGTCGCACTTGCAGATGAAGTCCTTCAGGGACGTGGGCTTCGTGTTGCTGTCAGTGCACGTCTGACCGTCAGCGCACGGCATGGCAGCGCACTCGTCCAACACGCACTCAGCAGGGGCACCCGTCTTCTCCCCTGTTGCAGGTGCCTTGCAGGCACACTTGAAGTCACCCTTGCTGTCGGCAGCGGTGTTAGCGTCCATGCACAGCTGGGAGCTCCCACACAGGTCGGAATCGCACTCGTCCTCGATGCACGCCGCAGGCTTGCCGGTGGCCGAGCCCCTGCCAGTGCTGCACGTGCACACGAACTCACCCTCAAGCCCTCAAGACTCTTGGAGCGGCCTGACTATTTAGTGTCTTTGTCGCAGCAAGGGGGCGATATATACCGATTTTTTATTGATTTCACGTGTCAGTGTTTGACTTTTTCGCAACTTCATTTCTTCCTTTTCTCCCTCTCCAACCCCACCCGTGACACCACCAGGGTTTAGCTAGCCCTGGTCCGATTATCCCCGGTTCTTCGCTGAAGAGACGCGGCCGGGGGGAGGGGTACGAAGAGTACGCGTCGAAACCGGTGTCACGTCGTGTTGGGGAATCCTTCGGGAGTGCGATACTGAAGGGGAGGTGCTACTGCCCGTGCAGGGCGACACCGCCTTAAAACTTCATAACCACACACAAACCCTCTATTCCCCCAGGCCTGATGAGCAAACCCCCCTGCCCCATGTTGTGACTTCCTTTCTACCTTGCACAAAACATCCCATTTGCCCCTTTTCTTCCTTCGAAAGTGTTGTGACTACCCCCCCTTCCCCACCCCTCGGGAGTGCCACTCCTCTGGTGGTTAAAAGTGACCCGCCGTTGTGCCTTCGGCATCTGTTGCGTGTGCCGTCGTATGCTTCCTATGCACTAGTTATAGCTATCCGGGGGCGGTCTGCTGTCGCACCAGTGGGCTGCCCCACCTCTGCACCCTCGGTTTTTAAGATGTTCACCACAGCGGAGAATGATCCCCTTCTCTGTGGCGATCGAGCCAAGCTGGACGAGGTTCGCCTTCGGGCGAAGGTCATGTGGGCGGACAAAAGGTGCCTGCTCCTGAGACTCATCAGCAACCTGTTTCTTCCTTCAAGCCCTCAAGACTCTTGAAGCGGCCTGACTATTTAGTGTCTTCGTCGCAGCAAGGGGGCGATATATACCACCCTTTTTATTGATTTCACGTGTCAGTGTTTGACTTTTTCGCAACTTCATTTCTTCCTTTTCTCCCTCTCCAACCCCACCCGTGACACCACCAGGGTTTAGCTAGCCCTGGTCCGATTATCCCCGGTTCTTCGCTGAAGAGACGCGGCCGGGGGGAGGGGTACGAAGAGTACGCGTCGAAACCGGTGTCACGTCGTGTTGGGGAATCCTTCGGGAGTGCGATACTGAAGGGGAGGTGCTACTGCCCGTGCAGGGCGACACCGCCTTAAAACTTTATAACCACACGAACTCACCCTTGTTCGTGTCACGCGTGTCGGGGTCAACACACTGCTGACCGGGGCACGGGTCTGTAGCACACTCGTCGTCCATCCCAGTCCCGCACTGTGCCGCACCACCGGTCTTCACCGCACCACCAGCACCAGGACAGGTGCACGTAAACCCCTTCAGAGCACTGGCGCGCTTGTCTGCGTCCTCGCACATCTGCGTCGCGCCACAAGGGCTTGTCCTGCACTCGTCGAGTTCACACACGGCAGGTGCACCCTTCTTCGTCGTGGTGCTGTCCTTGTCACACGTGCACACGTAATCGAAAGTCGAACCGAGCGTCTGCAGAGGGTCCTTGCAGGTCTGACCGTCACCACACGGCTTCGTTGCACACTCGTCGAGTGTGCAGGCCTGCACCTTCGCACCAGTCGCCCTCACAGTGACATCGTCATCACAGGTGCAGGTGAAGTCCTTCAGATCAGTGAGGGTCGGCTTGGGGTCAACACACGTCTGCCCGTCACCACACGGCTTGGACTCGCACTCATCCTTCGAACAAGTCGCAGGTGCACCAGTGTTGGCCAGGCTCGAGTCCTTGTCGCAGGTGCAGACAAAGTCATTCCTCGAAGAATACTTTTAAGCACACTCGTGTGAGCGGAAAGCGCCCCACCACAGCTGCAACCAAACGTGCTCTATACACTAACCCCACCCTTCATCAGGCTCAGGGTGTGATCAGTTCAGGGTTTTGTGTGTAGAAGCGTCAACGCAACAAACTATCAAGCAGGCGAGAGAATCAAGAGGGGGGCAAGAGTGACAGAAGCGGACAGAGTACGCCGAGCTGCGTGGTTGTTCTGAAGAGAGAGGGACAGTAACTACGCCGTGCGTAACTACGGGCTGAGGGAGTACGCCGAGCTGCGCGTATTTTGAGGTCAGAGAGGGACAGTAACTACGCCGAGCTGCGTGTATCTTACAGAGAGGGGCAGTAACAACGCCGTGCTGCGTGTAACAAACAGAGAGGGACAGTAACTACGCCGAGCTGCGTGTATCTTACAGAGAGGGACAGTAACAACGCCGTGCTGCGTGTAACAAACAGAGAGGGACAGTAACTACGCCGAGCTGCGTAACAGAGAAGATGGCCACTCTGGATTGGGACACCCTGAAGGTTCCCGACCCCGCCCACCCCGACAACGAGCCAGCAGAGCGTCGCCCCGAGTGCATATTCGAAACCTGCAATACAACGCACACAGCCAGGACCGCATTCAGCTGCCACGACTGCGGTGGGACCACGGTCAGGACGTGCATGAGAGAGCACATCCCGGCGCACATCGTCCCCGAATGGCTCGAGGGCGCAGGGGACAGGGGCTGGGTGTGCCCCGAGTGCGCATGGGTCCGGCAGGCGGTCGACGAGGAGACCGCGGCGGACCTGGCAGCAGGGGCGGGCGAGCTAGGCGAGGACGGGGAGTACAGCGAGGCGGACAGCCAGAGTGGCACGGGCCTCCAGCACAGGGACGCACACCACCCCGCCGACTCGAACACCGATCTCCGCGTGGCGAACTCGCTGGAGTACCTGCTGAAGTTGACAGGCCGGCTGGAGAAGGAGCAGAAGGAGCTGAAGAAGACCGTGGAGACGCAGGCGAAGCAGATCGCCACTCTGCAGAAGGCGCTGCAGCGGACGGAGGCCGAGCTGCCCGCTGACTTCTCCGCCCACATCGTGTCGACCTGGGGATCGTCGATCGCCACTGCCCCCGGACGCAGGTTGGTGAAAGCTGAGGTATCCCGGGTTTTCCGACAGGCGGAGCTCAGCGATGCCCCGAGTTCACCGGACTGGCAACACCAGCTCATCCAGGCCTTCGACTCTCTGTTTCAGACAATGGGGCTGATCCGCGACGACGACGATCCGGACCGGTTTATCGAGGCCCTTCACAAGACAATCGTCGCTATGAACTCACACTTTCTCCTGAAGGGGCGAGCGGGCGCCCGCCTCTACCTGGCAAAGGCGAAGATTATGGACCCAGCGAAGTACGATGCGGTGGCACACGGGCGCCTACTCCGGGAGGGGCGGGCCACGCAGGACGACACGCAGGAGAGGCGGGCCGCGTTTCAGGAGCGGTTCCTGCAGGAGCGTAACACGCAGGACCGCCCCGCGCCCTACTCGGGAAAGGGCCACCACAAAGGACGGGGGGGGAAAGGCAAGCGACAGTGACTTCCCGACACCAGCAGGGGACGCCCGCGGGCCACGACCCTCCCCCCCGCCGCGGTGGTGTATGTGAAGGCAGTACCATCTGCCCCCCCGTCAACAAGAGGACGCCCCCGCAAGACCGAGACGAGCGTGACCCCGGAGGAAGCAACCACCATTCGCCAGGAACTACAGCACACCCTGTCCCAAGCCCTCGCACCCACATACTGGGGGGCCCTCCGCCGCACATACGACAGATACTCGCAGTTCCGGGAAGGGTGGATGAAAGCGGAGAGGCGGACACTGCCACACGACGAAGGGGCGGTGCTGTGGGTCACGAAGCAACGGAAGGACGGGCTATCAGTGCAGTCCGCCCTCCAGTACCTCAACAACCTTGCAGCAGCACTCAGACGCTTCGCAGCGTTCCCCCTCGACGGAAGACAAATTGTGGCGGACTACAGGCGGGCGCTGAAGCGGGGAGGAGCACTACGACCACAGAAGCAAGCAGAACCAGCAACAGCCCACAACATCCGGGAGGCGCTAGCGAAGGAGCCACGTCCCATCGTGAAACTGCTGCTCGGCATCATGTGGGGGGGTGCGGCAAGGGCTTCGGACGCACTGCGTTTGGATGTGAAGGACGTCACATCTGAAAAGCGCAGCGAGCCGATATACGTGCGCTGGACCCAGTCGAAGGCGGACCCTTTCCACATGGGTCACATCACAGGAATCTCCCTGCCGAAGGACCTACACCGTATCCTCCGACACCGCCTCCGCAGGGCGCGCAGTGCAGGAGAGACGAGACTGTTCCCGGCGGACGTCACCTACCGGACCGTGGTAAAAGCCGTCAAGCGGGCACGGAGGGGGCTCACGGCACACTCTCTGCGGAGGGGGGCACTCACACAGCTTGCGCGGAAGAACGTTCCACTGGAGGAGGTGCGCCTCCTCTCGAGACACGCGACGGTCGACGGTGTGATGCGTTACGTATCAGCGGCGGAAAACGCACACGCGCGCGAGACAGCACAGGTGTCGGCGAAGATCGAGTGGTGAAGAAAAAACGACAGCAAGGGGGGACTACGCGCACACAGCCAAAACCCCTGACAGCAACCCACTTCCCGGGGACCACGAGGCTGTTCGCAGCGCGCCGCTACTACGAAGATGCCACATCCGACGAAGCCACGTCCGACCCTCCACCCAGTGATGAGGAAGCGTGGAGCGAGGTGGATAGCGCAGAGTCGTACGGTCCGGGTGTCGAGGACCTCTACGGGGAGGACTTGGGTGTGTGCACGGGGGGGAAGGTGATACGGCCAGCCAACGCGAAGACGGAGCTGCCGGAGGAAGAGGACTACATCGCGGAGATCTGCACCTCACGCCTCAATCTCAAGGAACTGCGACGGTTGGACAGCGAGGGTGAACTGACGGGGGTCCTGGACCTCATCACCAAGCCAGCCGCTTTCGCTGACGCACTGCTTCCCGAGGCCCGCCAAGAACTACGTAAAACGGGGAGGAAGGTATCACGCCACATGTTGCACCACCTGGACACCTTGGTTGAGTATGGCATCCTGACGGAGGCGGATGCACACCCGTACCTCACGCTGCCAGCGTTCACCGTGTCCAAGAAGTCTGGGGGCCAACGTTTCATCGTCGACGCAAGGCGGCTAAACGCACTGATGACACGCCCACCGGACATGCGTTTGCAGGACATCACGGAGGTGACACAGCGAGTGGCCGCGGCGAGCTGGGTGGTGATGGCAGATGCACGCAGCTGGTTCTACCAGTTCCCCGTACACAAGGAGATCCAACGCTACTTCGAAGTGCGCCTAGGCGGGGAGAGAAAGACATTCGTGAAGACCTTCCTGACTGTCATGTGCATGGGGTGGTCACATTCCCCGGCAATCGCGAACCGCAGCGCACGCGTGCTGCTCCCGCCAGAGCACGGAATAGTCTGGATTGACAACTTCATCGCTGTCGGAGACTCCCTACCAGAGGCACAGGCGAGGTACGCCGACTTCATCAGCCGCTGCGAGAAGGTGGGGGCCGCCCTGAACTTCGACGACACACAACACGGCGTGCCGCTGCAGGACTTCACAGTGTTCGGGATTCACTTCGACCTGACGCGACACCGTTTCCGCATGGACACAGCCTGGGTGCAAAAAGTCCTCGGACGGGAAGAGTACAAGGAAGTCGTCAACGGCCACACGACACCACGCAGGGCGTTCAGAGTATTCGGGTCTTTCGTCTGGCAGTCGTATGTGATGCGGACACCGATGTGTTACATGCCAGCCGTGTTGTCCTTCGTGCGGCGCATCGCGAAGCAGACTCACTCGAACAACGCCCGATGGGACTCCAGGGTCGCAGTACCTCCGTCAGTGCAGGCGGAGACATGAATGGGTTTAGCTAGCCCTGGTCCGATTATCCCCGGTTCTTCGCTGAAGAGACGCGGCCGGGGGGAGGGGTACGAAGAGTACGCGTCGAAACCGGTGTCACGTCGTGTTGGGGAATCCTTCGGGAGTGCGATACTGAAGGGGAGGTGCTACTGCCCGTGCAGGGCGACACCGCCTTAAAACTTTATAACCACACGAACTCACCCTTGTTCGTGTCACGCGTGTCGGGGTCAACACACTGCTGACCGGGGCACGGGTCTGTAGCACACTCGTCGTCCATCCCAGTCCCGCACTGTGCCGCACCACCGGTCTTCACCGCACCACCAGCACCAGGACAGGTGCACGTAAACCCCTTCAGAGCACTGGCGCGCTTGTCTGCGTCCTCGCACATCTGCGTCGCGCCACAAGGGCTTGTCCTGCACTCGTCGAGTTCACACACGGCAGGTGCACCCTTCTTCGTCGTGGTGCTGTCCTTGTCACACGTGCACACGTAATCGAAAGTCGAACCGAGCGTCTGCAGAGGGTCCTTGCAGGTCTGACCGTCACCACACGGCTTCGTTGCACACTCGTCGAGTGTGCAGGCCTGCACCTTCGCACCAGTCGCCCTCACAGTGACATCGTCATCACAGGTGCAGGTGAAGTCCTTCAGATCAGTGAGGGTCGGCTTGGGGTCAACACACGTCTGCCCGTCACCACACGGCTTGGACTCGCACTCATCCTTCGAACAAGTCGCAGGTGCACCAGTGTTGGCCAGGCTCGAGTCCTTGTCGCAGGTGCAGACAAAGTCATTCCTCGAAGAATACTTCATGCTGGGGTCCTTGCACGCCTGACCGTCACCACACGGCCACGCACTCATCGAGTGTGCATGTTGCCTTCGCAACAGTCGCCTTCACCGTGTTGTCGTCATTACAGGTGCAGGTGAAGTCCTTCAGGTCAGTGAGGGTCGGCTTGGGGTCAACACACGTCTGCCCGTCACCACACGGCTTGGACTCGCACTCATCCTTCGAACAAGTCGCAGGTGCACCCGTGTTGGCCAGGCTCGAGTCCTTGTCGCAGGTGCAGATGAAGTCGTTCCTCGAAGAGTACTTCATGTTGGGGTCCTTGCACGCCTGACCGTCACCACACGGCTTTGCCACGCACTCATCGAGTGTGCATGTTGCCTTCGCACCAGTCGCCTTCACCGTGTTGTCGTCATTACAGGTGCAGGTGAAGTCCTTGAGATCACCCTTTGTCGGCTTGGGGTCAACACACGTCTGTCCGTCACCACACGGCTTGGACTCGCACTCATCGTTGCCACAGACTGCCGGCGTGCCAGTGGCTGTGATCTTTGGGTCGGCGTTGCAGGCGCACGTGTAGTCGCTGAAAAGCTTTGTGCTCGGGTCTGTGCAGGTCTGATCACCTCCACACGGCATCGCAAGGCACTCGTCTACCTCCGGCTTGCACGACGCACTCGGCTCCATCTTCGCCGGGCAGTCGGGGTGCCTATCACGCGCCTTCTGTGCCTTCCCGTGTGCCGTCAGCGCACCCACACGCTTCGAGGCGCGGAAGCTGTTCACGAAGAACTCGTTTGTCTTGAAACCAGACGTACCCCAGTCACGCAGGGGGCACCCGCCGTCCCGGTTCTTGCACTCGCCCCACGTCGGCTTCTCCATGTACATGTTGATCAGGTTGTAGCCGTACCCGCTGCCAGACCCATGGTACGTGCACCCGCACCCCTTGTCCGCACGGATGCGCGAACCGTCAGGACGCTGCCCCACCTTGCTCGGGCTCCCGTCGTTGTTGCGCTTCCACGTCGTAGCCCACGCAACGTCGCCGTTCGCAAGCGTCTCCCACGGCTCGTCCTCGCCCCACAGCGTCACGTCTGTCACGTCCAGCTTCTCCGTCAGGAACTCGCCCTCCGAGTCGATCTCTGCGGCGTAGTACTTCTCGGGGTACACGTTGAAGGGCGCCATCTCCCCCCACCCTAGCAGGAACCGGTTGCACCCCTTCCCGTCCCCGATCACGGCAAGGCGCGTCGACTTCTCAGACGTCACCGCGTCGTTCTTGATCCACTTCAGCTTCACGATCTTCCGTGTGATGGGGTCGATGCGCGCAAAGGCGAGGTCTGTAGTCTTCCCTGCCGCATAGTCGCCCTGCTTCTGGATCCCGTGCCACGTGGCGTAGAAGTAGCACCCGCACGGCACAATGGCACCGGGCCACGTCGTCTGCGACTGCCGCCCTGCGATCTCCGCGTCCGCAATCTTGATTGGGTCCGACTTCAGCACCGGGGTGAAGGAGAGACCGTTCTCATCGGGAAGGTCGCTGGTGCACAGCGCCCCAAAGTCCTGCCACTCCGGGTGGTACGAGAAGCGCGTCCCCTCCGTGTGCCCTCCGATGCAGGCCCAGTTCCACCCACCGCACGTCGCCAGCGGCAGATCCTTCGACGGGTCCGCCTCGACCACCGTCAGCACGTCCGCCACGTGCGCATCCCACCCACCGCTGTGCCATGCCGCGTACACGTCACGCACCGGGTCGTACTCCAGCCACTGGAGTGCCGCGCCATCCGATATCGGGTAGCAGTACTGGTTGTCCCGAGCACATTCAGGGCGCATCGCACTCCCACGACGGATCTCCTTTGACAGGTCCGGCTTCACCTCCACGATGAAGGGCTCGTAGCGCTTGTTGGCTGCGTTGCACGTCTTGCACACCCCGAAGCACATCGTCGCAATGTCGCCACGCTTGTTGAAGACCACCCCGCCATTCTGCACACACCCCTTCAGCAGGATGTCCTTCGAGATCTGGTATGCACCCGTCCCACCCTCACGCTCGAACAGCGTCAGGTGAATGCGCGCGTTCTCCTCACCTGTCTTCGACGAGAAGTCCTCGGCCCACGACGCGATGAGTGCCCCGTTCGGGTCATTCGGCACAGCTGCAGTCGCGACACGGAGCGGCGACCCCGTGCACACGTTCTCCTTCGTGATGGTCCACAGAATACGCCCGCCCTGGTCGCCCATCACACCACCCTCCGGCGGGCTCAGCGACAGCGGCAGGCACACAGGGTCCGCGGAGAACGCACCGTCCCCGAGCACAGCACGCGGGTTGTCGGCCTTCCCTCCGGCCTTGCCCTTGCACTCCGCCATCTCGTTCTGGTGCCCCCACGCCACAGGGTCGTTCCCCTTCCCGGGGCGTGTGATGGTCCCGTACCACGCCTTCTGCTTGTCCGTCATCTCACCGGCACTGCATCCCTGCAGCACCGCCAGCAGGCACCCGCACCACAGCAGCGGTGATCCACCCATCATAGCTGCGCCCTGCACGCCTCTCGTCTTGCGGATGGTATGCAGCCTTCCTGCCGGGTGGCTTCTTTAGGTTTGTGTACTCGGACAAGAATAGAGCTGCAGGTGGTGGTGGTTGCGGGTACTCCGGGTGATGCAAAACACTAAGCAGAGGGTCACCGAGACCAATCTCAACCGGGATCTCTACGCTGCATCACCAGAGGTGTGCGAAAAGTTGCGCGCCAACTCAGTTCGGAGGTGACAGAATTTTTGCTGTGTATGTGGATCATCATGTGGTGGTGGACTTGTCTGCTCCCACACGCTGCAGACACAAGGGCAGGTGCTGCGATCAGACGGCTCTTCCTGAAATAGGGGTTGTCGCTCAACGTCGTTCGGAGTTGGATTGTTCATGATGTAATTGTTCATCATTTCCGCACTCAGTGCATCGCGAGTTGCCTGTGTCGCAGCAGCCTGACACACCTGAGTACTGTGATCTCGCACCCCATGTGAAGCCCACAAGCAGGGCTGCGGGCAAGCTTGCTGGGACAGCTGCTCGTCAGACAATGGGATGCCAGTGCCGGAGCACGCACATGACAGATTAGAAAACTGAAGTATTCGTGACGTGAATGTGAGTGTGTGTGGCACGAGCGGAACCTTGGGGCTGGCTGGGTTGGGACGGCGCCGTGGGTCGGCCAAAGGGCAGATGCCTGAAGAAGAGACTACCGGTGCCGGCCTGTGGTGTTCAGGGATTTTCCAGGTCTGCATCCAGGCTCAAGAATCTGAATCCAGGATGTTTGCTGTCATCTGCCCCCTGTCACGGGATAAATGACTGTTGGCAGCGCACATCTGCAGACCGGCATCCACGCACAGGTCTGCCCATACAAACCTGAAAGCGGAGGTACTCTTGGGTGTGGGGAGGGGCCGTAACTGGTCTGGCTGACGTCGAGAATCTACACCCTGCGGACCTTCTCCCGTCCGACCCCAAGTGGTTTGCCGTCACAAGCGACTCTCGTCTTTTGTTTTCCTGACTCCAGGTAAGTGGGAGTGACCACGGCCACATCACTTATTCGAACGTTGTGTTCTGTTAGTTGGTAACCTCCCGACAGTCCCCACCCTCCCCGACTCATTCCCGTGTGTGGAAGTTCTTTCGATAGCGCGTGGTCCCTCTTTTCCGAAGCCTGAACTCCTCTCTGCATCCTCCTCATTACGGCCGGGTTCT
Source organism: Rhynchopus euleeides (assembly GCA_963210315.1). Classification (NCBI taxonomy): domain Eukaryota; phylum Euglenozoa; class Diplonemea; order Diplonemida; family Diplonemidae; genus Rhynchopus; species Rhynchopus euleeides. Next base: position 61,453 of record OY723266.1, read on the forward strand.
AGGGGCCACCAACCCGCCAGCATCCCAGCACAACACCCGGATTAGCTTACAGGGCCAGCGAACATTTTCACTGCCCCTGTGCACGCAGCAGTTGCGCCAAGGCCTCAGGATTCTGCATCAACGCCTGCCACTGTGCGCGGTCGCTGTCCTGTGAGAGATGAGTTTTGATGTGCTTGCCAGTACACAGGATGTCGGCCATACCTGTTGCTGCTGCAGCTGTTGTTGCTGTTGCTGGAGCTGCTGCTGCTGCTGCTGCTGGAGAAGCTTTTGCTGCTGGCTTGCCTGCAGCTGGGCCTGTTGAGCCGCCTGTGCCTGCTGCTGCTGCAGCTGCAATTGCTGCTGCTGCAACTGGGCATGCTTCTGCGACTGCTGTTGCCTCTCCTGTTCACGGCGGAGCAGCTGCTGCCGCTGCTCCAGCTGTTTCTGGTACTGCTGCGACTGCGACATCAGCTGCTTCTGCAGCTGCCACAGCTTCTCTTCCCCGGAAGGCGTAGTTGATGCTTGAGGGGCTGCCTTCTGCGGGGAAAGCTGCGAGTGAGGCAACTGCTGCTGCGTGTACTTTTGCCGGGCACCCTTGCTCCCCAAGTCAATGTGGAATCCCTGTGAAGAAATGAACACGCCATGAGGGGAACTCGCACAGGATGCCAATATTGGATTTCACATTCTTCGAAGACGAGAACGTGAGCAATTTGCAAGCTGGCCTCACATGTGACATCATACCTTCTGAGGCTGCTGCTGCGTCTGCTGCTGCTGCTGCTGCTGTTGCTGCTGCTGATGCTGCTGATGCTGCAGTTGAGTCTTTGACTCCTTCACGGACGACTTCAGCTGGGCGAGCTGCTGCAGCGCATCCTGCTGCTCCTTGCTCTGGTGCGCCAGCTGCTGCTGCTGCTGCTGAAACATGTTCATCATCGCAGACGCGCGAGCCACCTGATTCTCCTGGTCCCGCTTGATCTCCATCAAGCTCGCCATCAGCTGCTGCGTCACCTCATCCTGCTGCACCCTCTGCGAGACCTGGTGCTTCAGCCCGCTGATCTCCTGGTGCAGCCCCCTGATGATGTCCTGCGACTGCCGCTGCCGCGCCTCCTCCTGGCGCTGCAGCTTCTTCAGCTCATCCGCCTGCTGGCGCCTCTCGAGCTCCAGCTGGTGTGTCTTCGCTTCCAGTTGGCGCTGAGACTCCATAAGAGAAGACGTGTCCGGCCAAGACACCACAGGCAGGTTGACTGGAGCGGGCACAGACGCTGTGAGCGGCAGCGAGGCTGCCGAGAAGGGTGCTGTTGTCGGGGTGGCGAGGAGCGAGGCGTCGAAGCCACCGAGGAGGCCGAGGTTCGCCGAATCCGGCAAGTCGGTCCCCAGGCCCCCGACGAGGGGCGCTTCGGTGGGCAGGAGAGACGTGCTTGGGTTGCCGAGGCCCGTCAGGTTGAAAGAGGAGAAGTCGGACATCGGCTTCACAACGCCTGGCTGGGTGCTCGTGGGAAGGGTCTGGAGGCTGGGGTAAGGCTCCATCCGCGGGCCCGTCATCAGCTGGGGGACAAACTGCTGGCTCCGCATCTTCTGCGCGTGTGCCCGGGACGAGCTCAGCAGCGCGTTCTTCTTGTCGATATCAGCCTGCGAAACGACCAGCCCCTCCGCACCGGCCTGCCTTCCGAACATCTGGCCAGCCTGGCCAGCACCTGTTGTTGCGTACATCGAGGCCGAGGCGCCCTTCCCCATTGCACCGCTGTCGCCCTTCTTGCCACCCTTGCTGCCCCTGCCCTTTCCGCCCTTGCCCTTCCCCTTCCCCTTCCCCTTGTTGCTGTCCCCGGTCAGCTGAACACCGCCAGTTTGGGGCGCCATGCCGCGACCCCTGCCGCGCCCCTGTGATGGCGGTGGGTGGTGGCGGTGGTGTGGGCTGCACGTAGCACATACCTTTGCCCCAGGCATCGTCATGTGGACCTGCTGCTCCAGCATCAGTTGTTCCAGCGGCATGTCGAGTTTGCACTCAACGTCGAGGGGCACCCCGAGGTGTGCCATGTTGCTCTGCGCCTGCCGCTCCTTCGCTTGAGGCGGCCCTGCCTGAGGGTGTCGGTGTGCAGTGTGGAGAACTGGTGTTCCTCAAATAAGGGCATGCAGGAGATGGCCTCCCTGTCGCGGTGTCACAATGAGGCATGCCAGCTGACTGGAGGGAGGGGGAATCATCTTTCACTGGTCAGATATGTCTGCCCACCCTCCCGTCACACTTTCGCACAGCTCGACGGCGTTCTGCTACTTGTTGCGCTTTGGTGGGCCTGTGTTGCGCACCCGTTGACGTCTCCATCTGCTTTGTTGTGACTCCCGCCCTCCCCTCCCCCCCGCCCGCCAACCCCCCACCCCGCCCATTTTGCAAGGTTCATTCGGTTTCGTTTTCTGCACCCAACCCCGCCCCTCATGCCCACATCACTTGATGAGAAACGTGAAACCACGACAAGACAGGGCAAGGTCCCTTTGTTCACACCATGGACAGATCTGGGCTGGTGACCCCCCCCTCCAACAAGCGGACACCCCCCTGGGGCGATCTGTCGAAGACTAGGGATTCGTTGGATTTCAAGCCCCGTAATACTTGTTTCTGATTTTCGGCGGAAAGGTTGAATGTGTTTCGGACACTACAGTGATACAGGAAAGTGCCGGATGCGAGAATTCGAACGGATGGGGGGCCTTCGCTACCAGATGCAGAACGGTGAACTGCCCTACGACTAGGCTAAGTCACTAGGCTAGGCTCAGTCAGGTGCCGCACTGCCGCACTGCCACGGTTGGCACAGTGCGAAGGCCCCAAGAAAAAAACAGCACTGCCAGCATTCTCTCGTTCTGAGATAACAAACCGTTCGCAAAGGTGATGACAGGCCACTCTGGCCGCATTTTTTTGCCGGTGACTTGTCCGTCGCAGGGAACAGGCGGCAGCAGCGGCATGAGGGCACAACGCATTGTGCCCTTCTCTGCAGCTGCCTGCTTGCGCTGTCGCTCTCTGTCAAAGGGCTAACGAGTATCACATACTACACTAACACGACGTACAACACGAGAACCAAATTGAACAAACTGAACTGCGCACCCCGTGGTCAAGCAAAAAGGTACCACGTTGCGGGGGTGCCAGGACGCAGCGAGGCGTCTAATTGTGGGTGGTGCACAGACTGACATGGCAGGAAAAAGAGGAACCAAATCTCACAGCAGAATAAAGAAAGATGGCACAGAAGAGCAGGCGGCCGGTTGGGGTGCCAGCCGCCATGCGTTCGTGAGAGAGGGCTATGTGCCACGCGCGCTGGCTGCTGCAACAAGGTACGGTGCAAACTGTTTTGACACGACAGCGTCGGTGCCAGCCAGCCCGCGACGGTTCTCGGTCAGAGCTAAGCTGTCACCCCCGCTGCGCGGGCGAGCCAACGTGGGCATGAACTGTGCACCCAAAGCGTTGTACCCACCAAACATGGCATCACCGTATTTCAAGCCGTGAACGCCAGTCGAGGCGGCGGCGATCTTGCAGGCTGTCCCAATAATATTCACGAAGAATGCGTGCTGGAGGCGCGGCAGCAGAGCACTGGAGGTGGCAAAGAAGAGTCGCTTGAGCAGGCCGTAGGCCCGCCGCTCCACCCCACCCAAGGAGGGGTGCGCAACGTTGGCATTCCCGGTGGCAAGGATCTGTGCCAACTCCTCCGCAGCGCTGTACTGCAAGAGCTCCTGCTCGTCGGTGGACCCCGCTGCGGCAAAAGGCAGCAGCACAGAATCGTTGAAGGAGCCGGTGGCGAGCTGCCGCAGGGGGACCACACGCTCCCCGTTGGAGTCAGGCACCCCACACCCGTGGATGCCCTTGACTGTCTTGAGGAGGAGGGCGTAGTTCATCGCCAGCATATACAGCAGCCACAGCGGGGGAGGTGGGTGCACATCCCGGTGGGCCTGCGCAAACGTGCTGAACGACCCAGCAGTTTCTGGCGATGCACTGTCCGCGGAGGAGCGGCACCGAGACGACACCTGGTATACAGAGGTCCACAGAGCGGCACATATCCCTGTCCTGTCGACCCCAGACTTGCAGTTGAAGAAGGGCACCACCTTGAGGATCAGCTCGAGGACGCAGAGCTGGAGGAGTTCTGCCGCACGCCGTCGGAAGTTTGACCCCTTGCATTCGTGCAGCTCCTGCAGGAGGCGGTAGGCCATGTGGAGTTCGGAGGCGCGGTGCTTCTGTTCCGCCGTCTCGGCCTGCTTGATGAGGACGCGTATGTCGCTGCGGACCTCGTGGAGCGTGCTGCGGGGGATGAAGCTCGGGACAGCCCTGCCTGCCTCAGCGGTGGGGGGCGGCACCGGGGAGTGGCGCGGCGACGACGCAGGGCGGTGGGGGGACCAGGACAGCCCGTCCCTGCCGTTCGCACGTAGCAGCACCTCACAGCCTTCGTCGGAGAGGCTGTTCCACACGTCTTCGCTCAGCCACTTGATGTACTGCCGGTAGCCCAGGGGATGCACCACGTTGTGGTTGTGCGAGGGTTGCGACGTCCCCATGCGAAGGCTGAGGGGCCAGTTCGCAATGTAGTTGACCAGTGCATACTCAACACCGAGGTCCTGCATTGCGGCAGGGAATTCGAAGTCCGACGTGGGGGGTGTGGCGAGGGAGAAGTGGCTCGCGTGCCCACCCATCTCCGACACGGGCGAGCGGGCAGAGTCCTGCGACGCGTCGTCGGCCTTCGGAGCAGGCGGGCACTCGATGAAGACCTCGCGCTCCTCCTCCTCGTTCTCCAGATCCTCGTTACGCCCGCAGATGCTCTGCAGGTGCGACAGCGATGTGCGCCCCACAACGCCGTTGGCATCATGCTGAGCCCGTGCACCATCGCTCGACAGGATACTTGACTTCAGCGTAATCACCACATCACTATGCGACGCCTCGAGGGCGTCGTCCCCCTCGACCTCCAACGCGTCGATGTCCTGCATGTCCATCCCTCCAAGAGAAGGGGGTACAGGGGTGTCTGCTTGGGACGGGGCGTCCTCTGCATCGGCAGCGTCACCCTCGAAGTAGTTGTTGTACAGCACCACATTGGGAGACGCAGGCGACGGCGGAGGCAGCTCGCTGAGGGAGTCGTCCCCGAGGGTGCCTTGCGAGACCACCTGCGGTACACTGCAGTCCCGCCCGGTGATGGAGTGGCCTTTGCGCGTCCTGGTCCTCACATCGGGGAAGAGGGCCTCTGGGATGACGAGGCTGCTCGTGGGAGTCGTGCCCGCGGACATGGCGATGTCGGCACGCATCGCAGGCACGGCCACAGGGCTCGAGTTGCGCAGAGCGCCTTCGTCACCCTCTACACAGCTGAGGGATCCCGACAGCCACCCGACTTGGTTGCGGAAGAAGGACAGCTCCTTCTGCGTCACCGACAGCGCGTTGAGAAGGCTGCAGAACCGCACGCGCATGCGGGTGGGCACCGTCTCGCGGAGGCGGGGGCCTGTGTCGGGTCGTGCGAAGACACCGCCACCACCACGAAGGCGTGTCACAGCAGTGCTGGCAAGGCGGACCAGCTGCTGCGCCTTCAACCCGCTGTCGATCCGTCCGCTCCGCCCAATGATGTAATCAGGAAAATCACGGTCCTGCTCGTCCCCGTAGACCTGCGTGAGGCATGTCGACAGAAGGCAGCTCTTCTGCGCCTCATTCCCCACCGTCCCCAGCACCATGGTCCCGATGAATCGGCCGAACTCTGCATTCGCCCGGTCTGACAGGAGGACTGCAGAGGTCTCTTGGTACACCCCGTTCACCCGCGACGACACCGAGTCAGTATGGAAACGCCGCTCATTCAGCACAACATCTTCGTCTGGTGAGTTCTGCCGCCCGGAGTAGCGCGTGGAGCACGTCTCGACGGCAAAGTTGACCCAGTCGTGGTTCTTTGACGAAGCAAACTGGGACACAGCAGTCTGTGCAAGAAGCTTGCGGACCTGCTGCAGCGGGATGGTCGGGTGCTCGCTCGCGATTTTTCCAACGTCCTGCATGACGGCCAAGGTGTCGCGCCAGATGCCCTCTGTCAGAAAGTCGACACAGACAGTGACACCGTCATCAGCCAGAACGGGACGCGTCATGACGGAAAAGTCGTAGGAAGGCAGAGTTGTTTTGACGCGCCGTGATGCCTTGATCAAGCTTTGCACAAGCTGGTGGTGCTCAGGGGTTGCTTGGAGGCTCTCGGAATTCAGGCGGACCGTTTCGACACAGGCGCTGCACACGCGCTGTGGGGTGGCATACCCTTCGACAGGAAGCTGCCACCCACTGCAGGTGGCGCAGCACAGCTCCCCGCATGCCCGGCAGTGATGTCGGCGACGCAGCAGGGTGAACACTGCGTCACAACGGCTGCAGCGCTGTCCCGAAGCGTCGTCCACCCACTGAGCGGCACTGCCCCCAGTCTTCGGGGGCGAAGCCATGTGTCGAAGCCACTGTGGAGGGGCTCCTGTCCCACGGCCTGCGGATGTGTGGTGGGACCAGTGGTGGGAGGCAATGTGAGGCGAGGGGGGGCACCAGCGGTGCCCCGGTTGCTCTTGGGTGTCAAAACGTTTTTGGTGGTTAATGGTGGTCAATGGGCAGCAGCCATATGGCTGCTCGAGTTTGGGAGGGGCACTGCTTCGACGGACTGGGACTGTGTTCTGGAGTCGTTCATTTGATGTCGGTCAGGATGTTCTCACTGGGGAGGAAAACTGCCCAACAACCGCAGGGGCAACAGTTAGCCACCTGCAACGGCACTCTTCAAGGTTAGACACAACCCACGCCCATTTTTTTCGCTTCCCACATTTTTTTCTGCGACTAAATTCGAGACAGGGAGGGGAAAAGGGGCATGGGGACGGTGGGATGCAGGCGGTGCATCAGGTGCACACCACATCGCTCGCACACCGCCCTGAGACAGGACACGAGGGTGAGACACTGGGAGGGGTGGAAATTGGTGGAAAATCGCACGGAGCTCGGCAGCGTGACAGCAGAGCATGCAATCAGTGTTCTCGTTCGGTTTCAGCAACGGGGGGGTCAGCGATGGGTATCGCTGGGCGACCTGAGGTATGATGGGATAGGTAGCGAAAGAAGAGGCCAGGGTTTGTTGTGCGCACGGGCGGGAGTGTTGGTGCGGCCATGCGACAGGGACGGATGGTGCTCCTGTTGTGCCGTTGGTCAACACGCACCGCAGCGCACGCTCTCACCAGACTTCTTCATTGACAAGCAAGGTTCTTGGGACAGAAAGTGTCACTTCAGCTCCTCTCCTACTTGTACTTCGTTTGATGCGTTGACGCTTCCACACACGCTCACAAACCCTCCTGATGAAGGGGGTGGTGTGGAGCACGTTTGGCAGAGCTGACACTTCCGCGCGAAAGTCGTTTGCGTAAAAAATATGCGACAACATGACTTGGTTGGTGTTCGTTGCTGGTCCGAACGGTGCCTGCATGAGTGCAGGTTACCGAACGCAGCGGTGCGCGAAACGCAGGATATTCTGCATAAACAAGATGGTCAAGGAAGCTCAGGGGGCCCGATGCATTTGATGGTAGCACCACAGCCCACGATCAATACGACGGTGACAAGGCTAGTGCTCGAACTGCTTGAGGTACATGTTGTAAAGGTTGTTGAAGATGATGGTGAACCCCTTGTGGTTAGGGTGGACGCAGTCGCCCTGGTCGTACGCAGCCGGCGAGTAGGTGGCGAGGTCAGGCGACCCCAGAGTGGCGTTGGCGTCCCCCGGTGCAACCTGGATGCTGCCCATAAGGTTCAGGTTGTCCACGTAGGAGTACTGCGGTGCGCCACTGAGGTCGTCCCACACACCCTGGAGGGCCAGGAAGTGGGTGTTGAAGCAGGCGTTGATACTGAGGCAGCGGGGAAGCATCTGAACAGGCCTGTTGTGGCAGTCGCCGTTGTCCTTGCCGAACCCCATGATGTCATAGCCGAAGCCGACAATGCGTGCCTTCGGGGCGTGGCTGTGGATGAACTCGAAAATCGTCTTCATATTCGGCGTCACAGCAGCAACCACCTTCGCAATGCAGTGTGCGGTCGACCCCCCTTTCTTCGCACAGACAGGGAGCTCGTACTGCAGGTCGTTGCCCATCAGCGTGACCCACACGACCTCGACATCAGTCTTGCTGAGTGCAGAGGCGGCAGCATTCTGCAGGCTCTCATCAGTGACCCACTGTTCGGTCGTCGTCCCCCCGACGCAGATGTTCTCGAACTTGATGCTGCTGTTCTTCGCCTTCAGCAGGTCAGAGAGAGCGTCGTTGCCCTCAGTGCCCCAGGAGTCCCCGATCATCACCATCCGTTCCGCAGTGCATGCTGCAGCCAGCAGGAGAACGGTTGCGGCCCTCATCACAATACCTGCTGTGTACACGATACCGTCTGTGAGTGGATGCGTGTCTCCGGTGCAGATCAATAAGAACCGACAGGCGAAGGGGGTAATAAGGCTTGGTCCGTGACTTGGGCCCTGCGTATCGGCTCAACAGGGAGCGGGGGGTGGGGCGGGAGACGGGAGGGCGACGCAGAAGCATATTCTTTCGGATGCGAGAAGCACAATCGGCAGCGCTTGTGGGGGGACCGGCCACTGAACAACAAACACCTCGCGCCCCCTGGTCCTCGCCGGGCGTCAGCCACCTTCCAAGATTTGTTCTGGACGCAGGCTGGAAATAGCTGAGAGAGGAGAGGGTGAATACATCACTGAGCGAGTGAGGCCACGGGTGGCCACCATTAGCAGAACAGAACAGGAGCCCCCCCGGAATCCAGACTGTGTGCACCTGACAGTGGCCGCACTACACCGGTGGGGAGGCTAGGTTGTCGTCTCGGCAGTTTGGGGCCAACAACAGCAACAACCGAGCGAGCAGCACGACAGTGCTGCCCGCAGTCACAGTGCAGCGAATATTTTTATGAGGCGCTATTCAGTCAATATCGGTCCAGGCTTCTGGGAATTCACGTGACCAAGATGTGCGTGTCCACTTCCTCCATGAATACGGTACGTCGGGGCGCAGGCGTGGGCGTCTCTTGTCATACTCGACATCAGTGAGGTACACCTGTGCAGTGAGTTTGGCCGCCAACGAAACGCGTGGTGGTGTAACAGCCTGCTGCCATACCTCCTTATTCTGCACTGCACGGCTGTAGCCCCTCAGGCGAGTGATGTACGCAGAAAAGGTTGAGTAGCGGGTGCCTACAAACACGTCGGCCTGTGAACGAACGCATATGGGTCAGGAGGGTGCAGGCTGAAAAATACACACAACTGGCAGAAGTTGAATACAACTGCTTAGGAACACGAGGCGCAAGTGCACACCTTGGCACAGAGAAGCTGCTCGACAAAACCTGCGTCGTTGACACTGAGGCCACGCATTGAAGGGAGGTGCCGGTGGAGGCGGTGCTCTGGGAAGGCATCGCGCATCCCCTCCCAGAAGGCTGGGTCCTCTTCATCAGAGGCAACGTACACATCATGGCTCAGGTGGAGGCCAACGTTGCGTGCGATAGTCGTCGGTGGTAGATACGTCATGCGGTACTGCCGCTTGAAGTCCCGCCGCCGAATGTGCATGCAGCTGAACAACGGCGGCAGCTCGCTGGCGGCCGTCAGCGCTGCCTGCTGGAGGGTGTCATTAAACACGATCCCATCCCGGACACCCCGCAGCAGCGCCCTCCGCGTCCTGTCGTCCCGCGGGAACACCATCTGGTAGAAGTGCCCGAACAAGTTCTGGGGGAAGTGCAGCACAGCCGACCCCTGCAACGCCTCCCACTCCTCCAGCCGGGAGGTGCGTGCACCCGCAAACACCTTCAGCACCGCTGCCTCCGCTGGGGACAGGCGGCTCCCTGTGGGTGCGGGCAGCACTGTGTCCAACGCCTTCCACTTCACGAGGGTTGCCCGCTGCCTGAGGGCCCAGGCCTTCTCGCAGAAGAGACGTGGCTTCGGGAGGCGGTACTGCGCAGAGCAGGGCATCATGTGGCCACGCTGCTTCGGCAGGCCGCGGAGCACTGCGTCGAACTCAGGCCACCGCAGCACGCCTGCGGGGAGGGCACCATGCAGGCGTGAGATGTTGAGGAAGTCTTCGTAAGCGCTCTCCCCGTCAGCCAGTGGGACCACGCTGCGCGGCGGGAGAACCAAGGTGCGGTTGGAGATCATCGCGAGGGCCACCGCCAGCTCGAGGCTCATGCGCCTGTTGTTCCACCCTCCATTCCACGGCGCGAACGAGAGGTACCGCCCCTCCACGGGGTGCACGGGCGACGGGGGGTCAGCTTCGGCTTCGGCCTGGCCACAGCACGGCAGCCACAACAGCAACACAACAGCAGCGAAGAGGGCGTACCAGAGGAGCAACGCCCTGCACCGCCTGTGTTGCCGCAATCGCAGCATCGCCCTGCCACTGGCTGGGCACCCTGGGAGTGGGGGGTGTTCGGTGAGCAGGCCAGGCAAGCCCGGAGGTTCCCCAGTGGCCACATGTCCGTGGTGGGCACCGTGAAGAAAGTAGACTCAGCAAGATGTGCGACCAGAACAAACCAAAACAGTGGCCCCCTCTTACCGGTGGTGCTCGAAGGAGGGTAAAAAGAGGCAGTGGTGTAGGTGATGTGTTGTATAGTGGGGTGGGACTCGTCCGAGCAGCTACCCCCCCCTCAGCAACCCGCGCTCGGGAACAAAGGGGCCGAGGCCGGACAAGGGGACGCGGCAGCTGATCAGGACGTCAACGACACACCCCGGGTGGCGGGGAAGGGCGCGGGCAAGAACGGCAAGGCACCCCTACTGTGGAGGGGGGCTAAGCGCTACACCCCCTACTAGGGGGTGAGGCGCCCCCTCAAGGGGGGACCCGGCCTACACCCCAAGGCTTCCGGTTCCCCTGCAGCAAGAACTGCAGCAAGAACGATCTCACGATCACCCTTCAGGCCGTAGTCTGCGGACTGGAGTGAGTACCCATGTTGTTGAACTGCAGCAAGAACGATCTCACGATCACCCTTCAGGCTGTCGTCTGCGTAATAGAGTGAGTCCTCATCTTGTTGAACTGCAGCAAGAACGGATTGATTTTGTTTATAGACTGACTCATCCAGAGGATCCAGGGAGCCCGGCGCAATTGCCAGACCCCCCAGACGGCCAGAAGACGCCGGTCTTCGCCGGGGCGGACCCAGCTAAAAGCTAACAGCAAGAACAGCAATAAAAGGGAGAGCGTGCTCCTATCTCTGTGGGCTGGCGGGAAAAGGCTAAAAGATAGAAAGGAAGGAAGCAATGTGCAACAAAATACGATTAATGCACTCGTTTGTTAACACCGCGCCGGTCGCATAATGCTGCGGTCGGATGAACGATTGACTGATCAACTCCAACCCAGTGGGCGTAAAAAGGAGAAGACGGGAACAACGGCTGGTCTAAACAGGACGAACGGACACTCACCACCACAGGGTATTCCAGAGGCGTTCCTGGTCGCGGCTCGACTGGTCGAACAACAGGTGACGGGCAAAAGATCGTGGTGAAAAAGAACTAAAAGTAGGAAGGCGAAGGAAGGCAAAGCCGGGGGATCCACGTGTGCGTTAAACTTGTCCCACGTGCGCGTGTGCGGTAAACTTGTCCCACGCGCCCCGGTGAAAAACACGTAACACGGTTGCCGCCCACAGTTTCTTCTGGCCACGCGGCGCGCTTCATGAGCGCCGCGTGCAGCCTGACTGGTCTTAGCGGCCTAAGCGAAACACCGGGTCTCCAGAGGGATACATCCAGCCTACACGCAATGCGCTACCTTAAGCCAAAGCGTGCAGCGTAGCTTACCTCAACGGTCTGTTCGCAAAGGCCCCCAGGGTTCACCACGTGGAGGTGCCAGCCGTAGTCGCCAGGTCCGCTCCCCTGACAACCCATCACCCCTGAACTGCAGCAAGAACGATCTCACGATCACCCTTCAGGCTGTCGTCTGCGTAATAGAGTGAGTCCTCATCTTGTTGAACTGCAGCAAGAACGATCTCACGATCAGCATCTCTGCATTGCACGCATCCACCAATCAACCACCTTTTGTATTCAGGCCCTTTTTGGTCCACACCACTGTGTGACCCCTCGTTTTTTCTTGTGGTCAGCCCGAGCTTCTTCTGCGCCGCACTATTTCAGGGGCTGCTTGTTTTTAAAAAAGAAACACTGCATAACACCCGTCACAATGGCACCACCTCATTTTTTTAAACACTTCTCTCTCTCTCTCTCACCCCCCCACCCCTGTGTGCGGCGCCTCGGCTGACCTGCCTGAAGTACAGAAAGTGGGCTGATGGCAGAGCAAAGAAGATAGAGAAGAACAATGAGAAGCGTCGCTGCGCACCGAATCCTTCCATGTGTCTGTCGCATTTCCTCTGACACACAGGTGTGTCTGGTACAAAAATCAAGCCCAACACATGCGAAACACCCCAAAAACACGTTTCCGGAGGGTTTTGGGTCGGTTTGTGGGGTTTTTATGCACTTTTGGACTTGCAGCAGCAAGTATCTCGCGGTCCTCCGTCAGGCTGTCGTGTGCGTGCTCGAGTGAGTCCCCATCTTGTTGAACCGCAGCAAGAACGATCTCACGATCACCCTTCAGGTTGTCGTCTGCGTACTCGAGTGAGCGCCCATCTTGTTGAACTGCAGCAAGAACGATCTCACGATCACCCTTCAGGCTGTCGTCTGCGTACTCGAGTGAGTACCCCTCATGTTGAACTGCAGCAAGAACGATCTCACGATCACCCTTCAGGCTGTCGTCTGCGTAACGGAGTGAGGACCCCCCATTTTGAACTGCAGCAAGAACGATCTCACGATCACCCTTCAGGCCGTAGTCTGCGGACTGGAGTGAGTACCCATGTTGTTGAACTGCAGCAAGAACGATCTCACGATCACCCTTCAGGCTGTCGTCTGCGTAATAGAGTGAGTCCTCATCTTGTTGAACTGCAGCAAGAACGATCTCACGATCAGCATCTCTGCATTGCACGCATCCACCAATCAACCACCTTTTGTATTCAGGCCCTTTTTGGTCCACACCACTGTGTGACCCCTCGTTTTTTCTTGTGGTCAGCCCGAGCTTCTTCTGCGCCGCACTATTTCAGGGGCTGCTTGTTTTTAAAAAAGAAACACTGCATAACACCCGTCACAATGGCACCACCTCATTTTTTTAAACACTTCTCTCTCTCTCTCTCACCCCCCCACCCCTGTGTGCGGCGCCTCGGCTGACCTGCCTGAAGTACAGAAAGTGGGCTGATGGCAGAGCAAAGAAGATAGAGAAGAACAATGAGAAGCGTCGCTGCGCACCGAATCCTTCCATGTGTCTGTCGCATTTCCTCTGACACACAGGTGTGTCTGGTACAAAAATCAAGCCCAACACATGCGAAACACCCCAAAAACACGTTTCCGGAGGGTTTTGGGTCGGTTTGTGGGGTTTTTATGCACTTTTGGACTTGCAGCAGCAAGTATCTCGCGGTCCTCCGTCAGGCTGTCGTGTGCGTGCTCGAGTGAGTCCCCATCTTGTTGAACCGCAGCAAGAACGATCTCACGATCACCCTTCAGGTTGTCGTCTGCGTACTCGAGTGAGCGCCCATCTTGTTGAACTGCAGCAAGAACGATCTCACGATCACCCTTCAGGCTGTCGTCTGCGTACTCGAGTGAGTACCCCTCATGTTGAACTGCAGCAAGAACGATCTCACGATCACCCTTCAGGCTGTCGTCTGCGTAACGGAGTGAGGACCCCCCATTTTGAACTGCAGCAAGAACGATCTCACGATCACCCTTCAGGCCGTAGTCTGCGGACTGGAGTGAGTACCCATGTTGTTGAACTGCAGCAAGAACGTATTGATTTTGTTTAAAGACTGACTCATCCAGAGGATCCAGGGAGCCCAGCGCAATTGCCAGACCCCCCAGACGGCCAGAAGACGCCGGTCTTCGCCGGGGCGGACCCAGCTAAAAGCTAACAGCAAGAACAGCAATAAAAAGGGAGAGCGTGCTCCTATCTCTGTGGGCTGGCGGGAAAAGACTAAAAGGTAGAAAGGAAGGAAGCAATGTGCAACAAAATACGATTAATGCACTCGTTTGTTAACACCGCGCCGGTCGCATAATGCTGCGGTCGGATGAACGATTGACTGATCAACTCCAACCCAGTGGGCGTAAAAAGGAGAAGACGGGAACAACGGCTGGTCTAAACAGGACGAACGGACACTCACCACCACAGGGTATTCCAGAGGCGTTCCTGGTCGCGGCTCGACTGGTCGAACAACTGGTGACGGGCAAAAGATCGTGGTGAAAAAGAACTAAAAGTAGGAAGGCGAAGGAAGGCAAAGCCGGGGGATCCACGTGTGCGTTGAACTTGTCCCACGTGCGCGTGTGCGGTAAACTTGTCCCACGCGCCCCGGTGAAAAACACGCAACACGGTTGCCGCCCACAGTTTCTTCTGGCCACGCGGCGCGCTTCATGAGCGCCGCGTGCAGCCTGACTGGTCTTAGCGGCCTAAGCGAAACACCGGGTCTCCAGAGGGATACATCCAGCCTACACGCAATGCGCTACCTTAAGCCAAAGCGTGCAGCGTAGCTTACCTCAACGGTCTGTTCGCAAAGGCCCCCAGGGTTCACCACGTGGAGGTGCCAGCCGTAGTCGCCAGGTCCGCTCCCCTGACAACCCATCACCCCTGAACTGCAGCAAGAACGATCTCACGATCACCCTTCAGGCTGTCGTCTGCGTAATAGAGTGAGTCCTCATCTTGTTGAACTGCAGCAAGAACGATCTCACGATCAGCATCTCTGCATTGCACGCATCCACCAATCAACCACCTTTTGTATTCAGGCCCTTTTTGGTCCACACCACTGTGTGACCCCTCGTTTTTTCTTGTGGTCAGCCCGAGCTTCTTCTGCGCCGCACTATTTCAGGGGCTGCTTGTTTTTAAAAAAGAAACACTGCATAACACCCGTCACAATGGCACCACCTCATTTTTTTAAACACTTCTCTCTCTCTCTCTCACCCCCCCACCCCTGTGTGCGGCGCCTCGGCTGACCTGCCTGAAGTACAGAAAGTGGGCTGATGGCAGAGCAAAGAAGATAGAGAAGAACAATGAGAAGCGTCGCTGCGCACCGAATCCTTCCATGTGTCTGTCGCATTTCCTCTGACACACAGGTGTGTCTGGTACAAAAATCAAGCCCAACACATGCGAAACACCCCAAAAACACGTTTCCGGAGGGTTTTGGGTCGGTTTGTGGGGTTTTTATGCACTTTTGGACTTGCAGCAGCAAGTATCTCGCGGTCCTCCGTCAGGCTGTCGTGTGCGTGCTCGAGTGAGTCCCCATCTTGTTGAACCGCAGCAAGAACGATCTCACGATCACCCTTCAGGTTGTCGTCTGCGTACTCGAGTGAGCGCCCATCTTGTTGAACTGCAGCAAGAACGATCTCACGATCACCCTTCAGGCTGTCGTCTGCGTACTCGAGTGAGTACCCCTCATGTTGAACTGCAGCAAGAACGATCTCACGATCACCCTTCAGGCTGTCGTCTGCGTAACGGAGTGAGGACCCCCCATTTTGAACTGCAGCAAGAACGATCTCACGATCACCCTTCAGGCCGTAGTCTGCGGACTGGAGTGAGTACCCATGTTGTTGAACTGCAGCAAGAACGATCTCACGATCACCCTTCAGGCTGTCGTCTGCGTAACGGAGTGAGGACCCATGTTGTTGAACTGCAGCAAGAACGATCTCACGATCACCCTTCAGGCTGTCGTCTGCGTAACGGAGTGAGGGCCCATGTTGTTGAACTGCAGCAAGAACGATCTCACGATCACCCTTCAGGCTGTCGTCTGCGTAACGCAGTGAGGACCCATGTTGTTGAACTGCAGCAAGAACGACGTCACGATCACCCTTCAGGCTGTCGTCTGCGTAACGGAGTGAGGACCCATGTTGTTGAACTGCAGCAAGAACGATCTCACGATCACCCTTCAGGCTGTCGTCTGCGTAACGGAGTGAGGGCCCATGTTGTTGAACTGCAGCAAGAACGATCTCACGATCACCCTTCAGGCTGTCGTCTGCGTAACGCAGTGAGGACCCATGTTGTTGAACTGCAGCAAGAACGACGTCACGATCACCCTTCAGGCTGTCGTCTGCGTAACAGAGTGAGTCCTCATCTTGTTGAACTGCAGCAAGAACGATATCACGATCACCCTTCAGGCTGTCGTCTGCGTACTCGAGTGAGCGCCCATCTTGCGGCACAGGTGTCGGGGGTGCCGGCGTCCGCACAGGGGCCGGTGCGCGTGTACGCGGTGCGCGTGTGCGCGGCACAGGTGTCGGCGCAGCTGTCGGTGCACGGGTCGGCGGCTCCTTGCTGCACGGCGCTGCGACCTCACCCACGTCGGTGGCGGCGTGGTTTGCGAAGCTGACGTGGTCGATGAAAAACTCGCCCCCACGCCCGAACGGTGACCCGCCCAGGTGGAACTCCCCGATGGCCATGCCCCCGTACTTCGAGTTCTGCCGCAGGTCCATCTTCACCCGCCTCGTCAGCACAACCTTCCCGTCCACCCACAGCCGCAGCTTCGTCTCCGCCGCCGTGTACGTCAGCACGATATGCGCCCACTCCCCGCGCCGCAGGGTCGCCCTGCTCCGCGCCCGCAGCGCCGGGGTGCGCACCTCAACCCGCCCCGCACCGTCCACCGCCACCCACGCACCCCAGTGGCCCGCCCGCCGGTCCTGCCGCGTCTTGTGCGTCGCACCAATTGTGAACAGCCCCCTGGACCCGCTCAGACGCACCGGCTTCACGTGCCCGGCGATGGTAAAGTCCGTGTTCCCCGTGGGCGCCCCGTTCGACGCCTGCAGGCTGATGAAGTCGCGCGGCTTGACGTGGTATGACCTCCCGCACACGGCGTTGCCGCCGCTCCCGAGGGCGATCCGCTTCCCCGAGCTCGTCCGCCGGTACGTGTCCTCCACAGCCGGCCCGTCCAGCGTGTACTGCGAGTAGATGCTCCCCTGTGCCGCCCCGGCACAGAGCACGGCCACGGCCAGCAGCTGCGGCAGCATCCGCGGATGCTGCATCCCGCTGTGCATCGTGAGGCGGGAAGGCGGAGGGGGTGGGCCCCAAAAGTGCTGCGGAGTATGACAAACTCCCCTTCTTACCTGTGGTGGCGTGTGTATGGGTGATGCGTCGGGATAGTCACAGGGGGCGCCGGGATAGAGGTACACACACCACGTGCATCTTTACAAATTAGTGGAGACACACACCGAGCACTTGCTCTTGATGTGATCTCCACTGTCACACTCACCCTCCCACCGCCGTCGAGGTTGATGGGATTCACCGCGCCTTCCGCAATCTCCACGCCCACCTCCCCAGAGCCCAGGTGTCGAGGCATTAAATATTCCCTCCCAGAACCGCAGACAATTGATTTTTTGAGCTCCGTGCGGATCGGAGTGGGGCCTATCAAATGCGTGTGTGCTGCAGGGCCAGAGAGCCTAGAGCCCACGGCGGCTACTTCCACAATGTTCCCACGTTGTGTCAGTTGAGGGCGGTGAGTTGAGGCCGTACAGCTGTTGTGGGGGGCAACCTCTCTCCGAGCTTGTAAAATCCTTTGCATGCGACTCCGGAAATGAGCGATTGGCAGCATCTCTTTTCCGTTGAATCGCTGCCTCCTGAACACAAAAGCGAAAGGCCTCATGAGGGTGAGGCATGCTGAGACGCCTCCTGCTGAGCCACACATGGTGGCTCAGAGAAGCAACCGAGAAGGGGTAGTGCTAGAGAGAAGGAGAAGAAGAAGAGGCACAGAGTGTCGACTCCTGCTGCCCAATCAACAGCACCGCAGAATCGTGCAACTGGGCCGCTCTCAGCGACAGAGGGCAACGCAACACGCCCCCTGATGCAGCCCTCAGCGCAACACGATGCGTGGGCACACCATAGCCGCTGTACTGCGAGCAATTTTGGAGCAGGCAACTGCCTCCCACCTTGCAAATGACCGTCTTCAGCCCCAGAAAAAGCACCACGAAGAACTGTAGTTCCTGCTGGACCACCTGCCCATCCGGCGTTGTGCACGGCATCTGTGTGTGTTCAAGGCCCCAAAGGTGGCCAGGCCCAGGTACGGGAAGGTGGCCACCTTTTCACCTTTTGGTATAGTGCCAAAAAATCAAGCCCAACACATGCGAAACACCCCAAAAACACGTTTCCGGAGGGTTTTGGGTCGGTTTGTGGGGTTTTTATGCACTTTTGGACTTGCAGCAGCAAGTATCTCGCGGTCTTCCGTCAGGCTGTCGTGTGCGTGCTCGAGTGAGTCCCCATCTTGTTGAACCGCAGCAAGAACGATCTCACGATCACCCTTCAGGCTGTCGTCTGCGTAACGGAGTGAGTACCCATGTTGTTGAACTGCAGCAAGAACGATCTCACGATCACCCTTCAGGCTGTCGTCTGCGTAACGGAGTGAGGGCCCATGTTGTTGAACTGCAGCAAGAACGTATTGACTTTGTTTATAGACTGACTCATCCAGAGGATCCAGGGAGCCCAGCGCAATTGCCAGACCCCCCAGACGGCCAGAAGACGCCGGTCTTCGCCGGGGCGGACCCAGCTAAAAAGTGTCTCTGCGCTTTGGTCGGCACTTTTTGCTATGGTTTATCTTTACTATGGTTTCTTTTTGCGTTGACGCTTCCACACTGAATCCACCATGTAGGGCCCTTGGGGCCGTCGCAGCCAGATCTCGTCGCACCAAACCTACCTAACACTGCGCACTGGTGCCTCCGGCTCTTTTCGTCGATCTCACGCTGCGGCGTCTTTGGAGAGTCGGTCTGCGACGCCGTTGTGGCCCCTTTTCATATGTACCATCTGCGACAGGGAAAGTTGAGCGGGTCCCCTTGGTGCGCACCCGTGCGAGGTCACGGGGGGATGCAGCGCCTCTACCTTGTGGCGCGACCTTGCAGGCGGGGTGTCCGTCCAGCTGCTCGAGTCTCAGCTGGCTGTCGCCTTAAATGATGATGCCTTTTGGGCACAGTGTAAGCCGGGTGGGTCAGCGTCGTCTGTGCCTGCTCCAAAACCCCTTTGCTCCCCAGCAACCGAGATGACAGGCGGTCGTCGGAAAACCCTTCCGCTTCTGCCTCGTAAACGCCCCTTCGCGCCCCGGCAGTATTACCTCGCGGACCACTGCCTCCGTCCGTGTCCAGCGTTCACAGTGCATCGATGTCTAGTCGTGCATCCCGATTTGCGTGATCTTCTGATGTTGCTCCGCGTGGCCCTGCTCGCGTGGTCGAGCGAACGTGCCTTCCAAACGCACTCCGACATCCTCCCGGTAGGTGTGATCCACTGCCAGCCGAAAGTACCCAGCATCCTGTCCACTGATCCAGTTGTCATGACCCCGGTGCCCCTCCAAATGACCTCCGCTGTCGTTGTCGTGCTGGCGGGAAATGCGTCGTTGTGAAACCCTCTCCGTTTGCGTTCGCGTTGCAGTCGCCACGCCCAGCATCACTTGACACTCTCTCGGTCTCGGCCGTGATCCGCGCGCCCGTTCTGCTGCATGGCAAGGTACACGCTGTGTCTGGATCGGGGTCTGACGTCTTCCAACGGCAAGCCCTTCCTGTGTGAAGGCTCCGCGCCTCAGAGAAAGCGGTGTCAGGGTTAACTCTGCTGCTATCGCTGCGTGGTTCGCTGTCGTTGGAAGCTGTGATGTACTCGCGTGCCTTCCGCGCGCCCTTGCACTCGCTGAGCATCTTGTAGTTTGAGTCGTAGGCGAAAGCGACCGCGGGCACGTTCTCTTGCATGTGTATAAAGCTCGTTTTACCGCCCCGCTCCAAATACTGCGGAGAGCGTTGCGCGTGAGTGTACTCGATGTTGGTGTCAGAGGGGCTTATTCTGTCTTGGGGCGCCCCTGCCGTCTCTCGCCCCCTCCCAGCAAAGCCTTGTGTCCAGGTTGCTGTCTCAACTGTCCCTGAGGATTCTCCAGTATCACGGTGGCCGCCTTGGCCTCCCTCGGGGTCGTCATCTCCGCCTCGCGGTTATCAAGTCTCTCTGCATGATCCAAGTCAGGTGTCCTTCGCCCCCTAACTCGAGGCTGGTCTTCTTTGTTTCTGCCCCCGCATCTGAACCCCACATGAACTGCGAAGTGCGTAGCCCCGCAAGGCTGGAAACGCATTTCACCATCGGCTCTCCGGGCTGCTCGTCAGGGTCGGAACTTCGGACAACACCCTGAGACTCAGTGATTGAATCGGATCGAATTTGACACATGGCCTTCCTTCGGCTCAGTCGTGTTTCGAACTTAGAGTAACGAGGCCTTCCTTCGGCTTAGGTGTGCTCTTTTCTCTCCTTCTGAGGCCTCCCTCCGAACATGATTATCTCCGCGTCCCGTTGAAGCAAGGGGTGCGTTTACTAATCTGGCCACGCGTCACTTCCAGCACAGCGGCGCCAACCCAGCCAGCGTGTCGCGGGGCGGCAGCGGGAGCGGTAGTAGGGGTGGTGGTGGGGACGTCTCCTCCGCAGAGTCCGACTGGCTGGGCGGCCCGATGTCCAGCCAGCGCCGCAGGCCTCGTCCCCCTCGCCCGCGGGGTAGTATGCAAATACACACATCTTCAGGATGTCCTCGAAGTTGCTCGGAGGTGGGCAGAGCAGGACGGGAACGCCCCTGCTCGAGCCACTGTGGTGTAGTCGCGGTCTCCTCCACGAGTAGACTTGATGATAATGGAGAGCGCCTTTACCGTCGCACAGCCTGGTAAAGCTCGGCTGGGTCACGGGGTTGTCGGCGGGGTTTAGTGATCCCTCCTTGGCCTTCCATTGGCCTGATGTGTGCCCTTTCAGTCCCGAAGCCCTCCTTCGGTTTTGATGTTGTTCCCTTTTTCCCCGTCTCTGAGTCGTGAGGCCTTCCTTCGGCTTTGATGATGTGCTCTGTTCTCTCCTTTTCGTCGAGTCACGAGGCCTTCCGGCCTTGATGGTGTGCTCTTCTTCCCGTCTATGAGTCGTGAAGCCTTCCTTCGGCTTTGATGATGTGCTCTGTTCTCACCTTATCGTAGAGTCACGAAGCCTTCCTTCGGCTTTGCTGGTGTGCTCTTTTCCCCTGTGCCTCTTCGTGTCATGAAACCTTCCTTCGGCTTTGATGATGTGCTCTGTTCTCTCCTTTTCCTAGAGTCACGAGGCCTTCCTTCGAACCTGATGGTGTGCTCTTTTCTCTGTCTACGAGTCATGAAGCCTTCCTTCGGCGTTGATGGTATGCTCTGTTCCCTCCTTCTCGCAAGAGGCCCGGCTCGATTGTGATGTTGTTAGCGGTCGCTCGGTGCTCGGCACGGTTACGGGGCTGTCGGCGGGGTTCCTTCAGCTTGGGCGGCATACCCTTTTCATCTCCGTCGTAGAGTCACGGATCATTGCGTCGGCTCTTGCTCCTTTCTCTCACTTTTGAGGCCTTGATCTTAGAGTCACGAAGCCTTCCTTCGGCTTTGGCGTGCTCTTTCCTCTCCCTTTGATATCAGAATTCTCTCCGCGTCCGTGTGAGGTCTGAGGGGTGTTCACTTATCTGCGGCGGTGCGGCCTGATGTTGTGCGTTCGCCGGCTCGGCTCGAGCTGTCGGATGGGGTCTACACCGGGCCTTCCCTTGTCCTGTAGGCGTGTCCTTCGTGTCACGAAGCCTTCCCTCGGCTCTGATGTGATCTTTCTCTATCTGTGAGCCTTCCTTCGGCTGTGATTCATCTCCGCTCTCAGTTCCGGGACCTTCTCTGGGCCTGCGTACACCCTTTGAGTCACGGGAGCCTTCCTTTGGCTTTTGCGTGCTCTTTCGCTACTCCTGAAAGCCTTCCTTCGGCTTCGATTTGCCCGGAACCTCCTCCGGTCAGCGGAGCCTCTCTTCGGCTTATATACCACGCCACGTTGTTGCTGTCACTGGCGTTCTGTGACAGTCGGAGTTGTCTTCTACGTGTTGATGATTCTCGATATATTGCGTTGACGCTTCCACACTCACACTCCTGCTGATGATGGTGTCGTGAGTGAAGAGCACAAGGGCACGAGCAAAGCGCGAGAAACTTTCCACCCACATTGAAGTGTGCGGAAAAGCTAACAGCAAGAACAGCAATAAAAAGGGAGAGCGTGCTCCTATCTCTGTGGGCTGGCGGGAAAAGGAGAAAAGGTAGAAAGGAAGGAAGCAATGTGCAACAAAATACGATTAATGCACTCGTTTGTTAACACCGCGCCGGTCGCATAATGCTGCGGTCGGATGAACGATTGACTGATCAACTCCAACCCAGTGGGCGTAAAAAGGAGAAGACGGGAACAACGGCTGGTCTAAACAGGACGAACGGACACTCACCACCACAGGGTATTCCAGAGGCGTTCCTGGTCGCGGCTCGACTGGTCGAACAACAGGTGACGGGCAAAAGATCGTGGTGAAAAAGAACTAAAAGTAGGAAGGCGAAGGAAGGCAAAGCCGGGGGATCCACGTGTGCGTTAAACTTGTCCCACGTGCGCGTGTGCGGTAAACTTGTCCCACGCGCCCCGGTGAAAAACACGTAACACGGTTGCCGCCCACAGTTTCTTCTGGCCACGCGGCGCGCTTCATGAGCGCCGCGTGCAGCCTGACTGGTCTTAGCGGCCTAAGCGAAACACCGGGTCTCCAGAGGGATACATCCAGCCTACACGCAATGCGCTACCTTAAGCCAAAGCGTGCAGCGTAGCTTACCTCAACGGTCTGTTCGCAAAGGCCCCCAGGGTTCACCACGTGGAGGTGCCAGCCGTAGTCGCCAGGTCCGCTCCCCTGACGACCCATCACCCCTCAACTGCTGCATGAACAAGTTCACGATCACCCTTCACGGTGGTGTGCGCATGTGCGAACCAGTGATCTCCTTCCCACTCCTCCTCGTCCGTCAACTCGCGAACGGCTTGAAGGACCTCATCGCGTGTCGTCACCCACAGCGGGACCTGCCACAGTTGCTTCTCCCCCTTGTGCACCGCATCGAAGTGACGGTCGGGACAGATGGTGACGTGAACCACGCATCCGGCTTCGACACCTGCATGGCTCAGAGGCTCGTCGTCACACACCGCTTTGACCCCCACCGACAGATGCACGTCCTCTTCCTCCACACCATCAGGGTAGCGGAACGCCTCGCGTGCTTCGAGCTTCAGCCTGTCGGGCTTCTCGTCCATCCCGAGGTCGAAAGCGTGCGTCACGCCTGTCGCCGCATCCGTCAGGAACACGTCCATTCCCACGCCTGTGAAAAGTTAGCAGCGCCCTGCAGGGTGGTGTGGCTCTGTGTGTGTTGCAACCAATCAGGAGGCATGCGCCCGCTCAGCGTGGTGCATGGTCATAAAGACGATTCTCATCAGGTGCGCGTGTGTGTCTCGGGTCCACAGACGGTGCCACGGTAAGTCAGTGGGAATCACAAGGGTGTCAAGGGTGGTGGAGGGTGGGGACGTCGGCTCTTCGTAACTTACATCACACCAGGGCACTGCGGTTAGAAAAGAGGATAGGGAAGGGCAAGTGGCCACACGGGTCAAGCCTTATTGGGGTGCTTTGTTCGTACAGGGCCACTGCCTGATGGCGAGGCGCACTGAGTCAGCTCTGGTGCTACCTGCCACAGACACACGTCAGACACTGCTGGCATCAGATGGGCAGGCACACCGAGCTTCTGTGATGTACGGCTTCACAGCCAGCCCGCGTATACAAAGGGGATGCCCTGCTTGGCTCTCCCACCGGCAACCATCCTGACGTGCGTGTCCCGGAAGTCCCCCCCGGCCGAAAATCGCCTCCAGGGGGGGACTTAAACACGGGGGGTCCCAGGTACCGGTACTATATAATGTCACTGTCGCAGCAAGGGGGCAAGACTTGGGCAGCAGACTCCCGAGTGCGAAAGCATGATGACGGACCCGGGTGAGTGGCGCCACCCCCCTTTTGCCAGCAAGAGCGGTGTCACATGGTAAGATCCACTCCGGTGGGCGCACCGTGCTAGGGCAGCACACCTGAGTGTAAACCTACGCACGATGAAGGTGCAGGCGAGTGACGACGCCTCCCGAAAGCAGGAGCGCGTCGTGGAGTCACACGTCCCTCGCAGGCTCCGCGCGCTTCGTGGTAATGATGACCCCATGATGATAAAGGAAGCACCAACCTGGAGACACCTTGCTCCCCCCACCGCAGGCTGCACTGGTTTGCCGACAGTTGGCTCTTGGGTGACAGCTCAGGTCGGAACGCAACGGATCCCCCTCCAGGGGGCGTAGATTGTCGCTAATCCTTGAAAGTGGAGCCCCGATTCATGTCTCCCAGTTACCTCGAAAAACTGGTCTGAAACACACACACACACACACAGGGTGGGCTGTGATCCGCGCAGGATCTCCCCACACAAAACGTGGTCACCACACACAAACACACAACACCCGACCCTCAAGCGCTCCCACCCAAGTTCTTCACAGTGCACAAGCAAGCTTGTTGGGCGAAACACCGGACGGCAAAAAAAACGCAGCAACCGTGGGGTGTATCTGATTGTTCAATCCATTCCACCACCACCCGCCTCCACTTCTTTCAACGTTTCTCCGGGGGGGGTCTCCGCGACGGGGTGATCGTGAGTGCACTTTGGTGCATTTCCTGTTGAATTGGCTGAAAACTGACGGAGACTGACGAAGGATAACGACCAGCGAAGACCCCCCCGGGAGAATAATCGCAATACCAGGCTCTCCCCGTATCGAAGACACCCGCACCCCAAGGGGGTCGTCTACATAACTACGCGGGGACGTGGCCCGGTAGGCTCCCCTTGTTTGAGAGAGGAGCTCCTCTGGTGGGGTGCCATAGGAGGAGGGGTTGAGGGAGGCCCGCAAGCCTGAGGGCGCCATGCACGGGCAGAGGCGGCTCAGGGGAGGGTCCGTCAGTGGGCAACGCCCCAACTCGGCACCCAACCCCCCCGCAACCCTCCGTCAAGAGTCACGGAAACCGACACCAGGCATGAGAGGCAGTGTAGTGTGAACTGCACAGCCTCCCCCGCTGTGCCTGGGAGACACAGCGGCGCCGGGAACGGACCGCCGTGTGGCTGTGAAGGCACCCAACACGCCCCCACTACCTCACCACCCAGCTGCCGAGGGGCCGCGGCGGAGCAGCAGGTTCATGCGCTGCTCCCTAGGGACAGACCCCACACGCAGCCCCAGGCTGCACTGCCACGCAGCCTGCATTGCTCGCTGGCTCTCCGACCCCTCTTCTGCCGTCGACGTGCCGTGTGTGCTGCAGGACACAATGTCGACGTCAGAGTCACCTGCTGCTGGCGCAGCAGCCGCAGCCTTCTTGCAGTGCTCCTGCAGCGCGTCGCGCATCGGCCCGCAGCTCCACTTCGATGCGAACTGTAGAGTAGATTTTAGAGGTGGATGGGCACAACATGGGGTGTACAGTAAACTGTGACTCCTCGCCGACGCCTGGGATACAGATCGCGGCGAGAAACTTTTCAGCCTGGCTGGTGCGGCGCGCATTCCTTGAAGTTCAGGGGGCAGTGACGAACAATCTGGTGGGGACGAAGATCCGGAACAAACGAGAGGTTGGGAATGCCTTCCATTCGATTCATCAGCAGCTCAAAAAGAAGCATGCGATCAGCAAGGTACACAGGCAACAGCGACAAGACAAAAGGGACGCGGCTCACTGTTTCTGCACTTCTGCGAGCGAGTTGTGAGTCCTCCCAGTGCTGTGATGCTGCGAGGCATAGTTATGCAGAAAAAGCGTAGCAACCGTGCTTCCTTCTTAGACACACAGAAAAGGAACAGGATCGTCGGAAGCACTCCTACACTTTTACGCATCATAAATGTGCTCAAAAAATCAACAGAACAATGCAGCGCCGCGGCGTAGTGTGCGGCATACCTCGATGCCGTAGCGGCGCCCGTCGTGGAGGTGGAGGAGCACCGTCTTCGGGCCGTCAGCCACAACCTCCGCCACCTCCCGCAGGGGGACTGTGAACAGCTCCTCCTCAGGGAGGTACGTCATCTGCAGGTCTGTCGCGAGCCGCGCCCCCGTCTCCGGCGTGTCGCAGTCGACATCGATGGGGGAAGGCAGGAAGACCTTCACAGCCGTGGCACCCCCCTCTCCTGACTCGATCTTCACCTTTGCGGCACCCCCGTCCCCGCGGGTGGGGTAGGACGTGTCGTCGCCGTCGGCAACCTCGAGCCACAGCCGCTTGAGGCCGCCTGCGGAAGCATGTACCTCCGGCATGTCACCCTGTACTGATGCTGTTGTGGCACAATGCGTGATAGCGGGCAGCGGGCAGAGCGCAAGGAATGCTCATCATCCTCGTCGAGCCAGTCCGGTCAGATGTACCGATGTACCAATGCACCGATCCGCGCCGAGAGCACGTGTGGTGCAGGCAGCATGCTGCCGGGCTAGGTGTGGTGGGGGGCGGGGGTGGGGGCGGGGTGGCACAGGCAGGGCACGGGCTCAGAGGTAGTGCCGCGACCCGTGCCCGAACTTGCTGCGGAGGTCTGACCCCGCGTTGCCGAGGATGCCCTGGAGGCGCTTCGTGTCGATGCGCCCCGCCTGCTCGTAGTCGCGCTCCCGATCCCACCCCCTGAGGGTCGCCTTCTCGCTGTCGCCGCCCCCCTGCCGCTGCTGCTCCTGATGCTCCTCCATCAGCGACTTCTGCCTCCCCACGTTCGCCTCCTCGAACCTGCGGCGCTCCTTGTCGTTGATTGCCTCGTCACGCCGCCGCTTCTGCGCTGTGAGCTCTGTGTTCGCTGCATCCTCCTCCTCCCGCTTCCGCTTGGCACGGTCTGCAGCCTCTCCCGTGAGCTTCTCCTCAGGTGTCGCTGTCCACTCTGCACGAGCAACACTGGCTGCTGCGGAGTCCTGAGGGCGTGCACCCTTCCGCCACGCCACACCGCCAAAGAGTGACTTCCCTGCCTCCGGCATCAACGTCATCCACTCCTCGTGCCCCCCGACGCGGGGGCCTGCCGGGGCCGCAGCCTCCTCAGGCGCAGCACGCGTCTGGGGCAGGGTGACTGTTGCCTGCGCGTCGTTGTGGAACTGCGCTTCTCCGACGTGCTCCCTGTAGCTCACGCTGGGGCCGAATCCGTCGTCGTCGTCGTCGCTATCCGCAGCTGGGGTGGCGGTGGCCCCGCCGGTGCTCGGCTCTGCGGGTGGTGCTCCGGCACCTGCCTCTGGGGCTGCAGGCAGCGGCCCTGTGGCGGGCTGGGGCTGCGGCTGTGCAGGCCGCATCGCAGGGAGCGGCACAGAGGGGGCTGGCTGTGGTGGCGCCGGCTGGGCGGCAGGTGCAGGAGCGTCCTCGCCATCCGAGCTCGCGAGATGACGCGCCCCCCTGGACTTCTTCTCTTTCTTCTCCTTTTTGTCCTTCTTCTTGTTCTTGTCTTTCTTCTTTTTCTTGTCCTTCTTCGACTTCTTTTTGGACTTCTTCTTCGACTTCTTCCCCGATGATGACAATGAAGAGGAAGACTCGTCGTCGCTCACCCCGTCCTGCATGTCCTCTTGCGGGATGGAGAGAATTTGCTGGAACCTGCGCCGCAGCAGCTGAACCGACTGCGGCTGCCGCTCAAACTTCTTGTCCTGTTGGCGGGCGGTGTTGACGGAAGGAACCTTGGGGGATGAGGGCGCGAACGAGACAGCAAATTCCAGAGCAAACAGCACACTTGGGCAGAGGCAGAGGCACGTGGTCTCATCTGCATACCTGCCCGGCTTGCCGCTCGACAGCACGCAGGCGCAGCACAGCGAATAGCTTCGTCAGGTTCAGGCGGGACTCCAGGTCTTGGATGCCTGACAGCACCACGCCTTCCCCTCTGTCCAGGTTCACAATCATGTTCCGCAGTTCCCCTTTAGCCTCCGGGAACTTCTTCATGATTGCACGCATCAGGTCTGCAGGTGAGATGGTCACGGGCAGTGGAGAGACGTGAAGCATGCAGGTGTGATCACACGCCTGCAAGGCAGGAAGGAGAGCAGGCAGGAATCATGCATGATGGAAGCCACCCCCCGAGAGAACTGGGCTTTGGCGTAACTCACGCTGAAAAGGCTTGTTGCATACCTTTGGCCTTCTCCACCTCCATGTCGTCGACAGCCATCTTGGCAGCAGTCGGTGTGTCTGGTGGACACCAAAGCCCCCTGTCCCTGAGTGGTATGGCATGTTGAGCATGGTGCAAAGGATACAGTTGGTCGCCGACACGGCATGCGGCACGCGGGATGGATAACAAGAGTGCATCAACCCCGCCCTGTTGCTGGAAGCAATCTGCTGAACGATTCCCACAACTTCCTGGGATGTGCGTGTTCGTTTCTTAAGTCGCGCCGCAGCACGAACAGTGCCCACACCACAGTGGGCTCGCTTGACGGGGGCACAGATTCACACGCCACGGGGAGCCTTCTCTCTTGTGCCGCACAGCCTCACACAACACCGCAGCCCCAGGCACACCCTCTGGCACCTCAGGGCGAATCCCCACGACACGAAGAACCAACTCCACCACCCCACCACTTAGCACCCTCCGCCCCACCCCCACTGATGCTTAGGGCTAGGGCACACACAACACCACAACACCTACACCTCGGCATGGGCATTGGAACTCTCCTCTGCGTCTGCCTCTGCCTGCACCTGAGCGTAGATCTCATGGTGCGCCGCCTGCGCAAAGGGTGTCGCACAGAGGTGGTGGTACACCGCGTCAACCTTGTCGCGATCCCCAAGCGCCGCAAACACGAGGAGGAAGTTTTTGAAGACGGCAGGCGTGGTCGCCAGGTTCTTCTCCACCGCGGCGAGCCACACCGCGTCGCACACCTGCCGGCAGACCCCTGCGGCGGGGTGAGGCACTGGGTGCTCCTGCAGCACCCCAAGGCACGCGGCGACGAACTCCGCCACCCCCTGCGGCGACTCCTCCGGCGCCTCCGTGCCGAAGCGCGCGTGCACCCCACCGAGCAGGGCAGGCAGCCTCTCGAACAGCCACGGGGTGGGGCGCAGCCACACAGTCTTCTGCAGGCCGCCCTTCCGCCCCATCCGGGTCGGCACCTCCGACATCCGCTGCAGGACGAACTCCAGCTGCTGGGCCCGACGGAGCCCCGCCTCCTCCCCCTCCTCCGCCTCCCCCTCCTTGCCTGCGGCGGTGTCCAGCAGTATCGACCACGTCTGCAGCGACGCAGCAACGCGGTGCACCTTCGCCGCCTCGGCGACAGCCCCTGCAGAGGCCTCGGCAACCTGCTGGGGTGGCTGCCCCCAGACAGGCACCCCCCTGACGCACAGCGCGTCGAACACCGCTGCGGCATCGCTGAACCCGCTGCCGGACCGGCAGGCCCGCAGCAGCGCATTGAGGGTAAAGGTGGAGGGGAGCACCTGCGGCTGCCCTGGCAGGGCACCCCCCTCGTCGTGAGCCTCCCCGCCCTCCGGCAGCGATGCTTGGGGCGTGCCGCCCATCAGGGCGTACACCTCAAACACTTCCGAGGGGCTGATGTGCTCCGACACGGCGCGAAGCGTCGCGTTGAACGTCTCCAGATCAGGCGCGATGCCTGGGAACCTCCCGGCCTGCACCTCCTTGAAGAGCAGCAGCCCTGCTTCGGACTGCGCCTTGGCCTCCGCCTCGGGGAGGAGGGGCGAGCTGTTGCAGGACTTCAGCACCGCGTTGATGCCCTGCAGGGTGGGCGCCACCCCGCGCCCCAGAAGTGTCTCGAAGGCATGCCGTGTCGCGGTGGTCCCCTCGGGGAGCTCGGCACCACCCGGCTGCGACGTGGAGATGCCCCGCAGCAGCCCCCCGTGGTGCGACGCCTTCGACTCCGCCCTCCTGTAGAACGCCTCGAGGGCCTGCATCCCAGGCGTGTGGTGCTCCAGAGAGTACTGCAGGATGTTGGATGCCTCCAAAGGGTCCCGCGCGTGCTCCAGGATCCCAGCCAGGTCTTCGTCCGGCAGGCGCCTGGGCCTCATGAACTGGCTGCCGAGCAGCTCCGTCAGGTTGCGCAGGAGGAGGTAGGGGTGGGGGCGCTCGATGTCAGCCATCAGCGCCTTGATGTCCCACTCAGGGACGTCGAGGGCGACGAATGCGTTGAGGAATGTCCCCATGAACTGCGACGCGCCGACCCCGGGTCCCGACTGCCGGTACTGCATGTCGTATGGGCGGACGTTGGAGCTGCCCACACCCTGCGAGTAGTGCTTGACAATCTCATTCGCGGTGAAGATCTCGGGCTCCCCCATGATGTCCTCAATCTCGAAGTAGGACGGGATCCCGTTGCGGAGGAAGGGCAGCCTCCCGACATCGCTCTGCTCGTGCGGGTCGTCCCTCGAGCGGTGGTAGGAGCTGGGGAAGATGGGGAGCACCTCCTTGCCCCTGTTGCGGTGCTTCAGCGTGGCGACCCTGTTGGCGTCCGTCACGCCGCGGCGCAGCCTCTCGTTGGTGTGGGCGTACCACGGGATGCGGTTCTTGTTAATCACGCTGTTGTATATAGACTTGTCAGGGGGGGGGACGGAAGCATTCCCTCGGGCCTGCCTCACCGCCGCCCGCGCAGGCTGCCTCTGGGGCAGGGCAAGCGCGCTGCGCAGCACGCCAGCCCCCGACACCCGGGCAGCCGCAGCCGCCCCCTGCGGCGCATGCATCGCACCCACACAGGCGGTGATCAGAGTGCCCAGAAGCCACCACACGCCGACCCAGGCATGCAGCACCCCCGGTTGATGTCTGCAGGCGGTGATGTGATATTCATAAGCTGCACAGCTGGGGTTCGAGCAAGCCGTCGAGGCAATGGGGTGGGTGGGTGGGTGGGTGGGGGTGAGATCCAGACCTTCGGATAACCGCCGCTGCGTCGACAAATCGTGAAGACGTGGCACCACTCCCGTGTGTTCTGTTCGATGATCCGCGCCGCTTGGGCCCGCCAACCCCCTCTCGGCTCGAGGGTGTTGCCTCTCCGGGCACGCGGGGAGGAGGAATTCTCTGGGGTTCGGTTTCCTAATTCTGGTGTTGCAGACAACCAGGCTGAACTGACGGAAGAACGGCCTTCGGGTTTTTTTCTCTTCTCGTTTCTTTTCCCTTTTTCCCACAGACTTGCAAGGCAACCCGGCGCGATCTTGCAAAAGCACACGTCAGACAACACGGCATCCATCGGGACGACCCACACGAAGCAACGGGGGGCACCCGCTCCACTCTGCACACAAAAGGCGCACAACAATACGACCCTTCTTGGCAGCAGTTTGTGCACCACACAGTGGCACGGGAGCGGGCCACCCCTATGATTTGTAGCTGCGGGTGCTGCGCGGAGGGACCAAGCGACAGCACGCCGCGGGTTGGGGATGGGTGGGAGCAGAGGGGGGGAGGCCTTGCGATGCAACGCGAGGCGACAAGGAAGGATGAGGGTGCGGGATGGGGGGGACGTGCAGTTCTGGGTGAAAACACTGAAGGCTGCAGGGAGAGACAGATAAAGAGAGAGAGGGGGGCGAGTCGACAGAAAGGCAGAGAATGCGCAGATCGCTGTGCCGACCCAGCGCCTGCGGCGCTGCGCGGTGCTCTCTCTATGGATCCTCTTCTCTCAAGTGATGTGCTGTGCTATTGGCTGATCCCCTGAAGCTCCAGCCAATGCAAGCGTCAGCCAAAGAAGACGGCACGTGCTCCTCTCTTGGGTTCACAGCCCTCTCGCAGTGACCTGCGTCACAACAGGAGACTCTTCTTCGGAGCGGATGCGAAATAATATAACGAGTTGTTGAAGGGGGTGCGGGGGAGGGGGGGGGGGGGGCCACACCAGAGGCCACACAACGCGAGAACCGACCCCGCCACCCCCTCCCACCTAATCTTGCAGGCAACGAACCGCCCGAGACACGCAACACCGAGAACACTCCACACGACCCCACCCCCCCTCCCTCTACGGGCAGGACTCACCCTTGCATTGGAAGTACTCGAGGAGCTCCGCCGCAAGCGTGTCACGCATGCCCTGCCCCAGGGTGGGGTACAGATTCGTCATCTGATAGGGGTCGGCAGCGACGTCGTAATACTCGAAGTGGTTGGCGGGCTGCGTCGCCCAAGACCACGAGGCCGCAACCTCGAGGTACTGCGTGTTGTGCGTCGCGTTGAGCCGCCGCAGCGCCCGCCAGTTGTTGGAGTGGTGGGAGTTGACGAAGTAGCACACACCCTCGCCCACACCCTCCTGCTCCACACAGAGGCTGTGGTCCACCACCCCAGCAGGCCCAGTCGGGAGGGGCCCGCCACATGTCTCCGTGAAGTTGTCCGGCGCCCAGATCTTCGAGTGGTCGCTGTAGGAATCGGACCCAGTCTTGAACTCGTTGAGCCACGCTGTCCGGCGCGGCTGCGCCGCCGCAGCCCCGAGCAGCAGCGAGGCGAACTCCTTCCCGTCCACCTCGGAGGGGGGCACCTCCGCACCGGCAAGCCGCAGGATGGTGGGCAGCAGGTCGACATTCCCCGAGATGTTCGGCAGCAGCGTGCCCTCTGGGATGCCGGGCCCCCTTGCAAACAGGGGGACGCGGATGTCCGTCTCATAGGCGTGCTGCTTGGAGGTGGGGATGCGCCACTGCCCCAGCTTGTAGCCGTGGTCGGAGGTGTAGAAGACATAGGTGTTGTCCAGCACGCCGTTCCCCTCCAGGGTCTCGAAGATCTCGGAGACGATGTCGTCGACGGACAGCAGGGTGCGCCACCTGTCGCGGAAGTGCTGGTCCTCCCAGCACTGCAGGCACTCCGACATCGGGGGGTTCTGCCTGACGTGCTGCGCCTTGTCGGGGCTCTCCACGTTGTAGTTCGGGGTGCGCGGCGCCTTCAGCCCGCTGAAGGCACCCTCATACCAGGGGGCGGGGTCCGCAGGGTAGTGGGGGGCGTGCGGCCCGACGTACATAAAGAAGGGGAACTCCTTCCGCGACACGACCCCCTCCAGCCATTCCAGGCTCCTGTTCCCAATCTGCGTCGTCTGGTAGGCAGTGCCATAGACAGGGTTGGTTTCGTCAAGCGTTTCGATGGAGCCCTCGACGTCCCCCCTCGATGCGTTGTAGTTAAAGTAGTCCAGCCCGTAGTAGTCGTTGTAGCTGATGGGGGCGCTGATGTACGTCGCAGACTTGTTTGACACCAGGTCCCGCAGCATCTGCTCCTGGTCGTTCGTCACCTTCCCGAAGATACCCGTCGTGTAGCCCATGCGGGTCAGACGCCCGAACAGACCGATGTTAGGGTTCGACACGCCAGAGGTGTTGGTGCCCATGCAGCCCTCGCCATCGGGAGCCACGACGTTGTGGAAGTACCGCCCGGTGAAGAACTCCGTGCGGCTCGGGCAGCAGATGGGCGTGTTGACGAAGAAATTCGTCATCGCCGTGCCACCCCGGAGGAGGTGCCGCTCCACTGCAGGCTGTGCAGCGACGCTGCCCCAGTCGGTGTAGCCGCTCTCCAGCCCCAGGCGCATGTCCTGGTCATCCGTCAGCACGAACACAAAGTTCGGCGGCGCCCCTCCAGCCGACAGAGGCACCTCCTGCAGCAGCAGCACTGCTGCCGCCACGCCCACCACACATCGCATTCCCATCGGTAGCTCTCCGCCAGGCGGGGACACGACAGGAGGCAGCGGGGTGTGCCCCTTCAGAGAGGGGGTTGAAACAAACGGGGGTGGGAGGGGGTGGCGGGGGGGGAAGTGTATAACCTGGGGTGAATAATTCAGCTTGGAGGGATCGGCATGGTCGGGTGGGTTTGTGTGGAGACACGCTGCGGGTGATCAAAAGCGTGCAGGGTTTCAGGGGTCGGGGTGGAGGGGGTGCAGGGGGGAAGTGGGTGGCAATGTCCGTTCTCGATATCCGACTGTCGAGCTGTCGAACTGCAGGTGCAGCCCCACGCTGTGGAGCAGATATGAATGTGACGCTGCTAGAGGAGGCAACAGGGTAACACTGTGCGTGCACGGCAGCGCAGACCGCACTGGCCCCTTCGAATGAGTAAAACGAATCAACACACCCGCCGCACCTGATTTTGGCCGTCGGGCTGACGACCGCCACTCGAACTGACCTCAACGGCACAGATGAAGAAAGGGGGGGTACGCCCTGGAAAGGGCGCAGCAGGGAAGGC
This sequence comes from Rhynchopus euleeides, assembly GCA_963210315.1. NCBI lineage: Eukaryota > Euglenozoa > Diplonemea > Diplonemida > Diplonemidae > Rhynchopus > Rhynchopus euleeides. Next base: position 95,254 of record OY723266.1, read on the forward strand.
AGTCACTCATGTGCGACAGGAGTCGCGTGTCAACATTGTCAGGTGTTGGGTGCCTAGCACTGGCTGAAGCGGCACGTGACCCCCAGGCAGGGCACCCCAGGAAAGGCACAATGGGGGCAAATGCTACCGATCCACTCTGGCCTCAGTTACTGTTGATGCATTGGCCGCTCCTTTGTGAAGTTGTGTTCGCCTGATCACCATGGAGGTGGAGGTGGGGTGGTGATGGGGCACGAGAAGAGAACACAAACCAGCAGGCCAAGCCTCAGTATGAGCCCGTCGTGTCGCTGTCGCATGTTCCCTGAAGGTGTTGTTAGATTTCACCGCGCGTGAGATAGGACGCCTTCCAATCCACCCGGCTGCTGATAGCATCACTCCTCATCCGAATCAGAGTCGTTGATCTGCAGGGTGTGGCGTGGCAGTGTGACGGTGTGTCGAGATTACTCCATCCGGGCCGTTGCCTGCACCCTGCCACCCCAGGCCGCATCCTGCCGCACCGTGGCATACCTTCTTTAGGATGTTGGGCAGCTTGAAGAGGCGGAATGTGATGCGTGGATCCTTCGCCCTCTGGGTGGAGATCGCAGCCGTCCACCCACGTATCTTGCGGCGCTTCTCCGCGAGCATCAGCTTCTGGCTGGAGGTGAGGATCAACTCAGGGTGCTTGTCCCGCTCCAGCATGTGCAGCGTGAAGATCGTGCGGACGACGGACTGTGGGTGCAGCAGTGTGGTTTCGCTGCGACTTGTTCTCAAAGCACACAGCTGGCCTCCATTCACTCGCGATGTGTGTTGCGTGTCCGAGATCTAGCGATCTGGCAAACCTATTACAATTCCCCCGTCTGGCACAGCACGCGCTCAGCGGTGCTGTGCGGACACACAATAGACCTCTGCCTGAACCAGAGAGCTCCGTGTGCGGTGTCGACTCGGGTGCACCCACCGTCCATACCTGGATGACTTGTGTCGCGAGGAGTCGATCCGCCTTTTTCTGGAACACGCGGTGGGCCTCCACCTCGTCCTGGTCCAGCGCCACATCCTGCAGGCAGGGGAGGGTGTGGTGTGGTGGCCTCCAGGGTGTGGGCGGTGGGCAAAGCCCAAAGGCAACAACATGTGTGCACTGTGGTCATACCTCGTAGGCATGGTGGCACATCAGGTGCAACACCTCGTGGAACGTATATGACTCCCAAAGCGGCGGCGGCCACAGCAGCGACAGCTCCGCACTGCAGGGGAGGTGTGGTGGGTGCAGTGCCTGCAGCACATTGCTTCAAACTCAACCTGGCAGAAAAGACTTAGAAACCAACCATCCAGCAAAAGAATCAGGCATACTTTGCCCGCTTCACGTCACAAGCGTGGTTCCCCTTCTGCTTAGAGTGGATCAGGAAGCGCAGCTTCAGCCAGTCCAGCTTCAGCAGGAAGGTGTTGTAGAACTTCTTGTGGTAGATGGGGTGCAGGCCCAGCTTGTTCACGAGGAAGAGGCTCTCCATCAGATGCGACATGCGCCACCGCGGCACGTCCCCGCTGGTGCCCTGCAGGGTGTTGAACCACACGACGCGGAACGCCTCGATCTCGCCCTCCGTCACACGGAAGCGGTCACGCGATATCGCGTGCTGCACCTCATCGAGGATCGAGGCGGTCACCAGGTTGAGGAAGATGTAGGACCCCAGCACATAGAACGAGATGAAGTAGAGCAGCGCCGCTGCGCTGGAGGGGCCGCAGTCGTTGAACCCCAATTCAAGATCGACATCGACGCCTCCGTCTGCAGCCCCGAGCCACATGGGAGGGCGTGTGGAGCAGTCGGGCGCCATCAGCGTCGCTTCGTGCAAGATGTTGATCCAGTCATCCGATGTGATCACCATTGTGAGCGTGCAGAACGAGTTGAAGAACGACCGGAAGTTGATCTCGGTGTTGATGGCGGCGCGCATCTTCAGCCCGCCGAACAGCTCGCTCCCCACGGCACCCCAGACAAACATAAACAGCCCCACCACAAACACGACGTTGATGATCGCTGGGATGGACGCGAATATGCTGTCGATGATAAACCCCACCCCCTTGAACAGCCGCACCAGTTTGAATATACGCAGCAGCCGTATGATGCGTATGTTGGAGAACACCTCGCTTGCGGCACCACCCTGCGTGACCCACCCCATCATACTCCCTGCCACGATGAACGCATCCAGGCGGTTGTACCGATCCTGGAAGTAGACGGGAGGCGTCAGGCCGACAAGCTTCACGACAAACTCGAAGACATAGATGGAAACAATAACCGTGTTCCCCAGGGAGTTCATCTTCTTGTGTGTTTCGGACATCTTGTCGGTGCGGTACTCCGTCAGGATCATGGCGACGTTGAGGAGGATGACGACGTAGATGATTGCTTCAAACCACCTGTTGGAGGAGAAGGGGCGTGGCCCGAAGTAGCGCAGCAGGATGCTGCGTATCTTGCCCGTCGTGCTGAGCGTCCCATCCGGCAGCCGCTTCGGGGGGGGCACGCGGGGGAGCGGGCGGACCACCTTGATGTAGTGCATCAGGTCTGACCACTCCACCTGTTCCCGCATCATCACGGCGGTGCCGCTCTGCGTGCGGATCGCATCGGTGATGACAAAGATGACGAGGTTGATGACGATGAAAGACATCAGGATCATGTACCCCACAAAAAACAGCGCGTAGGCCGGGTTGTTATTCGTCTGCGGGCCGGTCGTGCTGGAGGTGCTGTCCATCGCATACAGCATGGGTGTCGCCCAATCCTCACCTGACGCCACCGTCAGGAGGGTCACCATCGCACTGCCGATGGTGTCGAAATTCCGCCACGGCGCGCGCCACACCCGCGGCAGGAGATACGCGGGCTCCGCACCCGTCTCCAGCGGGAGGAAAGGCATGCTGGCCCCCTCAGGGCCCTCCCATGCAAACCCTTCGGCTGCACTGCCGGCAGGCGCGACCTCCGCTGGGAGGGGTTGCGCGAAGATGTCGTTCGCAGCCACACCAGTGGAGCAGATGTGCTGCTCGTGGATCGACCCGTCGGTGCAGTGCCCCAGCGACCCCGACAGCAGGGCGACGGCGATCAGCGCGAAGGAGAGATAGAAGAAGGCCACGAGGATCAGCACACCGCTGATGCGGATCAGAGTCTGCGGGTGCATCAGGGCCTGGAGGAGCTTCCGCAGGTTGGCCACACGCCGGATCACGCGGATCACCCGCAGGACGCGGAATATTCGGAAGCTCTGCAGGGCAGAGGCGTCCTTCCCCAGCTGTTGGATCATCAGCGATGCTGCCATCACCAGGAGGATCGCGAAGTCGAGGCAGTTCCACGGGTCCCGCAGGTAGGCCCTCTCGCGGCGGCGCGAGAATTCACGCGGCTTCGCCATCCAGATGAAGCCGTACGCCACGACCTTGATGAGGAACTCCGCGAAGAAGACGCTGAGGAACACGTAGTTGAGGATGCCCGCGGCGTGCTTCGGGATGGCGTTGCTGCGGTGCATCCCCACGTCGCCCCACGCCTCCCCAGCAGGGGAGAACATCAGCAGCAGGGAGGACACGGCGACGATCGCCGTCACGCCGTGCTGGAAAACCTCCGACTTGCAGGTCCGCAGGGCGGCAAGCCGCAGGCGGTGGTTCTCGTGGAAGAGGAACAGCGAGGCGCGGTGCAGAGTCCGCCCCCGCTTCCCGCGGCCCCGCCGGTCCGACGTGATGACGGTGCTGCCGCGGATCTGCTCGATCCCACGGAGGTCGTCTTCTGCCGGCTCCTCTGCATCGGGGTCGAAGTCCTCATCGTTGTCGTCGTCGGGGTCTTCCAGAATCCTCACACGCCGCGCCTTGGTGTTGGTGTCCGAACCGTTGGGTGGCGTGGCGGTGCGCCCCTGCCCCTGATCCCCCTGGGCCTGCTCGGCACCCCCAGCCCCGCCCTCATCGGAGTTGTCCCAGGTCCCGGGTGCCCCCGCACCGCCCTTCAGGGGGTGCGGCTGCTCCGCGCCGTTGCCGCTGCCACTGCTGCTGCTGCTTCTTCGGGCAGCGCCACCCCCATCGGGAGCCCCGCTGACCCTGTCCTCGTCGGAGGTGACCATGCCTGGGGGCTCCACAGGCGCGGGGGCGGCGGCGGTGCACAGCCGTGCCCCCTTGGCGCCCCTGACCTTGCCCAGGAGGACTGTGCCCCCCGCGCTGGCCAGGCGTGCGCCGGCACGCAGGCCTACGGGGTGCGGCAGCTGGGGCGGCCGGGGGGGCGGCGGGGCGGACGCGGCGGGGTCGGCGTCGTGGGTGCCCCGCTGCAGCGCCGCCTCCAGGGCACGCAGGTTGCCGGCACCCATGGAGCGCAGGGCACGCATCGGCTTGCCGCCGCCGCCGCCACCGCCACCTCCGCTGCCCTTCCGCTTCTTCCCGCGCAGGCGGGCCGCGATGCTCAGCAGACCTCCCCCACCACCCGCAGGCTTCCCGCCGCCACCCCCTGCAGCCGCCTGCCGTGCCACTGCAGACAGCGAGAAGGCGGGCCTGGCGGCACCACCCTCGCCCTGCTGCTCCCTTGCCCTGCCCACCAGGGCCAGGAGGGTAGAACCGCCCGGCGGCGGCGGGGCGGACGCGACGGCATGCGCGTTGCGTATCCCGCGGAACAGCATGTTGGGGGTGCTGGCGATGGCGCTGTGCGCTGCCTTGTCCCAGCCCTGCTTGCCGGGGCGGGCCGGGGGCGTGTCGCCCTCGTCGGAGTTGTCGCTGCAGCTGCCGTCGGTGTCGACGTCGATCCGGGAGTCCGAAGAGGAGTCGGAGCTGTCCTCCGCATAGGCCTTGGCCCTTGCGAAGAAGGAGCGCAGCAGGCCCCCTTCGGGCTTGGGCTTCACCTTGCGTGTGGCGGAGCGGAACTTGCGGAGCCCCCCGTTGGACATCTGTGCGAGGTGCCCCGCAACCCTGCCCTTCAGGGTGTGCGACGATTCCGCGGTGCCCAGCAGCTCCGACTCGACCCGCTCGACGGAGCCCAGTATGTCGCTCTCTGCGTTCTTCGCGAGGTGCAGCAGCTTCTTGGTGTCGATCCTCCGGAAGGCCTCCGTCTTCCTAAACTTGTTGACGCCCTTTGTGCTCCCCTGCCCCTGCCCCTGCGCCTGCAGGGTGCGGATGCAGTCCGCAGCGGACAGGGTGAGCTGCCGCCCCTCCAGGATCCGGGCCGTCTTGCGCAGCTCCGACTTGTTGATCAGCAGCTTCTGCTTGAATGTGGTGCGCTTCGCCTCCGATGCCCGGGCGCGGCAGGCCCACTTGTGCATGTTTGCAACCGACACGAGGGATATCAGATTCTCCTCATCAACCACTGCAGCCGCAGTGTCCATGTCGCAGTTCCTCAGGAAATTGGAGAAGACGGACCTGCTCTGCGAGACTATCTCGTGATTCTCCAGGTTTCTGTCTAGCAGGGAGTAGGTGTCAAACTCCTGCAGAAGCACCGCGATGAACATCGACAGGAGCACCCAGTTTGCGGTGACGATGAATGCGTAGAAGTAAAGCATTGCAGGCACAAGCATGTCTGACTTTGACAGCATCGCTTGGTACATCGGGTAGCTCCAGTTGTCCCCCGTCATCACGACAAACAGCGTCAGCACGCCGTGGAGGATGCTGTCGAAGTGGAAGCGGTTGACCCACAGGGGGTCGAGGAAGTCCATCTCATCCGGGGGTGCGGAGAAGAGCCCCGAGAACATCTGGTACCCTATCACGGCGAACAGCACCAGCACCACGGCCATCATATAGAAGAGGCTCAGGATGGGCTCCACGTTGAGCTTGGAGAGGAAATCGCGCGCCACGTCTGACATGAAGATGATGCGGAACACGCGAAACGTCCGGAACACGCGGAGGCGAGAGTCGAACAGGACAGGGACGGAGATCAGGAGGAGAGAGAGGTCCACCCAATACGACGCAGACTCCCTGAAGATGCGCGGGTAGCGCACCACCCGCACAGCCTGCTCCAGGGTGTACAGCGAGAGGAAGCCGTACTCCGCATGCTCCAGCATGTCGCTCCGCCGCTCCGAGATGTCGTGGTGCCAGAGGCTGAGCACCACGACGTTCCCCACCAGCGCTGCCAGCATGACCCAGTCGAGGTAGGCACGGGCCAGCCGCCCCCAGAGGGTCTCCGCCGCACCGTCCGCCTCCGCCGCAGCCTCCAGCCCACACTGCAGGGCATCTTCATCCTCCGCCAGCTCCGCAGCCTCCTCCTCGGTGACGCCGTCCTCCTCCTCCTGCGTGGAGGGCTGCATGATGCCGAGGTGGCTCAGCCGGTCCGTCATCTCCCGGCTCTCGAGGAACGACGGGCCCCTGCTGTGCCTGAAGCTCCGCGGGCTGCCCAGCACCCCCCCGCTGTGTGCAGAGGTGTTGCTCGAGCGCCGCCCCGCCCTCGGCGACTGCGGCGCGTCCAGGTTCCCCCCGCCCCCCTGCTCGGCATCCCCAGCCCCGCCGCCACCCGCTGCAGGGTCCACCCTCCCAGGGGTGTGCTCCGGCGAGACGTCGCTGGGCTTCAGGCTGAGCAGCGCCCCCCGCAGCGACAGCCTGCTGCCCTGCTGCCCCAGCGCCGCAAGGGCAGGCAGCCCCGTGGGGCTGCCTGGGGCGCCAGCAGCGGAGAGCGTCGATATAACAGAACCCCTGCGCGAGGCCCTGCCTGCCTGCCAGCTGTGGGTGCGGAGGCTGGGTGTGATGCTGAGGCGGCGGATCCTGTCGCGTGGGTCGAGGCTGGGGCGCCGGTCCGTCTCGGCGAGCGGGTCGAAGCACTCTGGGAAGCGGCGGCGCAGCCGCGACGCGAGGCAGCCTGGGAGGAGCGACTCCGCGTCGCGCAGCAGGCGGTATTGGAGCCCGATGGTGAGGGAGGCGTCTGGGTCCTCCTCCTCCATTTCGCCCTTCACCTCGTCGAAGTGGAAGACGACGATTGCGGTGAAGAGGTTGATGACGACGAAGTTGCACACCACGATCAGCACGACGAAGAAGATGTACGTCAGATACACCCCGCGGCTCCGCAGAAGCGGGCGCATCACACCGCCCCAGTTCTCCAGCTGGATGATCTGGAAGATCGCGACAGAGGATGTCCCGAAGTTGTCGAAGTGGAGCCACCCGGGCTTCTCGTTCCCAACATCTTTGCACCAGACAGTCGCGTTGCGCACCGTGGGGCAGGACACGCCTCGGTAGATGGGGAGGTCGGCATTCCCGTTGCACGTCGCGTGCTGTATCGGCACGGCGAAGAGCCCCATTTCCGGGTCGGTGAACACGCAGTTGAAAGCATGCCCCCCCGCGAAAAATTCCACCGCGCAGATGCTGAAGAAGCAGATGAAGAAGACGAGCATCATGATGTTGTCCACCAGCAGCCCGATGCTGCGCCGCACAGCCTCAAACACGGCCCTCACGGAGCGCATCTCCGGGAAGTAGGCGTGGGGGAGGCACCGCAGCACCTTCAGCACGTGCAGCCCGTGGTGCCCCAGAGACATGAAGACAACCGCCGCCGCTGTGATGGCCAGATCTGCCCGATTCGTCATCGACCCCCCCAGGTAGGTGTAGTTCACCACGCCGGGGTGCGGCGGGGCCAGGGTGGAGTCATCACCCCCTCCCCCTCCGCCATCCCCCGCGTCCCCACCTGGCTCCGGCGGAGCCTCCGGGTCGCCATCCCCCCCTCCTGGGGGAGCCGCACCAGGAACACCCTCGTGGAGCACGGAGTGCCTGCTGGCCACCCCGAGAATGCAGCCGAAAGCAGCGCAGTTGAGAAGCGTGTCGAGAATGAAGACCCCCACCGCAGCCCAGTCCAGCGCACGCCACAGAGCCTGGGATTGGGTGTTGGGCGCACCGTGGACCCTCCGCGGGGAGGCGTAGAGGCCTGCTGTAGTGGCGTAGGTCACGGCGTTTAGGAATATCCGGTATCGCCGTGAGGTGACCAGCCGGGCAGCGCCCTTGCGGAAGGGGGAGGCTGGGGGGAGCAAGCCGAAGGATCTCCCGCGGAGCGTGGTGTCGCTGTCGAAGATGAAGTCGTCGTTCGTTATGGCGCCCCCCAGGCGGTGGCTGTCGTCGCAGAAGGCTGCGCTCAGGCCCAGGTTGCCTGCCCCCGCCTCCCCCTTCACCTCATACTCCATGATGTCGTGCTGCTGCATCAGCACCGGCGGGTTGGCCTGCCGTGCGTCCTCCACCCTCTCCCTAGGCCGAACCACATCGAGCTCCTCTGAAGGCTGCACCACCACCTGCTGCGAGCCCGACTCTGAAGGGTTGCGTATAGAGGTCGCAGGTGATGCAGACGTCGCTTGAGGTTGCTCCCCAAGCTGGAGGGGCGGGGTGCCCGACGCAGCCCCGCGTGGGTGTGGCGGTGAGGGCGAGGCATCGCGGGCTGCGGGAGGGGAGCTGCCGGTGTGCCGCGGGTCGTAGGCTGGGGCCGGCTGGGGGCCCCCGGAGGCAGCGAGCGGGTCATTGTTGCCGGAGGGGGCAATTTTCATCAGGTCGCTGAACAGCGGGTGTGGTGCGGCGTGAGCCACCTCGCATCACGCGGGGCCCTACCCCCACCCGGTCTCCAGATCAGGGGGGGTAGGGGGGTGGGGGGATTGAGCAGTAAAAATTACGGTGGAAATCGAAGTAAATCAGAGAGAAGAAGAGTTACACCTCCCTTCACCTCTCAAGGCCAAACCACCGGCGTGGCAGGTTTCCGGTGTCCCGCATTTGCAGGATGGGGTGTGGAACGGGGGGGGGGGGGGAGCAGTGGGCGATGGTTTGTCGTGATTATGGGAGGGGACGGCAAAGAACCCCCCCCCTGTGGCAGTGTGGGTTATGCTCTGTGGTGGTGGTGGTGTGTGGTGGCCAATGTTTTTCGGCGGCGTATGCCCTGAACGAGTTGCAGCACCTCCCCTCCAGTATCGCACTCCTGAAGGATTTTACCCCAACCCGGCAGCAGGAGTCTTGAGGGCTGGTCTGTGGTGGTGTCTGGTGTGCAGTTGTGTCTCTGTTGTGTGTCCACAAAACAGAGCATATCGGGTCTGCCCGCTGGGGTGGAGGTGGGCGTGGGGGTGTGGGCGGGGTTGGGGGAGGGCAGAAAAAACCTTAGATATGCACCCCAAAGGCCTCCCCCTCACCTCCTCCCCCCTTCGTGATTGTCTCATTGTTGGGCACACGCACAGCCCTGCCCCCCCCGACCCCCCACCCCACTCCCCGTTCACCTCTTGGGGTGGGCTTTCGAATAGCTGCGCAATCTTTCAACACTTCTGGCTTGGACCCCCCCCCCCCCTCCACACATGACCCGACCTTCCACACACACTCACTCTCGTCTACCGAGACCTCTTGTTTGCTGACCTGCCGGGCACCCTGCCACCCAGCCCCCGTTGTGTATGCCAGGCCATGCGTATCCTGTGCCTGTTTATGCGAGAGAGCACTTCACCTTTCTTTTTCCTGCACTTCCCCGCGAAAAAAACTCCACCACAAGGTGGGGGAGTTGGTGTGCTGCTGTTGCTCGTCATTTTGCATGCCTCTTTTGAGCTCCCCCCCTCTGTTGCTCGTACACTAAACCACAAAGCGCTGCGCCCAGACTCTGCTTGCCATGGGGTCTTCACCATGGCACGGGTTGGCCTGTTTGAATGGGCGTGCAGGATCCCAAAAACGCTGCCACCGCCCCTACTTCTTCTCTGGCATTTTGCGCTTCACCCCCCTACATCGTTCTTTCGGAATGTTTGGTGGTGTGGGACAAGGGGGGGGGGGGAGGAAGGGGGGGAGAGGGGTGCAAAAACGTGGTAGTCAGGGGGGGGATGGGGGATGGGTATATTTGAACAAACTGTCAAGAACAGACCATTCCTCCGAAATATATTTTGCGCATTGTTCCATGTATACGGGGGTTTCCTGCTTGCATGCATCTCTGGTTTAGGGGGGGGGGGTGAGGTACTGTAGCACGGCACGCTTTTTGAGGTCGCATTCGAGCTGTTGGTGTTGTGTCGGTGCAATTGGCAACTTAGCAACGGGTGCTGCTGTCGTCATGCTGCTGTCGTGTCAGCTGATGTGGTGCAGATCCACACGACTTCCCTCTCCCGCACGGAAAGCGTGCCCTTCTTTGTAACCCAAATTCCATCATTTACACAGGTCCGGCTGAGTCATCAGGTAGGTATTCCGGGGCCCAAGCGCCCTGGGTTTGACCTTCACTAATCGGAGAGTAGATCGCCAGCCAATTTTCCGAGATTTTATGATTTTTTCCTTGCGCAGAGACCCCCCCCCCCCACCCCCCTCAGACCCACCAGGAGAGTGGGCCCACAAATCACGCCAGGTCTGAAAAGAAACGAAACGGACGGGGGGGGGGGTTCGGAAAAGTGTGTGGGTGTGGGAGGGAAGGGGAGTTTGTTGAAGACGTCGCAAAAAGCCCCCCCCCCCCCCCTCTCCGGGAGGGAGAGGGGGGGGGGGGAAGAGAGACGGCAGAGACAGAGGGGGCATGGGTGTGTGGGGATGCAGAGGCCCCCCCAAGCACATCCCATCCGCCGTACAATCTATCTTCGATGACTCGCCTACTCCATTGCCTTCCTGTACATGTCCTGCTTGGCCTCCGTCATCTGCGAACGAATGTCCGCAAGCTGTGCCCGAAGCTGTTGTGGGGTGCAGATGGATGATGTGGGAGGAGGGTACGGCGCGATGACACACACACAGGGGGCTCGCGAGGAGACCAAACTACAACAATACGAACGTGTGTGTCTCACGCAAACAAATCAATTTTTTTTAACTCTGCGAGGGTCTTCGCTCAGATGCGCAGAAACGCAAGGATAGGCGAGCCGTCACAACACTGGCTGTAAAGTGGCACAGTTTGTCAAAGTTTGACAAACTGTGCCACAGAGCGAAGGCCTTCCCCCCCTGCGGCTCTGACAATGCGTGGCCCATCACAACCGAGTGTCGTGAACCCTTTGGCATACCTCACGGATCTTCTCCATGTCTGCCTTCGTCTCAGCGTGGTACTTCGCCTCCAGCTTCGGGTTGTTGAGGAAGTTCTCGAGACGCGCGAAGCCCTCGAATGTCCCGTGGGGACGCCCGCTGTCGACATCCCAAGCCTGTCAGAAGGGTGCAAGTGAGGCGGAGAAGGAGGGTAGGGGTGGGGGGGGGGGGGGTGGATGAAACGGGGATTAAGATTCATATGACCAAGGCAGGGCAGCCGGAAGTACCTGATTGCAGCAGGCGGTGTGCAGGTGTATGCCTTCCCGCAAATGGGTCGAAAAGAGGTGTGCGAGAAGAGCATTGAGCACAGGGGGCGGCCAGCCATATGTGAGCGGCAACGCATCAAGCAATGGCTTGATCAGAGGCATACCTGCATGCCCGACTGCGAACCTGTCGCGACGCTGAGCCTCGAACCGTGCCCACCCTGGTTGGCCCCCAAGCCAGGCCTCCCCTGGAAACGCATGAACTCGTACGCACGGTTCCTCTGCATGGTCATTTCAAGAACGAACATGGAGTACGCGTTCGAAGCTGTGATGTCAGACAGGTACGGTTTGATCGAGTCGATGAAGTCACCAAGCGTGTACTTGATAGGCACGAACCAAAAGACGGTCAGCATCTGGAGTATCATAATCCACACCATATGGTTGGTATGTTTTTGGCTCCCGAAGAATTCCGCCGCGGTCGGCACGTCCCACACCAGCTTCACTTCATCGTTCGGCGCCTTCAGGTATCTTTTCGGGAGGGTGTACTTTAACGCCCCATGACGCTCCACCACACGCGTCCTGCGGAACAGACCGCGGACGTCATGCCAACTCAACCCCCGCATTCCAACCCGTGTGTGCCTATTCCTGCGTGTGGGTGTTGTGAAGGCACTGTGAAGCGAGACACTGAGCTTGGCACCACATCGGAGACATCTCTGGGCAGGGCTGGAGACGGGGTCTGCCTGCAGGACATGAACACTGAGCCGCAAAGAACAGGCACCCCCCCCCCCGGCCCCCCCCCCCCCTCTTCCGCACGGTGGACCCCCACCCCCTGGAGCGGGGGTCTGGGGCGGGGGTCATAGCGACCCCCGCTAGCGGGGGTGTGGACCCCGATATCGGGAGTCTGCACTGCCCATGTTTGGTGCCCGTACGACCCCCGATACCCCCACTCGCGGGGGTCGGACCCTCGTCAGACCCCCGCTTTTCCGATAAAGGGTCTACCCCGACGTGCGGGAGTCCACCGTGCGGAGAGCGCCTCCTTCCCCGTGCCCCCCCCTCTCCCTGAAAGTTGGCCATCGTTGGCAGTGCACAGAACCGAGTGCCCGGTGCAGTGCATGGAAATGCTTCACACAGAGTGAGCCAGCTGGGCCTCGCACCCCTCCTGTGCACCAGCCTCTCGCAGCACCGACTCGCATGCGACACGCCGTTCCACAACAGCCCGCTGCAGGGGCGTCTGTCCGTTTCGGTTTCGCAAGTCGAGATCAGCACCGTACGCGACCAGTGCCATCACGCATGCTGTATGCCCATTTGCTGCTGCGGCGTGCAAAGGGGACTCCAGCTTCGTCTGGCAGTTGGGGTTCCCACCTGCACGCAGCAGGGCTTCGACGCACAGGCGGTGCCCCCGCCCACAGGCGAAGTACAACCCCGTGCTGCCGGCTTCATGGCGGAAGTCGACATCCGCCCCTTGTGCCAGGAGGGATTCGACACAGGCAGTGTGGCCCTGGCTGGCCGCCACATGCAGGAGGGAAAACTTGAACACGTTGTGCGCATTCACATCACCCCCCGCAGCCAGCAACGCCTCCAGGGCCCCGGTGTGGCCGTTCTGCGATGCGTCGTGCAGGGGTGTGTTCCCCAGCCTGTCTGCTGCATCAGCCTGCTCGCCCCCCGCCAGGAGGGCGTGCACGCAGGCGTCGTGCCCCTGCTTGGCTGCATCACGCAGACCCGCACAGCACGCCATATTTTTCCTGCTGAGGGCTGGACAGTGTCGTTGCTCTTCTTGCCGAAAACAGACGGGGGTGGGGATGGGGTGGGGGGGGGGGGGGGGGGGTGTGCAGAAGTGCTCGGTGCGCATTCGGGGCAGGGTGCGGCCCCTCCCCACGCTGCGTCTAGGTTTGGTCACGACAAGCTACGGCAGGGCTAGAGGCGGAGGAGAGAAAGGGCGAAAGGGCCCAGCCCCCCCCCGGGGTGCTGGGTAACGGAAATAGAGACACGCACACCACCACCACCACCTACCCCTCACACAATGGCAGGCTGGGAGGCGTCCTTTGCGAGCTCCTGCATCGCGAAGTGCAGGTTGTCGGGGATGCTTTCGAGCAGCTGGCTCAGGGCGTCGTGGTCAGCATCCGTCGGCTGATACTTTGCGTCAAAATCCCCCCACAGGTTCTTCGAGCGGAAGAGGTGTAGAGCATGCTTCAGCAGCAGCAGGTTGGCCACCACCACAGGGCGCTGCTCCGGGGTGGTGCCGCGGATAGCCTCGCTTGACAGGACCGCCGGCACGAAGACGTTGACGTAACCCTTCATCACCTCGACAGCCTCCACGGGGTCCCGGAACACGGCCAACACGTCTTTCCGGAGGGCCGCAAGCTTGAGGACCATCGCTTCAGCAAAAGGCAGCAGGGCGTGCTTTCGCCGCAGGGCCTTCGGAGAGATGGGGTCCACCTGGACATGCTGGGCACACCACTGGCGTGCGATTGCCTCCAGGAGCTTCGTGGGGGTCGACTTCGACTGGTCGATCAGATGGTCCAGTGCAGTCATCCGTTCCTGGTAGAATGTCTCCTTGAGGACAGTGGATACCCTGTGGATCAGACGTGACACGATGAAGCTGACGTTGTGCAGGAGGAACAGGCTCTGGATGTCTGACATCTGGTGTTCGAGGGGGAGCTTGAAGGCGGTTTTCACATAGTCGCGGATCAGGTCGTTGCAGTGGCGGTCGACAGGATCGACAAGGGCGAGCCAGGGGCGGTCGTGGTTGCGTGACTGGCTGTCCACAGGGTGGACGCATGCTGCGCGCACAGCAGCGACCATCAGAGTGACCTGGTGCAGCAGTGTGTAGCACGATTTTGAGAGGGCGACACACATTCGCACACCCTTTGCCGACCTGGAGAAGAGTGGCGGGAAGTGTAGTGCATCGATCAGAGCCTCGTCGGAGTCGCTGAAGGAGAAGTCGTCGTCGGCCAGGTCGTTGAGGCATATCGACGACATTGCAGGCGCCTCTCGGTTGAGCACGTGGGTTGCGTTCCCAGAAAAGCACTGCCGCACGTGCGGCAGCAGCGACAGGCCTAAGTGCTCTGTCCGGTCGCGGCACGCCTTGAACACCTCGCCCATCACCTTGAAGATGTCGAGGAAGACCTCCAGCGCCAGGATCTGCTTGTTGATGATGGTCGAGAACTCCGTGATCTCGTTGGCAATCCATCGGATGGCTGCTGATTTCTGCTTTTTCCCCGAGAGCTGCAAAAATTCGTCGTACGTCGCGGCCACCCCGTGGAAGAATGCATTTGCAGCGGTCTTCGCATACATGATGACGTCACCCACAAACCGGATCCGCTTCACCTCGCGCCGGACCCACTCCGAGCGGTGGGAGAAGAAGAAGTTGAAGGCCACCTGCTCATGGTTCAGCTTGATCAGCAGCCGCAGCAGGTACCGAGACGATGCGGGAGTGTTGTGCAGTGCCGACAGGATGGACGCCACAAGGTCCTCCTCCAGGCTGCCGAGCTGCCGCCGCAGCGACAGCTCCACGGCGTGCGGGGGGCTGCTCTCGACACGCTCGATGTCCATCGCCAGAAGGGACACCGCCTTGTCGTAGTCGTGCTCAAACACAGCAAGCTCGATGTCGTCGCGCAGCGTCTCGAAGTCGCTCTCGGTGAACGGCGCCTCGGTAGACCCATTCCCGTTGCACATGCCCGGGGCATAGGAGTGCATGTCCAAGGGGTCCGCGTGCCCCTTGCGCAGCACGTCGTCCAGCTCCTCGAGCGGCAGGTCCGCGATTTGCTGCAGTGTGGAGCGAAGCGCTGCAGCCTCTTCACGCACCTTCAACAGGCGCTGGGTCGCCTGCTCGACTCCCGCGTGGATGTCGATGAACTGCGGGTAATGTCGCTGCAGCACTTCCCGCAACCGCTGCCGCACGTGCCCCTCCACCCCGTCCAGCTCGTCACAGCACGCCTGCCCAGAAGACTCTTTCCGCTCCAGCAGGTCCTGCACCCGAGTCTCCATGCTGAAGACATTTGGCTCATAATGCTTGGCCAGCCTCCCATGCTCGGGGCGCTGCATGCTGGCGACGGGGCAAAGCCCCAGAGATGTGTCACCTGTTGCCGTGCCGCTGGTGTGGACGCGAGGCTGCTTATGGCACGGCTGGGTTCAACAAAAAAACAACATCCCGCACGATCCAATATCGGCAACTGTTGCATTACACGCTGATGGGAATGCAAGCGGAGCGGCCCCAGACACACAACACACACGCTAATACGTTTGTTGAGTGCAGGCTGCACCGAGCGAGCTCTGGTGCTGCCTCCACACGTGTGTCCTTCAGTGTCGGGTGACACTTGTAGCAGGCAGGAGCACAACCTGCCCTTCGGAGAGCGGGGCTCCAGTCGCTAGAAAGCCTCTGGAACCCCAAGCGGGGCGGGCCGCACCATTTTGCCGGATGGTGGGCGCAGGAGGCCACCATCTAGAGATGGGAGATGAGGTGGCTGGCCGATCAAAAAAAAAAGCCTGGCCACACCACTTCGAGTAAAGACAAGACAAGACAAACGCCACCACCCCCCACCCCGCCACCCCCTCAACGGGATGAGGGGCGCAGAAAGCAGTCATGGGGATCTTCGCTGATCAGGGAGTTTCCGACAAAGAAAGGTTCGGCATGGTTTGGATTCCACCTTATAGTCGAAGGAGGAAAAACACAACTATGCCTGGTCGGCGACCTGCGGAAGACCATCCAATCAGGTCGGGTTGGATCAGTCAGCTGATTGAGGGGAGCAGGTTCGAACCCAGCCAAAGGGCTGGGCCAAAGGGTGGTGGGTTGCCGTGGAATCGGAAGAATCCCAGGCGGGAATGCCGGCAAGCCCAGGCAGGCACGTCTTGCGCATCGCACCTCTGTGTGTGTGTACACCCTGTGGGAACAGGGAGGCCACAAGAAACCGTGCGCGGTGTTTCAGCTGAAGGAGCTGGGAGGAGAGGAAGATGATCGAACTTTGATTTCGAAGGGCGTTCGTGGGAGCACCTGGAGGGGGTTTTTTCATTCCGCACACTCGTGTGAGCAGAAAGCCACCCACCACAAGCAAGCATACAAACGTGCTCTATACACTAACCCCACCCTTCATCAGACTCAGGGTTGTGATGATCATTTCAGGGTTTTGTGTGTAGAAGCGCCAACGCATCAACTAACAAAACACAGGCTAAGAGCGGTTGCTGCTGAATGGTGAAGTGACTTCCCTCACAATAGAATAACGGAATGAGAACACCCCCAGGTCTTGGCGCTGAACCGTCAGACAAGGTGGTTGAACCAGAAGTAAGTCCATCATCGGCCAGGCTTAGGCAAAGGCATGTGCCACACCAAAGAGGCTTGGGAAGCATCTTTCTAGGCATGTGGTCTAGCTACAATAGAACGAAAGAAATCGTACGGTTGTGCAGATCTGCTCCAGACACCCGACTCGCTGGTGAACACTGCGAGACGGGCGGAGCGGACACATCCCGCCCCAGGGATGGGGAGGGTGGGGGTCCTGCATATAGAGCGGCCAACGCAACAAGGAACAACAGAGAAGTAAAAAACAGTCGCATCGGAGCGGTGGGGGGAAGGCAAAGAAAAGTCGCAATCATAGCGCCCGCCCACACCACCCCCACCTCCCCCCTTGGAACGAACCAGAACACAAAAAGCAGGAATCATCAGAAAGCCACCCTGAGGGGGTCTTCGCTGGTCGTTATCCTTCGTCAGCCTTTTCGTCAGTTTTCACCTAATTCAACAGGAAATGCACCAAAATGCACTGACGATCACCCCGTAGCGAAGACCCCCTGAGGCAGTTTGGGTCACTCCGACTCCGATCGGTTGATCCGATAGGTTATCCAATGAGGTTGCTCTATCGGAAAATCTCGGGTGCCCCCCCCCGCCCCCCCCCGTCGGCAGCTGCGACTTGAAATAGGCCCGTTAATTTCCGAGGGGAGGTGATTATACAAGGCAGTTTACAAAGAGGGGAATGATGTGATTTCGGGAGCAGGACATCCCCATTGAGGGTGGTGCTAGGTATGTTCGAACACACGCTGCTTCTGGGGAGGGTCAGAAAATGCAGAAAAGGGTGACGCGTCGCAGCAGGCGCAATCTCCGGCTTCCAGTGTGTGTGTGTGTAGCGCAACGAGGAGGAGAGCGAAAACGTGTGGTGTCACGTCGAGCAGGAGTGGGATAGCGGGCCCGGCTTCTCACGGAGTGGGCTCTAGGGGACACTCTGCGATGCCAGCAGCGCTAACCCAAAACTGCGATACGAAAAGGGTGAGAAAAAGAAGCGAACTGGAGATGGAAACCCCCGCGGAGGAGGGGCCATGCTGCCACTCAGCGGGGGTCTCAGACCCCCCGCTCAGACTGGCCCTCGGGGAGGGGGGAGTCCACCGTGCGTGCAGGGTAAGGAAGCCCTCCCCTCCCCTCCCCCCCCTTGACCATGTTTCAAAGCCGCTCCCCGTTGGGGAGTTCTACTCGTTGGCACTGCCCGAAGGTTTCGTCCAACATCGCCGTGGATCGTAGCTCGTGTAAGCATGACACCCATCAGAGCGTCCCTTCGCGTGAGTTCGTCGCCCTGTGAGGAGGCTTGTGGGACCAAACCAGAGGCAGGGCTGACACGTGCTGACAGTGCCTCCGCTGATGTATTTTTGTAAAAAGTCGGGCATGCCCCTCCATCCGGGGTGGGTTCAAAAAGCATATCACGCTCTGATCCCGCGCAGTTCTGATTTCCGCGGCGTGGCTTTTCTCCCCCACCCTTGCTGGCACCCCCCCCCCCCCACCCCCGCAAGATCAACACACGCACAACACCCCCACACACCCCAAAGGCAAACGACATACGAATTCAACCCCCGAACCCCACGCAGCAGCGCTTCCCGGTAATGCACGATGCCGGACACCGAGAAATCCTCGGTGCCAAGGCAGGCAACCTGCTCCAGCGTCCGCCACCCTTCATAGTAGAACATTTCCGCCAGGCTCCGCACACCCAGGTCATCCAGCCACTGCGTTACCTCGCTTTGTGCAATGACATCCGCATCGCGCTGCCGGGACCGGGGTGTCATCATCAGGAGCAGGTCCTCTGTCAGGCTCTCGCAGTCCTCCTCGTCGCTCTTCACTTTGTTGCTCGACACCCGCGTCGCCATGGTGCGCGGCGTGACCACCCCCGTGCTCGTCCTAACCCCCGGGCTGGCCTTGTCGACCTTCTGGAAGAAGGACGGCCCCACTACAAGGGGGCTCCCGAAAGACGCACTCCCCACGCTCTGCAGCGACGACGCCCTGCTCAGCCTCCCGGAAGATTCGAGCTCGTCCTTCCCCACAGAGTTCTCCCGCGACCCCCCAGAGTCTCGGCTTTGGAAGGACAGCCCCAGCGGCTGCAGCGGGTTCCCGATGATAGGGCTGCTGTCCAGGAGGTATGTCGGGACAGGCTTTGTCCGCCCTTTGAACTGCACGCTGCGCGGGTAGAATTTGTAGCGCGATTTGACAAGGTCGTACGTCTCCTGCGAGACATGCACCCTATCCTTGACGCCTGTTGTCTCCAGGCGTGACGCGATGTTCACCGTGTCACCCCACACGTCCAGCGAGAACTTCGTCAGCCCGATCACGCCCGACACCAGGGGACCTGTATGCACCCCCACGCGGAACTTCACCTCCACAGAACCAAGGTGGTACCCCGAGAGCCCGATTATGCTGCACCCCAGCTCCATGATGGACAGCGCCCCATCCCGCTCGCACTCCGCGCTCTGCTGCGCTGTCAGTGGGGGCCTGCTTCCGAGGCGGAGATTACCGCACGCCATATAGCAGTCCCCGATGGTTTTGATCTTCTCGGTGCGGAGGCAGATGGAGAGCTGGTCGATATCCTGGAAAACGCGCCGCAGCACATCCACCAACTCGGAGGGTCCGATGGCTGACGAGGCTTGTGTGAACCCGCAGATGTCGGCGAACAGGACTGAGACATGCTCGTGAACCCCCACGGTGGGTGCGACGTGAAATCCAATCAGCTCGGGCTGATCCTTAACATACTGCTTGACAACCGACTGCGAGCGGAGACGGCTCGCCTCCTGCAGGGAGTAGGATATCTGCCCCGAGATGTCGCTGGAGATCGCTACGGGGAGGCAGTTGTCGACCAGCGCGCCTGCAACCATCCTCTCATGCTCGAGCCTGCTCAGGAGGCAGCCCAGCCCGACATGCCCCGCCACGGCCAGCGCGGTGCTGAGCAGCAGGGGCTCTGCGTAGACCAGCAGGCACCCCGCGCGGGGGACACCCCCCGCGAGCCAGCCGCAGCCGTTTCCCCCATAGTCCGACAGCAACGCGCCCCACAGGATGGCGACGTGCAGCGCGGTGAGGAGGCGCCCGCCGGTGGGGCTCCGGATGTCGCCCCCCATCAGGACGAACCCCAGGAGGGTCACCACGTGGGAGTGGATGCCTGCGACCAGCGGGGTGCCCCCTGGCACCTGCCCCGCGGCGAGGGAGGCGTGCCACGGGATTGCGCAGCACTCGCAGAGGATGCCGACGGAGAGGCGGATGGCGGGGAGGCCCGACTTGGTGTAGACGAACCCCGCCAGCATTGCGGCGGACACCGCAGAGGCCAGGAGGTAGGACAGTGCGCGGGGGAGGTGGTCTTGCAGCAGAGCGGTGCCTCCGGTGGAGGCGCCTGCACAGAGCAGCGCGCTGCAGGCGGCGCCCGAGATGGAGAGGAGGAGGAGAATGGCGGCGCAGGAGACCTTGGCGCGGCGGAGCTCGACGGAGTCCGACGGGGATGCTGTGGAGCTGAGGAATTCCGACAGACGGCCCGCAAGAGACGTGAGGTGTTGCGGCGGCTGCGCGTCGGGGGGGTGGGGTTCCGGCAGCGAGGCGACCCCGCTGAGCGACGCCTGCGCCGCCCTGCTGTCGGCATCCGGGTGGGATGGCTCGGCGGAGGGACCCCGCGGCGGGATAGGCTGCAGGCCATGCGTGAGGCTCCCAGAGCTGCTGCCCCATTCGGGGCACCCCGGCTCAGCCAGGTCTGTCACATCGACGCTGTTGGGGTCCCCCGGGTCTCCGGACAGCCTGTCGAGAGATGCGGGGGAGAAGACGGGCGGTACCTCTGGGAGCCCCGCGGGCTGCTGTTGCTGCATTGTGAGGTAGGGCTGGGGGGGGGGGGGGTGTGGGGAGTGAGGGGTGGGGGAAGCAAGAGGAATAGGAAGGTAAGGCGGGATGGGGAGGGGGGGAGGGTCCACCGGACTACGCGGCACGCCTGATTAAGTCGGTGTCACCTCGGAGGGTGGGGTGCAAACGCTCCTTTGCGGGGGGCATTCGCGTTGTATATAGACGAGAGAGAAAGAGAGAGAGAGGGAGAGGGAATCAGCAGGTGGTGACTTTCAAAGCAGGGCAAATCCTGGCGAGCCGTGTGGCAGTGGCCCCCCCCCGGCGAGCGCAGCTTCAGCTACATTGCAGGGCCCTGCCCCACATTTGTGCAGGGGGTGGGGGGGCAGGGGGGGCGGGGGGTTGCAGGGCTCGACCCTGCAAAAGGAACAAAAAGGAAGGCAGAGGTTTTCCCCCCCCCCCCCACCTAGATTACCTCACTCATTTGGGAACTTGGCTTTTTGCGTGCTGCTGACACGCTTTGCACCTATAGGGGGTCTTCGCTAGCCGGTGCAAAAAAGTGCAGGCTGGTGCAGGGCAAAATGGGCCGAAAATGGGCAAAATCGGAGGCAAAAAAAAGGGCGGGGAGTTGGGTGGCCCCTAGCTGGGAGCACGCATTTGGACCCAAAAAATAATGTCGAGCGGTCCCTGTGCATTGTTCAGCCCTCACAGGACGAGAAGGCACGGCGGGGCCCGTGTCACGGGTAAACATTGAGATCAACCTGTCATCCTGGGCCAAGAGGGGAGCTGGCCGCCTGGGGCAATGCAGGAGCAACGGCGAGTGCTCGTGCTGGCACGAAGCGGAGCCAGGCAGTGTTGTCCCGAGAATGGGCCGAGCCAGGCAGTGCAATCCCAAGGGTGGGCCGAGCCAGACAGTGCTGTCCCGAGAATGGGCCGAGCCAGGCAGTGCTGTCCCAAGGGTGGGCCGAGCCAGACAGTGCTGTCCCGAGAGTGGGCCGAGCCAGGCAGTGCTGTCCCAAGGGTGCGCCGAGCCAGTCAGTGCTGTCCCGAGAGTGGGCCGAGCCAGGCAGTGCTGTCCCGAGACTGGGCCGAGCCAGACAGTGCTGTCCCGAGGGTGGGCCGAGCCAGTCAGTGCTGTCCCGAGAGTGGGCCGAGCCAGGCAGTGCTGTCCCGAGACTGGGCCGAGCCAGGCAGTGCTGTCCCGAGGGTGGGCCGAGCCAGGCAGTGCTGTCCCGAGAATGGGCCGAGCCAGGCAGTGCTGTCCCAAGGGTGGGCCGAGCCAGACAGTGCTGTCCCAAGGGTGGGCCGAGCCAGTCAGTGCTGTCCCGAGAGTGGGCCGAGCCAGGCAGTGCTGTCCCGAGACTGGGCCGAGCCAGACAGTGCTGTCCCGAGGGTGGGCCGAGCCAGTCAGTGCTGTCCCGAGAATGGGCCGAGCCAGGCAGTCCTGTCCAGAGGGTGGGCCGAGCTAGGCAGTGATGTCCCGAGGGTGGGCCGACATCACATCCGGTCTCGGCCCGCTGTCTGGACCGCAGCAACAAGAAATCTGCGCTGCATGCACAGGAGCAGGGGGACTTGGCCCGTCCGCACTCCGACGTTGCACCGCGCTGCCCCAGCGCTCCAGATCACAAGGCCCCCTGCGCCGCAGGAGGTGGAGACGTCGCACACCAGCAGGATGAGGATGACGTCGCAGACCAGTTCACCACCCCCAACAGTAGGTCACACTCCGCCTCGCCTGTAGGCCGTCTACTGTATGCAGGAGTCTGCGTGTGTTGACACACACGCCCGGCACACCTGATTCTATGGGCAGCGCTCGTAACTCTCTCGGCGCCAAGTCGAAGCTGAGCAAGATTTGATTGGACGGTGCAAATATAGCTAGCCTTGCGGGATCACTAAGATACTCTCCGAGTTAGCTACATGAACACAATATTGCACATCGCACGGTTCCGAAGGATGGGTACGCGATGCAGCTTTAGGTCTTGTGCTAATGTTACACACAGCAAGATCCCTGACGGAGGGGATCGATGCAGGCACTGAGGAGATGTCTGGGAAGGGGTCCTGCATCGAACCCCCGCCGAGTGGAGCAAACACTCGGTACTCCGGGCGCCACGTTCTGCTCGGCTGGACATCGGCCCGAGGTCGTGGCCACGGCCCCCGACCACTCACTGCGGGGAGCTTCCCCTCCAGACAGTGTCTGGACATCACTCCTGGGCTCGGCCCAGGGTCTGGACAGCACTCCTGAGCCGTCCCAGAGTCTGGACATCACTCCTGGGCTCGGCCCAGGGTCTGGACACCACTCCTGGGCTCGGCCCAGTGGTGTCCAGACCCTGGGCCGAGCCCAGGAGTGGTGTCGAGACCCTGGGCCGAGCCAGGCAGTGATGTCCAGACCCTGGGCCGAGCCCAGGAGTGATGTCCAGACCCTGGGCCGAGCCCGGGAGTGGTGTCCAGACCCTGGGCCGAGCCAGGGAGTGGTGTCCAGACCCTGGGCCGAGCCCAGGAGTGATGTCCAGACCCTGGGCCGAGCCCGGGAGTGGTGTCCAGACCCTGGGCCGAGCCCAGGAGTGATATCCAGACCCTGGGCCGAGCCCAGGAGTGATGTCCAGACCCTGGGCCGAGCCCGGGAGTGGTGTCCAGACCCTGGGCCGAGCCCAGGAGTGATGTCCAGACCCTGGGCCGAGCCCAGGAGTGGTGTCCAGACCCTGGGCCGAGCCCAGGAGTGATGTCCAGACCCTGGGCCGAGCCCAGGAGTGATGTCCAGACCCTGGGCCGAGCCCAGGAGTGGTGTCCAGACCCTGGGCCGAGCCCAGGAGTGATGTCCAGACCCTGGGCCGAGCCCGGGAGTGGTGTCCAGACCCTGGGCCGAGCCCAGGAGTGATGTCCAGACCCTGGGCCGAGCCCAGGAGTGGTGTCCAGACCCTGGGCCGAGCCCAGGAGTGATGTCCAGACCCTGGGCCGAGCCCGGGAGTGGTGTCCAGACCCTGGGCCGAGCCCAGGAGTGGTGTCGAGACCCTGGGCCGAGCCAGGGAGTGGTGTCCAGACCCTGGGCCGAGCCCAGGAGTGATGTCCAGACCCTGGGCCGAGCCCGGGAGTGGTGTCCAGACCCTGGGCCGAGCCCAGGAGTGGTGTCGAGACCCTGGGCCGAGCCAGGGAGTGGTGTCCAGACCCTGGGCCGAGCCCAGGAGTGATGTCCAGACCCTGGGCCGAGCCAGGGAGTGGTGTCCAGACCCTGGGCCGAGCCCAGGAGTGATGTCCAGACCCTGGGCCGAGCCCGGGAGTGGTGTCCAGACCCTGGGCCGAGCCCAGGAGTGGTGTCGAGACCCTGGGCCGAGCCAGGCAGTGATGTCCAGACCCTGGGCCGAGCCCAGGAGTGATGTCCAGACCCTGGGCCGAGCCCAGGAGTGGTGTCCAGACCCTGGGCCGAGCCCAGGAGTGATGTCCAGACCCTGGGCCGACCCAGGCAGTGATGTCCAGACCCTGGGCCGAGCCCAGGAGTGATGTCCAGACCCTGGGCCGAGCCCGGGAGTGGTGTCCAGACCCTGGGCCGAGCCAGGGAGTGGTGTCCAGACCCTGGGCCGAGCCCAGGAGTGATGTCCAGACCCTGGGCCGAGCCCGGGAGTGGTGTCCAGACCCTGGGCCGAGCCCAGGAGTGATGTCCAGACCCTGGGCCGAGCCAGGGAGTGGTGTCCAGACCCTGGGCCGAGCCCAGGAGTGATGTCCAGACCCTGGGCCGAGCCCGGGAGTGATGTCCAGACCCTGGGCCGAGCCCAGGAGTGGTGTCGAGACCCTGGGCCGAGCCCAGGAGTGATGTCCAGACCCTGGGCCGAGCCCAGGAGTGGTGTCCAGACCCTGGGCCGAGCCCAGGAGTGATGTCCAGACCCTGGGCCGAGCCCAGGAGTGGTGTCGAGACCCTGGGCCGAGCCAGGGAGTGGTGTCCAGACCCTGGGCCGAGCCCAGGAGTGATGTCCAGACCCTGGGCCGAGCCCGGGAGTGGTGTCCAGACCCTGGGCCGAGCCCAGGAGTGGTGTCGAGACCCTGGGCCGAGCCAGGGAGTGGTGTCCAGACCCTGGGCCGAGCCAGGGAGTGGTGTCCAGACCCTGGGCCGAGCCCAGGAGTGATGTCCAGACCCTGGGCCGAGCCAGGGAGTGGTGTCCAGACCCTGGGCCGAGCCCAGGAGTGATGTCCAGACCCTGGGCCGAGCCCGGGAGTGGTGTCCAGACCCTGGGCCGAGCCCAGGAGTGGTGTCGAGACCCTGGGCCGAGCCAGGCAGTGATGTCCAGACCCTGGGCCGAGCCCAGGAGTGATGTCCAGACCCTGGGCCGAGCCCGGGAGTGATGTCCAGACCCTGGGCCGAGCCTAGGAGTGATGTCCAGACCCTGGGCCGAGCCCAGGAGTGGTGTCCAGACCCTGGGCCGAGCCCAGGAGTGATGTCCAGACCCTGGGCCGACCCAGGCAGTGATGTCCAGACCCTGGGCCGAGCCCAGGAGTGATGTCCAGACCCTGGGCCGAGCCCGGGAGTGGTGTCCAGACCCTGGGCCGAGCCCAGGAGTGGTGTCGAGACCCTGGGCCGAGCCAGGGAGTGGTGTCCAGACCCTGGGCCGAGCCCAGGAGTGATGTCCAGACCCTGGGCCGAGCCCGGGAGTGGTGTCCAGACCCTGGGCCGAGCCCAGGAGTGGTGTCGAGACCCTGGGCCGAGCCAGGGAGTGGTGTCCAGACCCTGGGCCGAGCCAGGGAGTGGTGTCCAGACCCTGGGCCGAGCCCAGGAGTGATGTCCAGACCCTGGGCCGAGCCAGGGAGTGGTGTCCAGACCCTGGGCCGAGCCCAGGAGTGATGTCCAGACCCTGGGCCGAGCCCGGGAGTGGTGTCCAGACCCTGGGCCGAGCCCAGGAGTGGTGTCGAGACCCTGGGCCGAGCCAGGCAGTGATGTCCAGACCCTGGGCCGAGCCCAGGAGTGATGTCCAGACCCTGGGCCGAGCCCGGGAGTGATGTCCAGACCCTGGGCCGAGCCTAGGAGTGATGTCCAGACCCTGGGCCGAGCCCAGGAGTGGTGTCCAGACCCTGGGCCGAGCCCAGGAGTGATGTCCAGACCCTGGGCCGACCCAGGCAGTGATGTCCAGACCCTGGGCCGAGCCCAGGAGTGATGTCCAGACCCTGGGCCGAGCCCGGGAGTGGTGTCCAGACCCTGGGCCGAGCCCAGGAGTGATGTCCAGACCCTGGGCCGAGCCAGGGAGTGGTGTCCAGACCCTGGGCCGAGCCCAGGAGTGATGTCCAGACCCTGGGCCGAGCCCGGGAGTGGTGTCCAGACCCTGGGCCGAGCCCAGGAGTGGTGTCGAGACCCTGGGCCGAGCCAGGCAGTGATGTCCAGACCCTGGGCCGAGCCCAGGAGTGATGTCCAGACCCTGGGCCGAGCCCAGGAGTGGTGTCCAGACCCTGGGCCGAGCCCAGGAGTGATGTCCAGACCCTGGGCCGACCCAGGCAGTGATGTCCAGACCCTGGGCCGAGCCCAGGAGTGATGTCCAGACCCTGGGCCGAGCCCGGGAGTGGTGTCCAGACCCTGGGCCGAGCCAGGGAGTGGTGTCCAGACCCTGGGCCGAGCCCAGGAGTGATGTCCAGACCCTGGGCCGAGCCCGGGAGTGGTGTCCAGACCCTGGGCCGAGCCCAGGAGTGATGTCCAGACCCTGGGCCGAGCCAGGGAGTGGTGTCCAGACCCTGGGCCGAGCCCAGGAGTGATGTCCAGACCCTGGGCCGAGCCCGGGAGTGATGTCCAGACCCTGGGCCGAGCCCAGGAGTGGTGTCGAGACCCTGGGCCGAGCCCAGGAGTGATGTCCAGACCCTGGGCCGAGCCTAGGAGTGATGTCCAGACCCTGGGCCGAGCCCGGGAGTGATGTCCAGACCCTGGGCCGAGCCCGGGAGTGGTGTCCAGACCCTGGGCCGACCCAGGCAGTGATGTCCAGACCCTGGGCCGAGCCCAGGAGTGGTGTCCAGACCCTGGGCCGAGCCCAGGAGTGATGTCCAGACCCTGGGCCGAGCCCAGGAGTGGTGTCCAGACCCTGGGCCGACCCAGGCAGTGATGTCCAGACCCTGGGCCGAGCCCAGGAGTGATGTCCAGACCCTGGGCCGAGCCCGGGAGTGGTGTCCAGACCCTGGGCCGACCCAGGCTGTGGGTGGTGCATTTTGGTGCATTTTCCGTCGGTTTAGGTGAAAATTGTCGAAAGTTGTCGGAATTTGTCGACAGGTGACGAACGACGAGAATCCCCGAAAAACCGGTTTTTAATTCATTTTTGGGGGGGGGTCTTCGCTGACGAAGTTTTTGTCGAAGACCCCTGTCGTCGTCGTCAGAACACTGACGTCTTCGGTGAAAACCCCCCTGAAACACCCGTTTTCCTAATTATGTGACGAACGACGAAGTTTGTCGAAGTTTGTCGACCAGCGAAGACCCCCATAGTGATACAATGTGTGACAATGCCACACCACACACGCAAAGGTGCTTGGGGGGTGGGGGGGTGGGTATGGAGTGTGTATGTGTGTGGGGGGGACTGTTCACAGCTCGAAGCTGGAAGCGCTGCCTGGCGGAAGGGTGGTGATGCAGGTGGGTGGCACATAATAGCCCGTAGTAGATCCCGGGGAAACGAGGGGGGGGGGGGGGGAGGAGGGGGAGAAAACCTGTGGCAGTGCGAAGCATACTTTTGATCGGGAAGATCACCCTCTTTCCGCACCTCTGAACGATCGCCCAGTTGGAGGCGAAACAGTCTCCGGAAGACCGCTAACCAGGCTGTGGTTTGGCTGGTGATTTAGGACCTGCACCCCGAGGGAGTTGTGTGTGGCAAGCCGAAGGCCAGCAGGCAAATAGCGCAGGGAGGGGAGAGTACGGGTGGGGAAACTCAAGAGCTCCAGGGGTCTCTAGCAAGACTCACCACACAAACAGGGCAGTGGGCACTTCAACCCATCTATGCGAGGTGACCGGTGTCACTTCATGGCAATGGTTTGGACGTGCGACACAGCCGGCACAGCTTCGTTGCGGTTGGTTCTCGGGGGAGCGGGGGTCTTCGCTCTGTGCAGAAGCGTGCCTGCCACCTGTTCTGTGAGGGCAGCGCACCTTCCCGCCCTTCAGAGAGAGACACGTCTCCCGAGCACCAACCAGATGTGGCACTGCTGGTGGCTTGCTGGGCACAGCGGCCACCAACAACCGATGGGATTCACAGAGGGGGGTGCCCAATGGCACAGCAGGCTTCGAACCACACACCGTCGTTCGCACAAACAGATGACGACAACACCAAAGGGGGCCGTCGCGATGTGGCAGCTCGGCAAAGGTGAAATCCACCAAAATGCCCTTCGACAGCCGCATTGCGGAGACCAAGTTGTTGGCGAGGCAGAGCAGTAGGTTGAGCAACCAGAAGGACAGACATCAGACGGCCACGGCATACACGTCGGGAGACTTGTCGCCGTGAAGGAAAGGGAGAGAGGAAAGAGCTGGGGTTAAAGAGTCTGGGGAGTCAGACGAGGGCTGGGGAACCGGTGAGTGCAGAGCACAAGGGTGGCACTATGCACCAAAGAAGTCCGATGAAAGGAATAGGCCAGGTGTGAAAAAAGCGAAATCGGCAACAGTCAACAGGTTGCCGACAGGTCCCTTCTGGCAGCTCTTGGCACAAGGGACAAATGGTACAGCAACACACAAGAAGAACTCTGAAGACAGTCAAGGGTGGGGGGCAAATGACAAGCCCCTGAACGAAACCACCATCTGATTTTGAAGAGGTGGTAAACGGGGCGTTTTTCGGAGGTGGGTTTCGGGCAAAATCAGGTGGAAGCAGGTGAAAATGCACCCTGAAACCGTGTGACCATGCCCTGACCCTTTTCGAAGCACGCATCGCACTGTGCATCTGGCCACTCTCGAACGCATATCACGCCTTACGTGGCTGCGCCCGGCAACTCCCACCCTGGCATGCAGCAGCCGGGGATGAACACATCATACCCCCCCGCACGGGCCTCCTTGCCGCCCAGCCCCCTGCCCCTGCGCCTGCGCGACGGACTGCCCGGCACACCCCCACCGCCCCCCACCTTCGCAGCCCGCACCGCCTCCACGGCCAGCTTGCGCAGCCCACCCGCCAGCGCTGTCCCTGACCGGGGCGGCAGGTCCTCGGGGCACAGCTCCTCCGCCGCACCCGACCTGCACCCCTCGGCGGAGGAAGGGCGCCACGAGGCCAGCCTGGCGCCACCCCCCGCCACCACCGAACCCTCCGGCGTATGCAGCAGGGAGGGCCGCTGCTGGCCCCCCCCCCTCCCCCTCGCATTCCTCACCACCTCCAGCCCGACCCTCCAGCCCCAGCGCGGCGAACCCCTCCGCCGCACACCCCCCTCCTCCACCTCCACCTCCCGGCCCTGCTCCACCCCCCGCCAGCGCTGCCCTGGCGGGCGGGCCCAGCACCCACATGAAGGCACCGTTGAGATAGGCACCGCACAGGTCGGGCCGCATCCGGCGGCTCTGCCGCCGCACCCCGCGACACGCGCCCCCCTCCACAGCCCTCGCCGGGGGCTCTGCGGGTGTGCCCCTGGGCTGCTGGAGGCTCCACCCGGCGTGCCACGCAGCTGTGCACTGCCGTGTCGAAAGCAGCCTCCCCCAGCGCCGCGACACACCCTTTGCGGGAGGTCATGAAGAACTCAGCCCCGCCGGGGCCAACGCGGAGGGTGTATGGGCTGGGGTGCATGAGGATCACCTCGAGCTCCGCGACTGCCCGTGCCCCACCCCCTTTGGGCTCCGGAAATTCCGCCGCAGACGGCGTGCCGTCGGGGTGCAGGTCTGCCACCTCCAGGGCCCCCTTGATGTGCAGCAGGAGGTACGGCATGGGGTCCCCCGTGCGGCAAACAATGTCGCCCTCCGCCAGAGAGAGGACGTGCATCTCTGCGGCGAGGCGGGCCACAGCGGAGTGGTCTGCCCCGGCGAAGGCTGCGACGCAGCGGAGGGCGCGGTGCTCCGGGGGCAGGGGGTCGTCGCCGCCCTGCGTCCCGAGGCGGATGCGCTCGCGCTCCGCGCGGAGCGCGGAGGCGGGGACCTCGAGGAAGGTGGCGCCCCCCCTGCCGCAGACCACGCCGTAGGGGCAGCATCGCCACAGCAGGGCGCTGCGGGTGGGGAAGACGAGGCTGACCGCTTCGATGATTTGGGTGTCGCGTGCGGTCCGTTGGATGGTGGCCCGGCCGCTCAGGAGGATGGCGAAGAAGGGCGCCTCGCGTGGCCTCACGACGACGTCGCCCTCCGAGAGGGTCACGCAGGTGCCCTGGAGCAGGATGCGGTCCACCGAGGCAGTGCTCCACCTGGAGAGAGTGTGGCAGCGGCGTATGGCGATGTCTGCGGTGGTGCGGAGGTCGCGGAGCTGTGGCGGGGCGAGGGAGGCGACACTGGTGTGCTGGCGCCTACGGAGGGCGACGCCGCAGGCGCGTGAGACGGCGCTGAGGGCTGCGTCCTGCAGGACGTCGAGGATGCATTGAGGTGCGTGTTGCAGGTCGCCCGGCGCCACCGACTCGGATCCGATGTCCTGCAGTGTGAGCGGGGCGCTGGTGCCAGGCCCCGCTGCCTCGTGCAGCATCCTCCATGCGTCAGACCTCTCCGGGTCCTCCTGCAACAGACGTTCGATCTCCATGATGTTGCGGCTTCCAGGCTCATGATGCGGGCTTTGCCGCGACCTGCGGGATGGGGGATGTGGTGGCGTGGGGTCGCATGGGGGTGCCAGCCCCACTCTTCAGTTGAGGGCGGCGGGGGAGGTGAGGAAGAGCAAAGGGGGGGGGAGGGGTGGGGGACGTCTGCACACCCGAGAGGGACAAAAGGGACAAGGGGAAACGAGAGTCGCAGGGCGGGGGGTGGTGTCTGGTTTCCGTTAACACTGGCGTGGAGACTGCCAATCCACTCTGGCCTCAGGACTGTTGATGCATTGGCCGCTCCTTTGTGAAGTTGTGTTCGCCCGATGCACCGTGGAGGTGGAGGTGGGGTGGTGATGGGGCACGAGAAGAGAACACAAACCAGCAGGCTAAGCCTCAGTATGAGCCCGTCGTGTCGCTGTCGCATGTTCCCTGATAATGGGTGCAACGACAAATTTCACTGCGCGTGAGATGAGCGCATCCACACACTTCGACACGGGAGTGTACGTTGTAATATTGAGTGCGGTGGGGTGCAACGTTATATGTTATCACCAGAAGGTGACAGAGACCCCGATAGGAAAGAATGGGACGTATTCCTGAACGAAATGTTTTCAGGGGCCGACAAAAGTTAGCGGGGTGGGGGGCGGGGGGCTGGGTCTGAGGTGGTCGGAGGGTGGGGGAGATACGCACGACGCAGTGGCCGGGGCTTGGCATGTCACATGACATGCCATATCCAATAGCATCATGGATGTGGGCCGTCGAAGTGGCTGCAGCGTAACGTATGCACAACCTCTGTTGACCGCTGCCCACTGCGTCGTGTATGATTTAACCGGAGGGGGCAATGGACGAGTCCCAAGTGCCAAGTCCAGACTATTCACTTTCCAGGACCCTCACAGAAGACACCTTCCTGGGGCTGCTGATGAAGGCGTGAGCAGTGAGCTGGTAAAAGAGGGGCGGGCCGGGTAGATACGAGCCGCATGGCAATTTCCGAACCTGAGGAACGACACCTGCAGGATCTGTGAAACGGGTGTTCACGTCGGATATTCGTATGCGTTCGCCGGCCGTGTGAAAGGAGGAGGGGGTGCAACTACACGAGAGATTAAAGGAAGGGGTCAGAATACCGCATGTCGGTTACACAACATCTCGAGAAGACGACGTGGTAAGCGCATGCAAAGGGCAAGTGAAAGGCTGCGGATACTTCGCACTGGATACGTGTGGTCTGGTCACGTATCCAGCATCCCAGCCCGGTGGGTGGTGGACAAGCCCACATGTAAACAACGCCTCTGAAGGCAAGAAGGGCAAATAATGGGGACGATGAAATTGATGACTGCAAAAAGATACAAGAGGGGAAGCAACTTTCTCAGGATCAGCTCACACGGCGATATGCGAAGCACCAACAAACTACAGGGGTGCTGCAAGGGTCAATCAGACGTTTGTGACTTTCATCTAGGTGTGGCCAATCCACATGCGCTGCGAGGTTCTGGTGTACGACACACCACGGCCTGCCCTGCGTGGCACACGAACTCCGCGCGTTCCTTCAGCACATTGCGTTGCGTACGGCTCGTAGCGATACGTCCCTTGGGGCGGGCTCTCGTCACCTGGCAACGGCAAACCGTGATTGGCCAAGACCCTCTGCTGTGCTGCCGACAACTTGCGCAGCAAAGTGAACGCCTCAGTAGGCGGCTGTGGTATCCCTGCAAGGTTGTGCCAATGCGGCACACGCACCCGAGCCCACGGATGGAACGTGCTCTGTGGATCGGACGGCAGCAGTGGGCTCAACACGCGGTACTTCTTGTTGGGGGGGATGTACCCTACACGCCTGGCAGTGTGTGCGTTCCCGGCAAACAGGGCACGAACCTCCGCCAACACTGTCATTTCGACCCCCTCCCCGGAATCCTCATGATCCCACACAGCCGGCAGGGGAAGGCAGTAGTGATGCCCAGTGGGTGCCGCGACCAGCTCACTTAGACACATGTATGTGTCGGGTTCCGATGTTGCACCCTGCATCAGCACATGCTCTTCGCGGAAAGGGCGTCCTGTGTCGCCACGTGGTGGGAAATACCACACGCGACAGCACTCAGAGGCCTTCTGTCGGTTGCCCAGGGTCAGACCACGGACCACATAGAGGTCGCGTTCGCTGTCCTTCTGTCGGGTCGCCTCGAAGCAGGAGTAGATGGAGGTAGCAGCCACTGTGGGCGAGAGGAGGACGCTCTTCAATGTTGTCGGGCAGAACCGGGGTGCATCTATGACCCTCACGGCCTCCTTGTTCACCCATACCGCCATGTTCAAGATGACTGTGAATTCAGGTCGGAAACGCACAGGCAGACGGTCGTTGTCCTCTTTTCCCACTATTTCAAAGCACGTCGACTCGCGGACATACACAGCGAGCGATTCCTCGGAGGTGGCAGAAGGGTAAACCTCCATCGCAGGGATCGATGTCCGGATCGCATGCAGGGGGTGCTGCGTCCTGGCAAAGATCGGCGGCAGCAGCCCGTTGTCCCGCAGCAGCTCGAAAAGCGGGCGTTCCTCCTCAGGGATAAGGTTTCTGTCGGGCGTCTCTGGCAGGCGCCCTGCCCGCGCAAGGTCTGTGTTCTCGTCTGCACCCTCCTGCACGCACTGGGGTGCGTGGCGCGGGTCCAGCTGCTTCCTCAAAAGCGCCACCACAGCGGGCGCCGCCACTGCCGTCGCATCCAGCTCCACCGCCGCGATGTAGTGATATAACGTGGCATGCACGTGCACGCGCGCAACAACCTGCTCGCCACACGCCACTTCATTCTCGCCCTGCAGAGTCACCTCTGCCACCGCATCCCCGGTGCCTGTGACAGCCCGACACACCGTGTGCCCGACCAGCGTGCGCAGCTGTCTCGCAACACTCACGAGCATCTGCTTCCGCGGCACCGCCACACACGCATGCGTACCCGGATTCGTCGTGTGGATCCAGCAATCGGCAGTCTCTGGCGATGACCTACGCACCACTTCCTCCGCTGCAGATACCTCGATCACATCCTGCAGGTCCGTACACTCGGCCTCAAAGAGTTCACCGCAGACCGATTTTCCCCGATCACCATCTGGCATTTATGTGCAGACCGCACCTGTCGGGGCGTGGGTGGCATACAGACGCAATCACTCTGACCAGTACACATGTTGCAAGCTACACTACGGTGTTCAAAATGACCGCCCCCCCACCCCCCACACACACAAACACACACCCTTTTTTTTGTCTTCCTCCTGTGGCAGGCGTGTTTCTAGTGGGGGATGAGGATAATACGTCCTCCCGCGGGCACCCGCCCCTTT
Source organism: Rhynchopus euleeides (assembly GCA_963210315.1). NCBI lineage: Eukaryota > Euglenozoa > Diplonemea > Diplonemida > Diplonemidae > Rhynchopus > Rhynchopus euleeides. Next base: position 128,293 of record OY723266.1, read on the forward strand.
TCCGGTTTCTGCCGCCAAGAGCCAGAGGTTCACTGACACACCGTGGCCTCCGGCGGCTGGGGGCCCATGTAGCGTGTGGCAGTCTCGCAACTAAGTCCTTGCACTTTTTCGCTGTGGCATACCAGGGGGTATCGTCGGAATAACGGTCCCAATGTTTGGGTTTTCCCCCAGCACCCGAGGAGGGCGCGAGCGGGAGAGGGACCGTGGAAGGAACCCATTCGGTGCAAGACCCAGGGCCACAACGGGGAGGAGGGACATTGGACACCATTTTGGCTGGAAAAATAACAGGGGCTTTCGGCTGGGGGGACCGGGTATTAAAAATTCCCCTGTCCTGCGTGCCACGACAACTTCGACAACAGTCGCAACCCCCCCCCAAAGGTCGCAACCCGCCGCAAAAAAAGACGCAACAGCACACACATACACATGATTCTTTTTGGAAAGCGTCGGTGGCACCTCGTAGTCGGGGCAGGCCAGAAACCTACACTTCAAGCCATAGGCAACACACACTGCACCACAATTCGTTGTTTGGGGAGGTCGCACCACCGAGCGAACTCTGGTGCGGCCTCAAGATACGTAGGAGCACCCACAGGGTTTGCACAACCAACCAAGAGGCCAGAAACACCAGGAAAACGCGGGATCTCCGCGGAAACGAATCACCAATCATCTGGTGCACACCGCGGCATGACTCTCGGTGTCGCTGCTTGGCATACTCGCCCATAAGGACAAAACCCATTTGCCGGTTAGCTTACTCTGAATCAGGTCGGCCGAGCCTCGCTTTGACAACGGGTGCTTTCGTATCCGAAGATCACTGCAATGCACAACACCCACAGCTTCAGGGCTCCTTCCTCCGCTTCTTGCTGGTCGGCATGGCCTTGGGGGTCGGGCGATTCTCTGTGGGCTCGCCTCTCCTCTGACCGGATTCGGAACGGGCAGCGCTTTGAAGGTCGATACCCCCAGCCTCCAGCTTGCGGCGCTGATCGATAGACAGCTCGTGCTGCATCAGGGTCATGAACCCCTCGACCTTCGATGTGTGCGTAGTGTCGTAGAAGTCTATCCAGGTGAGGCTGCAAACCCTTGCCCACGGTGCGGCTGGCGGGCGGGTGTCCTGAAAGAATACCGGCGCCTGCACATGGTACTGCACTCTGAGGGGAATGCGGGCGACATGTTCGGAAGTATGCGCCGGCCCAGCATAGAGATTCTTTGCAGCTGCCAGCACAGTGAGCTCCACACCACTTTGGGGCGTGGCGTTGGAGCGCCGTGCAGGCAGGGGCAACGCATAGCACAGGCCGGTGGCACTGGACACTTGCTGCAGGAACCGCTCCCGGTCTCGTACACCGGAAGAGGTAGGCGGGCTCTGCATAAGAATGTGCTCTTCCCAGACACGCCCAGTCTTGAGAGGCCGCGGGGGGAAGTGGTGCACATGCTGTCCGTCCTTCTTGGGGTCCCCCTGCGTCAGGCCCCGCACGACGTGTGGGTATGACTTTTTGTCCTTGCGTATCGCCTCGAAGCAGGAGTATATGGTGGTGTTGGGGACATCGTCGTTGGATGCGAGTGCCAGCTTCAGCGCATCAGGGCAGAAGCGGGGGGCATCGAGGAGCGTCACGACTTCCGCGTCGACCCACACCATGGCGCGCCACACGCCGAGGTAGTCGGCACGTGGGATGACAGGCAGGCGGCCGTTGACCTCGTCCCCCACTACCTCGAAGGACATGTGGTGGACGGGGCCCTGTTCCCGAATATCGTCGGTGTAGGGCCCTGTATAGACTGCGACATCGTAGGAGGTCGATTTGATTGCGTGTAAGGCATGCTGCGTCCTGGCAAAGATCGACGGCAGCAGCCCGTTGTCCCGCAGCAGCTCGAAAAGCGGGCGTTCCTCCTCAGGGATAAGGTCTTCGTCCGGCAGGCGCCCTGCCCGCGCAAGGTCTGTGTTCTCGTCTGCACCCTCCTGCACGCACTGGGGTGCGTGGCGCGGGTCCAGCCGCTGCCTCAAAAGCGCCACCACAGCGGGCGCCGCCCCGCACACACCCGCCGCCACTGCCGTCGCATCCAGCTCCACCGCCGCGATGTAGTGATATAACGTGGCATGCACGTGCACGCGCGCAACAACCTGCTCGCCACACGCCACTTCATTCTCGCCCTGCAGAGTCACCTCTGCCACCGCATCCCCGGTGCCTGTGACAGCCCGACACACCGTGTGCCCGACCAGCGTGCGCAGCTGTCTCGCAACACTCACGAGCATCTGCTTCCGCGGCACCGCCACACACGCATGCGTACCCGGATTCGTCGTGTGGATCCAGCAATCGGCAGTCTCTGGCGATGACCTACGCACCACTTCCTCCGCTGCAGACACCTCGATCACCTCGTACAGCCTGCACATCAACCTCCTCTCGCTCTCGGGTGCCGCAATGTCCACCACGACGTCTGCCTCGTCCCACTGCATCGGAAAGTAGGGGAGATCGCCATAATCCATGCACCCCAAGCCCGTCTGTCTGTGATGGCCTTCACCTCTACCCGTTGCTTGTTGTGAACTCGAATGCACGACGGCAAAAAACTACGTGCACCTAGTTGAGCAGCAGCACAGCCTGAATCACAGGGGTGCCAGAAATGGATCGCCGTGTGTGATGAGAGGTCTGGGGTAGGGGTGGGGCGGGGGTCCACCACTACTGCTGAAATGGAAAGAGGGGCGAATGCGAACAGCTCCCGAGCTCCTTTCGGAAGAGCCCACGCCCTGAAAGGCTGGTAACGTTGTAAGAAAAAGACAACAAGTGCAACACTGCGCATGCGGGGGCCCAATTTCACTGGGCCCTAGTTGCCCCCCACCCCCCTCCCCATTCCGCCCCACCCCACTGCGGTGCCGTGCTCCCGACAGCATTGCAGACTATGGCACACCCCGCTTCCCGGGTTCGCAGAAAATAAGAAGCAACATCGGCGTATTGCAAGGAAGGAGTATGCACAAGAAGATCAAGGGGTGTTGTTTGTTGCAAGAAATACTGAGCTTTGGCACGGCCAAAAGTCCCCACCCTCCGCCGAGAGAGCGCGTGGGAGCGGGTCGCACAATGAGAGACATTTTCGCCTTGTGACGTGACTATTTCACACAGCACTGCACTGCCCACCTGAACCGGTACCACGGGGATGTGGGGGGTTCGGGGATTTCCAGCAGCAGCACTTTCCGGGAAAGTTGCTCCCAGATCCTCCTCTCTCTAGCCTGCCAAGCGGTGTAACGCGTACCAGCTTCTGGACATTTCCAGTTGGGGGTCGCTCACCTTTGATGCTACGCATCATGACAGTTCGAGCGGGGAAGTGGCATTCAGTTGCCCTGACCGTGCTGTCCACACGCGCTTCATCACGCAAAAGGGTTTGCTTGTTGGCGTGTGGAACCATCAGCGCATACAGATGCGATCACGTTAGTCGGGGCGGAAAAAAATGAAATGGACACTTTTCTGTAGATAACTTCAACCAACAGGGCCCCAAAACACTACGTAGCTGCCCCCGCCGCCCGCCCCCCGCAACAAACAAGGCCAGACAGGCGCCCTATCGGCACACAGTGTGTTGGCAATGTTGGACGAGTGGGCTGGCATCGAACAGAGGTCAACGAGACGCTGCTGCAGGAGCAGAGAGGGTCGGGCACGATAATATTGTACAATTCACTGGGGGCCCTCGCTACCAGTCACAGCTCGTCAGTCAGTGAGGGGAAGTGGGCCGCGGCTCACTTGTCCTCACTCAGTCACACTTGGTAGCGAGGGCCCCCACCGTGAGTCATTCGACTCTTCGCAACTGTGATGATCCAGGAGCTGGGGTGGTGCTGCAGGCACCCACACCAGACAACAGCTGGGCTGGTACTTTCCTGGGAAAGGCTGCAGCGAGATTCCGGGAAAAGAAAACAAGGCAAGGGGGCAATGCGAAGGGGAACTGAACGTGTGTCTGCGGATGGTGGAGCTGCAAACAGCTCACCCCGCTGTGTGGCAGGATTCCGAAGCGAAGACAACAATGGATGGGGTGGCACAGTGCCGTTCAAAACAGTAAAGATCGAATCAAGAGTTGTGTATTCGGCGCCTTTGACTTTTGGACCTTCGCTTCTGCGGATGCAGAGACTCGGAAACACGGTTTCACACACTAATAACTCAGTCTGGCAGAGAGGTCAGAGGGTATGGCACAGGGGCAACGCACACAGCACCCCGCACACACTCAAACACCCACTGCCCGCAGTGGGTGACTGCGAAGACACCGGTGCTGCCTTCCACCTCAGAGGCAGGGCCGATGGGCTCACCGGTGGTGACGTCGCGATACTGCGTGCCCTGCCCGTAGGCCCGTGTGGCAATGAAGGCATCGCACCCGGGTATGGCGACATGCGGCGTGTCGTAGCCGTGCAGCGCCACCACCCCGGTGCACACCCACTCCCCGGCACGCCACAGCCTCAGCGACTTCCGGCTCGCCGTCACCACCACGCCCCCGCCCCCGCTCACAGCAAGGTAGAACACGGCGCCTGTGTGCTTCAGGACGTGGGTACACCGGGGCACGTCCCCACCGAGCGACCACACCCGCACCGTGCGGTCGCCCGAGGCCGAGAGGAGTGCCGTGTCGGTGGCGGCGATGCCCGACACCCACGCGGTGTGGCCCGGCAGGACATGCAAGCAGGCCCCCGTGCCGACGTCCCACACCCGGAGCGACCTGTCGTCCCCGCCTGCCGCCAGGAGGCTGCCGCAGCAGGTGAATGCTGCGGCGTTCGCCCGGAGCCCTGCCTGCACGCGGAAGCGCAGCTCGCCCGTCGCGGCGCTGCGGAGGGAGACGCCGCCGCGCACCGACGCGACCCACCTGCCGCAGGGGGAGCACTGCACCGACACCCTCGGGGCTGTGGGCTCCTTTGCTGCCCACAGTCGTGTGCATGTCTCGGTGTCCCACAGAGACACGCAGGCCTGCTCGGCAAAGGCGACGCGCCTGTCGCAGGGCGACAGCGACACGGCATAGGCCCTGCAGGGGTACGCAACGTCTGCACGCACGTCGGCCTGCCCTGCGACGAGCTCGACCTCCCCGCCCGCGCAAAGCGGCGTGTGGCAGAGCGGCGTGTCTGGCCCCCCCAGGGGCTCGGCTCCCAGTTGCGGCCCGGCCATACGCAACCCCAGGACTGCGGCGGCGCGCCGCCGCACTGCCTGGCTCTGGAGGCAGAGCATCTCGTGCAGGACGCGCTGGCGGAGGGACTCCACGGTGTCGTCACCCTCCACACTGACCACGCAGCATTCGCCTGTTGCAGCGTGGCGTGCACTGACCTCCATCGGCAGGGGAGGGGGGAGGGGGGTGGCTGAGAGGGAGGTGGTGGTGGTGGTGGTGGGGAAGGGGGGTGGGGGTGGCTGTAAGAGAGAGTCTGGGGCGGCCATGGACGGGGAGAGGGTGAAGGGGGTGGCATTTTGATGTGTGCGGTGGCTGTTGCCTCATCGTCATACAAAAAATGGGCAGTTTGCGGGCTGTGTCCCACGTTTTCGAGCAGCCCGTACTGTGTCCTCCCCCCCCTTGCTCTCGTCAGGTCCAGGGGCAAGAATCTTTGGAGCCTGGAGTGATCGGTTCCCAGGCAGACACTGTGCTCACAACGGGTGGGGGCTTTGCCAGTGTTGCAGCCCCCTTGGATATGCTGTAAAGCAGGGTAGGAGAGAGTTGCAGCAAAATCTAGTAAAAAGGTGGGGATAGTGAGGCAGAAAATTTCACAAGCTGGACCCGCCGTCCTATCAAAAGAAAGGAGGCGGAGGAGGCGATGTGTTTGTTTCATCAACTCGGAACCAAGTTGAATACAAAGTGGTTTCTTGAAATTTCAGGAGCAGCTTGGCGTCCTGACGTCAAGAAGAAAGTCACTTCACCATTCAGCAGCAACCGCTCTTAGCCTGTATTTTGTTTGGTGATGCGTTGATGCGTTGACGCTTCTACACACAAAACCCTGAAACGATCATCACAACCCTGAGCCTGATGAAGGATGGGGTTAGTGTATAGAGCACGTTTGTATGCTTGCTGTGGTGGGTGACTTTCTGCTCACACGAGTGTGCAGAAAAAGCGAACCAGGTTATCGCGCCTCACCGTCGCCTGTGCGGAACGTTCTGACTTGATTTTGCTTTTGTTTTGAGCCATTCAAAATGGATGGTGAAGATGCCTCAACACAGGCAACACAGGCAAGGCTATCAGTCCTTTGTGAGCTTCAGCAGGTCTGCAGGGCACTCCTAACGGATACACCAGTTCTCGTCAGAATCGACCCCGCTGAAGACCCATCTTCCACAGGGACTCACCTCCACGTTGCATCTTTCCCCTGTGCCGTCCACTGCACACATCCGCTCCCCTGTGCTGAGGCGGAAGAGGAACAACTTCCCTTCGAGACTGGTCACGATGAAGTCGCCCTCATGCGTCACAGCGACGGTTATCAACGGCCCCCCGACGCTGATAGTCCGAAGGCACTGATGCGTGTTGGTGCACCACACCTTTACAGTCCCATCTGGAACAGGACACCAGCTGCTGCTCATCGGTGGTGAGTTTGAGCTCCGCCACCTCGTCCGTGTGTCCCGTCAGGGTGTTGACGTGGCTGAAGGTGTCCAGATCCCACACACGGATCGTGTGATCATCGGACCCACTGAAGATGCAGGTTTGCGACACGGCACACCAGAAGACGTTGTCAGCATGCCCCTCCAGCACAGCCTCGCAGACACCCTCCATGCCCCACACACGCACGGTGCGATCACGGCAACCCGACACAATACGGCCGCAGTGTGTCCACATGGCGCAACCCACTGTCTTAGTGTGTCCCTCGAGGGTGCGCACACACTCCCATGTGGAGGAGCACCAGATGGTGATGACATTGCGATGGCATGCTGCGAGCCATCTGCCACACCGAGAGAAGGAAACGCAGAACACGTCACCGCCACCCCTGACTGGGGTGTCGGTCACCTCCCGCCTGGTGGTGGTGTCGAACACAACGAAGGATCCAGACGTGCCCGCGCAGCACAGCCTGCCGCAGGGCGACAGCGTGAAAACCCAAAGCCATTTCTCCAACAAGTGCGCAGTAGGCGTCTTCAGAAGAGGCCATCGCTGCTGCAGCTGCACAACCCCTCCACTCTCCAGGTGTGTGTTCGAGATGTGCTCCGCGTCGTCAAGCTCCCCACCATCCGACTCGCCGACGATGCGTGCCGCCAGCCTGCTAGCCATGCTCTCTGCGTCGTCGTGCCCCGGGAAGATCTCAAGCACCGCACGGACCTTCAGCTCCGTCACGGTGTCTGTGTGTGCAACACTGACAACACAGCCCTGCCCGCTGGGCACGTGTCGCACGGACACCTCCATGCCGACCGATCCTGCTGTGCCGACTGCTGGCGCGTTTGCGGTCTTGTGCTGGGGGAGGGGGGGGTGGTGACCAAGACAGATGTCGCTCGCCGCAGTGCTGCCAAGTCGGGGTGAGGTGCTTCAAGGGCAGGGGAACAGGAGAGGGTGGGGTGGGCTGCAGCACGGCCTGCCATGAAGCAGGACTACTGGCATGTGTGCGACATGCAAATCAACCAGCAGGGTGCTCCGTGTGCTCTACAATACTGTCTTCATATTGCGGAGGCGGATATGGCTGCCACACCTCAGGCATCTATCCTGGGGATGGGCACCGTTGTTAACCTTCCGTACACTACTATACCACCATTCCCCTGTGTTTGTATCCACGAGTCACAGAACTTGCCAATGGATCTGGCCTCAATGACCAGCGGCGATCACCCCAGTCCCACCCCCCCACCCGGGTGGAGACGTCTCGTCACGAGCACACCGCAGGGGCCAGCGAAAGCTGGAGTGCGTCAAGGGGGCACTGGGTGCAGAGGTTGACATCCACTCTCAGGTGTAGTTAGCTATAGCGAGAGTGCCCTCACTAGATGTGTGCCACACGCGATACAGCCTTGGCGCAGTGCGGAAAGGCCTGCTCCCATCGTTGCCAAATCATCCCCTGCGCCCCACGAGCCGGGCCTCAGCCTCCGCCCCTCAGTTCAGAGAAGCTGCCGTCACGAACTGGGTGACACACACTGGGACCCGGCACTGCACACAACTAACCCGCTCCCCGCCCCTCCGTCACCTTCGCCTCTACTTCCCCGACACCCCGACACCCACGCAAAAAAGGAAATCCCCCACCTTGGAGGGGGCAGGCCGATGCCACGCCACCACATACAGGGTTTCTACTGCGTGTGCACCCCTTCAGGAGATGAGGTTGAACACAGGGTCCCCTTCTGCCGGGCCCGGGAACGGCGTGGGGAATATGGGGAACACCGCTTTGCGCAGGATGTCAGCCACCATGGGTCGCTTCCACTTCTCCGCGCTGGCAGGGCTGCCGTTGATCTCCAAGAGCCACACCTTCAAGGCGTCGTCGAGGAGGAAGTCGTACCCGAAGAGCTGGAAGGGGTGGGCCGTGGCCCCATCCGCGGGACGCATGAGCTCTGCAACCGTCCCGAGGGTTGCTTTGATGATCTCGGCAAACTGCGGGATCACGTCGCCACCCAGGGTGCGCCCACACCCGCGCGAAGCCAGGAGGGCGTCGAACTCGGCATACCACATCTCGTTGCCCGACTCAAACCTCCCGAAGTCTGGGTCCTTCTCCTGCAGACTGTGGTTGGTGATGTGCGAGTTGACATCTGCCAGATCCCCTGCGTCGTAGGCGCGGCTGCTCGTCCTGAGCGACCCCTCTGTAAAGAGGTGGATGTCGAAGGGCGACGTGACGAGGACCCACGCGCGGACGTCGAACTTCCTCCCTCCCTCCAGGAGGTACGGCCTGTCGACATAGCGCTGCACGACAAACACCGCGGTGTCGCTGACGCCCTCTGCGTCAACCGCGGTGATGACGCCGGAGGTCCCCTCAGAGAGGACGATGCCTTGCCCCCCACAGCCCGAGCTGGGCTTCACGATCCAACGCGCAGCAGGAGTTGGAGGAAGAGGAGCCCCGCCACTGCCGCTCGACTCGGCAGAATACTTCTGGAGGAAGCGCTGTCTGTCAGCAACGGCTTCAGCGACATCCTTTGGGACGGAGGACCCGCGCTTCCAAGGCGGGAGCTTCTGCTGTGCAGCCGCGTCCAGAGGGGGCGGCGTGCTGCGGTGCTTCATGAGGATGTAGCTCTCGGGGAGCCATGCGGGTGTGGGTGTCTCCTGCAGTGCGCACACCTCCCGGACCCTGCGGACGGTGGCGGATTTCAGGGTGATGCAGTGCGACTTCGGGTAGTAGTTGACAGCCTGCGTCCTTCCGCCCTGCCCCAGCAGGGCGTAGTCGATGGAGAAGCGCTCCCCAAGGAGGAGATGGGCGCGTGGGGCGCCGCTGCCGCCGCTGGCATCCTCGGACCACTGCGGCAGCTCACGCAGCTGCCGTGCCATCTCGACATAGATGGAGAAGACCGTCCCCAAGGTGAAGACATAGCCTTCGTCACCCATTGGTGGGGTGGGTCCAGTGTACCTGTCCCAGGAGGTGGGGCCATGCGAGGGGGTGGGGGGTGGGGGTGAGTGAGGGGGGTGTGTGGTAGTGTGACAGGCCTGCGCTGTTGCGCAAAAAAAGGGGAGGGGGGGGAAGGGAGGATGGGGATGGGGACGTGGGGCTCTCGCGCAGGTGCGTTGGAAGGCAGGCTCTTGATGGAGGCGAAAGAGAGGCTTTCGCCCGGCTGGCTGGATCCTTCTATCGGCAACCTGCCCCCCACGATGCTGGGCCTGAGACATGCTCGGATGTTCGATGTGCTGCAATGCAGTTACCTTATCTGGGCCGCCCTGTAGGCTTCTAGTCGTGGCAAAAACACTATTGCAACCCGAACAGCACACAGCGCCTGGCGCTGCACACAATCTGTTGGAGACTCATGCCACTGCACACTCGCCCCGTGATCTACTCTCGCTGCATCCAGCACCCGAGGGCAGGCCTCGGGGCCTTGTCCCCGCAGCTTCCTTCGTAGTTCACACACGATGCATGAAGAAAGAAGTGACTTCGGTAGGAGTGGTGTTCTGGCCACATCCATCGCCCGCCCACCTCCCGTTCTTGTGGACAGAAGCGTGATTCCATCCCCAGCTGACTTGGGATCGCGTTCGGTGCAACTCAACACCCAGCAGGGCACTGTTTAGTGGAAACAAAGAACGCAGCACCAAGTGTAAAGGAGTCCGGATGGAGAGACCTGCCTGCCTGCCTGCCACCAAGGACAGGAGCAGGCCCCTGCGAGTGTGCTTGTCGCCAGTGGGGCAGGCGTGTGTTGGCTTGCACTGCTGCTCCCAGAACGAAGCCTTCTCCTCTGAAGTGCAGATCACCGAGCCGCTCTAACAACGAGGTTCACACTGCTACGGCTCGGCAGGGCGAAGGTCCTTGCCGTCGTTCGGGATGCACACGTGCGCCAGCAAGCGCCGCTTGTCCAAGCAAAGAGTAGCAGCCAAAGGGCACCACCACAAAGATCACAAGATCCTTGAGACACCCTCATGACACAGCACTACAGGCCACGGTAGTAGTACGCACTCGGGATATTCGCCTTGACAAGCTCATCGTCGATGCGCCTGCTCGCCACTGAGGTGTACAAGGGCGTCACCGCAAGCGCGAAGGGCGTGAGTGCTGTGAACATCAAAGCAGGCGCAACCGTGGCCAGAGCCGGGGACCTGGCTGACAACATTGTCGCGAAAGTGGTCGCTGCGATCTGTGTGTCGGTAAGGGATGGGTGGCAACAAGGTTCAGACGTGCCCCCCCTCCTGGTGGACCCAAACAAACTCACCTGCTCGCCCCGTGACATACCGAACATGCACATCCTTGCACAAGACGGATGGTGGCCGTTTCGCGTGCCGCAAGAATACCTGCCGCCGGCGATTTCGCTGTGTGGACGTAGGTGTTACACAAGGATCCAGTGGGGAGTGTGAACCTAGGGGGTGGCCTTGGCACTGATGTGCCCGTTTGCAACAGCTGGGCGAAACACTGTTCTCTTTGTTGCTGCTCGCACCGGACCGAAGAGCCCAAACACCCAGCCATGTTCTCCACACACGCACGTTATTCTTTTTTGTTGAGTGTGGGGGTCTTCGCTAGCCGGTGCAAAAAAGTGCAGGCTGGTGCAGGGCAAAATGGGCCGAAAATGGGCCAAATCGGAGGCAAAAAAAAGGGCGGGGAGTTGGGTGGCCCCTAGCTGGGAGCACGCATTTGGACCCAAAAAATAATGTCGAGCGGTCCCTGTGCATTGTTCAGCCCTCACAGGACGAGAAGGCACGGCGGGGCCCGTGTCACGGGTAAACATTGAGATCAACCTGTCATCCTGGGCCAAGCCAAGATGGGAGCTGGCCGCCTGGGGCAATGCAGGAGCAACGGCTAGTGCTCGTGCTGGCACGAAGCGGAGCCAGGCAGTGCTGTCCCGAGAACGGGCCGAGCCAGACAGTGCTGTCCCAAGGGTGGGCCGAGCCAGACAGTGATGTCCCGAGAATGGGCCGAGCCAGGCAGTGCTGTCCCAAGGGTGGGCCGAGCCAGACAGTGCTGTCCCGAGAACGGGCCGAGCCAGACAGTGCTGTCCCGAGAATGGGCCGAGCCAGGCAGTGCTGTCCCAAGGGTGGGCCGAGCCAGACAGTGCTGTCCCGAGAATGGGCCGAGCCAGACAGTGCTGTCCCGAGAACGGGCCGAGCCAGACAGTGCTGTCCCAAGGGTGGGCCGAGCCAGACAGTGATGTCCCGAGAATGGGCCGAGCCAGGCAGTGCTGTCCCAAGGGTGGGCCGAGCCAGACAGTGCTGTCCCGAGAACGGGCCGAGCCAGACAGTGCTGTCCCGAGAATGGGCCGAGCCAGGCAGTGCTGTCCCAAGGGTGGGCCGAGCCAGACAGTGCTGTCCCGAGAATGGGCCGAGCCAGACAGTGCTGTCCCGAGAATGGGCCGAGCCAGACAGTGCTGTCCCGAGAACGGGCCGAGCCAGACAGTGCTGTCCCGAGGGTGGGCCGAGCTAGGCAGTGCTGTCCCAAGGGTGGGCCGAGCCAGACAGTGCTGTCCCGAGAATGGGCCGAGCCAGACAGTGCTGTCCCGAGAATGGGCCGAGCCAGACAGTGCTGTCCCGAGAACGGGCCGAGCCAGACAGTGCTGTCCCGAGGGTGGGCCGAGCTAGGCAGTGCTGTCCCGAGAATGGGCCGAGCCAGGCAGTGCTGTCCCAAGGGTGGGCCGAGCCAGACAGTGCTGTCCCGAGAATGGGCCGAGCCAGACAGTGCTGTCCCGAGAACGGGCCGAGCCAGACAGTGCTGTCCCGAGGGTGGGCCGAGCTAGGCAGTGCTGTCCCGAGAATGGGCCGAGCCAGGCAGTGCTGTCCCGAGAATGGGCCGAGCCAGACAGTGCTGTCCCGAGAACGGGCCGAGCCAGACAGTGCTGTCCCGAGGGTGGACCGAGCTAGGCAGTGCTGTCCCGAGAATGGGCCGAGCCAGGCAGTGCTGTCCCAAGGGTGGGCCGAGCCAGACAGTGCTGTCCCGAGAATGGGCCGAGCCAGACAGTGCTGTCCCGAGAATGGGCCGAGCCAGACAGTGCTGTCCCGAGAACGGGCCGAGCCAGACAGTGCTGTCCCGAGGGTGGGCCGAGCTAGGCAGTGCTGTCCCGAGAATGGGCCGAGCCAGGCAGTGCTGTCCCGAGAATGGGCCGAGCCAGACAGTGCTGTCCCGAGAACGGGCCGAGCCAGACAGTGCTGTCCCGAGGGTGGGCCGAGCTAGGCAGTGCTGTCCCGAGAATGGGCCGAGCCAGGCAGTGCTGTCCCAAGGGTGGGCCGAGCCAGACAGTGCTGTCCCGAGAATGGGCCGAGCCAGACAGTGCTGTCCCGAGAACGGGCCGAGCCAGACAGTGCTGTCCCGAGGGTGGGCCGAGCTAGGCAGTGCTGTCCCGAGAATGGGCCGAGCCAGGCAGTGCTGTCCCGAGAATGGGCCGAGCCAGACAGTGCTGTCCCGAGAACGGGCCGAGCCAGACAGTGCTGTCCCGAGGGTGGGCCGAGCTAGGCAGTGCTGTCCCGAGAATGGGCCGAGCCAGGCAGTGCTGTCCCAAGGGTGGGCCGAGCCAGACAGTGCTGTCCCGAGAATGGGCCGAGCCAGACAGTGCTGTCCCGAGAACGGGCCGAGCCAGACAGTGCTGTCCCGAGGGTGGGCCGAGCTAGGCAGTGCTGTCCCGAGAATGGGCCGAGCCACGCAGTCCTGTCCAGAGGGTGGGCCGAGCCAGGCAGTGATGTCCCGAGGGTGGGCCGACATCACATCCGGTCTCGGCCCGCTGTCTGGACCGCAGCAACAAGAAATCTGCGCTGCATGCACAGGAGCAGGGGGACTTGGCCCGTCCGCACTCCGACATTGCACCGCGCTGCCCCAGCGCTCCAGATCACAAGGCCCCCTGTGCCGCAGGAGGTGGAGACGTCGCACACCAGCAGGATGACGTCGCAGACCAGTTCACCACCCCCAACAGTAGGTCACACTCCGCCTCGCCTGTAGGCCGTCTACTGTATGCAGGAGTCTGCGTGTGTTGATAAAGACACACACGCCCGGCACACCTGATTCTATGGGCAGCGCTCGTAACTCTCTCGGCGCCAAGTCGAAGCTGAGCAAGATTTGGTTGGACGGTGCAAATATAGCTAGCCTTGCGGGCTCGCTAAGACACTCTCCGAGCTAGCTACATGAACACAACATTGCACATCGCACGGTTTCGAAGGATGGGTACGCGATGCGGGTTTAGGTCTTGTGCTAATGTTACACACAGCAAGATCCCTGACGGAGGGGATCGATGGAGGCACTGAGGAGATCATGACTGGGAAGGGGTCCTGCATCGAACCCCCTCTGAGTGGAGCAAACACTCGGTACTCCGGGTGCCACGTTCTGCTCGGCTGGACATCACCCCGAGGTCGTGGCCACGGCCCCCGACCACTCACTGCGGGGAGCTTCCCGTCCAGACAGTGTCTGGACATCACTCCTGGGCTCGACCCACTGGGCCGAGCCGACGAGTCGTGTCCAGACACTGGGCCGAGCCCAGGAGTGCTGTCCAGACCCTGGGCCGAGCCAGGGAGTGGTGTCCAGACACTGGGCCGAGCCCAGGAGTGATGTCCAGACCCTGGGCCGAGCCAGGGAGTGGTGTCCAGACCCTGGGCCGAGCCCAGGAGTGCTGTCCAGACACTGGGCCGAGCCCAGGAGTGATGTCCAGACCCTGGGCCGAGCCAGGGAGTGGTGTCCAGACACTGGGCCGAGCCCAGGAGTGATGTCCAGACCCTGGGCCGAGCCAGGGAGTGGTGTCCAGACACTGGGCCGAGCCCAGGAGTGATGTCCAGACACTGGGCCGAGCCAGGGAGTGGTGTCCAGACACTGGGCCGAGCCCAGGAGTGATGTCCAGACCCTGGGCCGAGCCCAGGAGTGCTGTCCACACTGGGCCGAGCCAGGGCGTGATGTCCAGACCCTGGGCCGAGCCAGGGAGTGGTGTCCAGACCCTGGGCCGAGCCCAGGAGTGCTGTCCAGACACTGGGCCGAGCTCAGGAGTGCTGTCCAGTCCCTGGGCCGAGCCAGGGAGTGGTGTCCAGACACTGGGCCGAGCCAGGGAGTGATGTCCAGTCCCTGGGCCGAGCCCAGGAGTGCTGTCCACACTGGGCCGAGCCAGGGCGTGATGTCCAGACCCTGGGCCGAGCCAGGGAGTGGTGTCCAGACCCTGGGCCGAGCCCAGGAGTGCTGTCCAGACACTGGGCCGAGCTCAGGAGTGCTGTCCAGTCCCTGGGCCGAGCCAGGGAGTGGTGTCCAGACACTGGGCCGAGCCAGGGAGTGATGTCCAGTCCCTGGGCCGAGCCCAGGAGTGCTGTCCAGACACTGACGATGTCCTGCCTCATACCCGCCATGCCCGCAATGCACTTCCGGATCACATGGTTGTGGATTTCTAGCGCCTTCCGCATTCCCTCGAAAGACTTCTCCAAGCAGAGGGTCGAGGCCTGCACGTCTGTGACCACGAGTGTCGTGATCTTCGTCTCTGTGGAGTAGTCATCGAAGAGCAGCGCCTGCTGGCTGTCTTCGTTCAGCATCCTACGACTAGGCCGGCTATGGGCCGATCTCGCCCGTACTGGGCCGGACATGGGCCGATCTCGGCAGTACTGGGCCGGCTATGGGCCGATCTCGCACGTACTGGGCCGGCTATGGGCCGATCTCGGCAGTGCTGGGCCGGCTATGGGCCGATCTCGCCCGTACTGGGCCGGACATGGGCCGATCTCGCCCGTACTGGGCCGGCTATGGGCCGATCTCGCACGTACTGGGCCGGACATGGGCCGATCTCGGCAGTGCTGGGCCGGCTACGGGCCGATCTCGCACGTACTGGGCCGGACATGGGCCGATCTCGGCAGTACTGGGCCGGCTATGGGCCGATCTCGGCAGTGCTGGGCCGGCTATGGGCCGATCTCGCCCGTACTGGGCCGGGTCCAGGAGTGGTGTCCAGACCCTGGGCCGACCCAGGCTGTGGGTGGTGCATTTTGGTGCATTTTCCGTCGGTTTAGGTGAAAATTGTCGAATTTTGTCGAAATTTGACGACAGGTGACGAACAGCGAGAATCCCCGAAAAACCGGTTTTTAATTCATTTTTGGGGGGGGGTCTTCGCTGACGAAGTTTTTGTCGAAGACCCCTGTCGTCGTCGTCAGAACACTGCCGTCTTCGGTGAAAAACCCCCTGAAACAGCCGTTTTCCTAATTATGTGACGAACGACGAAGTTTGTCGAAGTTTGTCGACCAGCGAAGACCCCCTGTAGGTCGCACCCGAGCGAGCTCTGGTGTTGCCTCCACACACACACGCATGAATCTTTCGCTGCGTGGCAGAGACACGCCTACACAGGTGATGTGTATAGAGACTCCTTCCGGCTGTGCATGTGAGAACGGGGCAAGGCCATCTCCTTGAGGGCACCGAAGTGCCCCGCACACCCCTAACACACAGGCAACACCAGTCAACCAGAACAAGACACCATACCTACAAGGGTCCCCTCATCGTCATACACATCGATGTGGGGATCGGCTGTCAGGCTGCACCACTCCTTTGCCTTGGACAGGAACACAAAGCACCCGCTCGCGGCCATCGGGTATATGCCCAGCCGCAGGGATGTCGTGATACCCGAATGCCACCGCGGATTCTTCTGAGCCTCCATGAGATGGGGGATGCACCTCATCTCCCCCCAAAACCCAAGCGCGGATGACCCCGCCACGGTGACGCCCAGTATCGTCAGCAGCTCTGTAGGCGTGAACTGCGTGTTGCCAGACATATACATGGCCGTGAGATGCAACCCAATGGCGTGCGACAGATGGTTGCCGAACCGTGCTGTCAGGAACAGAGTGTTGGAGGTGCTGAGCTGCTTGACCCCACGCATTGCCATGAAGCTGCTCACCAGAGCGGCTGCCGTCATCGCCCACGATATGCTAAGCCTGCCGAAGGGGGTGACGTACCGACCCTGCGTGTCGGTGCACCACCTCACTTTCTGCCACGCGCAGAAGATGTCGCTCTCGTCCGTGATGTCTTCCAACCCGCGTGCCTCCGCTGAAGCCTGCTTCTTGATAAGTGCAACAGCCTGATCAACGGTGCTCTTTCCGTGGAACAGCAGGCGTGGGTCCATCCCCAGCCAGATCAGCTTCAAGCGAGACCAGTACGTCTCGTCGCTGTAGTCCCTGGCAACTTTCAGATGTGAATACCACATCGGGCAGATGGGCGGCCGCTCCCGCATCCCCCTCCGGGACAGCACAAGGGGGCGCTTGGATGTGTCCCATGGCACTGTCACGAGGAGGGAGTCCCCGGACCCCGCCTCTTCGTTGGACATCTGCCCCACCCTTCCCCGCACCCCGACCTGCAAGGGCTGCTCGATGATGCGGGACGGGGGGTGATGCCCGTCCAACACAGAAGCGCAGATCTCATCGCTGTGTGTGAGCTGGTCGCAACGGCAACAGCAGGGGGAAGGGGTGGTGTGGTGTGGTGTGGTGTGGTGTGGTGTGGTGTGGTGTGGTGTGGTGGTCTGCCGCCCTTCCGCACACCACGCATTTCGCACACACAACATGCACACGTGAGTCTTTTGGAGAAGCGTCAGCGGTGGCACTTTGCTGGAAGATAGCGTGAAGGATAGCAACCCAGCATTCAGACCGGCGTTAGCATGCCAATCTGCTGCAGGGGGGGTCCTCAGGTGTCCGTCAGAACCTCATGCTGTGGAGCTGAGATGTCCGCGGGAGCCCCGGCACCTTTTTTGCTAAGGCTTGAGGTCCTTTGAAGCCCGGCGCCACAGAACCCTTTTTCCTTTTTTTGCGCGGCAAGAAAAACAAACAACGGCAAATACACTCTGTGGTGCCAGGACACACCCCCTGCACCTCACTCTGCATGCGATCACCACCGAACCACCGGCCCCTTTATGAGACCCGCACTCAAAAGTTCCGCTGTGTGGGGCCACCCCCAGTCGGGGGGAGGCTTCAGTGTGGTGTGGCACGACACGCCCACACCCCGCCTTCTCGCCCCGACTGTGGCAAGGGTGAGGCGCGCGGGGCCTGGCGAGCGTCCTGCATAGTCCTGACGAAGCGGCACGCCCCACCCCACCCCACCCCCCCCCCCCACCCCCGTCCCCCCAAGACATGCAGACTGAGCATCTAAAAAAAAGGTGCTGCTGCGTCGGATCGCTCTGCTTCTGTTCTTCCCGTGCTCGACCCCCCCCCCCTCCCCCATCTGCGTCGCAGATGTCTCGTTTGTTCTCCTTTCCGTCTCTCTCTTAGTCAGATCTCACACTTAGACAAACATAACATGCCCAGCAGACGCTGTGGAATGGTACAGCCACACAACACACAAAGCAGCAACAAGTTGACAGAAAAGGCGTTCGCCCTTGCCTTTTTTGAAGAACCCGACAGAGCACGGTGTTCAGCCGTGCTCTGAGTAACCAACCCCATGTTGAGGGTCCTCTTCCCTTTGTCCTCGTCACGCATGCGCTTCCGGAGAAAAGTGTCTAAAAACAATGCCGTGGCGGGGAGCGACGGTTTGCTCCACCTCTGCGCCCCATACAGATCACCACCCGCAGGCCCACCGTGTCGATAATGCGCTTCGGATTTTATGGTTTTTTAATTTTTTTGCAGCTGAGAACACACCAAGGCAGCACACGCGCTTCTGATGCAACCCTGCAGCCCGTTACACACCCTTGAGGGCACAATAATACACGCGTGAAAAAAAACCGCAACACGCACCCCACGCCACCCAGCCCCCAACCTCACCTTCTCGCGTAAATTGGATTTTTGTTCCAGAGTTTAGAATAGAGAACAGGCAGCGCGTTGCATCCTCGAGAGGGAGGCTCAGCACATGAGAACCGACCCTGCTGCCCATTTCGTTAGATTTTTTTGTTGGAGTACGGTTGGGAAGGTTCACCCCCCACCGGGGTTTCGCCTTCCCCACCAGACGTGGATGCACCACACACACAACGCGACGTTGGTTTTGCAGTCGTGTGGAATGGGCCCACTAAAGCACCCTTCCCAACCCCCCCCCCCCCAACACCCCCTCCGCCTTGATGCGAAACCGGCAATCAGACACACGACAAAACCCGAATGTGCAGGGCCGCAGCGAGCGAACTCTGGTACACCCACACCACCTCCACTGTGTGACACACAAACACACGTGAATATTCTTATATTACTTTAGATCACACTGAGCACCTTGCTCTTGGTGTGATCCCCACTGTCAGCAAGGAGGCACACACACAACAAACACACACACCCCGAGTGGGGTCTCCGCTGTGACGTAGAGACGGGCGGGGGTGGGCTATGATCCGCGCAGGATCTCCCCACACAAAACGTGGTCACCACACACACACACGGAGTGGACATAGCACCTTCATCTGAAGCACCCTCTCCTGCTCTTCGATGGCATCACTACTGCGTACACCCCACTTGGCTGCACAGCCGACATCAGGCAGAGGTCTTCAGCGGCCTGCGTGTGACACGCCCATCCGAGCCGGAGGAGATCAGGTAGTCCCCGACGTACTGCAGGCACGACACCCCCATCTTGGTTGTGCTCGACTCAAAGGAGAAGTTCATCTTCGAACGCGGGTGTGCCCCTTCGTAGGTGTAGAACGGCTTCAGGCCCTTGCTCGGATGCAGCAGCATGATGTCCCCGTCGGACGTCCCCAGCGCGCAGAGGTCGTGATCCGGATGCACCGCAACGGAGTAGATCGACCTGTCGTGGATCCGCGAGTGGTAGACGGGGAAGCGCATGTTCCGCAGATCGAACAGGCAGACCTCGCCCCGCTTCCCGCAGATGAGGATGTCGTGCCGCGCGGAGATGTGCACCATGCAGGTCGCCTTCATGTCGACGGGCAGCGCCGCAGACCCAACCCCCGGGTGGGACCCCTTCCGCAGGTAGAGCAGGTCGTGGATCAGCATGTTGTGCTGCGAGTTCTTCGTCCCCCCCACCGTCGCCATGATGGACCCCTCATCCAGGAACAGCAGATCCGACGTCGTCTCCTTATGAGGCTGCGCCTGCACCACCAGGGAGGAGGTGCTGAGCGACTCCGCCTCCACACGCCAGATGTTGACATCCCCGCGGAGATCCGCCGCAGCCAGCAGGGAGCCGTTGTGCGAAAACCCCACCTTGTTGATGGTGCAGTCCTTCAGAGAGGAGGACCCTTTGAAGCTCCGCACCGGGGCAGCCCCGCCGCAGCCGAACAGCGACACGCCCTCTGCGCCTGCCGCAGCGTACAGCGGGTGGGTCGGGTGGGGGCACAGCACCTTCTTCACCTCGTCATCCCGGATGGGCACGAAGTTGACGGACTGCAGCGAGGAGGCGGAGATGCTCGCATCCGTCTCCCGGTAGACATCCGTCACCTCCTCCCCCGTGGAGCGCGACATCCCGAAGGGGTGCAGGGAGGCGGTGATCCCGCCGGATTTCTTCGACACGCCTGCCCCGTTGAAGACGACCGGCCCGTCCTGCCTGCCGTAGTTCCGGAGGCCCATTTCTGTCAACCCCTTCTGGTGGGACACCACGAGGTTCCGCGAGGCAACCCCGCAGCAGAAGGAGTATACCACTCCCTTCTTCGCGCGGAACAGATCCACGGTCTGCGCGGCAGAGGGGCAGGGCAGCTCGTTGGAGGTGAAGATATCCGCAAGGGTTGGCTCCGCGAGATTCCCCTCCGTCGAATCGTGCGACCGCGGCGAGGTGGCAGACGTCGCAAGCAGAAAGGGGTTCCACACGAGACCCCCGCCACCACCACCACCACCACCCCCTCCCGCCGCAGGCGGCGGGGGCGAGCTCCCCCCGTGGGGCAATGAATCCCCTGAAGTGGTTGCAGGCAGATACGGCGCAGGGCTGAGCTCTTCCGGCACAGGCGTGAAGATGTCCCTCACGGAGGGTGCAGCGGGGGGTGCCCCACAGGCGGGCCGGGTGAAGTCCCTCACGCAGGCCTCGTCGAAGAGGAGGGTGTGGTGGGGGTGAGTTGCGTTGGCCTCGCCGGCGTCGGGGGAGGACCGCGCGGCGGCGACCGCCTCGACGATCTCGAGGAGCGCCCTGTTGTGGGGCACCATCTGCTTGAGGGCGTAGACCCAGCTGGAGGAGAAGAGGCTGTCAGCCACGGCGCGGGCGGCATGCGCCGCGACGGCGCACGCCCCGCCGCAACTCCCGGGCGGGGGCGGCGTCGCGCGGCCCTCGGGGTGCGCGTCTGCGGGGGGTGGTGGCGCAGCCGCCGCCTTCGCCTCCCCCTTCCACTTCGCCCGGAGCCCCCCCACCTTCGCCGTGGCTGCGGGCGGCGGGGAGACCGGAGGCGCAGCGCCTTTCGGAGCTGCCGCGGCGCCCCCCTCAGGGGGTGCGACGAAGAGCGCCGCGAGGATCGCGTCGAGCTTCGCAATGTGGTAGGCCTCGTCCCCCAGGATCTTCGCCAGGCTCCACCGGGGCTGCTGCTGCTGCTGCTGCTGCTGCTGGGGGTTCTGATGGGGCAGCACCCCCGGCACCTCGCTGCTGCCGCAGCGGATCAGGCTGCTGGATGCCCACGCGTCGGAGTGTGCCGGGGCTGTGTGGGGATCCCTCCCGGCAACTCCTGCTGCGCCGCAGAGGTGCGCCACCCCCAGGCTGTGCGGGGCGTGTGCGACTGTGCCATGCATCTGGACGACGAATATCCGCTCCGCTGCCGCAAGGGTGGAGGCCAGGAGTGCCTGTGACGAGGGGGCGGGGCGGTGCGGTGCGCCGCCTCCCGGCGCTGCCGCGCCGCGGTGCGCCTCGACGCCGAAGACGAGGTTGCGCAGGTGGAGGAGCAGGAGGAGCGACATCCACCCGCGCAGGCGCTGCAGCCCCGCCCTGTCGGTCCCGGAGAGCTGTGGCGTCTTCTCCTCCGCATCGGCATACATCAGCTCGTCGCGGGCGTCGGACCAGTCGGAGATGCAGCGGTCCTCTACCTTCTCGCGGTGGCGGAGTGTCTCCGCGAGGAATTTGATGAACAGCGGCACCACCTCGGCGTAGCCCGGCTGGGCGTGGGGCGTGGGGGCGCCGGCCCTGCTGGAGGTGCTGGATTCGGCGAAGGCGCCGCCGCGGTGTGGGAGGGACGCCGCGCCGCCTGCGAACCGCTGGAGGCTGCCCAGCGCAGCGGCGAGGAGCCCCATGTTGCGGCCCTTCCAGCCCTCCGCGAGGATGGACGCCGTGGCGGCCCAGAGGGGCAGCGCCCAGGCGGGGGTGGCGCAGCCGGAGGTGATGACAGCCACGCAGCACAGCTCCCTGCAGCCGAGGCTGTGGCTGGCGCCGGCGCCGCCGGTGAGGGCGAGGGTGCCGACCTCGCCTGCTGCGGCCTGGAGGGTCTGCTCGAGGCTGGGGGGGACGTCGAGGGTGGTGCAGGCGCAGCCCTTGCCCCAGGCGCCGAAGCCGTTGTTCGCCGCGGCGTGGTGGAGGATGGCGTGCGCCAGGGAGTTGGGCGCGTCACGGGGGACTGCGGCGGCAACCCGCCCCAGAAACCCGCGGCACCGCGCGGTGTGGTCCTCCGTGTGGTCCTCGGTGGGTTCAGGGAGGAGGTGCGTCTCGTGGAGCAGCTTGCGGGTGTACTTCGCGAAGCTGTGCAGGGCAGGGAGGTACTTCTGCTCGACGAAGTCCTGCGAGAAAGCCGACGCGGCGTCGGCGGTGTCCGGCAGGCTGAACAGGTCGTGCGGCAGCCGCTGCGAGAGGTACGCCGAGAGGGTCATCAGGCTGCTCCGCAGGAGGGTCACCGCCAGGTCGAACCGCAGCGAATCCAGCGACGGCTCGTGCAGCACCCCCACGTCGTGGAACCCCTCGTCGTCGTCATCCTCCTCCTCCTCCGTGCTGCCGCCCGCCGCAGGCGCGGCTGGCGCCGCACCCATGCCCCCGAAGATGCCACCGTCGAACGTCATCTCGCCCGTCTCCACAGCCTTCTGCTGTGCCAGAAGGGCCTTCTCCTTCCTGCGGGCGTCGCGCAGTGCCCCAGAGGTGCGATCCTGCATGTTCTGGTCGCATGCCTCCTGCAGTGCTTTGTAGTAGTGTTTCGCCAGCACGGCACGCCCGTGGTGGAGGTGGAGCCGAACCACATCGAAGAGTGCGGCGGAGCGGCGTGAGGCAGGGAAGACGACCCCGGCGGACACCTTCAGCTGCGGGAGGGATGTGATCCTGTCGAGCAGCTCGCAGATCCTGGGGTACACCGCAGCCCTGACGGTGCGGATCCACCCGAAGGACTCCCGGTAGAACCCGAGCTTCCAGTCGCAGAAGTGGGAGAGGAAGGGCACAAAGGGGTCCCCCTTGGAGGTGATGCGGTTGATATCCGACGCGTCGGCGGTGCCGGCGTCGGCCCCCTCGGCATCGGCGGGTGTGGGGGATTGGAGGGCATCGCTGCGCATGATGTCCACCTTGCCCTTCAGCTTCGTGAGGAAGGCCTTCAGCAGCGGGCCCACCAAAGGGGACCCGTCGACCAGCCTGAGGATGGTGTAGGACACAACCCAGTCGCCGAGACGCTCCAACACAATCTGCGCCGCATCCTCACACCTGCCAGCGAGGATGAAGAAGGCAGCCCCGAAGAGGAAGTTCCCCTTGCTAAGAGAGGCGAGGGCGTTTTTCGATGCGGCCTGCTTGTGCTTGTCCTCCGAGAAGTCCCGGTTGAAGAAGTCGCTCAGGCGCTTCTCCGCGACGAGCTTGAAGAGGGCGACCAGCACGTTGCGCTTCCCCAGAGCTGTGTAGAGCAGGGCAGCCTCGCGGGGGTCCTTCTTCGCCTGGAACTGGCTGTTCGCCATCTTCTCGCAGAGGTCCCGCAGGGCTGCGTTGCTCTTCAGCCACAGGGGGATGCGGAGGCTGAGGAAGGTCTCGAAGGTGAACTGCTTGGGGCCGACGTAGATCTTGTTGACAATCACATCGAGGAGAGCGTCAGTGCAGTCGGAGTGTGCAGCCCATAGGACGGCAGGCCAGGACAGCTTCGGCACCGGCTTCCCGGGGCCCGAGGGTTTGTTCCGCCGGATCTCGTGGATGACGCGGAGGGCGCCTTCGTCAAACGCCTCGCCGTCGGCAGCGCGCGTCTTCTCTATCCCGATCAGCGAGAGCAGCTGCATCGACTGCGACTGCGGCATCCCCGGGAGCTGCGCCTTCGACAGCAGGTCCGCGATGTCCTCCGTGTCACACCCGAACCCCTCCTCCAGGCTGCGGTGCGGCACCCCCTCCGCAGCACCGCTGGACAGGTCGCGCTCCGCCCGCTCCGCCTCGGCACCCACAACACCCACCATCTGCTCGTACGTCGTACCCTTGAGGCTGCTGCTGCCGACCTCACTGCTCTCCGTCACGACGAGCGCCTCTTTGAAGGTCATGAGGAACTCATCGTCGTACAGAATCAGCGCCTCGGCAGGCACGATGCTGCTGGAGATCGCATCGATGCACCCTGTGGGGTTGATCGACGAGTCGATGCAGGGCACCCCCGACGGGGTGGCGAGGGTGCGCCGCGCGGGCAGCGCGAGCGCGCGGCGTATGGATGCCTGCAGCATGAACAGCGCGAGGGACGCGCGGGAGGAGTCGCGCGGCGACTCGAGGAAGAAGGACACCACGTCGGGGTGGCACCCCGGCAGGACGGCGGGGGCGGGCACCGCAGCCTCGCCGCCGTGGCGCCGCTCCATCGGGGCCACGGTGTGGAAAAACCCCTTCCGTGCTGCGAGCATCCGCCTCCCAGAAGTGACACCCCCCGTGAACACGCCTGTCGGCGCATGCGAAGGCGCCGCATGGTGGTTGAGGTTGTGGTGCCCGTGGTGCTGCCCCCCAGGCACGGGGCGTGCTTCGAACCTGCCGACATCCGTCAGCTCCCGCGCCACGGCGAACCCGCCGGCCTCCCTCGCCGCGGTGAACCGCTGCAGCAGCGCGTTGTAGAAAGACACCTGGTGCCACTGCGACACGCCCCGCTGCTGCCGCGCCCCCGCCCCGCTCCGCGCCACCGACCCGCGGAACACACGGGACCCCTCCCGCAGCAGGGGGCTGAGCTGCTGCTGCTGCGCCCACCGCGCCCCGCCCCGCCTCCCCCCTCCGGCAGTCGGCGTCGACGCAAACGACGCCCCACGCGCCTGCGACGCCAGCTCGCTCCTCCCTGCCGAGGCAGGCGGGTCCGCCCTGTCATCACCACCGCCCGTCGTCGCCACACGGGAGAGCACTGCGAAGAAGCGAGCCCCCCCAAAGGGCTGCCCCCCGGACCCCACGCTGGAGGCCCCATCGCCATCGCCGAACGACGCGATGCGAACCCTGCGGTACTCCGACAGCTCCACGATCTCCTCGCTGTGGATCTCGCGGGGCCCCTCCTCCGGGCCCTCCCCGGCAGCCCCCGCGTCGATGCGGTGCAGCGCGGGGCACACCACCTTGCTCATCGGCAGGGCAACCGGGGCCGAGCTGTCCCCAACCTGCAGACACAGCCCCCCGCTGTTGCTGACGGCGGGGTTCAGCGCGATGCGCTGGAGCGACAGGGTGACAGTCTCCACCCCGCCGGCAGCACCCCCCTGCCCCCCCTCGCCGTGGCTCGACGACACCGCGCGGAGGAAGCCAGTCTCATGCGGCAGGGCGATGAGCTCCTCCAGCGCCTGGGAGTGTGGTGCGGCAGCAGCCGCAGTGTCTGTCGGAGTGGTGGCGGTGACGGCGGAGCCCACGCCGATTGCGGCGGTGCCCAGGCGTGTCGCGGTGACAGCGGGTGTGGGGGAGTTGGTGTTGGCTGCGAGGAGCACCGATGTGGCAGGGGTGGCGGCGGCGGCAGAGCTGCGCCCCCCCGACACGCGGACACCGTATGCGAGGAGGATGATGCCTGCGTCCCCCGGGCAGGGGGTGGCGGCGAAGAAGCGGGCGAGGTGTGGGAGGCGTGCGGCGGTGGTGGCAGTGGTGGCAGTGGCTGCGGGAGCGAACAGCGGGATGCAGCACAGCGGGTCCGCCTCCCCCGCAGGGGTGAGGGTGTAGGCCGCGACGCCGCCGTCGGCGTGGCAGCACAGCAGCACCGCGGAGGCGCCGCCCAGCGGCACCGGCACCACCTGGAGGGACACCACCGTTCTGGCGGCTGCATGTGCCTCGCGTGCCCACTGCTTCCTGGTGGCGGGGTCTGCCTCTTCAGCAGGCGCAGCGGTGGCGGCGGGTGGTGCCGGAGTGGTGTCCTGAGGCGGTGCTGCCTCAGCGGGTGTCGGCTCCGTGGCGTCCTCGCCTGTGCTGCCCTGCTGTGCGGCCTTCTTTGCGGCAATGAGGTGGGCGTATCTGTGGAGGGGGGGTGTGGGTGGGTTGAGGAGGTGGTAGCATGGCTTTGAGGTGGGGATGACGCGGATGAGGTGAGCATCCGTGGCACACCTCCCTGGGGGTGGTTGGGGGGTGTCGTGAGGAGCACAAAGGGGTGCAGATTGTGGAAGGGGGGGTGAAGGGAATTGATAGGCCCAATGTTGAAGTTGTGATGGGTAAGGGTGTAATATGCTACCAGTTGGTTGGGTGTGGCTCGTCGGATGGGAGCATCGCAGCAGCGTTCATCATGGAGAGCGCGAGTCGGAAGAAGCGGAAGGGGCAGAGGCATATTTCCTGGGAAAGCCTGCAAGGGCCTCCGCCACACGCCCTGCTGCAGCTGTACAAGATGAGGAAGTTCGCTGGAGATTGAAGGGAGGAGAGACACGTATGCCACGTAGGTGTGCCCTTGATCCCTCCTCACAGGTGGAACGCTCCCGACAGCGGCTTCGTGACATGGAAGGCAATCCGCCACCTGTGCCCTACACAGTTGCGGACGAAAACTGAGATGACGGTCCCCGAGCTGCAGCTGAGCTGCAGCTGAGCGCCCTTCTGCCTGTCGGCTGAGGAGTGGCAGGCATATCTCGTCGCCGCGGAGGCCGAATGGGAGAAGGGGGAGAAGGAGAAGAAGGGGGCCGAGCTTCTGGGGGGACAGCCTGGCCATTCAAACCGGGAGTTGTTTCGTCGCCGCATTGCGACACTGGATGTGGGGCCGAATGGGACATCAGGGCCACTTCGCCACGACAAAACACATACTTTGCGCGGAGCGCCGCTTTTGCGTCCACTGGCTCGTCTTGCGGGGGTGCTTCGGGAGACGGTGCCGGCTGTGCAGCAGGAACGTCAGGTGTGTCAGGGGTGTCGGCACCCTGCTGCGCTGCCTTCTTCTTGGCGAGGAGGTGCGCATACCTGCAGAAGGGGGGAGAGGTAGATGTGCACACGGCCGCTGCACACACATCCTTTTGCAGGAGTGCAGAGCACACCGAACACCTGCTCCTGATATGCAACCCCAACACACCCAGCTTTTTGCACAACACAAGTCGCACCGAGTGAGCCTCTGCTGCTACCCCCCCACTGCCCCACAACACTATTTATTCTGCAGCACCACCCCACCCCACCCACACCAGCTCATTGCCCCCCCACCCCACCCCACCCCACCCTTTGCCACACAACATACTTATCCATCGCCGCCTGCTTCCCTGCAGAGGCAGGTGCAGCAGCAGCAGGAGCACCTGCCCCAAGCCCGATGCCTGGCCGCAGCCCACCGCCGAACCCCCCTGTGAGCTCTGCCTGCTCCTTCGCCTTCGCCTCCTCCCGCTCCTTCTGCCGCAGCGCCACGCGCGCCGCATGCTCTGCCGCGGGATCAGCAACGGCCGCCACGGGTGTGGGGTAGACCACAGGCCCCCGCTTGCTGACATCGAACAGAGACAGCAGGTCCACACCGCCCTGCTCCCCCTCTGCGGGCGGCAGGAACACCGCACTCACGGCCGCGGTGTACGCGCCGGGGAACGGGGGCACCACCTGCGGGCACTCCACCGGCACGCCGAACCCCACACCCGACGTGGCCTGCCTCAGCTCCACCGCAAACATGATGTCCCTGTCCGCCCGCTCCACAGGGCTCCCCTCCCCGCTGAGCCCCTTAGCGGCAAGCAGGATCTTCGTCACGCAGTACAGCACAGGGGCCTCGGGGTGCCACGCCACCTTCAGCGACCCGATGGTGAACTTCACCTTCACCCTGCTCGCCGAGCGGTGGATCTGGGCGTTCTTCCTCACACACCCCGAGACGTAGCCATGCAGGTCGAAGCTGCACAGCAGCGTGGAGGCGGGGGTGGGGTGCGCCGCCACAGAGGCAGACGAGAGGGCCGGAGCCCCGGTGTCGCCTGCAGACCAGAACTCGATGGACTGCATGTCGCCGCGGGTGACGCACAGCAGGTCGCGCGAGGCGTGCAGCTCCATGCCTTTGATGGACCCGCCGTTAGCCCGCGCATAGGCGGCAGCCCGCCCCTCCCCGGTGTGCAGCGAGGCGTCGGAATCCGTCGCCGACACAAAGCTCAGCGAGGCATGCCCTGCGGCAGACAGGCCAACCCTGCAGCACAGCAGGCGCTCCGACTCGGGGTCTCCCACGAGCTCTGCCGAGGCGGCGGGTGTCCCGCCGCCACCCCCCTGCACGGTGTGCACAGAGGAGGTGACGCCGCGGCGTGGCAGGGCGCACAGCCCGTGCAGCCGCATCACGTCGATCGCCCCGCCCAACTTCATCACCAGGCACGGCTCCGCTGGGGAGGAGAACAGCGCGCCGCTCAGCAGCCGCGACACGTCGGGCAGCGGGGGCGTGCAGTGCGACACGTGGATGTGGTGCACCCCGTTCATCCCGAAGGGGGCCCCGGGGGGCTCCTCCCCCGGCGGGGCACCGTTCACCCCGGGGACCAGGGCGGTGCTCTGGTCGGCAAGCCACGACACGACTGTCCCTGGGGCACGGGACACGCCGTGCACCAGCAGGTAGTGGTGGTCCACAGAGGACTCACCCCACACCCGGATTGCGCCGTCAAACCCGATGGTTGCGATGGCGTTCCCGCTGGGGGTGGACCCCGGGTAGAACTCGAAGGATCGGAGGGATCCCTCAGCCCCGCAGCGCAGATAGCTCGCCTGCACAATCTTGAAGTCGGAGAGGGGGCGCGTGGGCTGCTGCTGCGCCGCAGGCGCCAGCGCAGGGTCCTCCTCTCCCTCCCGCGTGCGGGTGGCGAGGTAGAGCACGACCAGCATGGAGGACTGCGGGCAGCACACTGCGAGCTGGCACCCCACGGCACTCCAGGCGATGGAGGAGACCCCCCCCGCAAGCACCCCGGTCTGCGGGGCGTGGGGCTGCTGCGCCTGCTGACGCCCCTCCACCTCGGAGGCGCAGAGGGCAGGGCAGAAGGTGAGGGGTCGTTTCAACTCCAGGGCGGCGTGGTTGGTGCAGAAGAAGAGGAGCCCCGCAGTGGTGACCACAGCGAGGCCATGGAGAGAGTAGTCGATTCCCGCAATGGCACCGGGGGTGCGTGTGGAGGCGCGGGCTTCGAAGTGGATGCCGCTCTGCTTCGGGTATGCTTCGGAGGAATTGTCTGTGTCGTGTGCCCCCTCGGGCTGCGCGCACCTCACATATCGGAGGACCGTGTCATCGCGGGCGCAGATGAGGGTGGTGTCCCCCACCCACACAGCCTTGCTGATCAGCCCGCTCTGGAAGCAACCCACAAGCGTGTTGCCGTGGTAGATCACGAGGTAGCCGGATCGGAGCCCCACCGCCGTGAGATGCTCGCCTTGGTGCACCGTCGCGGCGACCGCATTCTCATGGGCAGGCCCGGCGCTGGGGAACAGAGTCATGCTGGGGGGGTGGCGGGGGGTGGGTGCGTCTCGTCACCCAGCCACCTCACGGCCCGACAAGGAAGCCCGCTCTTCCCCCCCTGGCCCGCCCCCCCTGCACCGCGCACTCAAGCTCCCAGTCAGCCCCCCCAGGCACCCACTCTGCTCAAGGAAGCAGGGGGGTGGGGTGTGGGGGGTGCCTGTTGGTGTGTGTGTGTGTGTTGGGGGGCGTCAGGCGAGGGAGGTGGCACGGTGTGACTTTGTTCGAGGGCGGTTCAGGGGAGGTTTAGGGTTTGGGGGGGCTGGGGTCCACATATACTGCAACCGTGTTTCAAACCTGGCAATCTCGTTTTGAGCGTGGCGGGGGCGGCGAGCCGCATCCGGCAGCTCACATAGCTCAAGAGTGCATGCAACAGATCACGGAGAGGGCTGGCCTGTTCACTCCAGTGTACATAATTTGCACATCACAGGGAGGGGGCAGTGCCTCGCCTGTGGCGCAGCACTGTGGTGGTGGCTTTGGTGGCTGTGCTTGCAGCGCGTGCTCCAGGGACACGGGTGGCTCAGGGCCTGCAGAGCAGACACAAAGGCTTCTGTGATATAACTGTGGTGGGACTGTGGTGTGTGGTCGCACCGAATGCATTCTGGTGCTACACTCCACTGCCACACCCACGCACGTCAAGCGAACTCGGGTGGAAAAATAATGGCGTTGCAAAGTGCAAAAAAAAAAGGCTCCCATAGTCTAGTGGTTGAGCACACCTCCTTGTAGTGAGCGGTCGGGGGTTCGAACCCTACTTGCTGTCAAGGTCCTGGGTAAGACGTTAAACTGCCTGGGGGGGCCGTCCCCGGACCATGACGGGTGCCTGCACCAGGAGTCTAGCACGGCCGTGGTCCAGGGCATGACCGAAAACTGCTTGGGTACCGAGGCTCCCCAGACCAGGAAGGGTGGAGACACCTGGAGTCTAAATAGTCACACCACGTCAGGCCAGACCTTCGCATTGCACTCCGCGAAGACTGCCACACAGCCGCGGGGCAGGTGTGCAGCCTGTGGAAAACCTCGTACAGAAAAGGGTCGGCGACCGCCCGCCCCCAGTCTGAGAGGCATCAGCCGAATCTCGGTGGAGGCGGGCACAAAACAAAAGGGAGAGTCGTCACTGTGCATATCAGCACGGTCCCGCCCTCTGTGCCAGACCAACACACCACCAAAGGAAAAGAGGAAGAGGCGACGTAAGGCAATGCCTCCGTGCGGCCAGGAGAACACGAAATAGCGACCCCCTCAACGGGGAATGCTACGAGCACGGCCAAAAATCGTTCAAATCGTTCAAAGTGTCTGCTGGCGCTTTGGTAGGAGAAGGTCAGGCACCTGGATTACCTACCTCTCCAGCCCATAGCGCACACCACCCCGCTTCGGAACCCCTCCCCGCAACACACAGTCGCATGCTATAGGGATCTGCGAGCCCCCGAAGTCGTGATGGCCGCTCCTGCACCCCCGTGCTTATGTCGACGACAACATCGCGCGCAACGGGATAAGAAAGCAACGACAAAGACAAAGTGAAAAAGGGGAAGAGAAAGGCAAAGGTAACAAAAGATGAAGAAGGCGATGAGTTTGGGTATGAGACCTCAAGAACGAGACGGCCAGAAAACAAAATGGGGAGGCATGGGGGGGGGGGGGGGGGGGCTTCGCCCGGAAGTGCAGATGGGTGAGTTGCCTCAAGAAATAGAAGGTCGGCACAGAGCGAAGGCCCCCAGGTGGGGAGCATCGACATCGGGAAGGCGGTCTGCAACAGGGCACCCACGCGATATGTCGCCGTTGGGGAGTCGGGCCCTGCAGAAACCCCCACCAGGGAACAGGGGGGGGGGCCGCCAGACACACAGCAATCCCGGGAAAGGCAAACACAAGGGCAAGTGGGGGATACAGAGCGGGGGCAGTGAGAGGGAGATGCATTAAACCCGGGTGCCGTGCCGTGTCAGGGGGGGGAGCCCTTCGTGGAGTGTGGTGTCCCGAGGGGATGGTAGTTGTTTTCGCCCATGAAATTCCACGAAGGTAACAGGCGGCAGCAGGCGGAAGAGAGGGGTCCGGAGAGAGGGGAGAGGGGAGAGAGTCACACACTCGCGGTGCTTGCGAGGGTGAAGGGGGGGGTGGGGGCAGCCAACCCCGGCCCTGAATCAGGGAGCGGGGTGGGGGGCTGCACACATCACACGTCACATTAGAACGTAGTAGAAGTGATGCAATGAGGGGGGGGGGGGCGCAGAGAAAGAGAGAGAGAGAGAGAGAGAGGGAGGGAGCGTCGTGGTTTTAGTGTGTGTGCGTCCCGTCAACATCGCTTTGGCCTTGTCCGGCTCTTGTGACGCTTCCGGGGCACGCACACATCATGATGGCGTATTCTGCAGCCGTGATGGCAGCGCCTGAACCCACCAGACTGTTTGCCCAAATTGGTGGTATTGTAACACCCCAAATTCTATTGTGTTGGGACACGCCTACCCGCCTGGCACCTGCAAAGGGGTGGCCAAAAGAGGCGGGTGGCGTCGGGTTCGTGGACTGAGCGTGTACAGCAACAAGCGAAGAAGGGCAGGGAGGCCGGTAACGGGAAGGAAAGGCTGTCAGCAAAGGAAAGGAGGGGAAGGCAAGATGGATCCGGTTTGTAATACAGAGAGAGAAGAATATTGCACTGCATCAGCATCTTCATCTTCATCTTCATCATTGTCAGCACAGCAGCTGCAGCTCGTCAACCCAAACAGGCACGGTGCGACGAGGAGACACCTCGACACGGCTGATGGTATCGAACCCGCGCGGCAACGACACAGAACCCGCCGCGCGGCCGTCAACTTGGATGAAGAAGCGGCGCTGCTGCCAGTCAAAGGGGACCACAATGTGCTGGAACGCAGAGGCGGGCACTGCGACACCCACGTTGACATTCGAGCCGCCTGGTGCGTAGAAGGTGAGGCTCAGCTGCGCCTGGCCCGACAGCGCCTTGCCGTGCACGCTCACGGCACGTGGCTGTGTCTGTGCCACCTCCAACACCAGCGGCACACCCGGCCCCGTCAGCTCCAGCGACCCAGCCCCAGAGACACGCACCGCCCTGCTGATACGCACCGCGGGTCCTGCGGTCGATGGCAGCTCCCGCTCCGAATCGAACCCAAACGACTGCACGCTGCACGCCTGGTTTGTGGGCGACTGCGACACCGGCGGCGCCGGGGACACAGGCACAGACACAGGTGCAGGCGTGAGTGGAGCTGTGGGAGGCTGACCTGTCCGTTCCGGCGCAGATGTTGCCGGCACAGCGGTCTTCGTCTCCGTCTTCTCGCACAGCAGCTGCAGCTCGTCAACCCAAACAGGCACGTTGCCACTCGCCGACACCTCGACACGGCTGATGGTATCGAACCCGCGCGGCAACGACCCAGAGCCCGCCGCGCGGCCGTCAACTTGGATGAAGAAGCGGCGCTGCTGCCAGTCGAAGGGGATGACAAGGTGTTCGAACGCAGAGGCGGGCACTGCGACACCCACGTTGACATTCGAGCCGCCTGGTGCGTAGAAGGTCAGGCTCAGCTGCGCCTCGCCCAACAGCGCCCTGGCGTGCACGCTCACGGCACGTGGCTGTGTCTGTGCCACCTCCAACACCAGCGGCACACCCGGTGCCGTCAGCGCCAGCGCCGCAGCCCCAGAGACACGGAAGATCTTGTCGATGTGCGCCCCGCGCCCTGCGGTCGATGGCAGTTCCCGCTCCGAATCGAACCCAAATGACTGCACGCTGCACGCCTCGTTTGTGGGCGACTGCGACACCGTCGGCGCCGGGGACACAGGCACAGACACAGGTACAGGCGTGAGTGGAGCTGTGGGAGGCGCACCTGTCCGTTCCGGCGCAGATGTTGCCGGCACAGCGGTCTTCGTCTCCGTCTTCTCGCACAGCAGCTGCAGCTCGTCAACCCAAACAGGCACGTTGCCACTCGCCGACACCTCGACACGGCGGATGGTATCGAACCCACGCGGCAACGACCCAGAGCCCGCCGCGCGGCCGTCAACTTGGATGAAGAAGCGGCGCTGCTGCCAGTCGAAGGGGATGACAAGGTGCTGGAACGCAGAGGCGGGCACTGCGACACCCACGTTGACATTCGAGCCGCCTGGTGCGTAGAAGGTGAGGCTCAGCTGCGCCTGGCCCGACAGCGCCTTGCCGTGCACGCTCACGGCACGTGGCTGTGTCTGTGCCACCTCCAACACCAGCGGCACACCCGGCCCCGTCAGCACCAGCGACCCAGCCCCAGAGACACGCACCGCCCTGCTGATACGCACCGCGGGTCCTGCGGTCGATGGCAGCTCCCGCTCCGAATCGAACCCAAACGACTGCACGCTGCACGCCTGGTTTGTGGGCGACTGCGACGCTGGTGTCGCGGTAGGAGTTGCGGGCGCGTCTGTCGGGGCCAGTGTATCGGTCCCGCACGTAAACCGCCCTGTGCAGCCCAGGCCGTCGAAAGTGTCCTTCGGAAAAGTCACCCACCCAGCAGGGATGGATGTGAACCCCTCGGGCTGCGGGGACGCCTCCTGTGCTTCCCGCCGGATGGTCAGGTCCCGCAGCCACGGCTGCCGCATCTGCGGGGCACCAATGCGGTCCATGACCGTGCCAGACGCGTCGTCGACCAGCGCCACCGTGTCGTCCCCGTTGAACCTCAAACGCCTCGACTCCTGGAACAGCCCCGCCCGTGCGCGCGCAAACCTCTTCATCTCCATGCTGGAGCGCGGGTGCACCAGCACGAGGGCAGCACCCGGCTGCAGCGTGCCCTGGAGGGCGATCCCTCTGGCACGCCCTGCGATGTACACGCGGTAGTCGGTCTGCCCGAAGTGCACGGGCTGCGTCCCGGTGTTCGAGATTTCGACTGCCTTGTTGCGGCGCGACCCCTCGACGTACTCCGTGAACACCAGCGTGTGCTGCACAGGGGGCGCAGGCGTGGTGGGCACCGGCACGGGGCCTGCCCCGCCTGACGCCGCGCTGATCTCCTCCTTACGCTTCCCAGCCTGTGCCGGCAGGGCCAGGGCACACCACACCGCTACTACTACACACACCCGCATTGCAGGACGTCGCGAGGTGGGTGGCACAATCTGTGTAGAGACCTGTGTGTGTGTGTGTGCGGGGTGTTTGGCAGGCTCTGGACTGTGATGTCATTGGATAGCCCCCGGCGGGGAACGGTGTGGGAGCAGCACAAAAAAAGCGTGCAGCGGAGGCACAGGGAAAGGGGATGACAGCCGGGACAGGCACACCCCAGCAGCACCCGACGTTGGAACCGATCACACTTGGTGCATCCGGGGTTACCCACAGCCTGAAAGGGGAGAGCACCTCGTGGCGAGCACGGTACCACCTGGGCCCATGCAACTGGGTCCCCTGAGTGTGCTGCTGGGGCGGACCCACACAGAGCATGGGCATGCGGGTGGGTGTGGGTGCGGGGGAGGAGGTGCCTTGTCACTCCGGCGATGGTTTGTCATCTTGATGACCAACTGTTGGCGTGCAAAGACGAACAGCATTCCCGTACAGTCTCTCTCTGGCAGAAGGCATTGTGTTCCCGCAGGGCCTCGACACAGATAGCCTACACTATGCCACAGACGAGTAGTTTAGGAGGCTCAATCGATCCGAAACTCGTTCTGCCGCGTTTAGACAGTTCCTGGGCTTGCGCGCCGGTCGTGCCAGAGATCGAGGCACACTGCACACCCCTGAACCACACTGGTTGCAGGCAACGCGCAGCGCGCACACCTCCAGCCCGCAGCAGGGCCACGTGTCACCTTGTGCGGGCCACATGTGACGTCCTGACAAACGACACTTCTCCCGTTGAGTGTGGCTAAACCTCCCCACCCGACCCGAACACCCTCACCCAACCCAACCCGCGTTTCTTTGTCCAGGGTGACACCTGCGCATGTCGCTCTCGACTGTGTTCCAGAAGCCCGTCGCCCCCCTGCCAAAGGCGTTGTCCAGCTTGTGCCACCTCGTTGCGTTCACCGCCCCTATTTCCTGAGGCTCTTCGTGCTGCTCCTACCCTTTCCGAGTTTCTGGAGCGGAGGTCGCGCCCCCCCACTCCCCCTCCCCCCCTCCCCCCCAGTGCGACATGTCGTATTTTGTTTTCTCTAAATTGTGTGGGGGGGGGGGGTGGAAGGGCTTCCCACTATCAAGTGAAATAAAGGGCGAAGGTGCATTCTGCGAGTTCACACACAGTCTCGCCATTTCTTTGTCTCCTCTTCGGGAAGTTGGGGTTGGTTGGCTTGAGTGAGGAGCAGTCGAAAGGGCATCGAGACTCCCGCTAGTTGAGACTCCCGAAAAGGGTTACCCTACCCCCGCTGGAGTACACCGTGCATGCAAAGCGGGTGACACTTTACACACCCGCGCTGAAGCAGTGTGCTGGAGATAAGTGTGGCGTCGCGCCCCAATTTTTTTGTTTTTTCTTGAAACTTCAGAGCAAAGGCCCCTCTGTCCCATCAGTTGTTTTGATTTTATTTGCATTTCGCGATCCAGCAAGAAAACAAATAAAAGAAAGGCTGCCGAATCGCCAGGACCAAAAAAATACCCAACCCAGACTCAGCATCTTATTATCGGGCGTTACATGGGGGGTATCTGAGGATGTTCTTTCTACGGCTGTATTTTTTTTCGCGCAACACACTCGGGACAAGAATGGTCCCTAACTTCACTTCCTCATTTGTTACTGGGCACACAGACAATACGCCCATTCGCGTGGAGGGGGGAAGAGGGCGTCTGTATTTTGTTTGCTTTGTTGCGGCGCGTCCGTGTGCCGTCCGCGCCCCCCTCGCTCTTTCTCTTTCCCACCCCACCCCACTGTGACCAGGCACAGTGTGGGCGGAAGGGGAGCGGCCAGTGCACATGGCTTAGCCCCTGATTTACACACACACACACACCCCTGCCCGTCCCCCCCACCTTTACCCCCTCCCGCCGGGTCTGGTGGGTGGGTGGGTGGGTGGGGCGTTATTCACCTCCGGAGAGCGGGTCTCACTCTCTACCCGGCGCCACTACCCCATCAGTGCTTCTTGCCTTTGCGGTTCTTACCGCCCTTCCCGCCCTTGCCACCCTTCCCCTTACCCTTGCCCTTGCCGCCACCCTCGTGCCTTTGGCGCTTCTCGGGCGCGCCGGAGTCGCCGGCGGAACGCTTGTGCCCGGAGCGCTTGGGCTTCGGGCGCCAGGAGAGGTGACCGACGGAGGCGAGGGCAAAGTGGGAGTACTGGTCCGCCAGCGGGCGGCACAGGTGGGAGATGTTCTCCAGCAGCGGGATGACGGTGCGCAGCTCCACCAGCAGCGCCTCGCGGCTCTCCGACTGCTCCACGCCGTTCAGCTTCTGGCGGGACTGGTTCATCTGCAGCACAACCTCCTGCGCCTTGTCGTGGATGAACTTGATACGGTCCTTGAAGGCCTTCTCCGCGTCCACCTCCTCCTTGCTCTTGATGCTGGCGGCAGCAGCCTCCTTCGCCTCGGCGGCGGTGGCCTTCACCTTGCAGCCGGCAAGCTCGGCGAACTTCTCGGCAGACTTCTTACCCAGCACGGTCACGGCGAACAGCAGGCACTCCGCGATGGCGAAGTCGATCTCCGGCGCGTCGGCACCCTCCTCCGGGCGCGGGGGCAGGGCCTGCAGGGTGACGGGGAAGAGGGCCACCAGCGCCGTGTCGGTGTGCTCCTGGGGGAGGCTGGGGAGCACCTCGCACAGGCGCTGCAGGATGCGCACGCGGTGCTCCTCGGTGGCGGCGGCGAAGGCCTCCGTGGGCACGACGCACTTCTCAATCAGCCACGCCCCGAAGCGCTTGTCTGCGACGCCTTCGGCTGTGAGGGGGGGCGGGGGTGGTGGCAGTATCAGAGAGAGGGGGAGCGAGGGGGGGCGGGCAGGGGTTGGCTCGGCGTTGGGTGCGTTTCAGGCAGGGACAGTGGGTGCTAATGAAAACCCGGTTTGCAAAACCGGTTTTTGCCAAAACCGGTTTTTCAAAAAATACTACGAGAAACACTTGGCCTCTATGCTGTGAGTGTTGCATTGGACGCTTCCACCTGTTGAACGGGCTCCACCTCTTGCACTTTGAAACCCCCCCCCCCATATTTTTTTTTGATTTGACAACTCCGGTTTGGTGTACCTCGATGAGCTTACCTTACCTTGTCGTCGGACACAACATATCATCGTTGTCCCAAACCCCGTAACCCACGTGAAGTGGATCATCTGAAGTGCAGAATGAGGTGGAGCAGGTGGAGCACGAAACATAAGTAAACCATAGCAAGAGAGGCCAGCAGCAGTCCCGAGTCCATCGCGTTCCTCGTAGCATTTCCCGTACCACACAGGTGTGTTATGTGCAAAATACTACGAGAAACACTTGGCCTCTATGCTGTGAGTGTTGCATTGGACGCTTCCACCCAGGACCCTTAGGACCCAAGGACTTAGGGACGCCGCGCGAACGGTCTACTATTGAAGTGATCAGGCTCCGTCGCCCATCGTATGCATCCCTCCGATGGTAATGTACCGCTTTCTACGTTGTCACGAGCACCTTGTACGGAAAACGATCGAACCTCACTCGCTGAGGGGATCCGCCTGCCTCGGCCGTGTGCCGCCGTCGTGTGGTCAGCCTCGTGATCCTTGGTGTGCCCTATCGACAACATGCCTGTCTCTCCAGTTGCCGCACCCGGCGAGAGAGTTGATGCGTCTCAACCCGGCGAAACTAAGGGGGCAAAGGTTGCACACAGCCCCGCCTGTGCTGCAACCACCCGCTCTTGGCTGACCCCCGACGTCTGGTGCGTTTCCCACTCCGGGTATTTGAATCCTCACCCTGTACCTCTTCAGGATCCTCCATCCCCTGGGGAACCCTTCCCCTCGAGGCTTCTTCACGTCTCCGACATATTGGTGTGTGCCCACATGACCCTTCTTCCTGACATCCTCGATGTCGTTTTGCACCCCGGGCGATGCACTGAGACGGCCGTATCCAGGTAGTCAGTGGCCATGCCCAGCCCCTCAGCGTGACAGTCCTCTGGTGCGCTCCCAGCACCACCACCGCGACGCTCGTGCATATTCAGCCACCATGACCCGGCAGCTCTCGCCTGGGGACAGGGCTCGGCGGATCGAGAAATCACAGTCTGAAACTCGCCTCCCAGCTCCTCCGCAGCAGTCTACTGTCCGGCCGTCTTAAACTCTCGCCCTTCGGGAGCCCGGCCAACACCCGGTGCTTTCCGGCGTGATCTCGATCGCTCTGTGGCTCTCTGTGTCCTCTCCGGTCTTCGCTGGCTGCGAGCGAGTTGCGGGGTGAAGCCCAACGCGCCTCTTCATGGCGCACTGGAGACGCTGCATGGAGTGCCCAGGGGTAGGTGTGAGAGGTGCCGGCCCTTCTGGGTGAAAGAGGGCGATCGCGCGCACTGTCGTCTCCTGAACTCCGCTCGAGCGGTGGACAACACGTTCCTGCGGCCCCCTTCCCACTGGGCTGATCCCCACTGTACCTGCCCCATCGCCCGCCTCGTAGACAGCGCATCAAACGGAGGCCCTGTGGCCCCACGTGGCGTCGATTCAGTGGTAACGCCCGGACTCAGTGTGGAGGGCGTATTTCCCGGTGCGTGAGGAAATTCGAGGCCCTGGAGGTGTGGGCATGCCAGAAGGATTCTCGGAGTCGCCTTCTTAATGAGAGAGGTGAGTCCCCGCGGACCGGAGCTTGTCGCACGCTGCAGTCGCTGTTCGGGCTTGTCGAGTAGGCTGCTGGGTACTCGGGAAGACTGGCTGACTGCCCCCCAACCTTGTGGAATGATCTCGGCCCGCTGCCATGGCTGCGGTTTCGGTGGACCCCCTCAGCGGCGGCACCGCTGACACAGGCGATGCGGACGCGTCTCTCAGTCGCTGCTTCTTTTGCTCCCCGAGCAGTGCAGCTTGGGAGAGCGTCTCGGCTGTGTTGGATACCTGATCTCTGTGTATGTCCCACGGCACCTCGCAGGTGTCCAGTCAGCAGCTCCCCTTCCCTACATGGAACTGTGAGGTCGTACGTCTCAACACCGGGCCACAGACGCCCGGAACTCCCCCTGACCCCTGTGAATAATGCAGGCTTGAATGTGTGTCCCCCGGCAGGGAGACTATGCTTCGACGGAGTATGCCCCGCTTGGGGCGTGTGCGGGCATCCGCTTGACGCCGGGGTGCGCGTAGTCGGCATTCGCGCAGATAAGCTGGGCACGACAGACGTGCCGGCTTCTCAGGGGCGTGTCCGGGGGCGTTGCATTGGTACACGAAAACTGTCGCCCTCGGAAAGCTCACGTCGCGTCACCGTGCTCGAGCTGGATCTGGCAGGCTGTGTGTGACAGGCCACCCTTCCGCCTTCAGGTGCCGTCGCTCGGGCAAAAAAGGTGTATTTCTCAATCAAGAGAGTATGCCCCTCACGATTGTGGCACGATTGTGTCTCCCCGGGTCAGGCTCGGTATTCCAGTCGAAAGCGTAAATGCCCCTCGGTACTGTGCTGGGCGGGGTTGTGTCTCGGTCAGGAGAGGAGGTGCCCCTCAGGCAAAATCCTGCGTCTCGCGGTCGGGAGTGAGTGCCCCTCGGCAGGAATGTGTCTCGGCCAGGTGTCCCTCAGGCAGGGAATGTAATGTCTCGGCCCGGTGTCCCTCGGGCATGAATGTGCGTCTTGGCCAGGTGCCCCTCAGGCAGGGTGCCCCGTAGGCGGAAGTGTATGTCGCGGCCAGATGCCCCTCAGGCAGGGTGCCCCGTAGGCGGAAATGTATGTCTTGACCAGGTGCCCCTCGGGCAGGGTGCCTCGTAGGCGGAAGTGTATGTCTTGGCCAGGTGCCCCTCGGGCAGGGTGCCTCGTAGGCGGAAGTGTCTGTCTTGGCCAGGTGCCCCTCGGGCAGGGTGCCTCGTAGGCGGAAGTGTATGTCTTGGCCAGGTGCCCCTCGGGCAGGGTGCCTCGTAGGCAGAGGTGTCTGTCTTGGCCAGGTGCCCCTCGGGCAGGGTGCCCCGTAGGCGGAAGTGTGTGTCTTGACCAGGTGCCCCTCGGGCAGGGTGCCTCGTAGGCGGAAATGTATGTCTTGGCCAGGTGCTCCTCAGGCAGGGTGCCCCGCAAGCGTAAGCTGTAGGTATGTCGTGGCCAGGTGCCCCTCAGGCAGGTAATGTCTCGGCGAGATGCCCCTCGGGCAGGAAAAATGCGTCTCGGCTAGGTGCCCCTCAGGCAGAAGTGGGTGTCTCGGTCCGATGCTCCTCGGCAAGATCGTGTCTCGGTCAGGAAAGTAGGAGTTGGATATCACTGACGTCACTTTGCTGCATCAGTATCGACCCATTTATCAGCACCCGACTGTTGCTCTTGGTCCCGCCTTTGTCAGCGCCTCTGTGACGGAACCTCCAGCTGAAGTATGCGTTTGGAAACCTTGAGCGCGATCAAGCGTGAAGCAGGTTTTCGGCGAGGCGCGGTGATAGTCTCGATGGCTGATGGGAATGTCCTCAATCCGCTGCGGCCACGGGCGCAGCGCTGTCCCGCTGTCACGTTCATAAGCGGCGGAGGACCACCTTGAACACCACGGCGTCATCATCCCCATCTTTTTGCGCCCCTCCTTCGTGCTGATCCCCCCGTGCACCTCGCCGTCATTTATTAGAACCAGTGCGTGGGGGTGTTGTTGTCCTCAACCGCGGCTTCGGCCCTCTTGAGACCTGACACGAGCATGGTGTGAGGGTCGTCTTCTCGGTCGGGATTTGGTGCCCCTCGGGCAAGATTGTGTATCTCTCGGTCGGGAGAGCGGGTGCCCCTCGGGCAAAATTTTTGTCTCGGTCAGGAGAACAGGTGCCCCTCGGGCGAGA
Organism: Rhynchopus euleeides; assembly: GCA_963210315.1. Taxonomy (NCBI): domain Eukaryota; phylum Euglenozoa; class Diplonemea; order Diplonemida; family Diplonemidae; genus Rhynchopus; species Rhynchopus euleeides. The sequence continues at coordinate 169,046 of OY723266.1, forward strand.
TGCTGCGTCTCTCGGTCGGGAGAGTGGATGCCCCTCGGGCAGAATATTGTCTCGGTCAGGAGAACAGGTGCCCCTCGGGCAAGACTGCGTGTCTCTCGGTCGGGAGAGTGGGTGCCCCTCGGGCAAAAATTTTGTCTCGGTCAGGAGAACAGGTGCCCCTCGGGCGAGATGCTGCGTCTCTCGGTCGGGAGAGTGGGTGCCCCTCGGGCAGAATATTGTCTCGGTCAGGAGAACAGGTGCCCCTCGGGCAAAACTGCGTGTCTCTCGGTCGGGAGAGTGAGTGCCCCTCGGGCAGAATATTGTCTCGGTCAGGAAACCAGGTGCCCCTCGGGCAAGACTGCGTGTCTCTCGGTCAGGAGAGTGGGTGCCCCTCGGGCAGGGTAGAATGCTGCGTCTCTCGGACGGTCAGATCGTGTGTCCCTCAGTCAGGAGAGGAGGTCTCGGTCGCTAAAAACGCGCCCCCTCGGGCAGAGTGATTGTGTCATCGCTGTTGTGTCACACCAATTGCCTCTCGGGCGGTGTGTCTTTTTTGATTTGACAACTCCGGTTTGGTGTACCTCGATGAGCTTACCTTACCTTGTCGTCGGACACAACATATCATCGTTGTCCCAAACCCCGTAACCCACGTGAAGTGGATCATCTGAAGTGCAGAATGAGGTGGAGCAGGTGGAGCACGAAACATAAGTAAACCATAGCAAGAGAGGCCAGCAGCAGTCCCGAGTCCATCGCGTTCCTCGTAGCATTTCCCGTACCACACAGGTGTGTTATGTGCAAAAAAAAAACTATAAAAATTTTCGGGAAAATTCCACTTTTTTCCCGACTATGCCCACCCTGCTTAGAGGGTACACAGGTCACCTGGACACCAATAATGGCCCCACTACGAACCGCGATTGACCCAAAGAGTCCAAGAACGCGAAGGAGAAGGCCAGATGTTCGCTACCGTGGCCTCCGGCGGCTGGGGAGCTCCGCCCCCCAGACCCCCCGCTGTGCTGTGTGCCTGTCGAGTGGACATATGTACCGTTGGTGCACCATGGCAAGTGAGAAACGGCACAACACCAGGAGTACGACATGGTCGTGAGTGAAGACAGAGTACGTGCAGACCATCCTACCCCTGACACAAGTCTGTACGACTTCCTCGTTTTCCACTGGCGGTCGACATTGCCTCGCCCGGTGCTGTTGGAGCACGAAGTCCGGGGATTCTCCTTCAGCCCCCCTGTCCAGCAGTGGTCTCTCAAGGGCTTGGCGTGCACCTTCTGGCACTCCTGGCGTTGCCCTACAGTTCCTGAGACAGATCCATGGCTGGAGGCACGGCCGGATGGTGTTGTAGCAAAGGACACCTGCTCTCCCACAGCACCTCACACATCTCCAACAGGGTGTATGTGGGGTGCTGTGTGAGGTGTCCGTCGGCTTTATGAAGCAACCAAAGTCGGGATGCGGGCAGGTGCCCCGCTCACCCCATACATGGACAGGAAACGCCAAAACGGCGCCAAAAAACGAAAAACGGGAAAACCGGCAAAAACCGGCTTTTTTGCAGAATTTGGAAAGTCACCCACTATCCCTGGTTTCAGGCACCGCCCACAAAAAAAGCACTCCTCTGGCGCTGCAGGAGCACGCAGTGAGGTTGGCATACTCAGGAAGGGGACGGCGCTGGAGATGACACCCAGGGTGCGCTCCACCTGCCACTGCTCCAGGCCTGCCATCTGCTCGCACTCAGGCAGGAGGGTCGCGAGGGTGTCGACGATGCCCTGGGGCCCGAACACAGCCTTGTCCGACGAGATCTTCAGGCCGGCGAGGGCCTGCAGCAGGACGATGAACTCCGTCTTGCCCACGGCGTGGAGCAGCTTTGTGATGCTGTCCTTCACCGCAACCTCAGTCTCCTGCACGGCGGCCAGCTGCTTCTTCTGCCCGGTCAGGATGTCCTCAGTGAAGAACTTCAGCAGGGCTTCACGGAAGGGGCCCTCACCCACAGACAGCAGCTGCTCCGCCACGCTCAACGCGACGGACCGCACATCGGCCTGGATCATCTGCGTCAGGAGAAGGGTCAGGTTGCGTCAGGTCAAGGGGTGTGCGGGTGTGAAGGGTGGGTAGAACACACAACAATACTGCGAGAAAAAGTTTGCCTCTTGCGAATGTTGCATTGGCTCGCTTCTGCCATCGGTTTTGACGCCTTTACTGCGGAGGCGGCTTCAACTTTGAAGGTTTTATGCGGAGAGCTTGGAGCGGAGGGGATGCCCACCCAGGAGGAGCACAGAGTGACAGGTAATGGCGAGGCAGGTCGAATCTGGAAGTCGCAGGCTTTCGAGGCAATGCTGCGATGCTGAAAGCGGGCTCTTCATACCTTCTGCAGGACCTCACCTGCCATCTTTGCCGCAGCCTCGTCAGCAGTCTGGAACTTCTTCTCCAGCATCTCGGGCGCGAGCTCTGCCACCAGAGTGGTGCCCTCCTCGGTCTTCTTGGCGGCAGGCTTAAGGAAGCCCTCCAGGTGCTTCAGCACGGTGGCCTTCACGGTGGCGTCACCGTGGTCCTTCATCCCCATCACAACCCCGAAGGCCTCCTTCCCGAGGGTCGGGAAGTGGCGCGCGTATTTCGCCGCCAGCTCGATGCTTCTCAGCTGCACCATCTTCGGGGCATCCGCAAGGCTCAGCAGCTGCGTGAGCTGCACGTAGTCATCGTCGGCCCACTCATCGGAGGACTCGCTGAGGAGGGAGGGGCGGTGGGGAGCAGGGCTCGTCGAGAAAAGCAAAACAGACTAGGCACAACAGGGTTGGCAAAGAGGAGCTAAGTCGAGAGATGTTGAGGCGAAGGGGTTTTTCCGGCGCCCCCCCCCCCCCTCCCCACACCGGTATGTCACACTCTCAACACATACCACTGGTAGAGCTTGTCCTGAAGGGTCGCGAATGCGGTCACAACGTCAGTCCCTGCCGCCGCGGCGCCTGCTTCCTGCGCCATTTGTAGCCTTGTTTCTGTGGTGACGGGATGCCTGTGGGGGGAGGGGGTGTGGTGGCTGCGGTGCACAAAACCCAGATGCCGAAACAAGTGTCACTGTTAGACGCAGGTCACACGAGCAGCACAACAACATATCGGGTGCACGCAGTGCGGGAGGAAAGGGGGTGGGAAGTGGGTGCGGGCGAGGAGGAGGAGTCGGGCATCGAATTCTTCGTGACGCATTGGGGGGGGAGACCTCTGGAAGCATGTCTTCGCGCAGCAGAGGGCGTGGTTCACAGAGGACGTCAGAGAAGAGCGTGCAGGGAGAGAGGCACAGAGTGTGGCTCCCGGACACCGGGGGTGTCATTTGACAGCAGAGCATGGCATAGGAAAATCATAGCACAGCAAGGCAAATCAAATCGGATCATATCATGGCAAATTATCGGCAGGGAGAAAAATGCAAGTGTGGATGCTGCGTGTGGAATGGCGGGATAAAACACGGGAAAGCAAACAGGTAGCGGCACAGCTGCGCAGAACAACCCAAGCAGAGCGGCAGATCGGCAATGCCCGTCCCACCTTTGGATGTCCCCCAGCACACACAGCCGCCACAGCAGCGAGCTGTGCCCCACACCCACCCCCCGCCAAGCGCCCCCGTTGTGGGGGCGGGGCAAGGGAGGGGGGGTGGGAGGGACACGCTGCGCCGCTGTGACGGGGCGTGTGCCGGATTGGACAAGTTGGAAGGGCGTGCAGCAAAAAGCAGAGGTGGCCCGTTCCCCACTAAGGGTCCTCATGCAGAAGAGTTGAGGGGCCGTGAGAAGGGCGTGCCACACCGCACAGCAGCACAGAGGGGGGGCAGAAGGGCAAGAAAATCCTAACCTAACAAAAGGAAGAAGAAGGGAGGGGGGAAACGCCACGCCGCCCGCACCACACACACAGGCTGAGTGTATCCGGGACAGCCATGTGTGTGTGCTATGCGGGTTGTGGCCCCATAGGAATCATGGGTATAAAGTGCACTTTTCAGACTTTTGTATTCGGCGGGTGAAGAGAAGAGATGGAAAGATGGGGGGCGGGGAGCACGTGGGTGCATTGTATCACGGCACCCATAGTGCCCCCACCCCACCCCCCACCACCATCGCAACCCGCCCGTACCCGACACACACACAATCACCACGCTCACGCCCATGCGGTATGCTGATCACACTTGATCACTTGCATGCCTTCCACCAGCGTGTCCCCGAGCACGTCAGCCCGCTCTCGCAGCACCCCTCATTCCCGAGGCACGCAGACCACTTGCGGATGCGCTGCCCGTTGCACCCCCCTGCAGGCGGTGCAGGCTGGGGCTGCGGCTGCGGCTGAGGCTGAGGCTGGGGTGCCGGCTGCGGCGCCGGCGCCGCCCCACCACCCAGCACATTGCACGTCCACCCACAGCTGGGGCACGACGTGCGGCACTGCGCGTAGTACTCCGACATCTCGTAGCACGTCGTGCCCGCCGCGCAGCACCCGGTCGCCTCCCGGCAGTTCCCCATAAGCGGCACCGTCGCCCCGTTGCACTGTGACGGCGCAGGGCCCGGCTGCGGCACCGGCACTGGCACCGGCACCGGCGCAGGCCCCGACCCGCCCTCGAACTGCAGGTCGATCGCGTTGTAGAAGCTGTTGCTCGTGTCACCCACGTCCCACACCGCCATGACGACGTGGTACCCCTGGCGCGTCGGGACGGTGCACTGGTGGTCGGCCTGCCCCTGCGGGACCCGCATACCCCCGTCCACGGTGCAGAAGGGCGTCGTGTCGAACGACGCGCTCGACAGCGCCTGGTTCTGGTTCCACCCCTCGCGCGTGATGTAGTACTTGTAGTCACGCGTCCTGTGCCCCGCGGTGAAGACCCACGAGAAGGTGGCGCTCCCCGAAGACATCCGGGTCTTCCCCCAGCGCGTGCTGCTCTGCTCGTTCAGCTGACTGAAACGCCCGCCTGCCGACGCCACCGTCCCCCCCTGAGGGCCGCCTGCCGGCCACCCGTCAGGGCCCTCCACGCTCTGCGGCTCGTACTGCACCCCGCCGCACCCCGAGTTCAGCCCCGTCTTGCATCCGTAGTTGCGCGACGGCGGGGAGCTCACGTAGCCGTGCCCGTTGGCCCCAGTTGCCGCCGCAGCCACCAGCAGCGCTGTTCCGAGTAGCTTCTGCATTTCCCACGCTCTGTGCGTGTGCGTGTTGGTTGCTGTGTCTTGCGTGGATCAACAAGTGTCCCTGCGTGTGTGCTGTGTGGTGTGCAGTGTGTGAGCCCTGCTCCGCAAATGACTGCTTTCTCGAACACACACTGACCGGCACCAACCATCCTCAACGTGCACAAAGGACAGACAGGAGGTTTCGGCGGGGTGGGGCAGCAGGCTGTGTTCACGTGCGTTCGTTGCTGAGACTCATGGCCCCATCACGGACCACTCGCTGTTTGCGACGCACCACGGACTTCTGTCAAGAACGAATCACACGACATTGAACGCTATATTGAGGTGATATTGGATGGTCGTCTGGCCGACCGTCATTGGGCGAGGAAGCTAAGACCCCCCACACGAGGGCAAGAACAACAACAACAACAACAACAAGGACGGTCCTGGTGCAGAGGACCAAGACATTGTGAGAATCATGAATTGGCGGGCTCCTCGCCCCAGCTGCTAGTTCGGTGAGAGCGTCAACCCCAAAACCTGTCTCGAATCGTACTGATTTCACCTCGTGGCTGACACCCTGTCCAGCAACTATGTGCGAACAGAGCCGAGCTTCTTTTTTACTTGCACACTGTGTTGGGACCCAGTGAAGTAGCGTCAGTGCTCAGCCAAAGGTTCTGTTCTACGATCTCCTTCGTTACTCCGCGACATTCGCCACCTGAAACTTGGAACAATCTCTTGAGAAGCCTCGACACACCTGCACCAAGCAGGCTGCAGGAGGCTTCTGCAAGTGGGAGCTGCGGAGTGTCCCGGGGCCACTCCCGCTTCACCCGGCACACGGAATCTCGACCACGCTGCCCACAGGCAGAAACTCGAAGTCCCCTGCAGAAAGCATGTTGTTGGCACGGACAATCGTCGCTTCGGACACACCGTACGCCAAGGCCACCATCGGCAGGGTATCACAGGCCCTCAGCATGTGAGACACCGTCGCGCGCGGGATGCCCCGAGGCACACACCCTGCAGGGATCACACCGTCAACCGGCACCCCCGTCGCGTGGTCGCCGCGTTGCACCAAAGCGACACCCCTGGCTGATGCTGCTGTGTCGGGCATGTTGTCGAACTGAAGGGTGCGGTGTGTGTCGCAGTGGTGATGATTGTACAGCCCCCGCAAACACACGCCACGGCGGGTTGGCAAGCGGCGCTTTCCTTCCCATGGGCATGATGAGGCGGTGCCGAGCAAAGCAAAACAAGACGCCGCGGCGAAAATAAAAGAAAACATCCCGGGGGGCGCTTGGGGTGGGGGCTGGGGTATCTGGGCATCGTATGCGGCTCGATCTCAGCTTCAGGTTAAACGGAACGGGGTTGTGTGGGAGTGTGCACGGCGGATACCCCGACCCCAAGACCTCAAGGTCGGATGGGATGTGCTTCCCGTGGTGATCACCGTGTGTGCGGCAGTGGAGGTAGCGTCATGAATTCGGTGTGACTGACACGCAAAAAAGGTTAACGTGTGTATGTGGGTGCCGGCAGCGCTGCATCTGAAAAACATGGATCGCCCTGCAAAGTGCACGTCGGCAGACGCGCAGATGGGGGAGTGAGGAGATGGAACAAGACACAGATAGCGGCACAAAGCAGCTGCGTATCACCCATCACAGGCAGATGCACATGAGACTGCCTTGTGGCTGGCCCTCCGTTGAGTGCGTGCAGCACGCTTCTGCCCTATCAAAATGTGGTGGAGCGGACTCCGGCATGCCGTGCATGGCCGTGCCAGGGGTGTTGCGCCAAATAAGACAATGCCACATCCGGGTGCTGTGTGGGCAGGAGGCGGGCAGTCTTGCCGCTTGCTCTGTGCAGTTGACTCGCACCCCCCTCCAACAACTGCTGCCTTGCTGTGGGTGACGCATGCTGACGCATCACGCGGGTGTTTCAAACATATGCGGGTGACTTGGCCTTCTCCTTGCCAAAGTGTGCCAGTGTGGCAACAAGTTGGCTCAGAGGCCCACTTTCTGAACTTCGGGCGAAGCACCCCCCCACCCACCCACCCACCCCACCCCCCACCCACACCACCTATGATGCAGTCATGTGTGGGGGCACAGCCCACCGCCCCGCCCGCCAGCGGCACGCTATCACCGCACGAGCCGGACGACGACTCGTTGTCGGTTACTGGATCCCTTCTGCAATCCGCATGATGTTCGGGGGTTTATGTGAAAAGCCAAGTGATGAAAACAAAGCGATCGTCAGGCGGAGAAGCAACAGGTAGCCTGTACCGTAGGTGTAAATGAGATCGTGAGCTTGAAGCTGCGGGAGACAGCGGGCTGCTCCTCGCGGGATGTCTGCTTCCCAGGGGGGACACACCGGGGTGCCAGTTCGCTGAACCCAAACTGCAAAATAAACGATCGTGTGAGTGGATTTGTGGCCCGTGGGAACACTGCTCTGGCAGACACCTTATGACTGGTGAGGTGTCAAACAATGCAGCCAATTGCAGGCCCGGGAGAGGGAGGCTAATTACAGCGCGCGGGGATGAGAACACACATTCCGCCCCAGCCCCCCGCAATTGTGTTGGCAATCCGAAAAAAAAGGAACGCATTTATTTTTTTTGCCTCTCTGCCGACTGTATCTTACGGGGAAAAGAAACCTCGCCCACATCCCTCCACGGCATCACACATGATGGTGCCCGTTCCTCTGCGCGGTTTTATGCAAGCAGCGCGACTCGGACTCGAGCACGCTGCTCGCCAGCTCTGTGTCAGGCGACACGGAGTACTTGCGCCCCACCCGCGGTGCCGACAGCAGGCTGCCCCCATACGCCACCCCCACCCCCGCCCCGCCCTGCTCTGGCGAGGCGGCGAAGGGCCAGGTGTGCGTCTGCCACGCAATGCCGAAATAGGCAACTGCACCCGACAGGAGCACCAGCAGCGCGCCCTCCACAATCGGCAGGCCTGACCCTGTCCCAAGAATAGCAGAGTCGGACGTAACGAAGATGAACGCAAAGAGGGCCAGCTGCACCAGGCACGGCAGAGGGTACAGCGGCATGGTGTAGTGCCCCTTCGCAGCGCCGCTGCGGTGCTGCGCGCTCAACCCCAGCCCGCGGTGGTACATCAGCCCGATGGTCTGCCCGATGAACTGGATCAGCACCCTCGTCGTGATCAACCCGGCGATGATCGTCTCCAGGTCAAACCAGCAGAACACAACAGACAGAGAGCCGGTGAACAGCAGGCTCCAGTCACACAGCCCAGAGTATTGGGGGTGGGTGTGCGCGAAGATGGCAAAGAACTCCCCATCCTTCGCCGCGGCGTAGGGGATCTGCGCATATCCGTAGAGGAGCGAGAAGGAGCTCCCGAAGATGGTGTACACCACCAGCAGCGTGAACAGCACGGCGGGCACCCGCCCCCCCATGTGCTGCTCTGCGAAGAGGGACATCAGGTAGGACGTGGATGGGTCCCGGTCCTCGATCTTGCGGAGCAACCCGTCTTCCCCCTGCCACTGCATCGCAGAGATGATGCTGCTGTCGACACAGAGGAAGATCAACCCCACCACGACACACGTCGCGATGCAGGCGATCGGGACGTTCCGCGTGGGGTGCGACACCTGGTCCGCAACATAGCAGACATCGTAGTACCCCATCAGGTCGTAGATTGAGAATTTCATCGCCGCAGAGACGGACCAGAGAAATGTCGAGCTTCCCACGACAATGCCCGGCTGGTAGAGCCTGTCGATCTCCCCGTTGGCGGTGCCAAATCCGATTGTCAGGCAGATCGCAGCGATGGTCCCAACCCAGAGTGCAAGAGTGAGCGACCCGATGGTCTTGGTGTCTCGGTAAAGCAGGGCGACTGTTGCGACAGCCAGGCCTGAAGAGAGGAGACTCCTCTGGACATAGCTCAGGGGCACGATGTAGGTAGCGTACTGTGCAATGGCTGTGTATCCTGTTGCGATCTCCATCGGGCCTGAGATGACTTGCTGCCACACAAAGAGAAAACTCATGAGGCGCCCAGGGCCCGCTGCGCCGTAGCACTTCTTGAGGTAGACATAGGTCCCACCGCCTTGAGGGAACATGGAGCCCAGCTCTGCCCAGACAAAGCTGTCGCAGACACACGCCACCCATGCGACGGTGTACCCTATGAGAGCCTGTGCCCCCGGTGGGTCCACCGCGCCGATCAGCAGCGGCAGCGACACAAAGGGACCCGTGCCGAACATATTGAGGGTGTTAAGCGCAATGGCCTCCAGCAGCCCCAGCTTGCCCTTCTCCCGCTCCTCCGCGCATCCCATCGGATTGTCCGCGGCGGGGGAAAGGGGTGCAGACGGGGGAGAGAGCGATGGAGAGGGCGTCCTGGCTAGGGGAGGCCCCAGCAGGGGGGAAGAGGGTGGGGAGGGGTGAATTTCTGGAGGAGGGGGTGGCCTGGACAACACTACACAGGCCTACACCTCTGATGTTCACGGGGGGTGTGTGGGGTGTGGCTGTCAACAATTTTTTTGGCAGGCGCAAGAGACTGTGCGGGACGCAATCATCCTCGCGCTTCCCCCCCGCCCCCGCCCCCTGTCGCTGCATTCCCCATGTTGCAGTTCTACCTGACAAGTACCTTGTCGGAGGAATAACCAGACAGATTCCTTGCCTGCAACTCCGGCGACTGATGTGACGAACGATATTTTCCTCTGAAATGGCGGAGGAGCGGGGGTTCCCACGGCGGGGTGCGGGAGGGGAGGGGGGAAGAGAGGTGAGGGCGTACGGATGCCACTGCATGCCACACAGACCACGCTTCTTCTTCTTCCCCCCCACCACCACCCCGACCACCCCACCTGCCGTATATAAGGCATCTGAAGGGGGCTTCTAACGAAGCCCCGCAAACGCCCCTCTTCCCCGTGAGTTTCGCGGCGCCACCTCATGTTCTTTACCTCTGCTGCCCAGCGCCGTGGTTCGTTGGTACGAAGGCTTCACCAGACACTGCTGCCATGAGGGGGTGGTGCGATTGGGGAAGTAAGCTATGAAATGAGCAAGCCTGCAGGCGAAACACGGAAGGGCGGCACGGTGTTCATTCCTACCTCTCTCTGGGTCTGGGGTGCGATCTGCGGATTCCCACCTTGCCTTGAGACAGCAGTCTCGCGACAGCAGCCACAGGTGCAAGATAACGTTTTGGTATATTTTCAAGAGGCGAAGCTGACTTCGCACAGTGCAGGACAGTGAGTGGTAATGCTCCCTGACCTGGATGCATTCTGATCGTGCCGTCTTCACAAAGGTGGGCATCACACCGACACAGAATGAGGCCGAAGAAATGCCAAGTTCCGCGTCACGCATGCAGGCTTGAAAAGAAAATCATAAAAAAAAGACAAAAGCCTTGATCACGTGTCTCACGAGGTGTCACGATTATCAGGGAAAACAAACAAAAAGAAGAAAAAGAGCCAGGTGCACCTCCGCCCGATCGGTGGGGGGAGGGTATAAAATATTGGCAAAATCGAGCATCAGAAAGGAGGCACTGCGAATGCCTGTGCATTCCAGTGGCCTCTTTCGGACAAGGGGTGTGGGGCTGGAAGGGGGGGAGAGAGAGAGAGAAGTCGTTAAATGGGGCGCCCTCATGGCAGTGCCACAGAGCAAAACATGTAAAAGAAGCGAAAAGAAAAAGGGGAGAGGAAAAGAGAGGTTTCAGTTCACAGGGATTGACTGCTGCTCTTATCTTATGTGCTGTACAGCGGCTTCTCCACCGCCAGAAGCTCCCTGGTGCGGTCGTTGTAGAAGAAGGTCGTGATCTCGACCTGGTCCCACGCAGGCTCCTCGAAGATGAGCGTCTTCAGGGTGACCTCCGACGAGTGTGCGGTGTAGTACGCCTCCAGCGCCTGGATCTCCGCCTCGATGCGCGCGTCAGACCCACCCTGTCGGATGGTGTCCTTGCGCAGCAGCTCTGCCACCTCCTCGAAGGTGGGCTCCTTCGTCACCAGGCGCCCGGGGTAGGTCTTCCGCAGGTGCCCGAACAGCGACCAGTTGCTGCACGCCCTCTGGTTCTTCGACGACGGGCAGTTCACGGCGTACGCCTGCATCCCCCACATGGCAGGGCTGAAGCTGATCGGCGTCAGCAGCTCCGGGCTCGTCACCGACACCTGCGCCGTGATGTCCTCCCCAGACCACACGAAGGTGACGGTGACGCGGCGGTACTTCTCGTCCACGCCGTTCCGCACAGAGTAGAAGTCGGCAAACCCAGAGAACTCACCCACGCACGGGCCCGACGCGCCGGGTGCCTCGATGTTCTTGAAGGACGTCAGCGTCAGCGCGAGCGTCGGGTTCGTCGTGCTGCGCCCCCACACGGTGCAGCCCTCGCCGCAGTACCCCGTCTCGTCGTAGGTGGAGTCAAGGTGCCCCAGCTGCTCGTATGCCGCCACAAGGCTCTTGATCACACCGTTGAAGGTGGCAGTGCACTCCGTGCGTGCCCCGAACACAAGGGCGGGCAGGCCCCCCGCCGGGCAGTCGCACGTCTTCGCCTCACGCAGCGTCTGCTCCCTGACCACGGTGCACGGCCCCGCCGCCTTGCACAGCACGTCCGCCGCCCCGGTCGACTTGCCCGTCACCTCACAGATCTCAGACGACACGTTCGCCACAACCGCAGGCTGCACGTTCGTGCTGCACCTCCCGGTCCACCCCAGCCAGATGGCCTGGGTCTCCCCCGAGGCACCGCACTGCTTGGTCGCAGTCCGCGGCGCAGCTGTCTCTGTGTACCGAGGCGTGCAGTACTCGGGGCACCGCACCGAACACGCGGACGCCTTCGTGGCAATCACTGCCAGCACAAACATGGCTGCGGCACGCATTGTTGATGTAATAATTCTCCTGCTATGATGCGGGGGGTGATTGATGTGCGGACAATCAAAGAAGAATTACAAATTACACAACTAGAAGAAGCAGTTGGGGGCGGCGAAGCTGGGGGTCGGCCGGGTGCAAGTGGCACAGCAAGTGGCGCACAGCATGGGATGGGCCTTTCAGAAGGCAATGGGTGCATCGCTGGAGTCGTGTGGGGGGCTGTGCACTCGTGGCGAGACAGGGAAGGCAGCGAGTGGAGCTGACGGCGACCCCGGTGATCGACCCGAAGACGTACGTGCAGTTAGGGGACCTGATGCCGGTGGTCGTCATGGAAGAAGTGCCCCCAGACGTAGAAGAGGTCAACGAGGACGGTCCAGGTAGGAGGGAAAGTGGAAAAAACCCCAGCCTCCTCCGGCCAAAACCACATTATGCGGCCAGGCTGTGTCCGAGATGCGGGGGAAGGGAGGGAGGGCGGGGCGGTGGCGGGGGTCGGTGGCTCAACTGCGGGGAGGGGCATATTATTTTCCGGGTTGCAGAGATGAGCCCCCTTGCCTGCAGCAACATGGCACGGCCCCACCCCTCTCCCTCCCTCCCACCCCCCCCCCCCCCGGGCCCCCCCACCCACTCCCCTCCCCTCCAGTGCGGCCTCCCCACACACACACAGCCCCACCACAGAGGCTTTAACATTGGCGATCGCGCTCTCTGCCCGGAACCTGCCTCGTGTGCCCAGCCCCGGGCTCATATCAATATCACAGTCTACGACGGGCATGGCAGGGTGCGCGCATCAGCAGGCTAGGGAGATGACACACAGCATCCGAGATGTGTGCAGGTGATGATGCGGGAAACGGGAGGTGAAAGGGGTGCCCCAAAAATGAGGGCAGTGCAGTGGCAGAGAAGGTACTGCGGTGTGGCATATGTGTGTGTGCGTGGGGTAGGGGGTGGGAAGGGGGGAAGCGAAGTTGAAGGAATGGAAACCGGAGATATATGGCCTTCGCTTCAGTCGATACGCAGGCCCACGGATGTGCGGTGGGGTGGGGGGAGAGAGAGAGAGAGACTCAATCACCCCCCTTGATGAGAAAGCATGTAGCCTGTTGTCACGACACAGCAGACAGATAGACACACAGGGTGGGCTATGATCCGCGCAGGATCTCCCCACACAAAACGTGGTCACCACACCCACACACACAAAAACATCGGCCCCTTCCTGAAGCTGCAGATCTACACCGAAAAAGGAGTCCACAAATGAGGCCACGCCCGTTTGCGTTTGCGGTTCCGGTTGCAGTTTGCAGCAGGAGGCGGGGTTGGTGATGGTGGTGGTGGAGGTGGGGGGAGGTGTCGTGACGCCGAGAGAAAAGATTAAGGCACACAGAGGCTGTGTTCCCGGCGATGGTGAAGAAAAGGGTACCCAGGTGGGGGTGCCCCCCACGGCCTCCACTTCACTCGGGTGGTTGGTCAGACCAAAAATGACCAGGCCCTGGATAGGCCACCGTGCAAGGTTGGACAGGGGGGGAGGGGCTTGTGTTCTGCCCCCACCCCCACCCAACCCGCTTCTCCGACACACCACAGCAGCATGTAGGAGACTAGCGGAATGCGGAAGGCACGCGGGAAACCCTTGCCGGTGTGGCGATGTCGCGCCCCACAGGCTTGGTCCGGTTGATGGGCATGGGTTCGGCCCACATGCCGTACTTTGCCATCCGGGCCTTCATCTTGTCGCGGTTGACAGGCGGCAGCAGCAGGTTTGCACGAGGATCCTTCACGTTCTTCGCAACACCCATGAGCGATCCCGGCACCTTCTCGCGCCAGAGGCGCAGCGGGTTCTGAATAGCACGCCTGTCGCCTGTCCCCTTCGTCGAGTATTGGAGCTGCGGGGGGTGGTGGTGGTGGGAAGAGGAAAGCCCAGGGCCTGGTGGGAGATGGCATGTGGTTGTCTCCCACAGGAGGCGCATTCACCCATAGGGGGGCCTTCGCTCAGAAATACAGAGAAGTGAGAAAACATGAGCCGCCTCACAACACTTTGGCTGTGAAGCGACACAGCTTGGCACACAGTGGCACAGAGCGAAGGCACCCGTAAAAACAGGGGCTTTCTGCGGGGAACACAGGGAAAAGCAGTGCATGTGATGAAGGGTATCATACCTTCCACAGGAAGGCCATGTGCTTCTGTGCGAGCAGCTTCTTCGGGTAAGGGTTTGCCTTGTTGCGCCCCAGAGGGTCCCTGTGTGCAGCAGAGGAGGTGTGCATGGTGTGCATGGTGTGAGGGTGGGCAACAGATGCAGGACAGGGCTGGCGATGGCTGCAGCGGCAAGCCATGTGCAGGCATACCTCGGGTTGGGCATCTTGGTGAAGGCCCTGTTAAGGGTCTGGTGCGCCATCTTCCTTTCTTCCTCCCTGTGGTGCGGGTGGGTGGGTGGGTGATGCATTTTGGTGTCGCCATTATCCCCCCCACCCCCCAATTTTGGCAGGGACCGAGCCTGCCTCAGGTGCAGCAAATAACATGGAGTTCCGCTTCGAACGCAGAACACTGTGAAGCGTTTGTTGTTGCTTACAAGGCAACGCACGCGGTGATCAGCCCCGACGCTGAACCACACTGCCTACAGAGGCAGAACAAGATATAACCCCGATGTGTCCCGCCCAAACCCACCGGAAACACTCCATACTTGTTGATGAACCCACGCCTCACGAGCTCAGCCCAGCGGAGGGTGAGGGCCTGGCGCTTCTTCTTCCACCACTGTGCGGGTGTGGTGCGGAACGCAGCCGCGTCTGTACCCATTCCCTCCAGCGACTTGCCCCTCGCCAGCCTGTGCTCCATGTGCAGCACGAGGCGCTTCTCCAGGCTGTTGCCCTGGTCCACAAGGTTGAACACAGTCCCCTGGCGCCCCATGCGCCCGGCACGTCCCACCCTCAGGAGATAGTCAGATGTGTAGGCCGGCACGTCGTAGTTGATGACGCAGTGCACCGGGTGGTCCAGCCCACGCGCTGCCAGCTCCGTGGTGAGCAACAGGTTCACCTCCCCAGTCGCCCACTTCTCAAACTGCGCCACACGCGCCGAGTGCCCGAATGCGCCTTGATGGGCGCCGAACACCGCAAACTGGACACCGTCATACATAAGCCGCTTCGCCACCTCCTTCATGCGGGCAATGTGGGATACAAAAATGATGGTCCGCGCGCCCTTCGCTGGCCTCATGGTGGGCAGCAACCCAGGGAGGCCGGTGAAGGGTGCCGCCTTCAGCTTGACGGGGCCAAACACCACATCCGGCCCGTCGGAAACAGTCGGCATCAGCATGTCGCTGCGGGCTGCCGCCGAATCCTTCACCACGGGAACCAGTGCTTCTTGCATAACGCTCTGCAGCCCCGGCGTGCCCTCGACCCGCGGCTTTGGGGGGTTCTGCGAGGAGATCTCCGACAGCAGCATCGAACCGGGCAACAACAGCTTCGGGCTGGGCGCGGGGAGGGCCTCACGCTCAATGTAATCCTCGTCGTACTCCTTGAGGTACGACTGGCGGAACGACTTCCGAAGCAGCCGCTTCTGATCCGCCTGGGGAAGGTCCACCCCGTCGTCATGCTTCGCTGTCGCCCACGACCCCTGGTCGAGGGGTGAGTACTCCCCCGTCTCAAACGTGATGGCATCGGGGAACCAGAAGTTCTTTTTGCTCTTCTCCTGCCTCTCGTGCGCCTCCCGGTCTGTCCGGAACCCATTCCTAGAGAGCAGCCCCATCAGGGTGAGGTACTTGCCGGTCTTCGTGACGGGGATAAACCGATGCAAGAGATTACGGGGCGCAACGTGCATGTCATCCGTCACGGCACGCACGGCATGGGGGATCCAGTTCCTGACACGCTCCGTATACTGCTTCGTCAGGCAGTTGGAAGAGAGGTAGAACTGCACCTTGTGCCGCCCCAGGTAGCTGTCGCGGATGAACTGCTTTTTGAGGAGGGGCTTCATGATCTCGTGGAAGATCTCAGCATCGTACGTCGCCTTCTTCCCGAGCGACCCGCCGACCGTGACGTCCGCCTCGTCGAAGACAATCTGTTTGATGTCGCTCTCGACGACGTCGCCCATCTCGACAGCACGCTGGTATGCCCCCGGGGTGGTGACGAGGATGTCGAACATCTCCTCCACCTCGCGCAGGCGCTCCGACATCGAGTGCGAGCCGTACATCTCTGCGGCACGCATGCCGGAGACGTGGGCGAAGCGGTTGGCGATGCCCCAGATCTGGTGGCACAGCTCGAAGCTCGGGGCGAAGATGACGGCGCGGGGGCGCTTGTCGCGGAGCTCGACACCCGCAGCCCGGTCCATCAGCATCCGGTGGAAGAGGGGGATCATGAAGGCGAGGGTCTTGCCGGTGCCTGTGGCGCTGCACATCATCACCGTCTTGCCCTTCAGCGCCATGGGGACCACGGTCTGCTGGATGTTGGAGGGCACTGAGACGCCGGATTCCCAGATGGCCTGGTGGACCGCCCCGTGGAGTTGCATCGATTCAAATGTCTTCGTCGCGACGGGGCGTGTGCTGAGGTCCTCCCGGTTCGCAACCTTCAACATCCGGTGCTGGCTGCGCCTGTCTTGTATGTTGCGCATCCTGGTGTGCGGCTGGGCTCGCGCCTGGAACATGTCGAGGTTCGGGACCTTCACGTTGTACATATCAGGAATCTTTTTGAGGACCGACATGTTGGCGTGCGACATGCGCTCCATCGACGTCCTCAACGAGATGGACGACTGTCTCCTCCGCTGCCCTCCCAGCGGCTGCCGCGCTGCCGCATTGCGGAGGCTGGCCTGGGGCGGGTGCCCCGACACCAGCAGCGCCGCGACGGCGCATCGCGCAGGCGAGGGCGCAGCGCACTGCATGGTCACCAGAGAGACGACACACGCGCGCCGCCGCGCCCCCACCTCGCCCCCCTCCCCTCCCTTATCAGCAGTAGCGCTGCAGAAGTAGTAGTGTTGGGAGAGGGTGGGGGAGGGGGTGCAGCGGGTTGCTGCAGACGAGGGCCCTGCTGGCGGGTGGTGGTGGTGGTGTGGGAGACGGGGCAGGCTGTGTCCACAACGAGAGAGGGGGTTTGATCGTCGAGAGTGAGTGGAAAAGTAAGTCTCCCAGCACCTTCCTTACAACGAGAGAGAGGGGGGGGGGGGCGGCAGTGTCAAGCAGCAGGATAACCTCCCCGTGAGTGGCGAGCCCAAAAAAAATGCCGGGCAATGCGATTATGCGTTTGGCAAACTATTGCGAAACAGTCCCCCCCTCCCCCCCCCCCCCCCCCCTAGGGCAGTGAAGGCAAAATACGCGTATTTTTCAGAATCCCGATTTTAAAAATACGTTGAACGTTCAGCGTATTTGAACGTTTCTCACATTGCCTACCGTCTGCAGGGGCCACCAGTCACAAACACGCCTTTCCTCAAGCAGAGCAAGGGCGAGTTGGTGGCACCAACGACAACCGTGCGGAAGACGTCCTTGGAGCACGATTTTACAGCGACTTGCTTCGCGATGCAGTCGACAACATATCCCTTGTCCTTTGCTCCATGAAGCGGGCTGGTGCAGTTGAGGTGAACCCCTGCCGGTGGGATATGCCATCCGGTTCTCCCATGCGGGATATCCCATACGTCCTGTACCCGTAGCTCAGGTTCGGCCAGCTCACGTTCGGCCATCCACTTCCTCTACACGACGGACTCCAGCCGGTCGAGTGGGGTAAAACTGGGAGATACGTCGAGAGGGGGTTGGTACCCCCGCTTTTCCGGAGTTCAACCCTGAAAAGAGGGGGTACCAACCACCCCTTTCCGGGTCCCGCCCCTTCTGGGACTACAGAACCCCTCTTTCACCGACTTTTCGCCACGCGTGACACTCTCCACCACAGGTGTCCCCTTTAGTGTGTGCAGGGGGCCCACCCCCTACTGCTAGGGGGGGTTTCATGTGTAGAGTGCACCCAGTGGGTGAAAACGCTCAAAAGCCAAAAAAACGTTCAACTTCGACGCATTTTTTTAAAAATACGTTGAACGTTCAAATACGTTGAACGTTTTTTACGTATTTTCTATCACTGCCCTAGGGGGGGGTCACTGCTAAGGAAAAGTGGTAGACAAACAGCAATTTTTCCGACACCCCCATTCCGACCCCCGGAGAGCCTATTTTTGGGTATCTGTTGGCCGATATGTGGTGGAAAACAGGTTTTAGGCCCATTTCGGTGATTTTTGACACCCGGGAAGGCATTTTTCGCCCATTTTAATTTTTCCTACCAGAACTTGTACCTCGGGGTAGTAGCGTGGCTTCGTCATTTTTTGACTACGACCACTGGGAGAGGCATTGTATCAAGTTCCGCATACATATCATCCACGAGGTTCTCCTGGAGCTCAAGTATGGTGAATTCATCCTGGTGGAGCCCGCTCTCCTCGGCGCGATCCATCAATTCAGCACCCCGTTTCCTTCCCAGGAAGCTGCGGATCTCGCCCTGTTTGTGGGTCAAGTATCTCCCGGAACGCTTCCTGGGCAGTTGTCTGGGGCGCGGTAGCTTCGCAAATGCGCGCACATCCTCTGCCGAGGGTACAGGAGGATTTCCCCACCTCAGTATTCACTATTCCGCTTGCGTTGACCTGTGCGAGTGCAGTCACCGTTGAGGCTGTACACTGAAAGCGGCTGATCAGCTGTACTGTCACTGACGAGAGGAGACCCTCCAGCCAGTCGTGCACCACACCTGTTTGAATTTGATCCACACCGACCTCGGCTCACGTCAGCACTAGGGTGCGAGCGCTGCAGTGGAGTATGTGTTCGTACAGGGGCAACCGTGCCACCTGTGCTGCACCTTCACCACGGTGTGCTTCCGGTACAACAACCGGTAGGTACCTTCTTGTGCGATATCTGCGACCTGCAGCACCGCCATCTCACAGCAGGGCTTGCACCGCTGTTCCGATAGACTCCACAGGAACCTCTCGGCAGCTTTGAAGGGTGGAACAGAGCTTTTCTTGGCCCATTGCATGTTGATCGCGACGAGACCTTGCCCACGGGGGGTAGGCAAGGTACAAGTTGTGGTATGGAAAATTAGGATGGGGTCTGAGAGGGTAACAAGGCCACAGATCATGTTGTAGTGGGGGTATTTCCGGGTTCCGACACATTCTGGACCGATTTTTCATATTTTTTTGGCCCAAAAATGACCTCCGAGGGAAAGTGGAATTTTGGGGTTTGTCCCCCCCAGTGACCCCCCCCTACCCCCCCCCCCCCCCACCCTTGGGGCAGCCTGCCCTGCAGCCCCCCTGCCTGCCCACACCACAACCTCGTCGTTGGAAGGATAATCAGCCGCCCGATCAAGCCGGGGGTCGCGCACCGCCTTCTTCCCCTTCGTGGAGGGGTGCGGCACGGTGTGTATTTCCCGAATGGGTGTGATGCTGCGTTGGTTGCCCATACACGGTGCGGCCACAACCCCTACCGGATTTTGCTTTGGATGACCCGCTTCCACCCGCCCGTGCCCCCCCGCCCCCGCCGCCTTCACTAACCCCCGAAAAAGGTGTAGTGTCGGCTGGCGAGGCTGGGGGGAGATGCACACGCGGAGGAACGCCACACAACCCCTTCGTGGGGGAGGGGGGCTTTGGGAGCGGCGGGTCGGAGCGGGCGTCTGGGGCACCTCCACTCGGCATGGAGTTTTGTCTACTTTCTTGCGCCAACAAGAATCTTGGCAACGGGTTTGCAGCATGGGGGCAGAACACGGCACCATCACCGCAGGGGGTCCTCACGAGCCCCTCCTCCGGGGCCGTGCTGTCTCGCCCCTGAATGAACTAAAAGGTGGTGCAGCCTGCCGGGGCGGGAGACCACTGTGTATGGCAGCCGAAGCGCAGTTAGATCAGCGTTGAACGGAAAGGGGACAATGGGTATTCGTAAAACTGCATAGCGAGCAGAGGGGGGGGGAGGGGGTGGGGTTGCTCCCAATCCACGCGGGCCCCACTTTCCCCCACGCACCTCTGTCTCTTAACTCACCCCCGCAGAGGCGCGCCTCTCCGCACCGTCTGCCAAGCCTTCGTGCGGGATGTTCATCTCGACGTCGGGCTGTGCGAGGCTTTCCCGCGACCCCCCTCCCTTGGGGGAGGGGCTCCTTAGCGTCTGCTTCTCCTCCTTCTGGAGGTATTTGTAATAAGTGTAAAGGCACCCCCCAAACGTGTTGACAGAGATGCCGGTGAAGTTGACCGGCGTGATGGCCACCCTCTCGAGGAGGACGAACCCCAGCGCGGTGCTGGCGACCGCCTTCATCACCCCGACGACCGTGGTTGTCAGGGCTGTGTTCAGCGTGGCACACAGGAAGAGGGAATAGTTCAGAACACTGCCTGCCATCGACCCAAACAGCACCAGGCCCACGAAGGTCATGTCGGACGCCTGGCTCGCCAGCGCCACACCTGATTCCTCCCACTCCGTGAAGTACACAAGCACAACCAGCACCGGAAGCGACAGGGCTGCGTTGTACTGCAGCAGCTCCAAAGAGGAAAACCCCTTCTCCCCGCCGGACTCTGCCAGCAGCAGGTAGGTTGCCTGCAGCAGGCAGGAGGTGAAGGCATAGCCGTAGGCCCAGAGGTCGAGGTTGAAGTCGCCGATGCCAGCGATGATGGTGCCCGCTGCGATGACGAAAAGGCTCATCGTGACGTCCTGCCTTGCCCAGCCACGCCCTGTGAGGCCGTTCATCAGCCAGATGACGCACGGCGTCAGGCGTTTCAGCGTGTTGTACATCGGGATGTTGAGACGTTTCAGGCCTGCCAGGGCAAAGGCGACGTTTGCGTTGTAGAAGAATGCAAGGGGGACCATCACCTTCAGCTGCTGCCACGTCATGGGTCTGACGCGGATGACGCCCAGCAGGTTGCCGACCTGGATGACGAACAGCGTGACCAGCATCTGCAGCGCCAACAGGGTGTTGTTGTGGCGGAACACCCCCAGCACCGCCTTGTTGATGAAGCTCATCGCAACCGCCATCACGAAGTAGAATGCAGCAGCCCCGAGCTTCTGGGCAGCCTGCTTGCTCAGCCGCTGCGGGAAGGGCGCATTGTCGGTATCCATCGTGGCGAATCCGCCAGCAAAGACCCTCTGAGCCCCCCCCCCCCCCTAGCCAAGCGGGTGTGGTGGGGACATGACGACATGGCATGTGGGTCACAGGCTGCAGCGACAACAGATATGCCAGGGAAAAGGGGGACGGGTGTGCGCAAGAGGGGTGGAGGTGGGACGGACTGTCTGACGAGCGTAATAATTATATTCGGTTCTAAGCCCAAACCCAGCCGGGGGATTATCTAAGGCCAAGGGGGCGCTTGAAGGGCGGGGGGCAACACACACACGGGGGGGGGGGGAGGGGGATCTTTTCTTTTTGAAGCAGCGCAGGACAAGAACACCAATGCGCACCCCCCTGCTCTTGACAGCTCACCCCCCCCCCCCCCACCTGCACACGCCAGATCAGTGTGCAGGTGGAGAGCCTTTTCTAGGAAGCGTCGAGGGACACACAGGCCAGCCAGTCCCACCCCCCCGCACCACCCTGCCACACACCACCCACTCCAATGCCACTGTACAGCAGATCACGGATAGCCTCCTCTCCCCTGCCCGTTGATGCCCTCCAGCAGCTTCTCCTCCAGAGCTTGGCTCGAGCTTCTCGGAGCTAGGAGTAGGGATGCGCTGTGTGGGCACCACGGATAGGCACGTTGTGCAGCGGGGCATGCCAGTATTTGTTGAGCGAAGTCACCTGCCCAAACACGTGGTTTGGCGGCAGCGCCGCCGGGGGTGGAGGGCAGTAGGCAGGCTGCTCCGTGAGGCGGCTGGGGCGGCTGGGCGTCGACGCAACAGACGACCCGGCTGACCGGCTGGGAGGAAGCGGGTCCTGCCCGTCCCCACAGGCATAGCTGTGCACGGCGGAGGTGCAGCCCGTGCAGAGCATCTGTGCCCACAGGCGGTGCTGCAGGGTTGCGGGCTCGACTATCCGCAGCAGCCCCTCGCGCTGCCGCCTGTCCAGGGCATGCAGGATGCTGGGGTCCTGGCGGGTCCCCATCTCCGCCGCCTTCCTCCGCATCTTCTCCACCATGGCGGCCGCCCCTGCGAGCAGCACCTCGTCGCGGCCCGCGTCGGACTGCGCCCCGTCGGCAAGCGGGCCCACCGCCTCTGCCGCCACCTCCTCGGGGGTTGCCGCGAACATCCTCTCACACTCACGCACCTCGTCCTGCAGCACGACGTTCTTCGCCTCCTCCAGCTTCAGGTCGTCGTTTGCCCGGAAGACATCCGCCTTCAGGCGGGTGAGGTTGCGGGAGACGACTTCGAACTCCGCCTTCCGTTCGTCGAGATCAGAGAGGAGGCCTGCCTTCTGCCGCGCAGCGTCGGCGATCTTGGCAGGCATGTCTGAAGCACCGTCACCCTGCGGAGGCTGGCCCTGGCGGGCCAGCCACTGGCGTTCCCGGCTTGATTCGTTTTCCGCCTGGAGGCCACGGCAGGCGTCCTTCAGAGCCTGCAGGTGCTCCCGGAGCTCATCCACGCTGGCTTCCCTGTGCAGCCTCCCGATATCAACCGCAGGGACAGCAGAGGTGATGGCAGCAGGTGCGGCTGGGCTCGCCTCCCCCGAGGGGGCCGCTGCGGCGTCCCGAACACCGCCACCGCCGCGGCGGTTAGCCCCAGCCGACATGCCTGCCCCGCCCTCCCGCTGATGAGAGCGGGGGCAGGCCAAGGGGTGTCGGAGAAGGGTCGGGGCGCCCCCCTAGTGTTGGTTGTATGCGCAGAGGAGGGTTTGTTTTTAGTGCTGGAAGAACAAGTTGTATATTTAAGCAGGCGCCGGCGGGGGGGGGGGGGGGCGGGGGGGGGGGGGGGGGGTGGGGTGGGTGGCCGTTGGATGAGAGATTTCCCGAATGCGGTGCCGCCGTGATGTGTTAGTGTTGCGGCATCGGGGGGGTAGGCGGTCCTAGGGCAGGCGAGAGCCGTGCCGCGACCAGTGGGGCAAGAGGGGGGGGGGGGGGAGGGTGTGTGTGGCTATGCTCGACCCCATCAGCTGCAGCCGCGGGGAGGGGGGTAGCACGGAAGTGCCCCTCTCCCACGGCTTGGCAGCCCAGCGGGCATCCCCCAACAGCCCACACACTCCCTCCCCACCCGAAGGTGGAACTCAGGTCCGACCGAGCTCGAGAAGGTTTTTGCGTATCTTCTGCTCCTGCACGACTGTCATGCGCTTCTGTGCGACATCCACCAGCTGTGCGACAGTCTCGTGGTTCAGCATGAGGCGCAGCATGATGGGGACGGGCGGTGTGGGTGGCTGAAACGTGCCCTCTCGGACAGACCCACGCATCTGTTCCACCATGAGGTCAAACTGGTCGCGCTGCCGGGAGTGCAGCTCGAGCGCCGTGCGGTAGGCACTGAAGTTGCGGCGGTGCTCCTGCAGCACAGCTTTGAACGTGTCGTTCAGCAGCTCCATCCGGATCTCGGCAGGCACGGTGGGGACAGCGATCTGGTCCTTCAGGTTCGAGCGGTCCTTCTTCCCTCTCCCCTTGCGTGTGGGGAAGATGAGGGCAGCGGTGGCCTGTTCGTACCGCCGCCACTGCTCGCTCCAGATCATCAGGCGTGCGTCGCGCCGCAACACGCTCCGCCGATACATCCTCTGGCACAGCTGCACCGCTTTCTTGTACTTCACATACATGCAGTGTATCCCATTCACATACCGCCGCTTGTTGAGGTATTGCCTGATGAAGAGCGCCGCAAGACGCCTGCGCGTGCGGAGGTAGAGGCGGATGCGCCACGGGAGGTGGGAGCGCAGCACCTCCGCCGCCCTCTCCCGGTTGGCGAGGTTGGCCTGTGCGAACTGGCGTGCCTGCTCCCGGTGGGACTTATGGATAGACGCGAACATGCTGAACCCCTTGTGCACGGCGAGGAGAGCCGCCCAGCGTGTGGTGCGCTGAATCACGGCCCTGTCCTCCCGCAGGCTCTCTGCGGCATTCTTCGTGTCCTCCAGCTCAGTGTTGATCGCCTCTTTGCGCTGGCGTGCCGAGAGGCAACGCTCCACCCAGGCGGCATGGCGTGCCTTGCGCTGCTCGTCGCGCTGCGGGGACTGCACCCCCACGGCGTGGATGTTCCCCTGCACGTGGTTGTTCACACCCCGTCTGGCCCGCAGCCAGGCCCTGCGTGCGACACGCGCCTTATGCGATGCCTCCTCGCACCCCTCGTCACCCAGCTCCATGAGGCGCTCGCGTGCCATCTTGGGCAGCTGGTGCGACCAGTGCTGCATGGCGCACAGCCTCTTGCCGTAGATGAAAGCGGGGTCCTGATGCGCCAGGCCCTTCCTCTTGCATGCAGTGTCGTCAGGCACGTCGGAGCCAACGCGGTGGAGCTTATCCAGCAGGTCCTGAATCTCTTTCACGGTTCCGTCCAGCACCGAGCGGGGTTCGATGGCGTCGCCCAGCTTGGCAGAATCGCCCAGGAGCAGCGGCACGTGCGACTGCATCGCAGTGTTCAGCCCGCTGGTGATGCAGCTGACGAAGGCAGCAGGGGTGTCCTTGAGGAAGTGCACGGGGCTGCCGCCCAGCCGAGCAAGCCGCTTCTCGTCGGCATCGATGGCCACCTCGGGTGCGTCGTCGAGAGAGACGCGCGGAAGCACCAGCGAAGACCCTGCGGCAGACAGGGTGCTGTCTGTGCGCACGTGCGGCAGCGCATCGCAGAATATCGGAGTCGGCAGGCGCATCACCGTTTCCCCTGTGTCGAGTGGGGTGGAGTGAAGTGTGTGAGGGTGTTAACAGCTGCCCCCCCGACACCACAAGCGGGGTTGCCCTCCACGCTCCAGAGCGAAACTACAAACACACCTTGGGGGCGGCCCGCCCTCTGCGGCTTCGGCGAGAACAACGGATGGCCCTCCATCGAATATGACGCCCGCACCGTCGACGCCGTGCGCCTATGGGACGAAGGCGCCTTATTCGTAGTGGACGCACGGCTGGTAGGAGTGGCCTGCTTCAAGCGCGACACACTCCGGCTGGCTGTCATAGAACTGCCGCTGCGCAGCCGCACATCTGGTTTGAACCCACTCTCAGACAGCATCACGGTCAGTGTGTCGAAGAAGACGCTGTCATCGCGGTGTTGATAGGACTTGCTGCGCGGCGTGCTGAACCTCGATATCGCTGAGGAAGCTTCAGACACCGCCGACACAGGCGTCATCGGACGCAGCGCCTGCCGCGCTGCCAGCGCCACCGGGCGAGGTGACCCCTCACCACTCGCCCTCTCCGAATCCGCAGCCTCCGCGACGGACACCGCCGGCAGCACACCGCGCCCCTGCGCAATGCTGTGCAACGCTGCTGTGAACGGCGAGCTCTCTACCTCCTGCGAGGTGTCACACACGACGAAGCGCGGCACCGGCACCTGCGGCTGCGGCACAACGGACTGCCTCACTGGCTTCTCGTTCTCCGCCGCTGACTCCACCACCCGCACGTTCAGGCCCTCGCGGCTCCCCCTGCGCAACCGGAGAGAGGCATTGTGGAGGCGGTTCAGGCGTGCCATCGACACACGCGAGGGCCTCGACCCCAGCGGCGGGTGCGGCGCAGGCGCATGCTGAGGCGAAGGCGGCTGCGTCACATCCAAGTCTGGCGTGCTGCCGAACGGGGTGGGGGTCGGCCACGCAATGCCGAGACCTGACATTGCGCCGGGCGCGTGGCAGTGGCCCCACGCACACCCCGATACACCATCCTGGGGAGGCCGGTCGGGTGGGCGGGGTGGATGGGGCGCGGGTGGGGGTGTGCCTGTTTGTCGTGGGTGTTCTGGGTTTGGTTGTGCGCTTCCCACACCCACACCCCCTCACCTGTGCGGAGGCGGTGCAGTGCGGAGCACAGGTGAGTGGGTTGTAGGTTGGGGCACAAGCGACACTTTCATTCGTCACACATGATGTCTTGTGAGCCTCTGTGCTTTGGACGCGTCAAGACCCGCAGAGTGAAACAAGACCACAAACCGCACATCATGCATGGGGCGTGTCGGGGGAGGTGCCATATCTGGCGCTCTTCAGACATGGCTCGGCTGGTTTGATGTCGTTCGAAAGCTCTTCGACAGGCCCACACGCGGCTAGAGCATGGTCCGGTAGTTATTGAAAGCTTCATCAGTGTATCCCCTCTAAGCGCGACGGGAAACCCTTTTTCATCCGAATTCGCCGTGGCTTGAACTGGGCTCCGAGGCAAACCCACGCCATCCCGCCGCCACGGCGCCTGGCCTTCGTGGTTCGGGAGATGTTAAGGAAAGTTTGGACACTCCACTCCAGAAGCGCCCAATATTGGGCGTGGCAATGCCTGGCAATCACACTCGATGCGATATCCACGCACGCATGAATGCCCTTTGTTTTTGTTTGGGAAAGTGTTTCGGGGGGAGGGGCTGACGGGAACCCCTCCCCCCGTTTGGTTAGATCTCCCTTCAGAACCAGGAAGCACGTCACCTCAGACACACACCACACACGGCAGCCTCTTTCACTACAACCACCACCCATCACGTTAATACAAGCTTGGGACAGGCCGTTGCCGTCCCTCCACTCCTCCACCCCACATCCACATCATGCGTTGAGGCTAGTTGT
Source organism: Rhynchopus euleeides (assembly GCA_963210315.1). Taxonomy (NCBI): domain Eukaryota; phylum Euglenozoa; class Diplonemea; order Diplonemida; family Diplonemidae; genus Rhynchopus; species Rhynchopus euleeides. The sequence goes on from OY723266.1 coordinate 195,395, forward strand.
CCATTTTGGGAAGCCTTTCGCCCTCTGAATCGTAGGAAAAGCGAGCGGTGCCCCTCACAAAGCAACAGGGCTGTGCCACACTTCGTCCCCACTCACGCCTTTGGTACAGACAAGGGCACCCCAGTGTTGGAAAAATACGCACGTTGGTTGAAGGGCGGGAGAGTTTGGTCCACAGCAGACGGGGGGTTGTCGCGGAGGCCTGGCGTGGCACCACAAAAGGATAGGGCAGGGTGGGGTGCACGTGGGTGGTGGTCGGGGGCGCTCGAAGAGCCCCCCACTCCGCCATAAGAACCACACACCCTCTCCCCCACACACGCCCCCTTCTGCATTGTAGATCCCACAAACATGCCCCCCCCCCCACCCCACCCCACCACAGGCCCAATCGTCTCCCCTTCTGCACCCCCCCCCCCCCTCCCTTCACTCCGGCCTGCGATAGAGGAAGTCTCCTTCGTCACCCACAACCCTCTCGAGGAACCCGCGCTTGCGGAGGAACTTGAGGGCGTGGTTGGTCACCTCCGGGGCGCGTGTCGCTCCGACGAGGCCGGCACACACCTCCGCGATATGTGACACAGGCACGGGGCCTGTGCGGCAGGCCCTCAGCACCTCTGCCAGCACATCACCCTCCTGCGTCCGCGGCACCGCCGCCGGCGCCGCGGGAAAGGCGGGCTCGCCAGAGGCACCCCCAGCATGCGAATCCAGCATCGGTGTGTAGGCCGACAGACGCGGCAGCGACGCCAGCAGAGGGGAGAGGCTGTAGCGCACGCTGCCCGCGTCACCACCACCCGCCACCAGCAGGGGGTAGGGCTGGCAGGCGGTGAGGAACTGCAGTGCCGCCTGGATGACCTTCGCATCCAGCCCGTTGGTGGACTTCTGGATGTCGGGGATCCCGAGCAGCGCTTCCGGGGCGGCGGCGGAGAAGGCCAGCAACACCACCGCCTGCGCCGGCGGGATGTGGATGTGCACCCCGGTGAGCGTGTCCGCCAGGGTGACACGCCCGAACCCCGCAGCCCAGGCGATGTGCCGCCGGATGCGGCCGCTCCCCGCCGCACCTCCCCTGGGCCCCTCGCACCCCCCCGCCTGCCCCAGCTCGCGCAGCGCGTAGCTGCGGATCACAGCCTCCGATGCAGAGGGGGTCTCGCCAGCATCACCACCGTCGCCAGCCTCGCCGCCCCCCTCGGCTGTGTCAGATCTGCTGAAGAGGCGCTCGAAGAGCAGGGCGTGCCTGCAGAGCTCACTGCGGAACGGCTCTGGGAAGTGGAGGATGGACAGCGGGGAGGGGGCGGGCTGCCCCTCCAGCCCCCTGCAGGCGTGCGCCTCGAGGGGTGCCCACGCCGCAGAGCTGAGCGGCAGCGGGGCGAACTGGAGGGGCGCCGCCTCCCCGCCGCCCTCCCCGGGCAGCGCCGCCAGCTCCGCCAGCATCGCGGCGAAGAGCTGCCGCACGCCGGATGCGGCTGCCATGTCCTCCGCCATCGCGAATGCGGGCCGCAGCAGCACGCGGAGGTCCGACAGCACCCCCACCGCATCCCCCAGCAAGGCGGTGGCGGAGCCACCGCCCTCCCTGAGGAGGGCGCGGAGGAACCGCACCTCCACCTCGCCGTGGCTTTTCCCCTGCAGCAGGCGCCGCATCGCGTCGTTTGCGAGGCGCGTGGCAAACCGCGACACGGCAGCACCACCCGCGTAGCACAGCACCCCACTCAGACGCCCGGCAAAGGCATGCAGGGGCAGCAGGCCCGACCGGGCTTCGTAGGGTGGGAGCGAGCCATCCGAGGGGGCAGGGGCAGATGCCTCGCTGCTGCACTCCTCCTCCTCGCGCAGCTTGCACAGCGACAGCTGCTTGATGTAGTAGTCTGCGCTGCGGAGGGCTTCGTCGACGAGGCGCCCCTCCGACGCCCTGACGACGGACCGCATCGCCTCCGCGAGGCGCGCCTCGCAAACTGCGGCAGCCCCCTGCCATGCTGCGGCCTGCGGGCGGGATCCCAGCGGTATGGCTGCCTCTGCAGCCTCCCAGAACCCCACGAGGCGTGCGGCGAGGCGGGACAGCGCGGCGAGGGTGCTGGTGCCCCCCTGCAGGGAGTCTGCCACCGCCGCGGCGGCGGCGCGGACCACAGCCTCTCCCGCGACGCCCCGGACGAACTGCGCAGCCCCCGGGGTGTCGAGGTGCGCCACGAAGGCCAGCACCGCGGCGGCCGGGGCGTGGCAGCGACCCCCAGCGAAGCACCCCGCAAACGACACGGCGAGGGCCCTCTGGATGGAGCCGTACCCCAGCAGCACGTCGGGCTTCTCCTCAGCGAGGGTGCTGCGCACCGCCGCAGCCTCCGCAGGGCTGTGCTGCGCCTCGAGTGCCAGGAGGGGCTCCAGGGGGGCGAGGCTGAAGAAGGCCTGCGCTGCTGCGGCACGCCGCACCTCGAGGAGGGATGCAATCCATGCGGCTGGCGCCGTGTCGGCGCGGGGGTGGGTGGGGGTGGGGGTGGGCGGTGCGTTGAAGGCGCGCCCCTCCGCGGAGACCATCCGGAGGAAGTGCATCACGCGGCAGGCCGCGGCGGAGATGTCGACGCGCCGCAGCGCCTCCGCCGCCCCATCGCACCCCGCCAGCATCCCGCGGCACGCCGCCAGCAGGGCCTTGCTCCGGGCAACCCCTTCCGCGCCTGCGGCGCGGAATGCCTCTCCCGCCCCATCCCGCAGAGCCTGCTCGCACACCACACCCAGCTTCGTCAGCTCGAAGGTGACAGACACCGCATCGGATGACGACGCCCCTCCCCGCGACGCAGGGGCGGGGGTGGTGCGTGCCGCAAAGGGCACCACCGCATAGTAGCTCAACACCTTAAGGCATTCCACGACATCACCCCCTGCTGTGGCATCCGCTGCTGCCGCGACCACCCCAGCGTAGTCGGAGGCGAGCGCCTCGGCGATTGCCTCGCAGGAGGGGAGGGCTTGGAGGAGGGCGGCGGTGGAACCCCCCGCCTTCTCCGCCGCAGCGGAGGAGGAGGAGGGGTAGCGACGGATGGCGGAGACCGCAGAGTGCAGGGTGCGCCCCACCTCGCCCTGCCTGAACGGGTCTGCGTTGCAGGAGGGGGTGGAGGGGGGGGGGGAGGGGTCCTCCGGACTGCCCTTCCCTGCCGTTACACCTCCACCTCCAGAGCACTCTCGGCGCCGCGCGTTGTCGAGGTGTTCCTCCAGCGAGGCGAGGATGTCCGGGAGGCGGGTCGCTGCGGAGGTGGTGGTGGTGGTGGCTCCGCCCCCCCGCCCCGCGGTGAAGAAGTGGATAAAAAACGCATCCGCACAGGCCTGCCGCGCCAGGGGCTCGCTCGGGGAGGCGCCCCAGGTCAACCCGCGGAGCGGCTTCTCGAGGGAGTCGCCCAGAGCCCCCGCTGTCTCCCAGGCCTGGGTGACGAGGGTGGTGGAGGCGGGAGAAGTGGTCTCGAGGTCTGCAAGGATGTCGAGTGTGGTGTCGATGGCTGCGCCGCGCGCCGCGGCGCGGCAGGATGCGATGCTGGTGCCGGAGGCGAGGAGGGATTCGACAGCGGTGGCACCTCTCATGACAGAGGCGGCAGAGGCAGGGTGTGCGAGGGGCGGCGGTGGCTTGTCGCTGCTGCTGCAATCTCCCACGGATGTCTCCTTGCTGTGCCGGCGCCGTGCAGCCACATGCAGAAGCCGGTCTGCGACATACGATCGCAGCTCATCAAGCCCTTCCGAGGTGGATGAGGCAGCACAGGGCATGCCTGAACAGTGAGGGATGATGGATGTGGTGTGATGTCGGAGGGTGGAGGGGGGAGGAGATAGCGTGAGGTGGTGTGAGGTGACCACCCCCCTCCCCCCAGCCCAGTGGGGGGGGGGGGGGTGGTCACGAGGGGGAGGAGGAGGTGGTGCCTTCGGGTGTAGAGGTGTGTTGTATTGTGTGCTGCTGCAGGGTGGGGTGGCTGGGTGGGTGGGGTGATAGGTACGAAAATCTGTTTGTTTCTTTTTGGATTATCCGTCAGGTGGATCACCGGGTGGGGAGAGATCCGGTGTGAGGCACTTGAGTGCGACCAGGTGGGCAGGGAACCTGGGGGCGGGGGGCCTCAAATCCCTCTCACTCTCGCTTCTCTCCGCTGCTCTCTAGGACAAACAAACCGCGCACTGGCCGGGGTTGAGCAGTTTCTTTTTTTTTGAAAAAAAAGGGGGGGGGGGAGCGCTGGGTGGCTGGGTGGGGGGGGGGGTGTTGTTTTAAAAATTGTTTTGGTTGTTTGGGAAGGGAGCCGAACGGGAAACCTGTTCAAGGGTTAGCGGAAGACAAGGGTAGTTACCGCTCCTGGGGGGCGGGGGGTTTGGGGGAGGGGGGCGGGTGGTCGCAGATCTGTGAAAGTGTAGCAACTCCACCCCGTCTGCTTGCTTGCGATGCCTGCGACATGACACGATCACTCTCAATACTTCCAAAAAAATGCACCCCACCCGGAAGGAGAGGGTTGCGTGCAGAGCACGGTGTAGAGACAGAATCGACAGCGCAAAAAAAAGGACGGGGGCTACTTGCCTTAGGCCAAATGCGGGCAAACAAAATCGTAGCCCAAAAGCGCTGCCCGCTGATCATTTGGCACTTGGCAGGGAGCCCCGTGGGGGTAACAAAACACAACAGCACTGCGGCGTGAATAGGCAAGCCAGGTTGTGGTAACGACGCGGAGGACCGTTCTATGCCGCAGCGGAAAGGTACTAGAGCAGAAACACGAAGATGGGAAGATTCTGTGAACATTTTGTGTGTACCACTGACACCGTCTACAGCGAAAGGCTCCGTACCCCTGCATCATGTTTCCTTCTTTGTCGCGCTTCAAGTTACTGCCATTTGGGGTACGTTTCGAAACTCACACCACGCATGCCGGAAGACTAGCGTTGCGAGCGAGGAGCACAAAGGCATAAACAAGCGCATGACAGCTTCAGCCCAGGTCCATAGAAGTGGTTCTTTGACATCTGTGCGTGTATGAGTATCCACACGCGTGATGTCAATTAGCATTTTCCGTACCATGACCTGAGTCAAGGTTATGTTGACGATCCGAACATAAAGCCCAAATTGATGAACACCCAAATGATGCCCAAAGAGAAAAAAGAAGGCATGCAATTTCAGTTCAGAAGCCCCTCGAAGACTGAAAGACATGTTGCGGGCTTACAGTGCGCTCGTAGTCAGCAGTGGTGTTCGCAGGAGGGCAGTTGGTGATTTCTTCAGCCTTTGCTGTGCGATCGGAGGCGCTTACCTGTCTGAAGCACAGAAAGATCACGAGAAACCTATGCGGGTGTGTCCTGCATGATCCGCCTAGCAAGTTTCATGTGTTGTTAGCACACCTCCAGAATAAAATGCAAAAACGGGAAAACTGATGTTGACTGATCGCACAGAAGACCACCAAAAAAAACAGTGAATGCGGCGAAATATGGCGTATCATTGTCACGCACCAGAGAGGCTGTATCTGACGGCAACCACTGAACACTTCCACCTCACCTTTTTCAAAGGGAACATGTCACGTACAATAGATATGTGAGGGATGGGACCTACACACGCACACCTCACGGCTCTGCCGCCTCCACAACAAGCACACTGTACAGACTAGACGAGCCAGAGGCAGTACCCTCCATGCAGGCTAGGAGTGCCCGTGGGTAGTGGGCCCTCGCTACCAGTCACACCTGGAAGCGAAGGCCCGGCGGCTGCAATTGCTATCACCCGGCGTAGCCTAGGGGAAACCCTGTCCTAGACAGGCTTCAGGGCTGGGGGCAGAGGAGTGACTTCTTTCAAGGCCCCCGGGGCCCTTCGAATCGCAACAACGCATGAAAATGCATTGCAAAGAAAAAACCCCATCCCACCACCCCCCATCCCCTCCCATTACACCCATCCATGCATCTGGGGGGCTTCGCTGGTCGTTATTCATCTTCGTCAGTTTTCAGCTCACAAATGAGGAAATGTACCAAAAACGCCCGAATCCGATGCAACACGAGTGAGCCAACACTACACGACATAGTGCACGAGTGGGGAGGCGGGTACCGGATTTAAAAAACGCACCGACGAGCACCCCTAGCAAAGCCCTACGAGGGACTTCGCGCAACCTATTTTTTCAGCACACTTCGATGTGGGCGGAAAGTGTCGCGTGCTTGTTCGTGCCCTTGTGCTCCTCACTCACGACACCATCATCAGCAGGAGTGTGAGTGTGGAAGCGTCAACGCAAAAAAGAAACCAAAGCAAAAAGTGCCGAACAAAGCGCAGTGACACTTTTCTTCTTCCGCACACTCGTGTGAGCAGAAAGTCACCCACCTCAGCAAGCATCCAAACGTGCTCTGTACACTAACCCCACCCTTCATCAGGCTCAGGGTGTGATTATCATTTCAGGGTTTTGTGTGTAGAAGCGTCAACGCGTCAACGCATCAACAAACAAACTACAGGCGAAGAGCGGTTGCTGCTGAATGGTGAAGTGACTTTTTTTTAGGACACTCGTGTGAGCGGAAAGCGACCTACCACAACTGTGTGTGTGTAGAAGCGGTAACGCAACAAAAAATACTACGGGATCCTTCTGGCCTCTGTACTGTGAGAGTTGCATTGGACGCTTCCACCTTTTTCAAAAATGACACAGATTTGGCGTGTGGATCACCCACCTTACCTGTTGTCCGTCAAAGTCTCCTGTTGATATTGTCTGCAAACACACGTGATTCTGATATGCCTGAAGTGTCGGATGAGGTGGAGCAGGTGGAGCACGGAATAGAAGTAAACATGAGCAAGAGGCCAGTGTCAGTCCCGAGTCCATCGCGTCTCCGTAGTATTTCCCTTACCACATGGGTGTGTTGTGTGCAAAAAACAAAAAGGAAAACCCCATCAGAGCGGTCGCGCCGTTTATTCTGACAGGCACACAAGTATGCCTGGGACTTTGGCCTTTTTGGGCCCAAAAAGGGGTCGGGATTCCACTTTTTCTCCAAGGGTTTTTCGGGGGGGAAATGGCGCGCAACCCCCCTCGCGGGCAAGAAAATCCCCCCATCCCCACCACACAACCAGTGTGAGTGTGGTGTGTGGGTATTGGACGCCCTGTGTGATGAGAGATAGTGGCAACACAACAGCAACATGCCAGGCAAGGGGTGCCAAAAATGGGTTTTCGGGGCGTTATTGTAACGACCCCTTCCTATGCCCAGTGGCACAAGCTCAAGGATTTGGTTGCTCGACATACGGGGGGTCTGGGGGGCGGAGCCCCCCAGCCGCCGGAGGCCACGGTAGTGAGTATCTGTTCCTTGCGCCGTAGTGGGAGCGCGTGGGAGTTGCGGGCGTACAGATTGTTGGCTGAGTCCTCCTGAGGCTACTGAGAGTGGTCTGGGTCCCATTCGCTGATGTGAACCCAAAGGACTTGGCTACAAGACAGGCACACACTCCAGCCTATGATACAGGGGGGTCTGGGGGGCGGAGCCCCCCAGCCGCCGGAGGCCACGGTAGTGAACGCCTGGCTCTTGACTGGGGAACAACGCCGGGTTTTGGCTGGAACAACCGAAAAAGGGGCGGGGGTCCGGAGGATTCATCCTCATTCCCCACTAGAATACCACCTGCCCCCGAAAAACTTCACCCAGAAAACCTGTAGGGAAAAAATCCCACCTAAAAAACCAGGGGATAAGATAGGTCTGGTTTTCCGGTTTTCAAAACCAGGGTTTCCCGGTTCCCGGTTTTCTGGAAAAAAATCGTACTCCTTTCGCTTTATTATAGACACCCTGTCCAGCAACTGTGGGAGAACAGTTCCGGACTACTTTTTGTTGAGCGCACACTTGCTGTCTCAAGGCTGTGTTGAGGCCCTGTGAAGTGGCATGAGGTGCTAATCCAAAGCTTCAGTCGTACGATTTCCTTCGTTACTTCGCGACTTCGCTACGCTTCGTCGCTCGTAACTAGTAAAAATCGTACTCCTTTCGCTTTATTATAGACACCCTGTCCAGCAACTGTGGGAGAACAGTTCCGGACTACTTTTTGTTGAGCGCACACTGGGTTCCCTCAGGGACCGTGAATACGGCAACTTGACTGAACTGCAGGATGTCTTCCCCCAGGGGTATGAGCACCTTCACGCTGATGGCACGAACATTTATGGAACAACACTGGTGCAATTTATACGCGCGGGCAGAGAGCTGCATCCGCGACCCCTGAGGAGACAAACGCGGCGACGACGGGGGGCGGGGGGAGGGGGGGTGCCCCGAGTCGTGCCTGGGATGCTGAGACCGGGGCGCCCCTGGTGAAGGGGTCAGCGGCCTGCACATGGGTGGGGACCCATTGGGGATCGAGCTGCAGGCGGCCCCAGTCTGCAATGGCAAAGATCCAGCGCAGAAGCTGGTTTGCGAAATGGTTGCGTGAGTGGCCCACCTTTACGCACGCGACGACACCCGAGTTGTCGATGTGGAGGGTGACTCGGTGTCCGGGGTGGAGACGCGCTGCGAGCAGCACCGCAGCAGCTGCCGCCAGCATCTCCTTGATGAAGATGTGCGGCTTCTCCACCGTCGCGAAAGGCGCACGCACGACCAAGTCGGGGGAGACCACGGCCCAGACGCGCTGTGAGGCATCACACCACAGGGCGATTGCTGGGAGAGGCGGGGGCACGTCCACCCACGCGTTGATCTCCATGGCGGGGAGCTCCTCGACCACCTCGTGCACCACCGAGGGGGAGACCCGCACTTGGTCGTCCCATCCGAGGAGGGAGCTGCCCACCAGGCGGCTGATCCTGCGAATGCAGGAGAGCGTAGACCACATGTTGCATAGACGGTGCCCCGCGATGTGGCAGAAACGCAGTGCCCTCCCCGTGACAACACACAATTCCCGCGCTGACAGCGCGCCCGCCTTGAAACGCCCCAGTTCCGGGGAGACGAGGAATGCATTGACCCAGGCCTGGGAGGGGCGGTATGCATGGAGGGTGAGGTTGAAGTCGATGCCCAGAACAGTGAACCTCCTGAGGGGGACCCCGGCCCCGTCCTCCACTTTGAACTCCGCTCCCACATGCGCAGCTCGCCGGCGCACGTCCGCATGGCGGGAGACGGCCTCGTCGGCGGTGTTGCCCAGCACAATGAGATTGTCAACCCACACGACACCCCTCTCCCAGGGAAGGATGACCGACGCTGCTCGATGCGCGATGGTGGGGGCCCAGCACCAGCCCATGCAGAGAGCTGTCAGCCAGTAGGTGCTGTAACGACCCCTCTCCGGTGCCAGCTTCATCCCGAAGAAAGGGCGCACGTCTGTCGCAAGCGGGATCTGGTAGAACCAGGATCGAAAATCCTCGAGGATGGCATGGTCTGCAGCCGCGATCCGAGTGGCGGCGACGATGATGTCCGGTAAACCCATGGGCGGCGGGGGACGCATGCATTCGTTGAGCTTTATTGCATTCGTCACCAGACGCGAACCTCCCGAGGATTTTGCCACCGTGAACTGCGGGAGACACATTTGGATGGAGTCAGATGGGGGCTCGATGACCTCAGCTTGCCGGAGAGTCGGCACGTGCTTCAACATGTTCCTCGAGATGCTGTTCTTCGCGCCGTACGGGAGAGTGTCGGGGTGCACTGCGCACTGGGCCAGGAAACCTTCCTTTGACCGGATCACTTCGATGATGCCTAGTAGGATACCCCCGGTGTCCAGCTCCAGCAGCCTATCCAGGTTCACGCGGTTCTTGGTAATGGGGGCAAGAGGCGCGTCAGAGCGTGTGGAGGGGGGTGATATGAAACCGCTCTGCGTAGGGAGGCCCACCCGCAGCGATGCATCGTAAGGGAAGATGATGTCTGGGCGAAAATCTGTGCACTCCGGAGGTGATGGTTGGCTGTAGAAGGCAAAGGGGGAGAGACCCGGAACCCCACTCACTGCCACAGGTCGAGGGACGCTGAGACCCGGACTGCCTCGCGCGCTGGATGAGCCTTCGCCAGCGGGATGTAGTGGAGGAGGGACTCCACCGTCGCATGGCGGGATACTGACATCATCTCTGCGAGTGAATGGCCCTTCTGCATGAGGTGCATCAACGCGCCCCGCCGGAGCGAGTGGCCCGACAGCTGGGGGTCCACCCGGCGGAGGGCAGCCACCAACTTCTGCCGCGTCGTGGGGAACGCCGGCGCGTCTGGAGGAAGAGACCTGCAGCGGGTCTGGAGGAAGTCGAAGGCCTGCGGGGACAGAGCGACACCGGTTGTGCGGCCCAAACGAAAAGGGTCGGACTTTCCTCCCGACCAGTCGAAGCCCACGTACGAGTCCTCGAAGGACAGGGCCCGCACGTCGAGCTTCAACAGGTCGCCGACGCGAGCTGCCGCCTTGAAGGCGACCTCCAAAGCGACGCGCACCACCGGTGACGACTCCCCGTCGATGGCCTGTCGCACCGTGGCCAGGTCGGCGGGCACTGCCTGACGAGAGGGACGGAGCGCTCCAGACCTCTTGTAGGAGCGCTCCAAGTCCCGGAGCATGGGGGTAGGGTGCTCCAAGAACCCCGCGCGCTTTGCCCACGCCTTCAGGTTCTGCAGGTACTGCAGAAGGGCTGAGGGCTTGAGGCCATCCACCACCGACTTCTTGCTGAGCCAGAGGAGGATGGCCTCGTCGACCGCGAGGGGGTGCCCCGTCCACGCCTCCCACTGCACCCGGAAGTCCATCATTCGGCGAGCGACCGAGATCTGGCCCCGCCAAGTCGATGGGGCCAGAGCACCCGATAGGGTTGACATGGCGTGGTTGTAGACCTGCCTGATCTGGCCCGGAGAGGTGATCGACTCCTGGTGCCGCGGCCGACCCGGTGCTGGCATTTTTGGAGATTTTTTCGTCGGCAGTGGAGGGTGTGTGGTGAGGTGGGTGTGTGGGAGGGGGGGGAGGGATGGGAGGGGGCGGGACGGGGCGGGGGGGCACAGGCTGGTGGGCCCTAGTTCCGGCGGTAGCCCCCCCGGGGGTGCCCGCGAAAATCCGGCTTCCTCTCGGTAACCTCTCGGCGGGCCATCTTGGGAGGGGGGCCGGCGAAAACGGAGCGGTCAGACCGCTGCCGCTTGGGGCCCTGGCGGGGCTCGTGGCGGGGCTCGAGGGGGCCCGAGGCAGCCTGGAGGGCGGGGGCAGCGAACACGGGCTGTGTGTCCGCAGCGAAAAAAGCGGATTCCATCTTCCTCGCCCCTGCCGAGTCGCCCCCAGCGGCCCGTTCCAGCACAAAGAGCCTCATGAGCTCCCTGTGGGCCATGTCGCATAAAAATTTGTTCGCCTCCTCCAGTGTTCCGTGTGTCCCAATCTTGTTCGCCATCGCTTTCAGGTCCGACACACGGTGTGCGGCCTCGATGGACAAACTGGAACCACTGGAGGAGAGCGGACCGAACCGGACGTCCAGCCCGAGGAGGACTGAAGCCCGCCTGTCCGCAGACATGGTGGCCCACAGAGAAGGCTCAAGGTCCGTGGCGAGAGCGCCGGGGGCGAGGGAGGACTGGGGAAGCGGGGCCGGGCTGGCGTGGGGAGGGGGGTGGCCCGCAGCGATGGCAGCCCAAGCCTGGTCTGCGCCAAAGCCTGCTGTGTTTGCCCAAGGTGCACCACCAGACACAAAAGCCGGGTGGGGATCATGCTGAAGCGCGGCGACACCGGGGTGGTGTGCGGCCACAGCCGGTGCGTGGGGCGGGGGTGCACCGGCATGTGGAGCCTGCCCTGGAACGGGTGGCTGGGCGCTGGGGAGCGCTGGCGCTGGGTGGGGAGCATGTTGCAACGTGGGGATACCGGTATAGTGGTATGCCGACACAGCCGGAGCAGGGTGCGGGGGTGCACCGGCGTGCGGAGCCTGCCCTGGGATGGGCGGCTGAGCGGTGACAAACGCTGGGTGGGGAACATGCTGGAGCGTGGTGACACCGGGAGAGTGGTGTGCCGACACGGCCGGTGCCTGGGGCGGGGGCGCACCGACGTGTGGAGCCTGCCCTGGGGGGGGCGGCTGAGCTGCAGGAGCACCGGGGGCGGGCGCTGGGAGGGGAGCCTGCTGCAGCGTGTGGACACCGGGGGAGTGGTGAACCAACACGTAAGATGATGTGTGGGGGGGGGCACCAGCATGTGCAAACTGCCCGGGGGGGGGCTGCGCTGTCAAAGCACCGGGTGCTGGGTACAAGTTCTGGTGGTGGGGTGCATAGGCGTACACAGTGGGGTAAGCATGTGTGTTGTGCTGGGCCGGGCTCTGATGAGGGGCCCCCGTGGGCACGGGGTTGGCGGTTTGCGGCGGCGGAAGCTGCGATGGGGGAATCTGCGGGGGCTCCTGGGGTTCGACTGGTGTCACGGCCACAGGCTCAGCTGCGATGGCCTGGCCCGCGGCGGACTCCTCCTCAGACGGAGGCGGAGGCGGGGGTGTAGTCTGCGAGGCTTCCTTGGATTTTGGGGTCTTCTTCTTTCTTCCGGCCATTGTTAAACTTGAGCGCACACTTGCTGTCTCAAGGCTGTGTTGAGGCCCTGTGAAGTGGCATGAGGTGCTAATCCAAAGCTTCAGTCGTACGATTTCCTTCGTTACTTCGCGACTTCGCTACGCTTCGTCGCTCGTAACTAGTAAAAAAAAAAAGGTCGGTCTCATTTTTGGCGGGTTTTTTTGTGACTTTGGGACAGTAGAACAGTCAGAAAAAACGCCATAAAAAAATAGAAAGTGACCCCATCGTGATCCGCACAGAGCTCAAATAGTCCAAAGAAGGCAGAGAAGCGGAGAAGAAAAATGGACCTAGCGGGTGGCCCGGTGGGTGGTGATGCCCTCGTCATGCAGGTCTCTTCTGTTTTGAAGGTGCACACATGGTGGACTCCAGCCACCCTAGCGAGTGTCTAAGAGGGGTCTAAGACTGCAGTCTGTACTGAAGACGGGAGTCTATTTTCCAGCTAATTTACGCTAAGACTCCCGCTGGTTGAGATTCATGGGAGACACACGGTGTACTCCAGCGGAGGTAGGGTAACCTCCGCTGGAGTTCACCGTGTCGTCTGCCTCTGTGCAGCGTCACTCGGTGCCATCGAATACATGGCGACAGCCCACCAACTCGAGACAGATCTGCTTGTCTGGAGGGCTGAGACGAGAACACGAACGAATTTCAAGCAGTCTTGAAGGTCGCCAAGCCTATTGGGGGCAACTAACAGATGAGATTTGTTTGTTGCCTGTCGTCACAGCTAGCCCATCTCCTCGATAACGGAATGTGTGCAGAGATCTCGTGGACCCTTTGGCCATTCTGTCGTGCACCCACTCCACCCACAACGCACACCTGTCACGAGTGGTCGCTCCCCCGTCCTCCTCCACCCTGAAGGTTGAACCCTCAAGGACCAGTGATCTCCTGCTGGCCGGGCTGCGATCAGCGAAGCCTTCCTACTTACAAGCGAATCCAGACTGTAGGGAACAGATGTTCACTACCGTGGCCTCCGGCGGCTGGGGGGCTCCGCCCCCCAGACCCCCCTGCGTAAAAAAATTACACCAGACCGGTTTTTTGGCCGAGAGTCCAAACTTTCAAAGCAGCTGCTGCGCCTGCCCCACCAAGCAGCCTCAGTACGACAGGACGCGCGCAGGCACCGGGCCCTCTCAGATTCTGGGAGGGTTTGCGCGGGTCGCGCGCGCCGAAGGCGCGCGCGAAAAATTTTCAAAACCAGAAAAACCGGAAAACGGCGCCAGAAAAAAAGTCTATCTTATACCCTGAAAAAACCCAAGGAGAAAAAAAAATTCCCTCCTTATAAAAACCCAAAGAGAAAAAAAGTGCAATCCTGAATCGGGACTTGGACTCCACATTTAGCTTCATACTTGCAGGCACATTCTGCTTATTTTTTTAGTCCAGGTCACACCGGGCATATGCCTTCGAAACTCCCTGCCTGTTGCGGTGCCATGGAATCGTCATGCATCAGCTCATACAAGGGCGGGGCCTGCAGCAGCCCACTCGCCTCATCGATATCCTCGACAACACGCACAGAGTGGTCTGATCTCTCGCTCACCAAATGCATCAGCGACTTCGGAATGGTGATGTCTGCAGAGTAGCTGGTGTAGAGGCAGAGCGCCGAGGTGTCTGCTGCGAGATGGCACAGCGCCCAGCTCTCCGCCACCGCCCCCCCGACAACCGTGAGGAAGCGCTGGCTGGCCGGCCCGACCACGCCGTAATGCACCGTGTCTGATATCAGCCCCACAGAGGTCAGCCCGCTGTCGACACCCCACTTCAGATTCTGGACAAAACTGAGGGCGTTCTCCACATGGCTCGGGCTCTGCCTCCCGAGGTTCCACCCCACCACGCTGTGGTCCCCCACGACCGACACCAGGGTGCCGCTGCTCCGCTCCAGCCCTGCCACCACGGAGCTGAGGTGGAGACTCAGCGCCCCCCCGGCATAGCTGATGTGCGGCATGCCGCTGTTGAGGAACACCGTCCCCACCGTCGCCTGGATGGACCTCAACGGTGTAATGCTCTCCCCGAGTGAACTGTCCTCCGAGTGGCTTCCGCACACGGTGGAGCCCGGGGCCTTCGACGCGAGGGGGCTCGTGAGGCGCGGTGCCAGAGGGATTGTCCACAGCAGCACCGCGTCGAAGGGGGCCTTCAACCCCTTCAGGCTGAAGGTGAGGCGGTGGTCCACCACAGCGTCTAAGGGGGAGCAGGGGTCCGCACGCTCTGCGGCGCGCACGTCATCCCAGAGGGACGCTGGGGCAGCCACTGCGCCTGGTGTGCAGCACCCCTCCAGCCGCGCCGCGACGTTCACCGTGTGCCCGAAGTAGTCTACTCGGTTTGTCACCCGGTTGGTCTCCTGGACAACCGGGCCGTGGTTGAGGCCGATGCGAACTGTGAGTCCTGACCACAGCCCGGTGTTAGCAGCACAGAGGGGGTATTCCAGGAGAGCAGGTGGCCAGGAGGAATGGAGGAGGCCCTCCTGGATGCGGAGCGCGCAGAGTATGGCGGATGCGGCGCTGCCGAAGGCGAGCATGAAGGAGTCCCCGATGGTCTTCACCTCATATCCCTGGTGTATCGAGGCGAGGTTGCGGATGACGGAGTTGTGGACAACCATCGCGCGCTTCATCGCCTCCGGCACAGCCTCCCATATCACCGTCGAGAGCCGGATGTCTGTGAAGGCGATGGTGGCAGACTCCCCTGTCGGAGCCGGCATGATTGACATGGAAACAAACCCAGTGGGGCTGTCAGGCGGAGCGGTGCTCTTCCTCCGGAGCTGGTCGAACAGCGCGTCTGGGAGGTATGGCCTATACCTCCGGAGGTTCTCCTCAAGCGAGGTGAGGGCTTCGTGCATCTCTTCAGGGAGGTGAGACCGCTCCTCCATTAGTATGTCGGCGACTGTTGCGACGTCGTAATCCGCGAGATTTCTCGCGATCTGCCCGATGATGTGTGGATGGTGTGCTGCATAGACTGCTTCTCCCTCTCTGCCTGATCCGCAAAGCTGCGCGTCGCCACATAGTCCAGCAGGAACACCGCAAGAGGAAGAAACATCGATTGCGCCGCATCCCTGAAGGGGATGCTGCATGGAATATCCTTACACCCCAGGGTCATCTGCACCCGATCCCACCTCTCCGTCTGCGAGGGGGTAATGGAGGGGAGGAAGAGGAGCCCGAAGGAGGTGGCTCTTTCGACTTCGCTGAGCACGACCCAACATGCGGTCAGGCCGACCACCGCTGAGACGACATTCCTGTCGATTCGCAGGAGGAGTGAGACGTCTGTGACGATGACCATCAGGGGCCAGGCCTGGGGGTCAGGAAGGGTTGCTTTAGCTCTTAGGTCGGTGAGGAGTATGGCGATGCTGCCGAAAACGACCCACAGGTAGAAGTGGGGGGTGGTGAGGGTGCCGCCCCCTGCCAGAGTGGCAATAAGAGGGAGGTTGGCCGCGGCGATGGCGCCGAAGAGTAGGGCGGTGCCGCCTGTCACCTCCGCCAGCAGCCCCTGCAGCGCCACGATGACGGCTCCCAGGCCGGCAACGGACAGGCATGCGCAAATCTTCCGCTGGGTAACCTCCGCGCTCTCAGCCAGCCCCCCTCTCGTCAGCACCCATTGGAGGCACATCTGCACCCTTTGAAACATTTCCACCCGCAGAGCGGGGAGGTGCTCACACCCCCCTCCCTGGCAGTGTGTGGGGTCTGCAGCCCCCCGAGGATCCCCCTTCCGGCAGCAGCGGCCTGCAGGGTCTGTGTGTGGTGCTCAGCCCCCTGTGGGGGATGCAAACGTGGGTTTTGTGCGCAGGGCCACTGATACCTGGGTAGGGGGGGGGGGGGGGATGTTGGTCGCAGGAAAGTCACTTCACCATTCAGCAGCAACCGCTCTGAGCCTGTATTTTGTTTGGTGATGCGTTGACGCGTTGACGCTTCTACACACAAAACCCTGAAATGATCATCACACCCCTGAGCCTGATGAAGGGTGGGGTTAGTGTATAGAGCACGTTTGGATGCTTGCTGTGGTGGGGGGGGGGGGGGGGGCGCAGTTGACGCAGTTGCTACAGCAACACAACCCGTGTGCCGTCCCTCCGCCTCGGGCTGTGTGAATATACTCAGTCACATCTGGGCAGCGAGCCCCCCCCCCCCCCCTACAACCAAATACTGCACACTGTCACATCGACCGCCACCCTCCCTGCTGTGGAAACGCAGTGGAAGGGGAGGGAAGGGGGGGGGATGGCTGGAGGGGGGGGGGGGCAGAAAATGGTACAGAAGAAAAGGAAAAGACGCATGGCACACAAATTTGGCAAAAAACGATTGGCGGGGGAAGGGGGGGCGGCGTATGAGGGGGGGCGGGGTGGTGGAAGAAATACCCCCACCCCGCCCCCCCCATCGCCCCGAGGGAATGAAGCCACGGCGCTGTGTTTTGCAGTTTGGGATCGCGAGGCGGGCAGCGCAGGTGCGCCCCCCGCGAGAGGCAGCAGCACGAGAAGCACCGAGCCCCACTGTCTCCACTTCCCAGACAGCAAATCGCTCTCATCCTGCAGCACAGGTGAGCACGGGGATGGCCATAGAATCACGATTCCGCATCAAGAGATGGAACGGAATCACCCACCCACAGAAGGCATAACCCCCGTGAGCCTTTCGAAGGGGGCTGGTTTTGCCATTATTTTTCCCCCCGTTCGCACGCTCGTGTGAGGAGAAGAATCATCAAAGATTCGGATGGGCAAGCAAAACCTAAACGCGCTTAGGCACCCACAGGCACCGAGGGCCTGCCCAGGGCGGGCAGCTGCGTGGCGCGTCCCGACGACAGCCCTGGCGACCTCTCCCGCTCACGCTCAGCCGCCTTGTCAGCACCTGCCGTGAGGGAGTACAGCGGGGGGCACAGCAGGTCCCAGCGGGGCATGTTCAGCTGCGGGGCGGGGTCGACGGTGGACTCGCGCCGGTCCTGCCCTCGTCGTGGCGAGATGCCGCTCTCGAAGCGCGTCCGCCTCTGTTGCCCAGGGTGGCTGCCCCGATTCCGCCGCTGCGGCACCACAGAGTCGACGAAACCCAGCGTGTGGAACCGGAAGCGCTGCTGCTGCCTGCCCTCTCCCACCGGTGCGGCCCCGTCGGTGCCTTGTGCCACACCCACGAACGACGGGCGTGACCTGAAGTTGGGCCTGGGTGCCTGGGGCAGGCGGGCAGCAAGCATCTGTCCTACCCCAGTGCAGGAATGGGGGTCTGGGGTGCGATTGGGTGGCTCTTGCCTCCTGTGGGGGGATGGTGTGTGGTGTGTGAGTGTGGATGTCACATAGAAGAAAGTGTGTGTTTGGGTCGGTGCGTTCTGATGCGGCAAACTGCATCTGCAAATCAAGAAGGGGGGAGAAGAACCATGAAGGGTGGGGCTATCCATGGGGACGCTGGCCCCAACTCTGCCCAACACAGCCCCCTTTATGTTATACCATGCCTGAGACAGGTTGTAGCAATCACAAACACACCTCCCCACACCCCCCCCCTCGTTTGCCTGCCGGCTGTTAATTGCTAAGCTTTGTACCCTGCCCTGCTTGCTCGACCCCCTTTCCCTCCACCACCACGCCCCCCTGCAACTACTGGGGCAGTGGGCGGGTCGGGTGCGCGGATGGGGAGGGTGTGTGGGGGATGGAGGAGGTTTAAAAAAAAACGTTTCGTCCGAAGTGCCGCAACACACTATGCGAGCACAACACCATCTTCATGGCAAACAGGGTCCATCCGGGACGCACAATCCATTGTGTCATCGCAGGGCTGCGCGCAAGGCTCAAAATACAAGGCCAGATTTTTTCTTGCGACCGGGAGGGGTAGGCTGGGGGGGGGACAGTCTCTGTGTGACCTGCCCTCTCCCCCCCGGTAATCGAGGAGAAGACAGAATACAGTGGCGGGTGTGTGTGTGTGTGTGTGTCTGCCTTCTCACAACTGCAGGCGACTGCAAGGCGAGCCAAAACAAAGGGGGGGGTGGGGGGTGTATTTTTTGCGCTTCACAAGAACGGTGAAGCTGTGAAAATGGCGACACACGGCATCCCCCCCCCCAGTGTTGGATAAATACAGGGGTCTGGCGGGAAAAATACAGACCGTCGAAAAATACATGTATTTTTCGAAAAATACACGAAAAATACATGAAAAATACATGAAAAGTACGCTGCAGGCGTCTCAACCAGTGGCCTCGCTGGGGGTCGGGCAAACCACAAAAAGACGCGGTATGATGCATACCAGGGTCGAATGCACGGCCGCAGAACGTTTTCCCCCAGCAGAACTGACGAGTCCTGTCGAATTGCACTTCGAGAGGCATCGGATGTTGCTTCCTCAGGTCGCCCTGCTGGACCAATAACTCCGTATTCAGGGGATCTTGGATTGCCTTTGAGTACTTGCAAACCTGCAAGCCCGAGGAGAACTTTGCCAGCACGCAGTGTTCAGGAACGTCAGCACAGCTCGGCTGCGATGAAGTCCCGCGGGCCAAACGCCCGAAGAGCCTCATGTCGGAGCTGGTGTCTATGAAAGAGTCCAGCTCTGACATAACGTCCGAGGAATCGCTTGCATTTCTGGGTGTGAATGGATGCGATGAACAGTCGCGGACGCTCAAGGACTTGGTCACGCGACAGGCACATGACAGGGGGTCTGGGGCGCGGAGCCCGAGGCCACGGCAGTGAACAACCTGAAAGTACTCGAAGGCTAGTCCCCACACCGGTTGGTGCTGTATCACATCAGCGGGGATGGTCGTTCAGTTGGGACAT
The DNA here is from genome assembly GCA_963210315.1 of Rhynchopus euleeides. Classification (NCBI taxonomy): domain Eukaryota; phylum Euglenozoa; class Diplonemea; order Diplonemida; family Diplonemidae; genus Rhynchopus; species Rhynchopus euleeides. Next base: position 214,443 of record OY723266.1, read on the forward strand.
GATGAGGCGCCCTTCGATGAAAGCAAGCCTCCAGCGTCTGATACACTGCCCATGATGACGTTGAGTCTTCATACGCTGCGGAACATGAAAACCCGGCCGCAAAAAATCCCCAAAAGCTGAACCCGCTGTTTCGGTGACCGCGCGCTGGAAGTGGACGCCTTCATTTGTTGCGCCTGTCTCTGTAAAGTGAGCCTTGCTCATGCAGGAAGCCGGCAGTCCGGTGGAACCTGAACAGCGGTGCAGTGCAATGACACCGGAGTGATGGCACTCCCGCACCCGAGGTGTGTGCGGCAGGGGCGTGCCGCTGTGGTGGCGAGGATTGGTGCAGACAGCCCCGCTGTGCCTGGACTCTGCACCGCTCCCGAGGCAGTGTGCAGCAGATCTCCAGTGCGCCCTACTGTAGTACAGTGTATTTTTCCCTGTATTTTTCGTATTTTTCCCCCTTGGGAAAAATACGAAAAATACATTGAAAAATACACTGAAAAATACAAAGGAAAAATACACCTTGCCAACACTGCCCCCCCCCCCCCCACACACACACACTCCCCAGAGAACACACCAAGACATACAGGCGGTACATACAAGGAAAGACAGGAAAAATACCCCCCCTCCCCCCCCAGTGGCTGGCTTAACGCCGGGGTACTGTAAGCAGGGGGCTGGCCGGGGGGGGGGGGGGGGGGGGGGGGGGGGGGGGCCAGGGGCTGGGGTAATTTTCTGGGGGGTCGTGCAGGCCTGTCGCTAACTTTTCGATTTTGGAGATTTGGTGGGTTGACGCTCCTGTTTTGGGGGGGGGGGGGGGATCAGGGGGGAAAACACTAGGGGTCAATTTTTCTCGCGCGCGCTTCGCGCGCGCTCGTGTTGTTGCCAAATTTTCCCATCGGTGGACCACGAGGTGGGCACGGTGTGAGGCGCTGGGTTCCTTCCGTGGTTCCTCTCCCGCTCGCGCCGTCGGGTGCCGGAGGAAACCAAAAAATGGCTTTCGGGACCATGATTTCGACGCTGCCCCCTGATATGTCACGGCCGTCAAAGCGCAAGGACTTGGTTACTAGACGGGCACGCGAGATGGGGGGTCTGGGGGGCAGGGCCCCCCAGCCGCCGGAGGCCACAAATAGATAGTGAGCATCTGTTCACTGTGGGCGTACAGATTCTGTGTGAGTTGGCTGCGTCCTCCTGAGGCTACTGGAGTGGGTGGATTCCCTGACCCGGTGGGAATCGAATGACTTGAGTACGAGACATACGCCACAGGGGGGTCTGGGGGGCGGAGCCCCCCAGCCGCCGGAGGCCACGGTAGTGAGCATCTGTTCCTGCAAAACCATACTCTCTTCGACGTCGACCCAGTGAAAGTGGGTTGACGCTTGGTCGACGCTTGGTGAGCGTCGACCCAGTGTAACCGGGCCAACGCTAGGTTAGCGTCGACCCAGTGTAATAAATGGGTTGACGCTTGGTCCAGGCTTGAATGGCAACCCAGTTCCACTAGGTCGACGCTCCAAGCCTCGACCAAGCGTCAACCCAGTCCACTGGGTCGACGCTGGGTCGACGCTTTTTTATGGGGGGGGAAACCCAAAATCACTGGGTCGACGGTCGACGCTTAGCGACATGCCTGGGGGTCGTGAACGTCGGGGCACGGTGGGATCTTGTAAATTTTACATGTATAACTACAAGTATATACATGTATTATACATGTATAATACTTGCATGTCAACTATTATACATGTATAATACATGTATATGCCTGAAATATACATGTAAAATACATGTATATCAAGTAAAAATACATGTATAATAGTTGACATGCAAGTATTATACTTGTATTTTTACTTGATATACCGTATACGTAAATATTTTGGAACGTAAATATTATGGAACGTAAATACCGTATACGTAAATATTTTGGAACGTAAATATTATGGAACGTAAATATTATGGAACGTAAATATTTTGGAACGCTGGTGGGTTGGCGTTCCAGATTTTTTTCGTTCCATAATATTTACAGGGCTTTCTGCGACTCGGGGACTTGGACCAGGTGATCGGACGGCATACAGAGTCCCTGACGGGACCTACTCGTGCACTTTTCGCGCGATTCCTGAGCCAAGCCATCCTCACCACCGAGTCCCCAACTGGCCCTGTAAATATTTTGGAACGTAAATATTATGGAACGGACCGGGCAAAAATGGGCCCGTTCCATAATATTTACGTTCCATAATATTTACGTATACGGTATTATGGAACGTAAATATTTTGGAACGCTGGTGGGTTGGCGTTCCAGATTTTTTTCGTTCCATAATATTTACAGGGCTTTCTGCGACTCGGGGACTTGGACCAGGTGATCGGACGGCATACAGAGTCCCTGACGGGACCTACTCGTGCACTTTTCGCGCGATTCCTGACGCAAGCCGTCCTCACCACCGAGTCCCCAACTGGCCCTGTAAATATTATGGAACGTAAATATTATGGAACGGACCGGCCAAAAATGGGCCCGTTCCATAATATTTACGTTCCATAATATTTACGTATACGGTACATGTATTTTACATGTATATTTCAGGCATATACATGTATTATACATGTATAATAGTTGACATGCAAGTATTATACATGTATAATACCGTATACGTAAATATTATGGAACGTAAATATTATGGAACGGGCCCATTTTTGGCCGGTCCGTTCCATAATATTTACGTTCCAAAATATTTACAGGGCCAGTTGGGGACTCGGTGGTGAGGACGGCTTGCGTCAGGAATCGCGCGAAAAGTGCACGAGTAGGTCCCGTCAGGGACTCTGCATGCCGTCCGATCACCTGGTCCAAGTCCCCGAGTCGCAGAAAGCCCTGTAAATATTATGGAACGAAAAAAATCTGGAACGCCAACCCACCAGCGTTCCAAAATATTTACGTTCCATAATATTTACGTTCCATAATATTTACGTTCCAAAATATTTACGTATACGGTACCAAGTATGAAGCTAAATGTCGAGTCCAAGTCCCGATTCAGGATTGCCATTTTTTTCTCTTAGGGTTTTTATACAGGGGAAATTTTTTTTTTCTCCAAGGGTTTTTTAGGTGGAGATTTTTTTCCCACAGGTTTTTCTGGGGGATTTTTTTTTTTTTTTTTTCCCCCCAGTTACGAGCGACGAAGCGTAGCGAGGTCGCGAAGTGAAGAAGGAGTACGGTTAGTGGCCGGCTAGCCAACTCATCCACCTGGCACGAGTGCCTGTCACAGTATGGGAAGCCTTCTCAGGCAGTTTGAGGTCGTGTCCGGACCATTGGTGACGAATGAGGGGTTTCACGGGCCCGTTGGAACCCGCAAAGACCCGGCTGCCCCGACGTGGTCATGTTCCCCAAGCGCCCCCCCCCCCCCCCCTGACTCTCTTTTCCATTCACTCTCGACGATCAACCCCCCCCCCCCCCCCCCGTGAGTGTGTGCGACATTCTACTGGGCGTAGGTGACCTTCCCGCTGCTGACGCTGACAACCACTTCAAAGTCGTGAAAAAGATGGTGGCAGAGCTGGACCTCGAATCCTGGTTCAAGTGCACCTTGTACGGGCTGGCTTCAGACCAGGCAAGCACCAACAGCGCCCTCTGCCGTTTGCTGGAAGGGTGGGTGGGGCACACCATCTTCGAGCTCGGTGATGCTGCCCACATCTACGCCCACGCTGTCAAAAAGATCGCTAAAGAGAAGGCAGTGCTGAAGGTGATGAGGACTGTGAACACCTGGGCGACGATATTCCGGCAGTCTACAAAACTTCAGAAAGCCCTTCATGTTGCTGATGCTTCTGCCCGGGCTTTTCAGGCTGATCACCAGGTGAGGTGGTCTAGCGCCACCAAGTCCCGCCTGGAAGTGGCCCAACGCAACCTCAAGGGCACCCTCATCGTCCTCTCCAAGCAGACCCCCCCGAAGCCGGTGTATTACCAAATCTCCGACCTTGGATTCCAACACCGCCTGTGCTTCCTCCTCGACATGTTCGAAGTCGTCGGACATGGAAGCACGAGCCTGCAGACGCAGGGGCTCACGCTGGAAAGCATGCACTTGGTGTTTCGACTGGCCATTGAGGCGCTGAAAGTACTGCAGTGCTCGAAGGGGAAGCACGAGCTTGCGTTTGTCTGCCTCAAGGAGGGGACGGACTACGCAGCTCCGCCAGGCTTTGACGACTGGCGTGCAAAGCTCTGCAGGGTGGTCAGGGCGGACCTGAAGCGCAGGTGGGAGGGGTACGCTGGGCGACGGATTACCGGCTTCTTCTCCTGGCGCCGCGGTAGGGACGTCACCGCGACTGCTGTGAGCTTCGTGGCCGAGCGGTTGGGGTACAGCGAGCCCGAGCGCTTCTCCCTTCTGCTTGAGTGGCGGAAGGCGCAGATGCAGGTCAGCAGTGACGAGACTGCAAGGCAGCATGCACTCCGCTTTGCGGAACACCATGATGGCGAGCCTCTGGGGTTTCTTCTCGAACTTTTTGTTTCGTTCTCCCCCTCCTCATGTGTTGTGGAAAGTGCCTTTAGTCGGGTGGCTTACATCCGTTCTAAGCATAGGCGCAGGATGGGTGTTGTGAGGACTGCGAGGGAACTCGTGTACTCAGTGAACGCCCCCCAAGAACCTACAGCGCGTCTGGAACTGTGCACAGAGATGAAGAATGAGTTTCTCCGGAGAAAGGCCCGCCGTTTCACCCCCCGGGCATCTGTTGACAAGCCCTCCATCCCTTCTTTTGATGACCTTCTGGGTACACTTCCAGAAGAGTGGGCCGAGAGCGAATCGGAGAGTGAAGAGGCGCTCGAAGAAGACGAGCTGTCCCTCGGGGAATCCCTTGCTAGTGTCGACAGCGTGGCTCTCCCCGAACGGGTGACGCAAGTGCGCTTTGTTATCCCAGAAGATAGCACTGCCCCCGCAGGAAGCGTTCCCCCGATTCCCCTCTCTCTTGAAAGTGACGATGATGTTAGTGAGACGGGACAGGCAACTGACGACACCGCAATGCAGGCGCTCACGCCACCTCAAGCGGATGCAATGGTTGGTCAGGCAACTGACGACACCGCAATGCAGGCGCTCACGCCACCTCAAGCGGATGCAATGGTTGGTGGCACCCAGCCAAATCGCCAAGACATCACTGCCCCTGCAGTAAGCGTTCCCCCGATTCCCCTCTCTCTTGAAAGTGACGATGATGTTAGTGAGACGGGACAGGCAACGGACGACACCGCAATGCAGGCGCTCACGCCACCTCAAGCGGATGCAATGGTTGGTGGCACCCAGCCAAATCGCCAAGACATCACTGCCCCTGCAGTAAGCGTTCCCCCGATTCCCCTCTCTCTTGAAAGTGACGATGATGTTAGTGAGACGGGACAGGCAACGGACGACACCGCAATGCAGGCGCTCACGCCACCTCAAGCGGATGCAATGGTTGGTGGCACCCAGCCAAATCGCCAAGACATCACTGCCCCTGCAGTAAGCGTTCCCCCGATTCCCCTCTCTCTTGAAAGTGACGATGATGTTAGTGAGACGGGACAGGCAACGGACGACACCGCAATGCAGGCGCTCACGCCACCTCAAGCGGATGCAATGGTTGGTGGCACCCAATCAAACCGTCAAGACAGTGTTGAAGAGGCTGCTGAGGTCTCTGGGTCTCTGCCGGAGGCTTCAGGAAAGCGTGAACTGCAGGTTCCCCTTCCGGCGCCTGTTCCCAAAAAGAAGCAAAAAGTTGCCAGCCAGACGTTGCTGTCTTCCTTCTTCACCAAAAAAAAGTGAGAATCTGCTTCCATAGTGGAGCGATTGTAGATATCGAGGTGCTGCCTGTAGATCTAGAAGTGGTTTTTTAAACCATTCACTGCGTCGAGGTAAAAGAAGGCCATTCGTGGTGTTTTGCGATGTGAGCCCCGTCCGTTTCGCATTGCCGGCCAACTAGAGAATTCCGCAGGATGACGCCCCCACTCCCCAAGACGCCCCGTCCCACCCTCCTCTTGCTTGGCACGTTGCTGTTGTGTTGCCACCTCATCACATCAGGACAGCCAGTAGACTCACCTCACTCCCCACTGAGAGATTACCTCTCATCACATCAGGACATCCAGCAGACACACCTCACTCCCCACTCACACTGGTGTGGTGGGGATGGGGTGGGGTGGGGGGGGGTGTTGCCCGCGAAGGGGCTTGCGTGCCATTTTTCCCCACTAAAAAACCCTTGGAGAAAAAGTGGAGTCCCGACCCATTTTTGGGCCCAAAAAGGCCAAAGTCCCAGGCATACTTGTACGGTACATGTATTATACTTGTAGTTATACATGTAAAATTTACAAGATCCCACCGTGGGGGGGGGGGGGGGGGGGGGGGGGCTGGCGTGCAGGGTGCAGGCAGCGCGCGCAAATGCGACCTGTTTCCGGGTGCCCGCGCGCTCCCGGCGACCGTGCACCCTGGGTGCACGGGTTTGGGCTGAATCTGGGTGACGTACGAGTAGGGCTCCCACCCTGAAAATGGGCTATCTGCAGTCACTCCAGGGACCTGACATCACCTGAAAGTGACCCAAAAGTGCGGAATCTTCGACTCGCGGAATCGCGATTGACCCCTTCCATTGCACTCTTTGGGCTCTGTGCGGATCGTAGTGGGGTCACACTGTGGGTCTAGGTGCCAAGCTTCACCCATGAAATGTGGGTCTAGTTCAGGGGCTGGTCATAGGAGACTGTGATGGGAGGCCGAGAGTCAGCCAGCCCACCCACCCAGCGGGACCCCCTCCTCGGGTGTTCCGAAACCCCGTTCTTTTGAATATTTGGAATCTGTGCGCATCGTAGTGGGGTCACTTTGTAGGTCTAGGTGACAAGCTTTGTCCATGAAATGTGGCTCTGGTTCAGGGGCTGGTCATGGGTGAAGGTGACTGGGAGTAACACACCATGTCACCCCACCCAGCCACCCACCCAGCGGGACCCCCTCCTCAGGTGTTCCAAAACCCCGTTCTTTTGAACGTTTGAAACTTTTGCGGATCGTAGTGGGGTCACACTGTGGGTCTAGGTGCCCAGCTTCACCCATGAAAAAGCGGTCTGGTTCAGGGGCTGGTTATGGGTGAAGGGTGACTGGGTGACACACACCATGACACCCCACCCCACCCAGCGGGACCCCCTCCTCGGGTATTCCAAAACCCCTTTCTTTTGAACGTTTGGAATTTGTGCGGATCACAGTGGGGTCACTTTGATGGTGTGTGAGCCAAGTATCACCCATGAAACACGGGTCTGGTTCAGGGACTGGTCGTGGGAGAAGGTGGCTGGGAGGCAGCCAGTCCACTACACCCCACCTACCCACCCAGCGGGACCCCCCCCTCGGATTTTCCAAAAACCCGTTCTTTTGAACGTTTGGAATCTGTGCGGATCGCGATGGGGTCATTTTGGCCATGGGGTGCCCATTTACACCTATTACTGGGGAACATCAATTGGGTGAAAGTACCACCTCCTGACCCCCCCCCCATCCCGAGTCGGGAGGGGGGTCGGGTAGGGGGGTACCCCCCCTCGTGACCCCCCCCCCCTGGTAGGGTGCCCGACCAGGGGGTGGGGGTCACCCAAAATTTCGAGGAAATCCTGGTGTCACCCTGAAAACCTGGGTCGCCAGCCTGACCTCAGCCCGCGGGGAGCCCCCCCCCCCCCCCCCCCCCCCCCCCCCCGGAGGAAATCCGTGAACTACCAAAAATCCTTACCCCCACGGCGCTGAAGTAACCACTGTTACAAGTGGTTTACATGTAAAATTTTTTACATGTAAATTTACAAGTGGCACTTGTAAAATTACATGTGCCACTTGTAAATTTTACAAGTGGTACATGTAAAATTACATGTGCCACTTGTCATTTACGAGCTTTCCTTAACACTGGCGAGCCGTGTTGTTCCATTTGTTTATCCCCCGCGACCCCAGACCAGCACATACCCTGCTGCACACACACACCCTCACTTACAAAAGGACCTTTGCACCTCCAACATGAGCAAGAGAACGGCAACCACAACACCGACGCGCAACAGCAAGCGGACGAAGAGCGGAGATCTGGGGAAGGAGGATGAGCGGCATGAAAGCCAGCTGCAGCAGCTTGTGGAGGACTTTGTGGCCCTGTACACCACCAGGAAGACGGGGGAGGTGTTAAAACACACGGTGTTGAAGGAGATGCTGCAGAAGGTGCTGGTGACCACCATCCCCCCCAAGAGTGGAGTGATAACAACGGTGCTGAAACGCAAATACGATGCGCTGGCTTCCTACAAGTCGCTGAAGGATGTTTCCGGCGACCTGTACACGGTTCGGATCGAAGGAAACCGTGAGATGGCCATCCACGGCATCGCGCTGAAGCCCTTCCCCACGCCAACGCAGAAGAAGTCGGAGGGTTTCGCGCGCCTCAAGCTGGTGGTGGAGGACCTGGACAGCATGGATATGGTCAAGATGTACAAGGCATCGGCACAAGCCTCCACATCCGAGACGCGTCCGAAGAATAAGGCAGTGGCGGCGCTGGTGGTCGACACGACCTACCGGCGCATCGTGGCGGCGCTGAAGAAGGAGGACCCGGAGCTGAGTGGTCATTCCCTCCGTCGGGGGGCTCTGGCGGAGCTCCTGCAAGAGGGGCTGTGCCTGGAGTCGCTTCGGCAGCTGTCCCGCCACAGCTCCCTGGACGCCCTGGCCAGGTACCTCCCGGCGGGGAAGCTGAAGCTGGCGAGGCAGACGGCCTCCACATCAATGGTGCTCGACCGGGGGCTATCCCGGGGGTCGCTCTTTGCCCTGCCTTCCCTGGGAAGCTCCTGAGGACGGCGTGCGTGGCGTACGAGCCCCCAGGCACGCCTTCCCCGCCGGCGACCCCTCGGCCCAGGCCGCCTCCCACGCTACCGCCTCCACCTCCGCCTCCGCCTCCACCGCCGCCACGGCCGCCCCCTCCTCCTCCTCTTCCTCGGAGGGTCGGCGACGACTCCTACTCGCCGGACGTCAACGCGACGTACGCGAGGGAAGCGCGGGTGACGGTGGAGGGGCGGCATCTTGGCCCGCCCTCGGCGCGGGGTGGCCCCACGGGGGAGCTGGCCCCCATATCGACGTCACGTCTGAACCTCGACGCCTTAGAGGCTTTGGATTCCGAGGGGATCCTGTCAGGGGTTATCGACGTGATTCGGGACCGGGGCGCTTTCCTGCGGGCCATGCGACCGGGCGTGGATCTGGGCGACAGGCCTCTTTCGCGCGGGACCTCGAGGCACATGCTGCGGCACTGGGATAACCTCTCGGAGTGGGGGGTGCTGGGGTTGGCAGACGCGCCGAAGGTGGTCCTCCCGACGTTCACCGTGGAGAAAAAGAGCGGGCTGCTGCGTTTGGTATGCGACGGGCGAAAGCTGAACCGGCTGATGCGGGACCCGCCACCGATGCTCCTCCCGTCGATCCACGAGGTGGTCCGGAGGTTCCTGGCGGCCGAATTCGTGGTGCAGGCTGACGGGAAGAGCTGGTTCTACCAGTTCCCCCTGGGGGACGGGGTCCGCGACTTCTTCGGGGTGAATCTGGCTGGGGAGCGGGGCCCGTTTCGGCGCACCTCGCTGCGGGTGATGTGCATGGGCTGGAGCTGGGCGCCGTGCATCGCGCAGAGGGCCTCACGCGTGCTTCTCCCCCTGGAGGATGGGCTGTCTTGGGTGGACAACTGGTTTGTGGTTGGAGATAGCCGGGAGGATGCAGCCGTGAGATACGCCCGATTCCTCGGCAAGGCCGAGTCGGTGGGCGCCGAGCTCAACGAGGGTGCGGAGTTCGGCACACCGCAGTCGCGGTTCATCGCCTTGGGGTTGGAATTTGATCTGGAGTCGTCGCCTAAGCGCTTCAGGTCGGACCCCGATTGGGTGTCGAAATTCCTTGCCTCGGCGGCCGTGGCGGCGGTTCGCGAGAACAGGGCTACTTCCCGGGAGTTCTACAAGGTTTTCGGCGGTATGATTTGGTTTCTGTTCTCGACGCAGAGGCGTCTCTGCTACTTCCGCGCCTCCCTCGCCTTCCTCAGGAGATCCGCGGCCAAGCTGGTTGCGGAACCGGAGCAGTGGGACCGCCCTCTCGACATCCCCCCCTCTGTTCTCGCTGATCTTTCTCTGATTTCGGCCGATCTGGGCCAGAATGTGTGGGTTGAGGCAGGGGCTTCGGGGCCCTCGGTCACGGCGTGGTCTGACGCTTCCGACACAGAATGGGCAGCCCTTCTGGAGTTAGACCCCGAGCCGATTGTCCAGGGCTGTTTTGATGAACCCCTCGCCCACCATATATATGTCAAAGAGCTCTTCGCAGCGCTCCAGGCGACACGCCTCGCAGCCGCTACGCGGCCGGGCTGTGCGTTGGGGTTGCAGGTGGACAACACGGCAGCGGTGGCAGCTATCAACAAGGGCCACAGCAAGAATTACCTCGCGAATGACTTGTTGTGTGCCTTGTTTGACACCGCGGACGGTGCGGGCATCTCCGTTTCCGCTCAGTGGGTGCCTACGCATGCACAGAGAGCAGACGAGTTTACCCGAGGCACTGTGGCATCGCCGTGCCCTGTCCCCCTGGCGCCCCTCCCTGCGAGATACGCGGCGGTTGCAGCCATATCGCGTTAAACATTTCAAGTGTGGTGTACCCTTTCAATCCCTTGTCTTTCTTTCCGCTACGCGGTCCCTGTGGGTTGGGCTGCGTTCAACGAAAAAAGACACTTCTTTCCGGAGTTTAGCTAGCACGATTCAGTTGGGCGATTCATTTGTCTGGTTTTTGCATACACGTTAAGTGTTCTAAGAAACCAGACATAACCAGAAGACCAACATCATGTTCGTGCTAGCACTTTTCCCTTTTGTCATCACACCCGTGCGCCAAAACAGGTTAGGCCTTATATTTGGCTGCGTTCAACGAAAAATATATTTAACTTCACACTGGCGAGCCGTGTTGTTCCATTTGTTTATCCCCCGCGACCCCAGACCAGCACATACCCTGCTGCACACACACACCCTCACTTACAAAAGGACCTTTGCACCTCCAACATGAGCAAGAGAACGGCAACCACAACACCGACGCGCAACAGCAAGCGGACGAAGAGCGGAGATCTGGGGAAGGAGGATGAGCGGCATGAAAGCCAGCTGCAGCAGCTTGTGGAGGACTTTGTGGCCCTGTACACCACCAGGAAGACGGGGGAGGTGTTAAAACACACGGTGTTGAAGGAGATGCTGCAGAAGGTGCTGGTGACCACCATCCCCCCCAAGAGTGGAGTGATAACAACGGTGCTGAAACGCAAATACGATGCGCTGGCTTCCTACAAGTCGCTGAAGGATGTTTCCGGCGACCTGTACACGGTTCGGATCGAAGGAAACCGTGAGATGGCCATCCACGGCATCGCGCTGAAGCCCTTCCCCACGCCAACGCAGAAGAAGTCGGAGGGTTTCGCGCGCCTCAAGCTGGTGGTGGAGGACCTGGACAGCATGGATATGGTCAAGATGTACAAGGCATCGGCACAAGCCTCCACATCCGAGACGCGTCCGAAGAATAAGGCAGTGGCGGCGGTGGCGGGCGATGCAGCACATCGTTGTGGGCGAGCACGACCAGGAGACCGGGCGCTACTATAGCGTCATCGTCGAGAATGGCTTCGCCAAGCTGGTGACGGCGACGCTGGAAGGGGTGCAGGTCGACTACACCTTCTACAGGGACCGTCCTTCGGACCAGTGTGAGCCAGGTGAATACAGCGGCTCGCTCGTTGTGCCGCCTCCGCATTTTGTGGATTCAAGCAGAAATCGGTGAAATCATTCGACAACACAGGGCAGAGTTGGGCATGTCTCTGCGCGACTGTGAACGGCTGGGCTCACTCGTTCGCAGAGAGACAGGGATCTCGATGGGGCTTTCATACCCCCTCCTCGTAAAGCATGAAGCTCCCCTCCGGCTGATGACGCCCTCTCTGCTAGGGAACATGCGGGGGTGCCTCGAGTTTCTGCTGAGGGCTTTCCCCATCCGCTCGGGTCGCCCCCCACCAACAGTCATGGTCACGGGTGATGGCTACACACCCGGTAGCCTTCAAGGAAAGAGCAGGCAGCGACTGGCAATCGCATTGACGGACGGGATCACCGCGTCCCGCTTTCTGACAGTGTGTGACCGCCACAAGCCCCTGTTCTACGAATGGTGGATGCTCCATGCCTTGGGGCAGATTGTGGCAGTTCAGAAGGGGATCTTCACGAAGGGGCCTTGCTCCTTTTCCATCACCCAGTTCCGGCTTGGGGGTGACCACTTAGAGTTGTGGTCACTCTTCAAAGGTGTAGGTGGGACAGGGCATCGTTCTGCCTTCTGCCTTACAGGAATCGACGAGCGTTTGGAGTACCTGCATGACTGCCACCGCTGTAATATCCAAGAGATGGATGCCGCAGGATTCACTTGTAGCATCGCTTCAAAATTCTCGAATCCTGTCTACACCGTGACGCCCCCCCCCTTCACGACACGAAAGGTGTCATGCGCCTCATTCTACGTACGCTGCCGGGATCAAAAGTGGTGGAGGAAACCATCCTTGGAAAAGTGGGCAAAAAGTTCACTGGGAAGCACGCAAGAGAGATACTCGCTGCTTTGAAGGCCATCACCGTGGGGAATCAGCGGACATTGTGCTGCGCAATGCAATCACTGATCTTCTTCCGCTACCAAGACATACCAGTGCGATACTTCTCAACAGGTTCCTGCCGCAAAGAGTTTCTATTCGCTGTGATCAGCTATCATGTGCTGATTTTCTTGTTGGAGTGGGCAAATCCCGGGATCACTCGCTCGGCATATGCTCATTCTCTCGAACACTGGTTTGATGAGCAGGATGCGCACAGGGTCACCGTCTCCGACGAGCTCTTCGAACAGGGCAACGGTGAGCGCAAGAGGTGGACACGTGGGGGATCCCCGCAGACGATGGAGTGTGATCTGCAGATCTATGAACTGAAACAGAAACACTTGACGGATGAAAATACCGTGCGCAAAGTGCCTCCACTGACTCCTACCATCGGCGAGCGGCCCCAAATATTATCTTACGATTCCATGCGCCTGTGCAGGTGTGTGATCACTCACAATGATACGTGGCTCAAGTATCATTAGCTGCTCGTCAATTGGTGGTCCGCTTGGACAAACTTGGCCTCGGGTCACATGTGCGCCGCAGAGATGGTCACGGACAAACATTTCAGGCAGAACCCGGCAACAACGGCGATGTTTTCCTGGTTTGCATCTGTGACGAAGAACCCTGGGAGGTGACGGAGGTGACGCCCCCTGCACAAGGAACCACCGACGGGGAGGAGGCTGGTGATGGCGGCAACCTTGCGAGTGACGGCAATAGCGGCGAGGCTGGTGATGATGATGATGATGATGGCGACGAGACATCCGCCACAGAAGAGTATAGCTGCGTTGTTTGCCCTGACAAGAGCTTCGCGCGGGTTTACGGGCTCTACGCCCACTACGACGGACAGCACCGGCCGAGGGCGCAGTGTGAATGTCGAGTGTCTTGCCCCTTGTGTGAGAAAACGGTGTTCAGAAGTGGACTTAGCCAACACGCCCTCTACGTCCACCAGGATGAGCTGGACATCACGACCTGCCCTGTGTGTCTGCAGGAGTTTGCTTCACAAGAACTGAGGGATATGCACATGTCGGACGAACACCCTGCAGTCTGAAAAAATGAGACTCGTCGTCGGCACAAAATACAATCAGTCCACTCGATCCGATCTCGACAGCTGTTGCATTGCACTCCCACCGTTTGCTGGTCATTTCTCCCCCCTCCTTGCCACTCCGCTTGCCAAAAAACCCCCCATCACAGTGTAGAGTATGAAGGAAACCGCGGAGATGACAAGTGGCACATGTCATTTACATGTAAAATTACAAGTACCACTTGTAAAAGTTACAAGTGGCACTTGTAATTTTACATGTGGTACTTGTAATTTTACAAGTGGCACTTGTAACCATTTTTCACTTGTAATTTTACATGTAAAACCACTTGTAATGTAATTTACTTCAGCGCCGTGCCAGGGCCTGGGGGGGGGGGCTCCCCGCGGGCTGAGGTCAGGCTGGCGACCCAGGTTTTCAGGGTGACACCAGGATTTCCTCGAAATTTTGGGTGACCCCCACCCTGGTCGGGGGGGGGGGGGGGGTCCCTCACAAACACGGTGGGATCTTGTAAATTTTACATGTATAACTACAAGTATATACATGTATTATACATGTATAATACTTGCATGTCAACTATTATACATGTATAATACATGTATATGCCTGAAATATACATGTAAAATACATGTATATCAAGTAAAAATACAAGTATAATACTTGCATGTCAACTATTATACATGTATTTTTACTTGATATACATGTATTTTACATGTATACCGTATACGTAAATATTTTGGAACGTAAATATTATGGAACGTAAATATTATGGAACGTAAATATTTTGGAACGCTGGTGGGTTGGCGTTCCAGATTTTTTTCGTTCCATAATATTTACAGGGCTTTCTGCGACTCGGGGACTTGGACCAGGGGATCGGACGGCATACAGAGTCCCTGACGGGACCTACTCGTGCACTTTTCGCGCGATTCCTGACGCAAGCCGTCCTCACCACCGAGTCCCCAACTGGCCCTGTAAATATTTTGGAACGTAAATATTATGGAACGGACCGGGCAAAAATGGGCCCGTTCCATAATATTTACGTTCCATAATATTTACGTATACGGTATTTCAGGCATTTACATGTATTTTACATGTATAATACTTGTCATGCAAGTATTATACATGTAAAATACTTGCATGACAAGTAAAATACATGTATAATACTTGCATGACAAGTAAAATACTTGCATGCAAGTAAAATACATGTATTTTACTTGCATGCAAGTATTTTACTTGTCATGCAAGTATTTTACATGTATAATACTTGCATGACAAGTATTATACATGTAAAATACATGTAAATGCCTGAAATATACATGTAAAATACATGTATACACGGTGGACTCCAGCGGGGGTAGGGTAACCCTTTTCGGGAGTCTCAACTAGGGGGAGTCCAACTCCCGCTAGCGGGAGTATAGACTCCCGCTAGCGGGAGTCTATACTCCCGCTAGGGGGAGTCTGACTCCCCCTAGCGGGAGTCTTTTCACCTATTTTCACTCATTTTTCCCATGATACCTATGCAATGTGGCACTCGTCACTGAAGTACAGACACACCAAACGAAACGGACGTTTCCACCCATCCCAGCTCGCAGACCTGATTCACAAAAATGGGGAAGACGACAACGAAGCCGGCAGCGAAGCCGGCGGCAAAGTCGATTAAGAAGAAGAAGAGCGCAGAGAGTCCCGAGGCTGCGGAGGCGACGAACATTGTGCATGATTTTTGCACGGCCTTCCCTGTTAAAAAAGGGGGCAGTGTGCTGACACTGGGATCCATTAGAAGGCTCCTAGCAACGGTGTTGAGCAAGGAGCTCCACCAGCACAGCACCCAGGTGGCCAACGCAATCATCGCCATGTCTTCCCTGACATGGATAAGTTCGCTGTCAGGGAAGTCGCAACGATGCGGAAGGAGGGCGCTCTCCGTCATATACAAGGTGGAGGCGAAGTATGGCAAGGTGCAGGATACAAACGTGTCGTCGGGGGCAGCCTGAAGCCGCGAATGATCGCGACACGGGCGAACGGCTTGGCACCGTGGGTCTGGATAGATGCTGGAGTTCGGCCGGGTGAAACCGGAAGTCGCAGCAAAATTTGCCCCCCCAGATTTCTTCCTCAAACCCACCCGTGGGCTGATCCGGCCTTGCAAGGTGGACTCCAGCGGGGGTAGGGTACCACTACCGGGTTTAACCCTTTTCGGGAGTCTCAACTAGGGGGAGTCCAACTCCCGCTAGCGGGAGTATAGATCAGCAGTGGGCAACAATGAGGCGATGCGGGGGGCGAGGGCACCGATGCTCACTGTGCGACATCCCAGAAGAACGCTGGTATCAACAGGTGCATCGATACCCGCACCTGACTCTCTCTGAGATGAAAGAGGCTGGCTACCCCTCCCTCTTGGCAGGTGTGCTTCCCAATGCCCGCTACGTCACCCCAGCACTCCATGACTGCAAGGGGCTCGCCATGCGGCTGATCAGGGTACTGGATGACAGGGGTGGAGCTTGGGGGTTTTTTCGGGTCAGCTGACCTGATTTTCTGCAGGCCCTCACAAAAAATCAGGTCAGGGGTAAAAAGAAAAAAAATATAGATTTTCGGGAAACCGGAAAAGTTGGCTCCTCGCCTTGGGGCCTCAAGGTGACCAGGAGGCGTTTCGTGAGCAAAGTGACCCCAGCGACATGAGCACAGGCCTCAAACAGTCACAATAGAGGACAAATGAAGCTGCCCAACCCGTACCGTGCAACAGACGTTTACTACCGTGGCCTCCGGTGGCTGGGGGGCTCCGCCCCCCAGACCCCCCTGTGGCATGTGCCTGTCTTGTACCCAAGCCCTTTACATCAGGGAATCTCAGTATCCTCAGGAGGACGCAGCCAACTCACACAGAATCCGTACGCCCGCAAGTCACAGATGTTCACTACCGTGGCCTCCGGCGGCTGGGAGCTCCGCCTCCCAGACCCCCCCTACGGCATGTGTTTGTCTTGTAACCAAGTCCTTGCGCGTCCGGGGCTGCATATCGGTTCCGGTACCTCGCGGGAGGCTGGGCCCGAGCACTGATCTCTGAGACGAACCGGGGGGGAACCCATAAGAAAAAATTGGCTGACCCGATCTGACCCGATCCAGCCCGCAACCCCATATTTCAAGCTCCACCCCTGCTGGATGAGACAACAAAAAAATATTCGACAAGACCTGTACAAACCTTGCACTGAATGTGTCGCAGCATGGGACAGGTGCTCAGTTCCGGAAGGTCGTGCTTGCCTGTCACAGGACACACCTACAAGGGCTTGTTCCGCTACCTCTTTGTCTCCCTTGCAGACCTCATGCATTTCCGGTATGCAGACATCCCCTGGCGCTTCTGGGGATGCAAGGATGAGTCAGCCCGGATTCCCTTCTTGCGTGCTCGGATCTCAGGGCATATATTTCACTGGTTGATGGAGCATGCCGAAAAGGGATCAACGCGCAATGCCTACGTACACAGTCTCCATCATTGGTGGGCTCCAGAAGATGCAGTGCCTCTGCAGAACAACGACGAATTTGAAGAAGCAGAGAACGGACATCGCAAGAAAGATGCCGTTACAATCGCCAGCTCCGCAACTTACGAGAGAGATCTTGCGATGGCAGAAGAGAAGCGGCGCGCATCGGGCATGCCTTGGAAGGTTGCGCACCTGTCGCAGGACGGGATCCTCGGGTATAGAGAAGTCATCCTCTGTCCGTGTCTGCACACCCGACACGCTCATAGATTGGCTGTGTATGTTCTTTGCACACAGTTGACACAGCTGCAGAAGGGGTTTGTGCACTGCAACACACAGGACTTCGTTGAACCCATCAGCGCGCCCTACTTCCTGTTCCGGTTCCCCGAAGGACACCGCAAATTATCGCTCTGCTTGTGCAAAATGCCAATCCCGCTGGGGGCGACTTTCACACCATTCGTGTCATCCGAGGCGACTTTGAGCACGCTTGACCAACGCGCACAGCAGGAGGGGGATGACAGTTCTGACGAAGAAGATGAGGCCTGCAGGATGGCTTGTCTTGCCCAAGGTGTAACACAACTACGACAGGCGATGGCCGCACTTTGACACCTCAAATTCTAACCGCTCACCTCCGCAGGTGTAGCCGCTACCAGGAGGATAGGTAGGTAGTCCAGAGTCCGGGGAAACTGACAGAAGCAAAACAAGCCCCTCCCCATCCCTCTTCCACCATGATTTTACCCCCCACGCCAGTAGACTGTAACTATATCATGGGAAAAATGGATGAAAATAGGTGAAAAGACTCCCGCTAGGGGGAGTCAGACTCCCCCTAGCGGGAGTATAGACTCCCGCTAGCGGGAGTCTTTGACACCCGCTCAGACTCCCGCTCCCAGACTCCCGCTAGGGCCGCTGGAGTCCACCGTGTATCAAGTAAAAATACATGTATAATAGTTGACATGCAAGTATTATACTTGTATTTTTACTTGATATACATGTATTTTACATGTATATTTCAGGCATATACCGTATACGTAAATATTTTGGAACGTAAATATTATGGAACGTAAATATTTTGGAACGCTGGTGGGTTGGCGTTCCAGATTTTTTTCGTTCCATAATATTTACAGGGCTTTCTGCGACTCGGGGACTTGGACCAGGTGATCGGACGGCATACAGAGTCCCTGACGGGACCTACTCGTGCACTTTTCGCGCGATTCCTGACGCAAGCCGTCCTCACCACCGAGTCCCCAACTGGCCCTGTAAATATTATGGAACGTAAATATTATGGAACGGACCGGCCAAAAATGGGCCCGTTCCATAATATTTACGTTCCATAATATTTACGTATACGGTACATGTATTATACATGTATAATAGTTGACATGCAAGTATTATACATGTATAATACATGTATATACTTGTAGTTATACATGTAAAATTTACAAGATCCCACCGTGAAGTGGGGGACAGGGGGGGGTACACTGGCTACCTCCCGCACCTGTAGGAAAGGACCCCCCCCCCCCTTGTACCTGTACAGGGGGGGGGGGGGTACTTTTACCCAATTGGGATTTCCCAGTAAGTGGTGTCAATAGGCACCCCATGGCCAAAATGACCCCACCACAATCCGCACGGATCCCAAATATCCCAAAGAACGGGTTTTTGGAAAATCCGAGGGGGGGGTCCCGCTGGGTGGGTAGGTGGGGTGGGGTGTGGGCTGGTGAAGGTGGCTGCCTCCCAGCCACCTTCACCCATGACCAGTCCCTGAACCAGACCCACGTTTCATGGGCGAAACTTGGCTCGTACACCACCAAAGTGACCCCACTGTGATCCGCAAAAATTCCAAACGTTCAAAAGAAAGGGGTTTTGGAACGCCCGAGGAGGGGGTCCCACTGGGTGGGTGGGGTGGGGTGTGGGCTGACTGCCTCCCAGCCACGGTGACCAGCCCCTGAACTAGACCCGTGTTTCATGGGTGATGCTTGGCTCGCACACCACCAAAGTGACCCCACTGTGATCCGCACAAATTCCAAACGTTCAAAAGAAAGGGGTTTTGGAACACCCGTGGAGGGGGTCCCGCTGGGTGGGTGGGTGTGGCTGCCTCCCAGTCACATTCCCTTAGGACCAGCCCCTGAACCAGAGGCACATTTCATGGACGGTGTTTGGCTCCTAGACCCACAAAGTGACCCCACTACGATTCGCAAAAGTTCCAAACGTTCAGAAGAACGGGGTTTTGGAATACCCGAGGAGGGGGTCCCGCTGGGTGGGTGAGCTGGTGTGGCTGCCTCCCAGTCACATCCTCCTGGGGCCAGCCTCCTATGACCAGACCCTGAATCAGACCCACATTTCATGGGTGAAGCTTGACACCTCGACCCACAGTGTGACCCCACTACGATCCGCACAGATTCCAAATAGTCAAAAGAAAGGGGTTTCGGAACACCCGAGGAGGGGGTCCCGCTGATTTTGGGTCACTTTCGGGTGATGTCAGCATGAATCTGCCCCGTTAACGGGTAACCGGTATTACCGGGTATTACCGGAAACCCGGTAATCGGCCTCCATTACCGGGTATTACCGGGTCAAAAACGGGTATTACCGGGTAAAATCGGGGGTATTACCGGGTCCGGTAATACCCGTTTTCGTATTACCGGGGATTTTCCGTGGGGATTTCCTTGGTACAGGGATGGTTCGTGGGGTGTCGCAGTGAATCAACTGCAGGGTTCTGGTGATCTTCCGTCTGGCAGTCCAAGGGAAGGTGCGCGGGGGGAATGTCAGGTGTTAGGTGACCCCCCCTGCGTTATTCTGAAGGCCAGCCTCTGCAGCCCCTCCTGGCCCACCCCTCACAGAGGCGGCCCTGGGAACACTGGGAGTGGGAACGGCTGGGGAACACCCACGTTCAGTACAACCAAGATCTATGAGGCAGGCTTTGCGGCATGGCGGTGGGGGGCTGTGTTGGCGTGGCGTGCCCCGATGATTACACAAACAAAGGTCGAGATAATGAGCCCAGGCCCTGATTCCAACACCTGTTCGTTCAACCAAGATCTATGAGGGACACACACCCCCCTGTCTGTGCCTGTGTCCTCCGTGTGTTGTCTCCTCTCCCTCCCTCTTCAATGCACTTCATGGCCTCGTCCGCTTCCACGGAGGCAGAGCGTGTCGTCACACAACAGGCCGTCCACGAGGCTAAGTTCTTTGAAGCATGCATCATGACTTGTCCCGACTCGAACCAAGCTGATGATTTATCAGAGGGACCAGTAGCCAAGCAAGATGACAAGAAGCAGGCGCAACTCGTGCATATATTGAGGGCCTGGTCGAATCCACGTTTTTCTGGGACTTCTCTGGATTGCATCATATCGTAAGGGGTCGCTCAAATACCTTGCCGCACCAGCCCGGATCTTAGCTGCAGGTCCTGTACAGGGTGCCAGGTGCTCTTGTCAAGGGTGTCGCCAGAGAGGCTTCACATGGGAATGTGCGTCTTGCTGTGGAGCGTATCACAGAGAATTTCTCAAAATGGAAACGTGTCGACACCACAACTCCAGAACCAGCTCTTCCCGTCCACCTGCCCAAACCAGCCGTTGTCTGGGAGTCGTGAGGCCACCACGTGGGTCGACTGCAGGCTGGTTAGCTTCCGCTCATCATACACGGGGCGGATACTCAGCGTCCCGAAGGCAGGTGCGATTATCCACCTTGGCCCGGGGGCAGTCCAGTGGCGAGCCCGTGTTGAAGCCACCCCAGCAAATATAGCAAGTCCGCTCACCGTACTGTGACCTGCTGTGGCAGGAACCACAAGCCCGGCCACGCCAAGAAGCATCTCTCGGTACCATAATGCTCGTTGGCTGCTCGCAGGTAAGTGTTGCGACAAGCACCCAGCCAGCAGAGCGATGTGACCGAATAACGGAGCTGGCGTGACCAAGCACTCGAGCCTGGGGTAAGAGAAGATGGCTTCCCTGAACGAAGGATCGATCATTGAAAACGAGGAGCCCTTCGCTCTGTGCCACTGTGTGCCCAACTGTGCCACTTTGCAACCAGTTTGGTGACGCACCGTTTCTGCATTTCTGAGCCAAGGTCCTTAAATGATGGAAGCTACGGGAACAGTGGCTCGACTGCCTGATCTGACGACACCGCCGGCTCTGGAAGGGCTCAGGTGGTGTGTGGGCACCGTGCAGTAGTCAGCATTGCTGCGAAACTCGAAAAGTCTGCAGTGAGCCACACAAACCAGACATGAACTGCGGAACCCATCTTTCGATCACCCCATGCGCCATAGAATCCAATGTCGACCACAACACACTGCTAAGGGGAAGGGAATCAACCCAAAAACAAAGGGAAATTCCCATGGAAAATCCCCGGTAGCGCTACCGGGCTATAACCGGGTATTACCGGGCAAACGGGTATTACCGGACCCGGTAATACCCGTTTTTCGACCCGGTAATACCTGGTAATACCCGGTAGCCGTTAACGGGGCAGATTCATGTGTCAGGTACCTGGAGTGACCGCAGGTAGCCCATTTTCAGGGTGGGAGCCCTACTCGTACGTCACCCAGATTCAGCCCAAACCGTGCACCTCGGGTGCACGGTCGCCGGTAGCGCGCGGGCACCCGGAAACAGGCCGCATTTGCGCGCGCTGCCTGCACCCTGCACGCCAGCCCCCCCCCCCCCCCCCCGGGGCTGTAAGCGACCCCCCAGAAAATTACCCCAGCCACTGTCCCCCCCCCCCCCCCCCCACCTCCAAGACCCATCACACCAGGCATGTCGCTAAGCGTCGACCGTCGACCCAGTGATTTTGGGTTTCCCCCCCCATAAAAAAGCGTCGACCCAGTGGACTGGGTTGACGCTTGGTCGAGGCTTGGAGCGTCGACCCAGTGGACCAACTGGGTTGCCATTCAAGCCTGGACCAAGCGTCAACCCATTTATTACACTAGGTCGACGCTAACCTAGCGTTGACCCGGTTCCACTGGGTCGACGCTCACCAAGCGTCGACCAAGCGTCAACCCACTTTCACTGGGTCGACGTCGAAGAGAGTATGGTTTTGCAGGAACAGATGATCACTACCGTGGCCTCCGGCGGCTGGGGGGCTCCGCCCCCCAGACCCCCCTGTGGCGTATGTCTCGTACTCAAGTCATTCGATTCCCACCGGGTCAGGGAATCCAACCACTCCAGTCGCCTCAGGGGGACGCAGCCAACTCACACAGAATCTGTACGCCCACAATGAACAGATGTTCACTACCGTGGCCTCCGGCGGCTGGGGGGCTTCGCCCCCCAGACCCCCCCATCTCGCGTGCCCGTCTAGTAACCAAGTCCTTGCGCTTTGACGGCCGTGGCATATCAGGGGGCAGCGTCGAAATCATGGTCCCGAAAGCCATTTTTTGGTTTCCTCCGGCACCCGACGGCGCGAGCGGGAGAGGAACCACGGAAGGAACCCAGCGCCTCACACCGTGCCCACCTAGTAGTCCACCGATGGGAAAATTTGGCAACAACACGAGCGCGCGCGAAGCGCGCGCGAGAAATTGACCCCTAGTGTTTTCCCCCCTGATCCCCCCCCAAAACAGGAGCGTCAACCCACCAAATCTCCAAAATCGAAAAGTTAGCGACAGGCCTGCCATCACACCCGCCCCTCCCTGCTCCCGATTCAGTCAATGCTCGGGCTCTGCTGCATGCAGGAGAAGACGCTTTGCACGAAGTTTCTCCTCGGCTCCTCGCGGTTAGTCGTCTTCATTCCCCAGTGGCGTTTTGCACGGAGGACTCGGCTGAACTCCAGGTCGTTGAGCATCCCGTCCGCATCTCCGAAGATGAGGAAGAAGAGCTCGACATCGCTGCGGGAGAGCGCCGCCTTTGGATCCACTGCAGAGATCCCACGGATGAAGGTGTGTTTGTCCACAGGGTGCCCATTTCTTTTGTAGATCTCGAAGGCATCAGCGAGCTGATCCCCAACATCCGCCAGATCGTTTAGGAGCAGCCAGGAACGCATGTGCACTGTAGATGCCTCCTGGTCCTTCTTCTGCAGGGCACCCCAGTTCCCCCCCAGGGCCTCCGGCAGGGCGCGGGATCCGAACAGCAGCTTCACGAAGCTCTCGTGCGTCAGCACCATCTCGCCACCCTCCGCGGTGAACGCCTTGAACTCAGCCTCCACGACCCTTCTCCTGAGGGAGGCGATAAATGAGAGAAGCTCGTCCATCCCCAGGGGCTTCCGTACGCCGCCTTCCTCAGGCCCGAAGAAGCGGTCGACCAGCCCGCCGCTGAAGGTGTACTCTGCGGTGCGGTCGTTGCTGAGGCAGCGGATCATGTTTTTGTACTCTTCAAACTCAACGGTGTTGCTGTTGTCGGTGTCGAACATCCGGAACAGCCGTTCGATGTCCTCCTCGGGGTTGGTGAGGAGGGTCATGAAGATGGAGAACTCTTGGAAGGAGAGGAGCCCGTCTGCATCCGAATCGATGTCGCGGAATAGCGCTTCGATGTCACGCGTGGAGGCGGCTGGAAGCGCGCCGAAGCCTCGCCGCCGCAGCAGGCTCTTCACAAAATCGTCAACCGTCATATAGGCAACCCCGCCACGCTCCTCCGTTGCATACGCCCCAAAAAGCGACTTGCAGGTCTCGCAGGAGGCATTCACATCACCCGTGCCTGTGACAAACAGACCTACACCGGCACCCACGGAGGCGCCTGCAGCAACTCGCAATGCCCGCCTGAACATTTGCCAGGGGTTGGGGGGAGGGGGTGGGGGGTGGGGGTGGGGTTGTGTGTGTGTATGCGGGTATGCTGCCTGCAGAGGGTGGTTTTGTGGGAGGAGGGTGGGCGTGACTACATTATATGGGCTGAAGCAAAAGTTGTGAAGGAAAGGTGGGGGCGGGAGATATGGCCCGCGTCAGAACTTCACGTGCAGGGAGCGTCAAGGAGCGCTTCAAGTAGAGCAAGCCCGAGGGGCACAACACCGCGTCAGATCTTCCCGTGAAGGGAGCGTCGAGGAGCACTTCAAGTAGAGCAAGCCCGAGGGGCACAACACCGCGTCAGGCTCCGTCCGCGTCAAAGGAACACTTCAACTCTGCGAGCTGCTGTCGGTGCTGAGGAACAGGTCGGGGGGCCCGGAGCGAAATGGCAGCGACACGGGACGACTTCCCGGTACACGTGGGGGATGGTCGGAGGTGCCCGCTACCCTGGCGCCCCGCAGACTCGGCACTCGGATGTGTGTTCCCTACATGCCCGACGCGTGCGCACGGTACGGCGATCACATGCTGGCGCTGCGGCCACTCAGCTACGGTGACCTGCCTCCGGGCGCACATTCCCCGGGGCCCGCACGGGACGCGTTTGTGGACAACGTCGAGGCTCCGGGGTGGACATGCCCTGTATGCGAGTGGATCCGGGTGATGGGCGGCGTCGACGACCTGCCCGCAGATGTAGTGACGCGTCGTCGGTTTCGCAGGACGGACCCCAGGCCCCTGGGGGACCTCTCCCCGCCCCTGGAGACCCGCAACCTCCCGGACAGCCCCTCACATCGCAGCAGCAATTCCAGGAACTTCGCGAACTGATTCTGGGGCTGGGGGGGGCGACTGGACAGGCTGGAGGCGCAGGAGGCAATGGCTCTGCCAAAGGGGTTCTCTCGCATGCCGTATCCACCTGGAAAAATGTGGAAGTCCCCCAGGTGAGGACGCTGATCCGTGCGGAGGTGGAGAAGGCGCTCCGGGAGTACTCGCTGCCGCACACCGGAGCTCGCAGGTGGAAGCGTCGAATGCTACTCTCAGTACAGAGGCCAAAGAGTATCTTGTAGGATTTGCACTTCTGGGCGAAGGCCTCCTCTCGAACACAGAATAACACACGGGAAAGCGAGAGGGTGCTGTCCCTGGCCTGACTCGGAAGCAAGACGAGCACGCGTGCACCTATGCAGTGCACAGGTGGGCACAGCTTCGCAGAGTTGCAGGTTTTGGGAGAAGGTGCAAATAACCTGCTCGGGAGAGAGGTGGTTTGCCCTTGCTTGAGTACTTCCCATGGCTATTCTTCAATTCCTGAACACATGTTGCGGCATGACCAATATGAACGCCGCCTCGTTTCGAGCCCACCACCACCACCACCACCACCACCCACCGCCTCGCCCTCTCAGGCGACAAATGGAATCAAATCAAGAGTGCCTGGAGCTGCAAACCCTTTTATTGGCTCTATTGGTTTCATGGCCAGGCGGCCCCCCTCCCCTCCCAGAACATCGGAAAATATTCGCTAAGCGCGGATCACCCCCACACCGCCTCACGTGCCTCTGCCACTGGTTCGACAGTGCTGAACAACCACCCCACACACCCCACCCACCCCATCTCGATCACCTCTCCCCTGCAGAGGGGCGCCTTCTGGGTCCAAAGTGAAACACCCAATCGGGCTGGCAACGACATCCACGGCAGTGGAGGCGAGCAACCCGAGCGTGCGGCAGCTCTGCAAACAACAAAACATGGAAATGGTTTGTTTGTGCAGCGTCTGCCGTCAGTGGGTTGCTTCGAAACAGAAGCAAAGGCGAACTCCGCAAGTAATGGCACAACCCTGAGTAAGACCAGCGGGGGCCGGTGGTGTGGAGAGTGCGGCTGTACAACTGGATGACATGTTCTTCCTGAATATCGTGTGTGTGCGTGTATATATGTCTCCAAAAACAACGAGTTTGTCAGTGCTGCTCCTGTCCCACACAAGATGCCACAGCCCCCTTGGCTTTTTCCTTGGCGCCATAGGGGCTGCATGCATACAGCTCTTGCAGGACACGGCTGATTGGTGCTGGTCTGAAATACATGAAAGCTGTTGCTCTGGGAACCAAACAGAATCAAAAGAATGGGTGGATGATAAGGATGTCACAAGATGGGGGATGGGAGGACCCTCCGACGCACGGCACGAGGTGTAGGCACGGCAAACGGGAAGAATGGGTTGCGATGCCGCACACCGGCTCTCCCCAATGCCGCGCGTTTCCACAGGAAAGCAAACCGCACAGATTTGCTTGAATCCCCGGAAATTGTGGTGCAAACCGGAAGAAATGGGAAGACCTGAAGGGCACTCGTCGATCGCAAGAACACCTCACACAGTGTTCTCCCAGTCGGCGGGCACGCTTCGCGAGAGCATCCCACGTCTTCAGCGTGGCGATGATATGCAAGGAAAAGCGCCCTATCACTTCACAGCTACAACCGCTCTGATGAATTTCCTTTTGTTTGTTGCGTTGACGCTTCTACACACAAAACCCTGAACTGATCACACCCTGAGCCTGATGAAGGGTGGGGTTAGTGTATAGAGCACGTTTGGTTGCAGCTGTGGTGGGGCGCTTTCCGCTCACACGAGTGTGCTTAATAACAGGTTCACCATGCGCTAGAAAACATAACTCTCAAAAAAAATACCCGCCACACAAACATCACATGACCCGGTGGTCAACACCGACCGGGTTCCGATACACCAACCGGGTTCCGATACAGAGCCAACACAGCTGCAGAGGCATTACCGATGCCCGCAGTAAAGCGCAAAGTTGACGGCAGACTGCGTTTTCCAGACACAAATCAAACCACTGGGGGCCTTCCATCAGGAATGCAGAAAAGTAGTGGGCAGGGTCCTCACGGAGTGGGCTCTAGGCGACACTCCGGGCTGCCAGCACGTTAACTCTAACTGCAATAGAAAGGAAGTAATATCAGTTCCGTTGGCTTCACTCACTCGCTCCCGGGAAACATGAAGGGACCCCTTTTGTTTTGTTGACCGCTTCCACGCGGCCTCGCAAAACTGGGCGGTGCAGAGTAACACGGTTTGGCACAGTGACACAGAGCGAAGGCCCCCACACAGTCTCTTTTTGCCAGCGAACAACGCATGGCATGCCCTTTGGCATATTGGTTTCGGGCGCTATTCTTGGAAAGATTCGGGCATCTCCATTGTATTATCTTCTTCCATCCGCACCAGCACGTCGTACACAGTCTGTGCCAACCCCACTGTGAACGCACTCTTCCGCAGCATCCCACGGAGACCCGCTGGGAGCGAGGACTCGCCACCAGCCCCGCTTTCAAATGCTGTGTAGAGGCACAGGCCCTTGCTGGCCATCTGTGACAGCTCGTACGATTGGCCCACAATATCGCCGACACATGTGAGGAAGCGCTGGTGGGCGGTGCCGACGTCGCCATAGAAGACATCGCCGCTGGCAAGCCCGACTGCCTGGAGCCCGCCATCCAGGCCGCCGCTGAGGTGCCTTGCAAAGCTCAAGGCGCTGTCTATGTGGGACTGCGAGCTGTCGAGGTTCCACCCTACGACGCAGGTCGACCCAGTCAGTGAGACGAGCGTGCCGCTGCTCCGCTGCAGGCAGATGTGGAGGACGTCGAGCGCATGGTTCAGGCTGCGGCCCGGGCAACGCAGGTCCACTTCAAACTGCACAGTCCCGATGGTGCATTTCACGAGGCGCATCTCGGGATGAAACTCAAACGACTTCTTCGGCCTCGACGATTCTGTGGAGCTGATGGACAGAAAGGAAACATCGCGCTGCCGCAACGGGGCAGCTGATCTCGCCTTCAGCGATGCGGGCCACACAACCACTAACCGGAACTTCCGGCGGACACCCTTCAGGTCCACATCACGGGGGTTCCCTGCCACGATGGAAGAGACTGTGCCAGAAATCTGATCCCACAGGTCGGAGGGGATGGCAACGCCGCCTGGGTCGCACACACTCTCCAGCCGTGCCGCGACGTTCACCGTGTGCCCGACGTAGTCGAGGCGCTTCGTCAGGGAGTTCTCCTCAGGGTTGACCGTCCCGTTGTTCAGGCCGATGCGCACCGTCAGCCCATTCCACATGCTGCTGCGCTCACAGAGAGGGTGCTCCCCAAGCCCGGCAGGCCAGTCTGCGTTGTAAAGCGCCTCCTGGATCCCAACACAGGCCTGCAGGCCGGTTGCTGGAGACGCGAAGGCAACCATGAAGGAGTCGCCGATCGTCTTGACTTCGTAACCCTCGAAGACGGAGAGAACGGAGCGTATCGTCACATTGTGCACCCGCACCGCTTGATGCATCGCGGAGGGCACCGCGTCCCAAAGGGTGGTGGAGGACAGGACGTCGGTGAAGACAATCGTTGCCTTGTGCGACTCGATGCCTGGGGGCGGCACCCTGTTCAGCTTGTTGAGGAGGTCGTGCTCGTCGGTGTGGCGCAGCTTCTCGAAGAGTGCCTCCGGGAGGTAGGGGCGGAACATGCGCAGGTTGACCTCGAGGGATTTCAGCGCGCTCTGCATGTCTGGGGGGAGGGTCTCGTCGCCCTCCAGGATTTTCTGCACCGCATCCACGTCGTAGACAGCGAGGTGTGCGGCGATGCGCTGCACAGTGTCGATGGTGAACTGCATCGACCTCCGCTCCTCCTCCACCTTGTCGGCAAACCCGCGTGTCGCGAGGAAGTCCAGCACAAACACAACAACGCCCAGAAACCCCTGGAGCAGGGCACCGCTCGTTGCACACGGGAGAGTCTCGCATTCCACCAGCGTTGCCATATACTCTCGACGGGTCTGCTGTGACACAGTGCCGGGGACGTCGAGCAGTCCAAAACGCGCAATCTTCTCCACACTCATGAAGACAATCCAGAATATTCCGTAGATAACCACCGCAGTCGATGTGTTGCGGGGGACGCGGAAGACAAGCGTGATGTCTGTGATGAGAACAAGCAGTGGCCACACCTCCCACACCTGCATCTTGGATTTGACAGACAAGTCGACGAGTGTCATCGCTATCATCGAGGCTACCACTGAGAAGAGGACGTGATTCACTGAATAAGGCACCTTGTAGAAGAAGCAAAACAGCCCGTGCACCCCTGCGATGCCATAGAAGCACGACGCGACGAACGCGACTTTATCCTCACCCATCCACACCAAGGCGAGGGTGAATATGAAGCAGGCTGCGAAGGAGGCTGGGGGTATAAGCCTCCTCTCCCACCGCTCCCCTGGGGTGGCCGCCCCGTCCCGCGTGACATACGGGAGGCACCACCGGCAGAACAGCACGTCGACCATCGTGCGGGAGTGAGGGGGGGGGGGGGGCTGTGCTGTGCTGCGTCAGAGAGAGGACAAAGGTAAGGCTGGGAGGGGGGGGGGGGGGCAGGGCTGTCATAAACGTGGGACCCCCCCCCCCCCGCGTTGAGCGTTTAAAACGTTGACGTTTAAACGCGTTTAAAACGCGTTTTAAACGTCTCAACGTTTAGCTCAACGTGGCCTTCACTTGTGGTTTATGTGCCTCTGCATCAGATGTGAGTGAATCTCTAGGAGAGCAAGGTGCTGCTTCACACGGACCCCCGTGAACTCGTGATTGCAGAACAATCACCGCACGCGGGGGTTTGTGGGGCCTTCCCGGACAATCACGACAGATGTCCACACACCCTCGAATATTGCAGTCTTACTCCTAGTGGTTCTGTGTGTTGATATCACTCTCTGCTGGCGGTGGTGAGTGGCAAACCAGTGAAAGTGAAGGGTCTGGGGGGGGTCCCACGTTTAACGTTTAACCCTTTCTGTCCGGGGGGTATTTTTTCGATTTTTGGGAAAATTCGCCTTCCCAAGTAAATTGTCTTCCACTCCACCTTTTTCAACATTTTTTTTTGCATACACGTTAAGTGTTCTAAGAAACCAGACATAACCAGAAGACCAACATCATGTTCGTGCTAGCACTTTTCCCTTTTGTCATCACACCCGTGCGCCAAAACAGGTTAGGCCTTATATTTGGCTGCGTTCAACGAAAAATATTTTCGTGGTTCAACACTCCCACCTACTCCCTTCTCTTTACTCCACCCTTCAACCCCCGACATATCCGATGCCTGGCGTGCAGAACTCGGAGCTGGTGCTGTCCGGAGTGGGGCGCGGCGCGGGCAACCCGGAGGCCTTGTCCGCCCCCCTCCCGGCGGGCGACTTCGGGATGGCGATGGGGCAGGCGCTGGCGGCAGTGACCACCGCCAACGCCCGCGAGGTGGCCACTCGCGAGGTCGCGGGGGCCGACATCCGGGCCACGCAGGTGGAGGCGCACGCGAGGGTGCACGCGGCGGGGGTGGAGGCGGGGGCGGCTACGAGGGCCGCCAACGCGGAGGCGGCGGCGGGGATGCACATCGCATCCGCGAATGCAGCGGCGCATGCGGCGAAGGTGGAATCCGCTGCGGCACAGCGGGTGACGGGGGCGGAGTCGGACGCGAAGGTGGCGTCGGTGGAGGCGGCGGCCTCAAACGCCGTCACGGAGGCGCAGGCGCGGGCCATGGTCGCCGAGGAGTCCGCCAGGCACGCGGAGGTGAGAGCCCGCCTCGAGGCGGAGCTGGCCCTCGAGAGGGAGAAGACGCGGAACGCCGCGTTGGTGATGGAGGAGCGGGCTAAGGCCCAGCGGGAGACGGCCCTCGCGGAGCACGCGAGGGTAAGGGCTGAGGCAGGTGCGAGCCGGGCTGCAGCCCCCCAGGACGAGGTGGCTTCCCTCCGGGAGGAGGTGCGGCGGATGCGGGAGGTGGCGGACCTCCAGGCGGAGCTGGCCCGCCTGCGGGGAAACGGGACGGGCTCCGGAGCCGGCGCCGGAGCACCGAGGGCCGGAAAGCCGGAGCAGCGGGACGGGGCCGGCAGCGTAGCCGGCAGCAGCGACAGCCGCAGGGGCGCCGGGGCTCTCAACCCCCTGGACGTGGACGAGTGGTGGCACGCGGACGAGGCCACGCTGGGGCTGGTGCACCTGCACCAGCTGCGCCGCTACGACGCCCTGCTGGGGGCCCGGGCGGGGGGTGCCCTGCGCCCGCAGGCCCACGAGGCGCAGGCCCGGATGAGGGATATCAACCTCATCATGACGAGCCTGCCGTCGCTGCAGGAGCCGGAGGACTACGACGACCTCCTGGTCCGGCTGATGCAGAACCAGTTCTGCAGGCTGGAAGCCCTCAACGAGGGCGTGTTGGGGGGCGGATGGGAGGCGGCCTCCGCGATGGAGGAGGAATTCTTCGGGAAGCCGGAGATTCCTCCGTACCTCCGGGCGGCAAAGGAGAAGGCACGGGCCCGCCAGCCACGCTCCCCCCAGGTCCACCACCCACAGCATCAGCATCAACATCAACAACAACAGCAACGCAGCTCGCAGCCACAGCCGCAGCAGGGCCACCCCACCAGCCAGCGGAGCAGGAGGGGGGGCCACAGGCAGTGAGCTCGCCCCTCACGGCGATGCTGGAGAGCATAGGGGTGCTCTCCACGGCGCGGGTGGGAAGGAGACGGGCACAGGAGGACCCGCTGACCGCCAGAGAGGCACAGCGGATCGCCAAGCGCGCGGTGAAGACGCTGGGGGAGGCGTTGGCACCGTCGACGTGGAGGGGGCTCGAGGGGCCCCACCGGCGACTCCTCCAGTTCCGGCACGAGTGGGAGCAGACCACGGGTGTGCTCTTGCCGTGGGACCTTTGCATCATTTACTGGGTGCAGAGGCTCATGTCCGAAGCGGACTCCCCACTCCGGCCCTCCTCCGCCCTACAGTACGTATCGAGGGCGGTCGCCGCGATGAGCCGCATGGGGGTTGTGGTGGACTCCCAGCTGCTCCAAGACTTCAAGCGAGGTCTGAAGCGCTTGGGGGCCCTCCGACCGCAGCACCAAGCGAAGCCAGCAGCATCCGCCCAGGTGGCCGCAGTGGTGGGCCGGGAGGACGTCGACCGCGACACGAAGCTCGCGATTGTGCTGGGGTGGTGCGGGGCGGCGCGGGTGTCGGACGTGGTGCGCCTGAAGTGCGGGGACATCGCTTTCCAGAGCGAGTTTGTCGCCGTGAACTGGGCGGAGACGAAGAGCGACCCGTTCCGCCTGGGCGTCACGACGGGCCTGTTCCTCTCGGAGTGCTGGACGGAGGTGCTGCGGGAGGCGATCTCGGGGCGGGCGGCGGGCGCGCTGGTGGTCGACACGACCTACCGGCGCATCGTGGCGGCGCTGAAGAAGGAGGACCCGGAGCTGAGTGGTCATTCCCTCCGTCGGGGGGCTCTGGCGGAGCTCCTGCAAGAGGGGCTGTGCCTGGAGTCGCTTCGGCAGCTGTCCCGCCACAGCTCCCTGGACGCCCTGGCCAGGTACCTCCCGGCGGGGAAGCTGAAGCTGGCGAGGCAGACGGCCTCCACATCAATGGTGCTCGACCGGGGGCTATCCCGGGGGTCGCTCTTTGCCCTGCCTTCCCTGGGAAGCTCCTGAGGACGGCGTGCGTGGCGTACGAGCCCCCAGGCACGCCTTCCCCGCCGGCGACCCCTCGGCCCAGGCCGCCTCCCACGCTACCGCCTCCACCTCCGCCTCCGCCTCCACCGCCGCCACGGCCGCCCCCTCCTCCTCCTCTTCCTCGGAGGGTCGGCGACGACTCCTACTCGCCGGACGTCAACGCGACGTACGCGAGGGAAGCGCGGGTGACGGTGGAGGGGCGGCATCTTGGCCCGCCCTCGGCGCGGGGTGGCCCCACGGGGGAGCTGGCCCCCATATCGACGTCACGTCTGAACCTCGACGCCTTAGAGGCTTTGGATTCCGAGGGGATCCTGTCAGGGGTTATCGACGTGATTCGGGACCGGGGCGCTTTCCTGCGGGCCATGCGACCGGGCGTGGATCTGGGCGACAGGCCTCTTTCGCGCGGGACCTCGAGGCACATGCTGCGGCACTGGGATAACCTCTCGGAGTGGGGGGTGCTGGGGTTGGCAGACGCGCCGAAGGTGGTCCTCCCGACGTTCACCGTGGAGAAAAAGAGCGGGCTGCTGCGTTTGGTATGCGACGGGCGAAAGCTGAACCGGCTGATGCGGGACCCGCCACCGATGCTCCTCCCGTCGATCCACGAGGTGGTCCGGAGGTTCCTGGCGGCCGAATTCGTGGTGCAGGCTGACGGGAAGAGCTGGTTCTACCAGTTCCCCCTGGGGGACGGGGTCCGCGACTTCTTCGGGGTGAATCTGGCTGGGGAGCGGGGCCCGTTTCGGCGCACCTCGCTGCGGGTGATGTGCATGGGCTGGAGCTGGGCGCCGTGCATCGCGCAGAGGGCCTCACGCGTGCTTCTCCCCCTGGAGGATGGGCTGTCTTGGGTGGACAACTGGTTTGTGGTTGGAGATAGCCGGGAGGATGCAGCCGTGAGATACGCCCGATTCCTCGGCAAGGCCGAGTCGGTGGGCGCCGAGCTCAACGAGGGTGCGGAGTTCGGCACACCGCAGTCGCGGTTCATCGCCTTGGGGTTGGAATTTGATCTGGAGTCGTCGCCTAAGCGCTTCAGGTCGGACCCCGATTGGGTGTCGAAATTCCTTGCCTCGGCGGCCGTGGCGGCGGTTCGCGAGAACAGGGCTACTTCCCGGGAGTTCTACAAGGTTTTCGGCGGTATGATTTGGTTTCTGTTCTCGACGCAGAGGCGTCTCTGCTACTTCCGCGCCTCCCTCGCCTTCCTCAGGAGATCCGCGGCCAAGCTGGTTGCGGAACCGGAGCAGTGGGACCGCCCTCTCGACATCCCCCCCTCTGTTCTCGCTGATCTTTCTCTGATTTCGGCCGATCTGGGCCAGAATGTGTGGGTTGAGGCAGGGGCTTCGGGGCCCTCGGTCACGGCGTGGTCTGACGCTTCCGACACAGAATGGGCAGCCCTTCTGGAGTTAGACCCCGAGCCGATTGTCCAGGGCTGTTTTGATGAACCCCTCGCCCACCATATATATGTCAAAGAGCTCTTCGCAGCGCTCCAGGCGACACGCCTCGCAGCCGCTACGCGGCCGGGCTGTGCGTTGGGGTTGCAGGTGGACAACACGGCAGCGGTGGCAGCTATCAACAAGGGCCACAGCAAGAATTACCTCGCGAATGACTTGTTGTGTGCCTTGTTTGACACCGCGGACGGTGCGGGCATCTCCGTTTCCGCTCAGTGGGTGCCTACGCATGCACAGAGAGCAGACGAGTTTACCCGAGGCACTGTGGCATCGCCGTGCCCTGTCCCCCTGGCGCCCCTCCCTGCGAGATACGCGGCGGTTGCAGCCATATCGCGTTAAACATTTCAAGTGTGGTGTACCCTTTCAATCCCTTGTCTTTCTTTCCGCTACGCGGTCCCTGTGGGTTGGGCTGCGTTCAACGAAAAAAGACACTTCTTTCCGGAGTTTAGCTAGCACGATTCAGTTGGGCGATTCATTTGTCTGGTTTTTGCATACACGTTAAGTGTTCTAAGAAACCAGACATAACCAGAAGACCAACATCATGTTCGTGCTAGCACTTTTCCCTTTTGTCATCACACCCGTGCGCCAAAACAGGTTAGGCCTTATATTTGGCTGCGTTCAACGAAAAATATATTTAACTTCACACTGGCGAGCCGTGTTGTTCCATTTGTTTATCCCCCGCGACCCCAGACCAGCACATACCCTGCTGCACACACACACCCTCACTTACAAAAGGACCTTTGCACCTCCAACATGAGCAAGAGAACGGCAACCACAACACCGACGCGCAACAGCAAGCGGACGAAGAGCGGAGATCTGGGGAAGGAGGATGAGCGGCATGAAAGCCAGCTGCAGCAGCTTGTGGAGGACTTTGTGGCCCTGTACACCACCAGGAAGACGGGGGAGGTGTTAAAACACACGGTGTTGAAGGAGATGCTGCAGAAGGTGCTGGTGACCACCATCCCCCCCAAGAGTGGAGTGATAACAACGGTGCTGAAACGCAAATACGATGCGCTGGCTTCCTACAAGTCGCTGAAGGATGTTTCCGGCGACCTGTACACGGTTCGGATCGAAGGAAACCGTGAGATGGCCATCCACGGCATCGCGCTGAAGCCCTTCCCCACGCCAACGCAGAAGAAGTCGGAGGGTTTCGCGCGCCTCAAGCTGGTGGTGGAGGACCTGGACAGCATGGATATGGTCAAGATGTACAAGGCATCGGCACAAGCCTCCACATCCGAGACGCGTCCGAAGAATAAGGCAGTGGCGGCGGTGGCGGGCGATGCAGCACATCGTTGTGGGCGAGCACGACCAGGAGACCGGGCGCTACTATAGCGTCATCGTCGAGAATGGCTTCGCCAAGCTGGTGACGGCGACGCTGGAAGGGGTGCAGGTCGACTACACCTTCTACAGGGACCGTCCTTCGGACCAGTGTGAGCCAGGTGAATACAGCGGCTCGCTCGTTGTGCCGCCTCCGCATTTTGTGGATTCAAGCAGAAATCGGTGAAATCATTCGACAACACAGGGCAGAGTTGGGCATGTCTCTGCGCGACTGTGAACGGCTGGGCTCACTCGTTCGCAGAGAGACAGGGATCTCGATGGGGCTTTCATACCCCCTCCTCGTAAAGCATGAAGCTCCCCTCCGGCTGATGACGCCCTCTCTGCTAGGGAACATGCGGGGGTGCCTCGAGTTTCTGCTGAGGGCTTTCCCCATCCGCTCGGGTCGCCCCCCACCAACAGTCATGGTCACGGGTGATGGCTACACACCCGGTAGCCTTCAAGGAAAGAGCAGGCAGCGACTGGCAATCGCATTGACGGACGGGATCACCGCGTCCCGCTTTCTGACAGTGTGTGACCGCCACAAGCCCCTGTTCTACGAATGGTGGATGCTCCATGCCTTGGGGCAGATTGTGGCAGTTCAGAAGGGGATCTTCACGAAGGGGCCTTGCTCCTTTTCCATCACCCAGTTCCGGCTTGGGGGTGACCACTTAGAGTTGTGGTCACTCTTCAAAGGTGTAGGTGGGACAGGGCATCGTTCTGCCTTCTGCCTTACAGGAATCGACGAGCGTTTGGAGTACCTGCATGACTGCCACCGCTGTAATATCCAAGAGATGGATGCCGCAGGATTCACTTGTAGCATCGCTTCAAAATTCTCGAATCCTGTCTACACCGTGACGCCCCCCCCCTTCACGACACGAAAGGTGTCATGCGCCTCATTCTACGTACGCTGCCGGGATCAAAAGTGGTGGAGGAAACCATCCTTGGAAAAGTGGGCAAAAAGTTCACTGGGAAGCACGCAAGAGAGATACTCGCTGCTTTGAAGGCCATCACCGTGGGGAATCAGCGGACATTGTGCTGCGCAATGCAATCACTGATCTTCTTCCGCTACCAAGACATACCAGTGCGATACTTCTCAACAGGTTCCTGCCGCAAAGAGTTTCTATTCGCTGTGATCAGCTATCATGTGCTGATTTTCTTGTTGGAGTGGGCAAATCCCGGGATCACTCGCTCGGCATATGCTCATTCTCTCGAACACTGGTTTGATGAGCAGGATGCGCACAGGGTCACCGTCTCCGACGAGCTCTTCGAACAGGGCAACGGTGAGCGCAAGAGGTGGACACGTGGGGGATCCCCGCAGACGATGGAGTGTGATCTGCAGATCTATGAACTGAAACAGAAACACTTGACGGATGAAAATACCGTGCGCAAAGTGCCTCCACTGACTCCTACCATCGGCGAGCGGCCCCAAATATTATCTTACGATTCCATGCGCCTGTGCAGGTGTGTGATCACTCACAATGATACGTGGCTCAAGTATCATTAGCTGCTCGTCAATTGGTGGTCCGCTTGGACAAACTTGGCCTCGGGTCACATGTGCGCCGCAGAGATGGTCACGGACAAACATTTCAGGCAGAACCCGGCAACAACGGCGATGTTTTCCTGGTTTGCATCTGTGACGAAGAACCCTGGGAGGTGACGGAGGTGACGCCCCCTGCACAAGGAACCACCGACGGGGAGGAGGCTGGTGATGGCGGCAACCTTGCGAGTGACGGCAATAGCGGCGAGGCTGGTGATGATGATGATGATGATGGCGACGAGACATCCGCCACAGAAGAGTATAGCTGCGTTGTTTGCCCTGACAAGAGCTTCGCGCGGGTTTACGGGCTCTACGCCCACTACGACGGACAGCACCGGCCGAGGGCGCAGTGTGAATGTCGAGTGTCTTGCCCCTTGTGTGAGAAAACGGTGTTCAGAAGTGGACTTAGCCAACACGCCCTCTACGTCCACCAGGATGAGCTGGACATCACGACCTGCCCTGTGTGTCTGCAGGAGTTTGCTTCACAAGAACTGAGGGATATGCACATGTCGGACGAACACCCTGCAGTCTGAAAAAATGAGACTCGTCGTCGGCACAAAATACAATCAGTCCACTCGATCCGATCTCGACAGCTGTTGCATTGCACTCCCACCGTTTGCTGGTCATTTCTCCCCCCTCCTTGCCACTCCGCTTGCCAAAAAACCCCCCATCACAGTGTAGAGTATGAAGGAAACCGCGGAGATGACAAGTGGCACATGTCATTTACATGTAAAATTACAAGTACCACTTGTAAAAGTTACAAGTGGCACTTGTAATTTTACATGTGGTACTTGTAATTTTACAAGTGGCACTTGTAACCATTTTTCACTTGTAATTTTACATGTAAAACCACTTGTAATGTAATTTACTTCAGCGCCGTGCCAGGGCCTGGGGGGGGGGGCTCCCCGCGGGCTGAGGTCAGGCTGGCGACCCAGGTTTTCAGGGTGACACCAGGATTTCCTCGAAATTTTGGGTGACCCCCACCCTGGTCGGGGGGGGGGGGGGGGGGTCCCTCACAAACACGGTGGGATCTTGTAAATTTTACATGTATAACTACAAGTATATACATGTATTATACATGTATAATACTTGCATGTCAACTATTATACATGTATAATACATGTATATGCCTGAAATATACATGTAAAATACATGTATATCAAGTAAAAATACAAGTATAATACTTGCATGTCAACTATTATACATGTATTTTTACTTGATATACATGTATTTTACATGTATACCGTATACGTAAATATTTTGGAACGTAAATATTATGGAACGTAAATATTATGGAACGTAAATATTTTGGAACGCTGGTGGGTTGGCGTTCCAGATTTTTTTCGTTCCATAATATTTACAGGGCTTTCTGCGACTCGGGGACTTGGACCAGGGGATCGGACGGCATACAGAGTCCCTGACGGGACCTACTCGTGCACTTTTCGCGCGATTCCTGACGCAAGCCGTCCTCACCACCGAGTCCCCAACTGGCCCTGTAAATATTTTGGAACGTAAATATTATGGAACGGACCGGGCAAAAATGGGCCCGTTCCATAATATTTACGTTCCATAATATTTACGTATACGGTATTTCAGGCATTTACATGTATTTTACATGTATAATACTTGTCATGCAAGTATTATACATGTAAAATACTTGCATGACAAGTAAAATACATGTATAATACTTGCATGCAAGTAAAATACATGTATTTTACTTGCATGCAAGTATTTTACTTGTCATGCAAGTATTTTACATGTATAATACTTGCATGACAAGTATTATACATGTAAAATACATGTAAATGCCTGAAATATACATGTAAAATACATGTATATCAAGTAAAAATACATGTATAATAGTTGACATGCAAGTATTATACTTGTATTTTTACTTGATATACCGTAAACGGAAATATTGTGGACCGTAATAAAGGTGAACCGTACTATAGGTGGACCGTAAAAAAGATGGAACAAATGGGATTTTTCCGGAACTTGGAACATTTTTACGGTCCACCTATTTTACGGTTGGGATCGTGGACTTGGCGGTTTTTTTTACGAGTTCCTTCGCGACGAAGTCGCGAAGGAACCAAGGAAATCGTACGACTGAAGCTGCAGGATTAACACCACAGGGCCTCAGCACAGAGTGTGCGCTCACCATCGTCCGGGAACTGTTCTCCCACAGTTACTGCAGGGTGTACTACACTAAAGGAGTACGATTTCCCTTAATTTTCCGGGCACTGATTCACGAATTTACATCTGGAGGGAGCCCGGTGGTCTCAGCTTCTGTCTGCGCGCCCTGCCGTACTGTGGCTGCTTTTGTGGGCTCGTGCAGCAGGTTCTACTTTTACTTCTACCGGAATGCTCCTTGCATGGTACTACACTTCTCGAGGTGTGGTGGTGGGTGAGTCTCGAGGTGAGTGGTGGTGATCGTGCCTTTTCCACACGCAGGGAGGACTTGCTTCTCTTGCTGGTGTTGGTTGCGGTGGTGGAGGGAGGGTCCAAAGCTGGGAGGTCGGGAGGCCTACGTGTGGGTGTCTGCGGCGTGGAGGCCGCAGTCCGCGCCCCGCAACCCACCAGCCCGCGGGCGAAAAACGCATTGTCTTTTCCATATTCAGTCCCAATAAATGGTGGACCGTAAAAAAGATGGAACGTTTGGCCTTTTTTTGGGAACTTGGAACATTTTTACGGTCCACCCTTTTTCCGTTTACGGTACATGTATTTTACATGTATATTTCAGGCATATACCGTATACGTAAATATTTTGGAACGTAAATATTATGGAACGTAAATATTATGGAACGTAAATATTTTGGAACGCTGGTGGGTTGGCGTTCCAGATTTTTTTCGTTCCATAATATTTACAGGGCTTTCTGCGACTCGGGGACTTGGACCAGGTGATCGGACGGCATACAGAGTCCCTGACGGGACCTACTCGTGCACTTTTCGCGCGATTCCTGACGCAAGCCGTCCTCACCACCGAGTCCCCAACTGGCCCTGTAAATATTATGGAACGTAAATATTATGGAACGGACCGGCCAAAAATGGGCCCGTTCCATAATATTTACGTATACGGTACATGTATTATACATGTATAATAGTTGACATGCAAGTATTATACATGTATAATACATGTATATACTTGTAGTTATACATGTAAAATTTACAAGATCCCACCGTGAAGTGGGGGACAGGGGGGGTACACTGGCTACCTCCCGCACCTGTAGGAAAGGACCCCCCCCCCCTTGTACCTGTACAGGGGGGGGGGTACTTTTACCCAATTGGGATTTCCCAGTAAGTGGTGTCAATAGGCACCCCATGGCCAAAATGACCCCACCACAATCCGCACGGATCCCAAATATCCCAAAGAACGGGTTTTTGGAAAATCCGAGGGGGGGGTCCCGCTGGGTGGGTAGGTGGGGTGGGGTGTGGGCTGGTGAAGGTGGCTGCCTCCCAGCCACCTTCACCCATGACCAGTCCCTGAACCAGACCCACGTTTCATGGGCGAAACTTGGCTCGTACACCACCAAAGTGACCCCACTGTGATCCGCAAAAATTCCAAACGTTCAAAAGAAAGGGGTTTTGGAACGCCCGAGGAGGGGGTCCCACTGGGTGGGTGGGGTGGGGTGTGGGCTGACTGCCTCCCAGCCACGGTGACCAGCCCCTGAACTAGACCCGTGTTTCATGGGTGATGCTTGGCTCGCACACCACCAAAGTGACCCCACTGTGATCCGCACAAATTCCAAACGTTCAAAAGAAAGGGGTTTTGGAACACCCGTGGAGGGGGTCCCGCTGGGTGGGTGGGTGTGGCTGCCTCCCAGTCACATTCCCTTAGGACCAGCCCCTGAACCAGAGGCACATTTCATGGACGGTGTTTGGCTCCTAGACCCACAAAGTGACCCCACTACGATTCGCAAAAGTTCCAAACGTTCAGAAGAACGGGGTTTTGGAATACCCGAGGAGGGGGTCCCGCTGGGTGGGTGAGCTGGTGTGGCTGCCTCCCAGTCACATCCTCCTGGGGCCAGCCTCCTATGACCAGACCCTGAATCAGACCCACATTTCATGGGTGAAGCTTGACACCTCGACCCACAGTGTGACCCCACTACGATCCGCACAGATTCCAAATAGTCAAAAGAAAGGGGTTTCGGAACACCCGAGGAGGGGGTCCCGCTGATTTTGGGTCACTTTCGGGTGATGTCAGCATGAATCTGCCCCGTTAACGGGTAACCGGTATTACCGGGTATTACCGGAAACCCGGTAATCGGCCTCCATTACCGGGTATTACCGGGTCAAAAACGGGTATTACCGGGTAAAATCGGGGGTATTACCGGGTCCGGTAATACCCGTTTTCGTATTACCGGGGATTTTCCGTGGGGATTTCCTTGGTACAGGGATGGTTCGTGGGGTGTCGCAGTGAATCAACTGCAGGGTTCTGGTGATCTTCCGTCTGGCAGTCCAAGGGAAGGTGCGCGGGGGGAATGTCAGGTGTTAGGTGACCCCCCCTGCGTTATTCTGAAGGCCAGCCTCTGCAGCCCCTCCTGGCCCACCCCTCACAGAGGCGGCCCTGGGAACACTGGGAGTGGGAACGGCTGGGGAACACCCACGTTCAGTACAACCAAGATCTATGAGGCAGGCTTTGCGGCATGGCGGTGGGGGGCTGTGTTGGCGTGGCGTGCCCCGATGATTACACAAACAAAGGTCGAGATAATGAGCCCAGGCCCTGATTCCAACACCTGTTCGTTCAACCAAGATCTATGAGGGACACACACCCCCCTGTCTGTGCCTGTGTCCTCCGTGTGTTGTCTCCTCTCCCTCCCTCTTCAATGCACTTCATGGCCTCGTCCGCTTCCACGGAGGCAGAGCGTGTCGTCACACAACAGGCCGTCCACGAGGCTAAGTTCTTTGAAGCATGCATCATGACTTGTCCCGACTCGAACCAAGCTGATGATTTATCAGAGGGACCAGTAGCCAAGCAAGATGACAAGAAGCAGGCGCAACTCGTGCATATATTGAGGGCCTGGTCGAATCCACGTTTTTCTGGGACTTCTCTGGATTGCATCATATCGTAAGGGGTCGCTCAAATACCTTGCCGCACCAGCCCGGATCTTAGCTGCAGGTCCTGTACAGGGTGCCAGGTGCTCTTGTCAAGGGTGTCGCCAGAGAGGCTTCACATGGGAATGTGCGTCTTGCTGTGGAGCGTATCACAGAGAATTTCTCAAAATGGAAACGTGTCGACACCACAACTCCAGAACCAGCTCTTCCCGTCCACCTGCCCAAACCAGCCGTTGTCTGGGAGTCGTGAGGCCACCACGTGGGTCGACTGCAGGCTGGTTAGCTTCCGCTCATCATACACGGGGCGGATACTCAGCGTCCCGAAGGCAGGTGCGATTATCCACCTTGGCCCGGGGGCAGTCCAGTGGCGAGCCCGTGTTGAAGCCACCCCAGCAAATATAGCAAGTCCGCTCACCGTACTGTGACCTGCTGTGGCAGGAACCACAAGCCCGGCCACGCCAAGAAGCATCTCTCGGTACCATAATGCTCGTTGGCTGCTCGCAGGTAAGTGTTGCGACAAGCACCCAGCCAGCAGAGCGATGTGACCGAATAACGGAGCTGGCGTGACCAAGCACTCGAGCCTGGGGTAAGAGAAGATGGCTTCCCTGAACGAAGGATCGATCATTGAAAACGAGGAGCCCTTCGCTCTGTGCCACTGTGTGCCCAACTGTGCCACTTTGCAACCAGTTTGGTGACGCACCGTTTCTGCATTTCTGAGCCAAGGTCCTTAAATGATGGAAGCTACGGGAACAGTGGCTCGACTGCCTGATCTGACGACACCGCCGGCTCTGGAAGGGCTCAGGTGGTGTGTGGGCACCGTGCAGTAGTCAGCATTGCTGCGAAACTCGAAAAGTCTGCAGTGAGCCACACAAACCAGACATGAACTGCGGAACCCATCTTTCGATCACCCCATGCGCCATAGAATCCAATGTCGACCACAACACACTGCTAAGGGGAAGGGAATCAACCCAAAAACAAAGGGAAATTCCCATGGAAAATCCCCGGTAGCGCTACCGGGCTATAACCGGGTATTACCGGGCAAACGGGTATTACCGGACCCGGTAATACCCGTTTTTCGACCCGGTAATACCTGGTAATACCCGGTAGCCGTTAACGGGGCAGATTCATGTGTCAGGTACCTGGAGTGACCGCAGGTAGCCCATTTTCAGGGTGGGAGCCCTACTCGTACGTCACCCAGATTCAGCCCAAACCGTGCACCTCGGGTGCACGGTCGCCGGTAGCGCGCGGGCACCCGGAAACAGGCCGCATTTGCGCGCGCTGCCTGCACCCTGCACGCCAGCCCCCCCCCCCCCCCCCCCGGGGCTGTAAGCGACCCCCCAGAAAATTACCCCAGCCACTGTCCCCCCCCCCCCCCCCCCACCTCCAAGACCCATCACACCAGGCATGTCGCTAAGCGTCGACCGTCGACCCAGTGATTTTGGGTTTCCCCCCCCATAAAAAAGCGTCGACCCAGTGGACTGGGTTGACGCTTGGTCGAGGCTTGGAGCGTCGACCCAGTGGACCAACTGGGTTGCCATTCAAGCCTGGACCAAGCGTCAACCCATTTATTACACTAGGTCGACGCTAACCTAGCGTTGACCCGGTTCCACTGGGTCGACGCTCACCAAGCGTCGACCAAGCGTCAACCCACTTTCACTGGGTCGACGTCGAAGAGAGTATGGTTTTGCAGGAACAGATGATCACTACCGTGGCCTCCGGCGGCTGGGGGGCTCCGCCCCCCAGACCCCCCTGTGGCGTATGTCTCGTACTCAAGTCATTCGATTCCCACCGGGTCAGGGAATCCAACCACTCCAGTCGCCTCAGGGGGACGCAGCCAACTCACACAGAATCTGTACGCCCACAATGAACAGATGTTCACTACCGTGGCCTCCGGCGGCTGGGGGGCTTCGCCCCCCAGACCCCCCCATCTCGCGTGCCCGTCTAGTAACCAAGTCCTTGCGCTTTGACGGCCGTGGCATATCAGGGGGCAGCGTCGAAATCATGGTCCCGAAAGCCATTTTTTGGTTTCCTCCGGCACCCGACGGCGCGAGCGGGAGAGGAACCACGGAAGGAACCCAGCGCCTCACACCGTGCCCACCTAGTAGTCCACCGATGGGAAAATTTGGCAACAACACGAGCGCGCGCGAAGCGCGCGCGAGAAATTGACCCCTAGTGTTTTCCCCCCTGATCCCCCCCCAAAACAGGAGCGTCAACCCACCAAATCTCCAAAATCGAAAAGTTAGCGACAGGCCTGCCAT
Organism: Rhynchopus euleeides; assembly: GCA_963210315.1. Classification (NCBI taxonomy): domain Eukaryota; phylum Euglenozoa; class Diplonemea; order Diplonemida; family Diplonemidae; genus Rhynchopus; species Rhynchopus euleeides. The sequence continues at coordinate 258,185 of OY723266.1, forward strand.
CACACCCGCCCCTCCCTGCTCCCGATTCAGTCAATGCTCGGGCTCTGCTGCATGCAGGAGAAGACGCTTTGCACGAAGTTTCTCCTCGGCTCCTCGCGGTTAGTCGTCTTCATTCCCCAGTGGCGTTTTGCACGGAGGACTCGGCTGAACTCCAGGTCGTTGAGCATCCCGTCCGCATCTCCGAAGATGAGGAAGAAGAGCTCGACATCGCTGCGGGAGAGCGCCGCCTTTGGATCCACTGCAGAGATCCCACGGATGAAGGTGTGTTTGTCCACAGGGTGCCCATTTCTTTTGTAGATCTCGAAGGCATCAGCGAGCTGATCCCCAACATCCGCCAGATCGTTTAGGAGCAGCCAGGAACGCATGTGCACTGTAGATGCCTCCTGGTCCTTCTTCTGCAGGGCACCCCAGTTCCCCCCCAGGGCCTCCGGCAGGGCGCGGGATCCGAACAGCAGCTTCACGAAGCTCTCGTGCGTCAGCACCATCTCGCCACCCTCCGCGGTGAACGCCTTGAACTCAGCCTCCACGACCCTTCTCCTGAGGGAGGCGATAAATGAGAGAAGCTCGTCCATCCCCAGGGGCTTCCGTACGCCGCCTTCCTCAGGCCCGAAGAAGCGGTCGACCAGCCCGCCGCTGAAGGTGTACTCTGCGGTGCGGTCGTTGCTGAGGCAGCGGATCATGTTTTTGTACTCTTCAAACTCAACGGTGTTGCTGTTGTCGGTGTCGAACATCCGGAACAGCCGTTCGATGTCCTCCTCGGGGTTGGTGAGGAGGGTCATGAAGATGGAGAACTCTTGGAAGGAGAGGAGCCCGTCTGCATCCGAATCGATGTCGCGGAATAGCGCTTCGATGTCACGCGTGGAGGCGGCTGGAAGCGCGCCGAAGCCTCGCCGCCGCAGCAGGCTCTTCACAAAATCGTCAACCGTCATATAGGCAACCCCGCCACGCTCCTCCGTTGCATACGCCCCAAAAAGCGACTTGCAGGTCTCGCAGGAGGCATTCACATCACCCGTGCCTGTGACAAACAGACCTACACCGGCACCCACGGAGGCGCCTGCAGCAACTCGCAATGCCCGCCTGAACATTTGCCAGGGGTTGGGGGGAGGGGGTGGGGGGTGGGGGTGGGGTTGTGTGTGTGTATGCGGGTATGCTGCCTGCAGAGGGTGGTTTTGTGGGAGGAGGGTGGGCGTGACTACATTATATGGGCTGAAGCAAAAGTTGTGAAGGAAAGGTGGGGGCGGGAGATATGGCCCGCGTCAGAACTTCACGTGCAGGGAGCGTCAAGGAGCGCTTCAAGTAGAGCAAGCCCGAGGGGCACAACACCGCGTCAGATCTTCCCGTGAAGGGAGCGTCGAGGAGCACTTCAAGTAGAGCAAGCCCGAGGGGCACAACACCGCGTCAGGCTCCGTCCGCGTCAAAGGAACACTTCAACTCTGCGAGCTGCTGTCGGTGCTGAGGAACAGGTCGGGGGGCCCGGAGCGAAATGGCAGCGACACGGGACGACTTCCCGGTACACGTGGGGGATGGTCGGAGGTGCCCGCTACCCTGGCGCCCCGCAGACTCGGCACTCGGATGTGTGTTCCCTACATGCCCGACGCGTGCGCACGGTACGGCGATCACATGCTGGCGCTGCGGCCACTCAGCTACGGTGACCTGCCTCCGGGCGCACATTCCCCGGGGCCCGCACGGGACGCGTTTGTGGACAACGTCGAGGCTCCGGGGTGGACATGCCCTGTATGCGAGTGGATCCGGGTGATGGGCGGCGTCGACGACCTGCCCGCAGATGTAGTGACGCGTCGTCGGTTTCGCAGGACGGACCCCAGGCCCCTGGGGGACCTCTCCCCGCCCCTGGAGACCCGCAACCTCCCGGACAGCCCCTCACATCGCAGCAGCAATTCCAGGAACTTCGCGAACTGATTCTGGGGCTGGGGGGGGCGACTGGACAGGCTGGAGGCGCAGGAGGCAATGGCTCTGCCAAAGGGGTTCTCTCGCATGCCGTATCCACCTGGAAAAATGTGGAAGTCCCCCAGGTGAGGACGCTGATCCGTGCGGAGGTGGAGAAGGCGCTCCGGGAGTACTCGCTGCCGCACACCGGAGCTCGCAGGTGGAAGCGTCGAATGCTACTCTCAGTACAGAGGCCAAAGAGTATCTTGTAGGATTTGCACTTCTGGGCGAAGGCCTCCTCTCGAACACAGAATAACACACGGGAAAGCGAGAGGGTGCTGTCCCTGGCCTGACTCGGAAGCAAGACGAGCACGCGTGCACCTATGCAGTGCACAGGTGGGCACAGCTTCGCAGAGTTGCAGGTTTTGGGAGAAGGTGCAAATAACCTGCTCGGGAGAGAGGTGGTTTGCCCTTGCTTGAGTACTTCCCATGGCTATTCTTCAATTCCTGAACACATGTTGCGGCATGACCAATATGAACGCCGCCTCGTTTCGAGCCCACCACCACCACCACCACCACCACCCACCGCCTCGCCCTCTCAGGCGACAAATGGAATCAAATCAAGAGTGCCTGGAGCTGCAAACCCTTTTATTGGCTCTATTGGTTTCATGGCCAGGCGGCCCCCCTCCCCTCCCAGAACATCGGAAAATATTCGCTAAGCGCGGATCACCCCCACACCGCCTCACGTGCCTCTGCCACTGGTTCGACAGTGCTGAACAACCACCCCACACACCCCACCCACCCCATCTCGATCACCTCTCCCCTGCAGAGGGGCGCCTTCTGGGTCCAAAGTGAAACACCCAATCGGGCTGGCAACGACATCCACGGCAGTGGAGGCGAGCAACCCGAGCGTGCGGCAGCTCTGCAAACAACAAAACATGGAAATGGTTTGTTTGTGCAGCGTCTGCCGTCAGTGGGTTGCTTCGAAACAGAAGCAAAGGCGAACTCCGCAAGTAATGGCACAACCCTGAGTAAGACCAGCGGGGGCCGGTGGTGTGGAGAGTGCGGCTGTACAACTGGATGACATGTTCTTCCTGAATATCGTGTGTGTGCGTGTATATATGTCTCCAAAAACAACGAGTTTGTCAGTGCTGCTCCTGTCCCACACAAGATGCCACAGCCCCCTTGGCTTTTTCCTTGGCGCCATAGGGGCTGCATGCATACAGCTCTTGCAGGACACGGCTGATTGGTGCTGGTCTGAAATACATGAAAGCTGTTGCTCTGGGAACCAAACAGAATCAAAAGAATGGGTGGATGATAAGGATGTCACAAGATGGGGGATGGGAGGACCCTCCGACGCACGGCACGAGGTGTAGGCACGGCAAACGGGAAGAATGGGTTGCGATGCCGCACACCGGCTCTCCCCAATGCCGCGCGTTTCCACAGGAAAGCAAACCGCACAGATTTGCTTGAATCCCCGGAAATTGTGGTGCAAACCGGAAGAAATGGGAAGACCTGAAGGGCACTCGTCGATCGCAAGAACACCTCACACAGTGTTCTCCCAGTCGGCGGGCACGCTTCGCGAGAGCATCCCACGTCTTCAGCGTGGCGATGATATGCAAGGAAAAGCGCCCTATCACTTCACAGCTACAACCGCTCTGATGAATTTCCTTTTGTTTGTTGCGTTGACGCTTCTACACACAAAACCCTGAACTGATCACACCCTGAGCCTGATGAAGGGTGGGGTTAGTGTATAGAGCACGTTTGGTTGCAGCTGTGGTGGGGCGCTTTCCGCTCACACGAGTGTGCTTAATAACAGGTTCACCATGCGCTAGAAAACATAACTCTCAAAAAAAATACCCGCCACACAAACATCACATGACCCGGTGGTCAACACCGACCGGGTTCCGATACACCAACCGGGTTCCGATACAGAGCCAACACAGCTGCAGAGGCATTACCGATGCCCGCAGTAAAGCGCAAAGTTGACGGCAGACTGCGTTTTCCAGACACAAATCAAACCACTGGGGGCCTTCCATCAGGAATGCAGAAAAGTAGTGGGCAGGGTCCTCACGGAGTGGGCTCTAGGCGACACTCCGGGCTGCCAGCACGTTAACTCTAACTGCAATAGAAAGGAAGTAATATCAGTTCCGTTGGCTTCACTCACTCGCTCCCGGGAAACATGAAGGGACCCCTTTTGTTTTGTTGACCGCTTCCACGCGGCCTCGCAAAACTGGGCGGTGCAGAGTAACACGGTTTGGCACAGTGACACAGAGCGAAGGCCCCCACACAGTCTCTTTTTGCCAGCGAACAACGCATGGCATGCCCTTTGGCATATTGGTTTCGGGCGCTATTCTTGGAAAGATTCGGGCATCTCCATTGTATTATCTTCTTCCATCCGCACCAGCACGTCGTACACAGTCTGTGCCAACCCCACTGTGAACGCACTCTTCCGCAGCATCCCACGGAGACCCGCTGGGAGCGAGGACTCGCCACCAGCCCCGCTTTCAAATGCTGTGTAGAGGCACAGGCCCTTGCTGGCCATCTGTGACAGCTCGTACGATTGGCCCACAATATCGCCGACACATGTGAGGAAGCGCTGGTGGGCGGTGCCGACGTCGCCATAGAAGACATCGCCGCTGGCAAGCCCGACTGCCTGGAGCCCGCCATCCAGGCCGCCGCTGAGGTGCCTTGCAAAGCTCAAGGCGCTGTCTATGTGGGACTGCGAGCTGTCGAGGTTCCACCCTACGACGCAGGTCGACCCAGTCAGTGAGACGAGCGTGCCGCTGCTCCGCTGCAGGCAGATGTGGAGGACGTCGAGCGCATGGTTCAGGCTGCGGCCCGGGCAACGCAGGTCCACTTCAAACTGCACAGTCCCGATGGTGCATTTCACGAGGCGCATCTCGGGATGAAACTCAAACGACTTCTTCGGCCTCGACGATTCTGTGGAGCTGATGGACAGAAAGGAAACATCGCGCTGCCGCAACGGGGCAGCTGATCTCGCCTTCAGCGATGCGGGCCACACAACCACTAACCGGAACTTCCGGCGGACACCCTTCAGGTCCACATCACGGGGGTTCCCTGCCACGATGGAAGAGACTGTGCCAGAAATCTGATCCCACAGGTCGGAGGGGATGGCAACGCCGCCTGGGTCGCACACACTCTCCAGCCGTGCCGCGACGTTCACCGTGTGCCCGACGTAGTCGAGGCGCTTCGTCAGGGAGTTCTCCTCAGGGTTGACCGTCCCGTTGTTCAGGCCGATGCGCACCGTCAGCCCATTCCACATGCTGCTGCGCTCACAGAGAGGGTGCTCCCCAAGCCCGGCAGGCCAGTCTGCGTTGTAAAGCGCCTCCTGGATCCCAACACAGGCCTGCAGGCCGGTTGCTGGAGACGCGAAGGCAACCATGAAGGAGTCGCCGATCGTCTTGACTTCGTAACCCTCGAAGACGGAGAGAACGGAGCGTATCGTCACATTGTGCACCCGCACCGCTTGATGCATCGCGGAGGGCACCGCGTCCCAAAGGGTGGTGGAGGACAGGACGTCGGTGAAGACAATCGTTGCCTTGTGCGACTCGATGCCTGGGGGCGGCACCCTGTTCAGCTTGTTGAGGAGGTCGTGCTCGTCGGTGTGGCGCAGCTTCTCGAAGAGTGCCTCCGGGAGGTAGGGGCGGAACATGCGCAGGTTGACCTCGAGGGATTTCAGCGCGCTCTGCATGTCTGGGGGGAGGGTCTCGTCGCCCTCCAGGATTTTCTGCACCGCATCCACGTCGTAGACAGCGAGGTGTGCGGCGATGCGCTGCACAGTGTCGATGGTGAACTGCATCGACCTCCGCTCCTCCTCCACCTTGTCGGCAAACCCGCGTGTCGCGAGGAAGTCCAGCACAAACACAACAACGCCCAGAAACCCCTGGAGCAGGGCACCGCTCGTTGCACACGGGAGAGTCTCGCATTCCACCAGCGTTGCCATATACTCTCGACGGGTCTGCTGTGACACAGTGCCGGGGACGTCGAGCAGTCCAAAACGCGCAATCTTCTCCACACTCATGAAGACAATCCAGAATATTCCGTAGATAACCACCGCAGTCGATGTGTTGCGGGGGACGCGGAAGACAAGCGTGATGTCTGTGATGAGAACAAGCAGTGGCCACACCTCCCACACCTGCATCTTGGATTTGACAGACAAGTCGACGAGTGTCATCGCTATCATCGAGGCTACCACTGAGAAGAGGACGTGATTCACTGAATAAGGCACCTTGTAGAAGAAGCAAAACAGCCCGTGCACCCCTGCGATGCCATAGAAGCACGACGCGACGAACGCGACTTTATCCTCACCCATCCACACCAAGGCGAGGGTGAATATGAAGCAGGCTGCGAAGGAGGCTGGGGGTATAAGCCTCCTCTCCCACCGCTCCCCTGGGGTGGCCGCCCCGTCCCGCGTGACATACGGGAGGCACCACCGGCAGAACAGCACGTCGACCATCGTGCGGGAGTGAGGGGGGGGGGGGGGCTGTGCTGTGCTGCGTCAGAGAGAGGACAAAGGTAAGGCTGGGAGGGGGGGGGGGGGGCAGGGCTGTCATAAACGTGGGACCCCCCCCCCCCCGCGTTGAGCGTTTAAAACGTTGACGTTTAAACGCGTTTAAAACGCGTTTTAAACGTCTCAACGTTTAGCTCAACGTGGCCTTCACTTGTGGTTTATGTGCCTCTGCATCAGATGTGAGTGAATCTCTAGGAGAGCAAGGTGCTGCTTCACACGGACCCCCGTGAACTCGTGATTGCAGAACAATCACCGCACGCGGGGGTTTGTGGGGCCTTCCCGGACAATCACGACAGATGTCCACACACCCTCGAATATTGCAGTCTTACTCCTAGTGGTTCTGTGTGTTGATATCACTCTCTGCTGGCGGTGGTGAGTGGCAAACCAGTGAAAGTGAAGGGTCTGGGGGGGGTCCCACGTTTAACGTTTAACCCTTTCTGTCCGGGGGGTATTTTTTCGATTTTTGGGAAAATTCGCCTTCCCAAGTAAATTGTCTTCCACTCCACCTTTTTCAACATTTTTTTTTGCATACACGTTAAGTGTTCTAAGAAACCAGACATAACCAGAAGACCAACATCATGTTCGTGCTAGCACTTTTCCCTTTTGTCATCACACCCGTGCGCCAAAACAGGTTAGGCCTTATATTTGGCTGCGTTCAACGAAAAATATTTTCGTGGTTCAACACTCCCACCTACTCCCTTCTCTTTACTCCACCCTTCAACCCCCGACATATCCGATGCCTGGCGTGCAGAACTCGGAGCTGGTGCTGTCCGGAGTGGGGCGCGGCGCGGGCAACCCGGAGGCCTTGTCCGCCCCCCTCCCGGCGGGCGACTTCGGGATGGCGATGGGGCAGGCGCTGGCGGCAGTGACCACCGCCAACGCCCGCGAGGTGGCCACTCGCGAGGTCGCGGGGGCCGACATCCGGGCCACGCAGGTGGAGGCGCACGCGAGGGTGCACGCGGCGGGGGTGGAGGCGGGGGCGGCTACGAGGGCCGCCAACGCGGAGGCGGCGGCGGGGATGCACATCGCATCCGCGAATGCAGCGGCGCATGCGGCGAAGGTGGAATCCGCTGCGGCACAGCGGGTGACGGGGGCGGAGTCGGACGCGAAGGTGGCGTCGGTGGAGGCGGCGGCCTCAAACGCCGTCACGGAGGCGCAGGCGCGGGCCATGGTCGCCGAGGAGTCCGCCAGGCACGCGGAGGTGAGAGCCCGCCTCGAGGCGGAGCTGGCCCTCGAGAGGGAGAAGACGCGGAACGCCGCGTTGGTGATGGAGGAGCGGGCTAAGGCCCAGCGGGAGACGGCCCTCGCGGAGCACGCGAGGGTAAGGGCTGAGGCAGGTGCGAGCCGGGCTGCAGCCCCCCAGGACGAGGTGGCTTCCCTCCGGGAGGAGGTGCGGCGGATGCGGGAGGTGGCGGACCTCCAGGCGGAGCTGGCCCGCCTGCGGGGAAACGGGACGGGCTCCGGAGCCGGCGCCGGAGCACCGAGGGCCGGAAAGCCGGAGCAGCGGGACGGGGCCGGCAGCGTAGCCGGCAGCAGCGACAGCCGCAGGGGCGCCGGGGCTCTCAACCCCCTGGACGTGGACGAGTGGTGGCACGCGGACGAGGCCACGCTGGGGCTGGTGCACCTGCACCAGCTGCGCCGCTACGACGCCCTGCTGGGGGCCCGGGCGGGGGGTGCCCTGCGCCCGCAGGCCCACGAGGCGCAGGCCCGGATGAGGGATATCAACCTCATCATGACGAGCCTGCCGTCGCTGCAGGAGCCGGAGGACTACGACGACCTCCTGGTCCGGCTGATGCAGAACCAGTTCTGCAGGCTGGAAGCCCTCAACGAGGGCGTGTTGGGGGGCGGATGGGAGGCGGCCTCCGCGATGGAGGAGGAATTCTTCGGGAAGCCGGAGATTCCTCCGTACCTCCGGGCGGCAAAGGAGAAGGCACGGGCCCGCCAGCCACGCTCCCCCCAGGTCCACCACCCACAGCATCAGCATCAACATCAACAACAACAGCAACGCAGCTCGCAGCCACAGCCGCAGCAGGGCCACCCCACCAGCCAGCGGAGCAGGAGGGGGGGCCACAGGCAGTGAGCTCGCCCCTCACGGCGATGCTGGAGAGCATAGGGGTGCTCTCCACGGCGCGGGTGGGAAGGAGACGGGCACAGGAGGACCCGCTGACCGCCAGAGAGGCACAGCGGATCGCCAAGCGCGCGGTGAAGACGCTGGGGGAGGCGTTGGCACCGTCGACGTGGAGGGGGCTCGAGGGGCCCCACCGGCGACTCCTCCAGTTCCGGCACGAGTGGGAGCAGACCACGGGTGTGCTCTTGCCGTGGGACCTTTGCATCATTTACTGGGTGCAGAGGCTCATGTCCGAAGCGGACTCCCCACTCCGGCCCTCCTCCGCCCTACAGTACGTATCGAGGGCGGTCGCCGCGATGAGCCGCATGGGGGTTGTGGTGGACTCCCAGCTGCTCCAAGACTTCAAGCGAGGTCTGAAGCGCTTGGGGGCCCTCCGACCGCAGCACCAAGCGAAGCCAGCAGCATCCGCCCAGGTGGCCGCAGTGGTGGGCCGGGAGGACGTCGACCGCGACACGAAGCTCGCGATTGTGCTGGGGTGGTGCGGGGCGGCGCGGGTGTCGGACGTGGTGCGCCTGAAGTGCGGGGACATCGCTTTCCAGAGCGAGTTTGTCGCCGTGAACTGGGCGGAGACGAAGAGCGACCCGTTCCGCCTGGGCGTCACGACGGGCCTGTTCCTCTCGGAGTGCTGGACGGAGGTGCTGCGGGAGGCGATCTCGGGGCGGGCGGCGGGCGCGCTGGTGGTCGACACGACCTACCGGCGCATCGTGGCGGCGCTGAAGAAGGAGGACCCGGAGCTGAGTGGTCATTCCCTCCGTCGGGGGGCTCTGGCGGAGCTCCTGCAAGAGGGGCTGTGCCTGGAGTCGCTTCGGCAGCTGTCCCGCCACAGCTCCCTGGACGCCCTGGCCAGGTACCTCCCGGCGGGGAAGCTGAAGCTGGCGAGGCAGACGGCCTCCACATCAATGGTGCTCGACCGGGGGCTATCCCGGGGGTCGCTCTTTGCCCTGCCTTCCCTGGGAAGCTCCTGAGGACGGCGTGCGTGGCGTACGAGCCCCCAGGCACGCCTTCCCCGCCGGCGACCCCTCGGCCCAGGCCGCCTCCCACGCTACCGCCTCCACCTCCGCCTCCGCCTCCACCGCCGCCACGGCCGCCCCCTCCTCCTCCTCTTCCTCGGAGGGTCGGCGACGACTCCTACTCGCCGGACGTCAACGCGACGTACGCGAGGGAAGCGCGGGTGACGGTGGAGGGGCGGCATCTTGGCCCGCCCTCGGCGCGGGGTGGCCCCACGGGGGAGCTGGCCCCCATATCGACGTCACGTCTGAACCTCGACGCCTTAGAGGCTTTGGATTCCGAGGGGATCCTGTCAGGGGTTATCGACGTGATTCGGGACCGGGGCGCTTTCCTGCGGGCCATGCGACCGGGCGTGGATCTGGGCGACAGGCCTCTTTCGCGCGGGACCTCGAGGCACATGCTGCGGCACTGGGATAACCTCTCGGAGTGGGGGGTGCTGGGGTTGGCAGACGCGCCGAAGGTGGTCCTCCCGACGTTCACCGTGGAGAAAAAGAGCGGGCTGCTGCGTTTGGTATGCGACGGGCGAAAGCTGAACCGGCTGATGCGGGACCCGCCACCGATGCTCCTCCCGTCGATCCACGAGGTGGTCCGGAGGTTCCTGGCGGCCGAATTCGTGGTGCAGGCTGACGGGAAGAGCTGGTTCTACCAGTTCCCCCTGGGGGACGGGGTCCGCGACTTCTTCGGGGTGAATCTGGCTGGGGAGCGGGGCCCGTTTCGGCGCACCTCGCTGCGGGTGATGTGCATGGGCTGGAGCTGGGCGCCGTGCATCGCGCAGAGGGCCTCACGCGTGCTTCTCCCCCTGGAGGATGGGCTGTCTTGGGTGGACAACTGGTTTGTGGTTGGAGATAGCCGGGAGGATGCAGCCGTGAGATACGCCCGATTCCTCGGCAAGGCCGAGTCGGTGGGCGCCGAGCTCAACGAGGGTGCGGAGTTCGGCACACCGCAGTCGCGGTTCATCGCCTTGGGGTTGGAATTTGATCTGGAGTCGTCGCCTAAGCGCTTCAGGTCGGACCCCGATTGGGTGTCGAAATTCCTTGCCTCGGCGGCCGTGGCGGCGGTTCGCGAGAACAGGGCTACTTCCCGGGAGTTCTACAAGGTTTTCGGCGGTATGATTTGGTTTCTGTTCTCGACGCAGAGGCGTCTCTGCTACTTCCGCGCCTCCCTCGCCTTCCTCAGGAGATCCGCGGCCAAGCTGGTTGCGGAACCGGAGCAGTGGGACCGCCCTCTCGACATCCCCCCCTCTGTTCTCGCTGATCTTTCTCTGATTTCGGCCGATCTGGGCCAGAATGTGTGGGTTGAGGCAGGGGCTTCGGGGCCCTCGGTCACGGCGTGGTCTGACGCTTCCGACACAGAATGGGCAGCCCTTCTGGAGTTAGACCCCGAGCCGATTGTCCAGGGCTGTTTTGATGAACCCCTCGCCCACCATATATATGTCAAAGAGCTCTTCGCAGCGCTCCAGGCGACACGCCTCGCAGCCGCTACGCGGCCGGGCTGTGCGTTGGGGTTGCAGGTGGACAACACGGCAGCGGTGGCAGCTATCAACAAGGGCCACAGCAAGAATTACCTCGCGAATGACTTGTTGTGTGCCTTGTTTGACACCGCGGACGGTGCGGGCATCTCCGTTTCCGCTCAGTGGGTGCCTACGCATGCACAGAGAGCAGACGAGTTTACCCGAGGCACTGTGGCATCGCCGTGCCCTGTCCCCCTGGCGCCCCTCCCTGCGAGATACGCGGCGGTTGCAGCCATATCGCGTTAAACATTTCAAGTGTGGTGTACCCTTTCAATCCCTTGTCTTTCTTTCCGCTACGCGGTCCCTGTGGGTTGGGCTGCGTTCAACGAAAAAAGACACTTCTTTCCGGAGTTTAGCTAGCACGATTCAGTTGGGCGATTCATTTGTCTGGTTTTTGCATACACGTTAAGTGTTCTAAGAAACCAGACATAACCAGAAGACCAACATCATGTTCGTGCTAGCACTTTTCCCTTTTGTCATCACACCCGTGCGCCAAAACAGGTTAGGCCTTATATTTGGCTGCGTTCAACGAAAAATATATTTAACTTCACACTGGCGAGCCGTGTTGTTCCATTTGTTTATCCCCCGCGACCCCAGACCAGCACATACCCTGCTGCACACACACACCCTCACTTACAAAAGGACCTTTGCACCTCCAACATGAGCAAGAGAACGGCAACCACAACACCGACGCGCAACAGCAAGCGGACGAAGAGCGGAGATCTGGGGAAGGAGGATGAGCGGCATGAAAGCCAGCTGCAGCAGCTTGTGGAGGACTTTGTGGCCCTGTACACCACCAGGAAGACGGGGGAGGTGTTAAAACACACGGTGTTGAAGGAGATGCTGCAGAAGGTGCTGGTGACCACCATCCCCCCCAAGAGTGGAGTGATAACAACGGTGCTGAAACGCAAATACGATGCGCTGGCTTCCTACAAGTCGCTGAAGGATGTTTCCGGCGACCTGTACACGGTTCGGATCGAAGGAAACCGTGAGATGGCCATCCACGGCATCGCGCTGAAGCCCTTCCCCACGCCAACGCAGAAGAAGTCGGAGGGTTTCGCGCGCCTCAAGCTGGTGGTGGAGGACCTGGACAGCATGGATATGGTCAAGATGTACAAGGCATCGGCACAAGCCTCCACATCCGAGACGCGTCCGAAGAATAAGGCAGTGGCGGCGGTGGCGGGCGATGCAGCACATCGTTGTGGGCGAGCACGACCAGGAGACCGGGCGCTACTATAGCGTCATCGTCGAGAATGGCTTCGCCAAGCTGGTGACGGCGACGCTGGAAGGGGTGCAGGTCGACTACACCTTCTACAGGGACCGTCCTTCGGACCAGTGTGAGCCAGGTGAATACAGCGGCTCGCTCGTTGTGCCGCCTCCGCATTTTGTGGATTCAAGCAGAAATCGGTGAAATCATTCGACAACACAGGGCAGAGTTGGGCATGTCTCTGCGCGACTGTGAACGGCTGGGCTCACTCGTTCGCAGAGAGACAGGGATCTCGATGGGGCTTTCATACCCCCTCCTCGTAAAGCATGAAGCTCCCCTCCGGCTGATGACGCCCTCTCTGCTAGGGAACATGCGGGGGTGCCTCGAGTTTCTGCTGAGGGCTTTCCCCATCCGCTCGGGTCGCCCCCCACCAACAGTCATGGTCACGGGTGATGGCTACACACCCGGTAGCCTTCAAGGAAAGAGCAGGCAGCGACTGGCAATCGCATTGACGGACGGGATCACCGCGTCCCGCTTTCTGACAGTGTGTGACCGCCACAAGCCCCTGTTCTACGAATGGTGGATGCTCCATGCCTTGGGGCAGATTGTGGCAGTTCAGAAGGGGATCTTCACGAAGGGGCCTTGCTCCTTTTCCATCACCCAGTTCCGGCTTGGGGGTGACCACTTAGAGTTGTGGTCACTCTTCAAAGGTGTAGGTGGGACAGGGCATCGTTCTGCCTTCTGCCTTACAGGAATCGACGAGCGTTTGGAGTACCTGCATGACTGCCACCGCTGTAATATCCAAGAGATGGATGCCGCAGGATTCACTTGTAGCATCGCTTCAAAATTCTCGAATCCTGTCTACACCGTGACGCCCCCCCCCTTCACGACACGAAAGGTGTCATGCGCCTCATTCTACGTACGCTGCCGGGATCAAAAGTGGTGGAGGAAACCATCCTTGGAAAAGTGGGCAAAAAGTTCACTGGGAAGCACGCAAGAGAGATACTCGCTGCTTTGAAGGCCATCACCGTGGGGAATCAGCGGACATTGTGCTGCGCAATGCAATCACTGATCTTCTTCCGCTACCAAGACATACCAGTGCGATACTTCTCAACAGGTTCCTGCCGCAAAGAGTTTCTATTCGCTGTGATCAGCTATCATGTGCTGATTTTCTTGTTGGAGTGGGCAAATCCCGGGATCACTCGCTCGGCATATGCTCATTCTCTCGAACACTGGTTTGATGAGCAGGATGCGCACAGGGTCACCGTCTCCGACGAGCTCTTCGAACAGGGCAACGGTGAGCGCAAGAGGTGGACACGTGGGGGATCCCCGCAGACGATGGAGTGTGATCTGCAGATCTATGAACTGAAACAGAAACACTTGACGGATGAAAATACCGTGCGCAAAGTGCCTCCACTGACTCCTACCATCGGCGAGCGGCCCCAAATATTATCTTACGATTCCATGCGCCTGTGCAGGTGTGTGATCACTCACAATGATACGTGGCTCAAGTATCATTAGCTGCTCGTCAATTGGTGGTCCGCTTGGACAAACTTGGCCTCGGGTCACATGTGCGCCGCAGAGATGGTCACGGACAAACATTTCAGGCAGAACCCGGCAACAACGGCGATGTTTTCCTGGTTTGCATCTGTGACGAAGAACCCTGGGAGGTGACGGAGGTGACGCCCCCTGCACAAGGAACCACCGACGGGGAGGAGGCTGGTGATGGCGGCAACCTTGCGAGTGACGGCAATAGCGGCGAGGCTGGTGATGATGATGATGATGATGGCGACGAGACATCCGCCACAGAAGAGTATAGCTGCGTTGTTTGCCCTGACAAGAGCTTCGCGCGGGTTTACGGGCTCTACGCCCACTACGACGGACAGCACCGGCCGAGGGCGCAGTGTGAATGTCGAGTGTCTTGCCCCTTGTGTGAGAAAACGGTGTTCAGAAGTGGACTTAGCCAACACGCCCTCTACGTCCACCAGGATGAGCTGGACATCACGACCTGCCCTGTGTGTCTGCAGGAGTTTGCTTCACAAGAACTGAGGGATATGCACATGTCGGACGAACACCCTGCAGTCTGAAAAAATGAGACTCGTCGTCGGCACAAAATACAATCAGTCCACTCGATCCGATCTCGACAGCTGTTGCATTGCACTCCCACCGTTTGCTGGTCATTTCTCCCCCCTCCTTGCCACTCCGCTTGCCAAAAAACCCCCCATCACAGTGTAGAGTATGAAGGAAACCGCGGAGATGACAAGTGGCACATGTCATTTACATGTAAAATTACAAGTACCACTTGTAAAAGTTACAAGTGGCACTTGTAATTTTACATGTGGTACTTGTAATTTTACAAGTGGCACTTGTAACCATTTTTCACTTGTAATTTTACATGTAAAACCACTTGTAATGTAATTTACTTCAGCGCCGTGCCAGGGCCTGGGGGGGGGGGCTCCCCGCGGGCTGAGGTCAGGCTGGCGACCCAGGTTTTCAGGGTGACACCAGGATTTCCTCGAAATTTTGGGTGACCCCCACCCTGGTCGGGGGGGGGGGGGGGGGGTCCCTCACAAACACGGTGGGATCTTGTAAATTTTACATGTATAACTACAAGTATATACATGTATTATACATGTATAATACTTGCATGTCAACTATTATACATGTATAATACATGTATATGCCTGAAATATACATGTAAAATACATGTATATCAAGTAAAAATACAAGTATAATACTTGCATGTCAACTATTATACATGTATTTTTACTTGATATACATGTATTTTACATGTATACCGTATACGTAAATATTTTGGAACGTAAATATTATGGAACGTAAATATTATGGAACGTAAATATTTTGGAACGCTGGTGGGTTGGCGTTCCAGATTTTTTTCGTTCCATAATATTTACAGGGCTTTCTGCGACTCGGGGACTTGGACCAGGGGATCGGACGGCATACAGAGTCCCTGACGGGACCTACTCGTGCACTTTTCGCGCGATTCCTGACGCAAGCCGTCCTCACCACCGAGTCCCCAACTGGCCCTGTAAATATTTTGGAACGTAAATATTATGGAACGGACCGGGCAAAAATGGGCCCGTTCCATAATATTTACGTTCCATAATATTTACGTATACGGTATTTCAGGCATTTACATGTATTTTACATGTATAATACTTGTCATGCAAGTATTATACATGTAAAATACTTGCATGACAAGTAAAATACATGTATAATACTTGCATGCAAGTAAAATACATGTATTTTACTTGCATGCAAGTATTTTACTTGTCATGCAAGTATTTTACATGTATAATACTTGCATGACAAGTATTATACATGTAAAATACATGTAAATGCCTGAAATATACATGTAAAATACATGTATATCAAGTAAAAATACATGTATAATAGTTGACATGCAAGTATTATACTTGTATTTTTACTTGATATACATGTATTTTACATGTATATTTCAGGCATATACCGTATACGTAAATATTTTGGAACGTAAATATTATGGAACGTAAATATTATGGAACGTAAATATTTTGGAACGCTGGTGGGTTGGCGTTCCAGATTTTTTTCGTTCCATAATATTTACAGGGCTTTCTGCGACTCGGGGACTTGGACCAGGTGATCGGACGGCATACAGAGTCCCTGACGGGACCTACTCGTGCACTTTTCGCGCGATTCCTGACGCAAGCCGTCCTCACCACCGAGTCCCCAACTGGCCCTGTAAATATTATGGAACGTAAATATTATGGAACGGACCGGCCAAAAATGGGCCCGTTCCATAATATTTACGTATACGGTACATGTATTATACATGTATAATAGTTGACATGCAAGTATTATACATGTATAATACATGTATATACTTGTAGTTATACATGTAAAATTTACAAGATCCCACCGTGAAGTGGGGGACAGGGGGGGGTACACTGGCTACCTCCCGCACCTGTAGGAAAGGACCCCCCCCCCCCCTTGTACCTGTACAGGGGGGGGGGGTACTTTTACCCAATTGGGATTTCCCAGTAAGTGGTGTCAATAGGCACCCCATGGCCAAAATGACCCCACCACAATCCGCACGGATCCCAAATATCCCAAAGAACGGGTTTTTGGAAAATCCGAGGGGGGGGTCCCGCTGGGTGGGTAGGTGGGGTGGGGTGTGGGCTGGTGAAGGTGGCTGCCTCCCAGCCACCTTCACCCATGACCAGTCCCTGAACCAGACCCACGTTTCATGGGCGAAACTTGGCTCGTACACCACCAAAGTGACCCCACTGTGATCCGCAAAAATTCCAAACGTTCAAAAGAAAGGGGTTTTGGAACGCCCGAGGAGGGGGTCCCACTGGGTGGGTGGGGTGGGGTGTGGGCTGACTGCCTCCCAGCCACGGTGACCAGCCCCTGAACTAGACCCGTGTTTCATGGGTGATGCTTGGCTCGCACACCACCAAAGTGACCCCACTGTGATCCGCACAAATTCCAAACGTTCAAAAGAAAGGGGTTTTGGAACACCCGTGGAGGGGGTCCCGCTGGGTGGGTGGGTGTGGCTGCCTCCCAGTCACATTCCCTTAGGACCAGCCCCTGAACCAGAGGCACATTTCATGGACGGTGTTTGGCTCCTAGACCCACAAAGTGACCCCACTACGATTCGCAAAAGTTCCAAACGTTCAGAAGAACGGGGTTTTGGAATACCCGAGGAGGGGGTCCCGCTGGGTGGGTGAGCTGGTGTGGCTGCCTCCCAGTCACATCCTCCTGGGGCCAGCCTCCTATGACCAGACCCTGAATCAGACCCACATTTCATGGGTGAAGCTTGACACCTCGACCCACAGTGTGACCCCACTACGATCCGCACAGATTCCAAATAGTCAAAAGAAAGGGGTTTCGGAACACCCGAGGAGGGGGTCCCGCTGATTTTGGGTCACTTTCGGGTGATGTCAGCATGAATCTGCCCCGTTAACGGGTAACCGGTATTACCGGGTATTACCGGAAACCCGGTAATCGGCCTCCATTACCGGGTATTACCGGGTCAAAAACGGGTATTACCGGGTAAAATCGGGGGTATTACCGGGTCCGGTAATACCCGTTTTCGTATTACCGGGGATTTTCCGTGGGGATTTCCTTGGTACAGGGATGGTTCGTGGGGTGTCGCAGTGAATCAACTGCAGGGTTCTGGTGATCTTCCGTCTGGCAGTCCAAGGGAAGGTGCGCGGGGGGAATGTCAGGTGTTAGGTGACCCCCCCTGCGTTATTCTGAAGGCCAGCCTCTGCAGCCCCTCCTGGCCCACCCCTCACAGAGGCGGCCCTGGGAACACTGGGAGTGGGAACGGCTGGGGAACACCCACGTTCAGTACAACCAAGATCTATGAGGCAGGCTTTGCGGCATGGCGGTGGGGGGCTGTGTTGGCGTGGCGTGCCCCGATGATTACACAAACAAAGGTCGAGATAATGAGCCCAGGCCCTGATTCCAACACCTGTTCGTTCAACCAAGATCTATGAGGGACACACACCCCCCTGTCTGTGCCTGTGTCCTCCGTGTGTTGTCTCCTCTCCCTCCCTCTTCAATGCACTTCATGGCCTCGTCCGCTTCCACGGAGGCAGAGCGTGTCGTCACACAACAGGCCGTCCACGAGGCTAAGTTCTTTGAAGCATGCATCATGACTTGTCCCGACTCGAACCAAGCTGATGATTTATCAGAGGGACCAGTAGCCAAGCAAGATGACAAGAAGCAGGCGCAACTCGTGCATATATTGAGGGCCTGGTCGAATCCACGTTTTTCTGGGACTTCTCTGGATTGCATCATATCGTAAGGGGTCGCTCAAATACCTTGCCGCACCAGCCCGGATCTTAGCTGCAGGTCCTGTACAGGGTGCCAGGTGCTCTTGTCAAGGGTGTCGCCAGAGAGGCTTCACATGGGAATGTGCGTCTTGCTGTGGAGCGTATCACAGAGAATTTCTCAAAATGGAAACGTGTCGACACCACAACTCCAGAACCAGCTCTTCCCGTCCACCTGCCCAAACCAGCCGTTGTCTGGGAGTCGTGAGGCCACCACGTGGGTCGACTGCAGGCTGGTTAGCTTCCGCTCATCATACACGGGGCGGATACTCAGCGTCCCGAAGGCAGGTGCGATTATCCACCTTGGCCCGGGGGCAGTCCAGTGGCGAGCCCGTGTTGAAGCCACCCCAGCAAATATAGCAAGTCCGCTCACCGTACTGTGACCTGCTGTGGCAGGAACCACAAGCCCGGCCACGCCAAGAAGCATCTCTCGGTACCATAATGCTCGTTGGCTGCTCGCAGGTAAGTGTTGCGACAAGCACCCAGCCAGCAGAGCGATGTGACCGAATAACGGAGCTGGCGTGACCAAGCACTCGAGCCTGGGGTAAGAGAAGATGGCTTCCCTGAACGAAGGATCGATCATTGAAAACGAGGAGCCCTTCGCTCTGTGCCACTGTGTGCCCAACTGTGCCACTTTGCAACCAGTTTGGTGACGCACCGTTTCTGCATTTCTGAGCCAAGGTCCTTAAATGATGGAAGCTACGGGAACAGTGGCTCGACTGCCTGATCTGACGACACCGCCGGCTCTGGAAGGGCTCAGGTGGTGTGTGGGCACCGTGCAGTAGTCAGCATTGCTGCGAAACTCGAAAAGTCTGCAGTGAGCCACACAAACCAGACATGAACTGCGGAACCCATCTTTCGATCACCCCATGCGCCATAGAATCCAATGTCGACCACAACACACTGCTAAGGGGAAGGGAATCAACCCAAAAACAAAGGGAAATTCCCATGGAAAATCCCCGGTAGCGCTACCGGGCTATAACCGGGTATTACCGGGCAAACGGGTATTACCGGACCCGGTAATACCCGTTTTTCGACCCGGTAATACCTGGTAATACCCGGTAGCCGTTAACGGGGCAGATTCATGTGTCAGGTACCTGGAGTGACCGCAGGTAGCCCATTTTCAGGGTGGGAGCCCTACTCGTACGTCACCCAGATTCAGCCCAAACCGTGCACCTCGGGTGCACGGTCGCCGGTAGCGCGCGGGCACCCGGAAACAGGCCGCATTTGCGCGCGCTGCCTGCACCCTGCACGCCAGCCCCCCCCCCCCCCCCCCGGGGCTGTAAGCGACCCCCCAGAAAATTACCCCAGCCACTGTCCCCCCCCCCCCCCCCCCACCTCCAAGACCCATCACACCAGGCATGTCGCTAAGCGTCGACCGTCGACCCAGTGATTTTGGGTTTCCCCCCCCATAAAAAAGCGTCGACCCAGTGGACTGGGTTGACGCTTGGTCGAGGCTTGGAGCGTCGACCCAGTGGACCAACTGGGTTGCCATTCAAGCCTGGACCAAGCGTCAACCCATTTATTACACTAGGTCGACGCTAACCTAGCGTTGACCCGGTTCCACTGGGTCGACGCTCACCAAGCGTCGACCAAGCGTCAACCCACTTTCACTGGGTCGACGTCGAAGAGAGTATGGTTTTGCAGGAACAGATGATCACTACCGTGGCCTCCGGCGGCTGGGGGGCTCCGCCCCCCAGACCCCCCTGTGGCGTATGTCTCGTACTCAAGTCATTCGATTCCCACCGGGTCAGGGAATCCAACCACTCCAGTCGCCTCAGGGGGACGCAGCCAACTCACACAGAATCTGTACGCCCACAATGAACAGATGTTCACTACCGTGGCCTCCGGCGGCTGGGGGGCTTCGCCCCCCAGACCCCCCCATCTCGCGTGCCCGTCTAGTAACCAAGTCCTTGCGCTTTGACGGCCGTGGCATATCAGGGGGCAGCGTCGAAATCATGGTCCCGAAAGCCATTTTTTGGTTTCCTCCGGCACCCGACGGCGCGAGCGGGAGAGGAACCACGGAAGGAACCCAGCGCCTCACACCGTGCCCACCTAGTAGTCCACCGATGGGAAAATTTGGCAACAACACGAGCGCGCGCGAAGCGCGCGCGAGAAATTGACCCCTAGTGTTTTCCCCCCTGATCCCCCCCCAAAACAGGAGCGTCAACCCACCAAATCTCCAAAATCGAAAAGTTAGCGACAGGCCTGCCATCACACCCGCCCCTCCCTGCTCCCGATTCAGTCAATGCTCGGGCTCTGCTGCATGCAGGAGAAGACGCTTTGCACGAAGTTTCTCCTCGGCTCCTCGCGGTTAGTCGTCTTCATTCCCCAGTGGCGTTTTGCACGGAGGACTCGGCTGAACTCCAGGTCGTTGAGCATCCCGTCCGCATCTCCGAAGATGAGGAAGAAGAGCTCGACATCGCTGCGGGAGAGCGCCGCCTTTGGATCCACTGCAGAGATCCCACGGATGAAGGTGTGTTTGTCCACAGGGTGCCCATTTCTTTTGTAGATCTCGAAGGCATCAGCGAGCTGATCCCCAACATCCGCCAGATCGTTTAGGAGCAGCCAGGAACGCATGTGCACTGTAGATGCCTCCTGGTCCTTCTTCTGCAGGGCACCCCAGTTCCCCCCCAGGGCCTCCGGCAGGGCGCGGGATCCGAACAGCAGCTTCACGAAGCTCTCGTGCGTCAGCACCATCTCGCCACCCTCCGCGGTGAACGCCTTGAACTCAGCCTCCACGACCCTTCTCCTGAGGGAGGCGATAAATGAGAGAAGCTCGTCCATCCCCAGGGGCTTCCGTACGCCGCCTTCCTCAGGCCCGAAGAAGCGGTCGACCAGCCCGCCGCTGAAGGTGTACTCTGCGGTGCGGTCGTTGCTGAGGCAGCGGATCATGTTTTTGTACTCTTCAAACTCAACGGTGTTGCTGTTGTCGGTGTCGAACATCCGGAACAGCCGTTCGATGTCCTCCTCGGGGTTGGTGAGGAGGGTCATGAAGATGGAGAACTCTTGGAAGGAGAGGAGCCCGTCTGCATCCGAATCGATGTCGCGGAATAGCGCTTCGATGTCACGCGTGGAGGCGGCTGGAAGCGCGCCGAAGCCTCGCCGCCGCAGCAGGCTCTTCACAAAATCGTCAACCGTCATATAGGCAACCCCGCCACGCTCCTCCGTTGCATACGCCCCAAAAAGCGACTTGCAGGTCTCGCAGGAGGCATTCACATCACCCGTGCCTGTGACAAACAGACCTACACCGGCACCCACGGAGGCGCCTGCAGCAACTCGCAATGCCCGCCTGAACATTTGCCAGGGGTTGGGGGGAGGGGGTGGGGGGTGGGGGTGGGGTTGTGTGTGTGTATGCGGGTATGCTGCCTGCAGAGGGTGGTTTTGTGGGAGGAGGGTGGGCGTGACTACATTATATGGGCTGAAGCAAAAGTTGTGAAGGAAAGGTGGGGGCGGGAGATATGGCCCGCGTCAGAACTTCACGTGCAGGGAGCGTCAAGGAGCGCTTCAAGTAGAGCAAGCCCGAGGGGCACAACACCGCGTCAGATCTTCCCGTGAAGGGAGCGTCGAGGAGCACTTCAAGTAGAGCAAGCCCGAGGGGCACAACACCGCGTCAGGCTCCGTCCGCGTCAAAGGAACACTTCAACTCTGCGAGCTGCTGTCGGTGCTGAGGAACAGGTCGGGGGGCCCGGAGCGAAATGGCAGCGACACGGGACGACTTCCCGGTACACGTGGGGGATGGTCGGAGGTGCCCGCTACCCTGGCGCCCCGCAGACTCGGCACTCGGATGTGTGTTCCCTACATGCCCGACGCGTGCGCACGGTACGGCGATCACATGCTGGCGCTGCGGCCACTCAGCTACGGTGACCTGCCTCCGGGCGCACATTCCCCGGGGCCCGCACGGGACGCGTTTGTGGACAACGTCGAGGCTCCGGGGTGGACATGCCCTGTATGCGAGTGGATCCGGGTGATGGGCGGCGTCGACGACCTGCCCGCAGATGTAGTGACGCGTCGTCGGTTTCGCAGGACGGACCCCAGGCCCCTGGGGGACCTCTCCCCGCCCCTGGAGACCCGCAACCTCCCGGACAGCCCCTCACATCGCAGCAGCAATTCCAGGAACTTCGCGAACTGATTCTGGGGCTGGGGGGGGCGACTGGACAGGCTGGAGGCGCAGGAGGCAATGGCTCTGCCAAAGGGGTTCTCTCGCATGCCGTATCCACCTGGAAAAATGTGGAAGTCCCCCAGGTGAGGACGCTGATCCGTGCGGAGGTGGAGAAGGCGCTCCGGGAGTACTCGCTGCCGCACACCGGAGCTCGCAGGTGGAAGCGTCGAATGCTACTCTCAGTACAGAGGCCAAAGAGTATCTTGTAGGATTTGCACTTCTGGGCGAAGGCCTCCTCTCGAACACAGAATAACACACGGGAAAGCGAGAGGGTGCTGTCCCTGGCCTGACTCGGAAGCAAGACGAGCACGCGTGCACCTATGCAGTGCACAGGTGGGCACAGCTTCGCAGAGTTGCAGGTTTTGGGAGAAGGTGCAAATAACCTGCTCGGGAGAGAGGTGGTTTGCCCTTGCTTGAGTACTTCCCATGGCTATTCTTCAATTCCTGAACACATGTTGCGGCATGACCAATATGAACGCCGCCTCGTTTCGAGCCCACCACCACCACCACCACCACCACCCACCGCCTCGCCCTCTCAGGCGACAAATGGAATCAAATCAAGAGTGCCTGGAGCTGCAAACCCTTTTATTGGCTCTATTGGTTTCATGGCCAGGCGGCCCCCCTCCCCTCCCAGAACATCGGAAAATATTCGCTAAGCGCGGATCACCCCCACACCGCCTCACGTGCCTCTGCCACTGGTTCGACAGTGCTGAACAACCACCCCACACACCCCACCCACCCCATCTCGATCACCTCTCCCCTGCAGAGGGGCGCCTTCTGGGTCCAAAGTGAAACACCCAATCGGGCTGGCAACGACATCCACGGCAGTGGAGGCGAGCAACCCGAGCGTGCGGCAGCTCTGCAAACAACAAAACATGGAAATGGTTTGTTTGTGCAGCGTCTGCCGTCAGTGGGTTGCTTCGAAACAGAAGCAAAGGCGAACTCCGCAAGTAATGGCACAACCCTGAGTAAGACCAGCGGGGGCCGGTGGTGTGGAGAGTGCGGCTGTACAACTGGATGACATGTTCTTCCTGAATATCGTGTGTGTGCGTGTATATATGTCTCCAAAAACAACGAGTTTGTCAGTGCTGCTCCTGTCCCACACAAGATGCCACAGCCCCCTTGGCTTTTTCCTTGGCGCCATAGGGGCTGCATGCATACAGCTCTTGCAGGACACGGCTGATTGGTGCTGGTCTGAAATACATGAAAGCTGTTGCTCTGGGAACCAAACAGAATCAAAAGAATGGGTGGATGATAAGGATGTCACAAGATGGGGGATGGGAGGACCCTCCGACGCACGGCACGAGGTGTAGGCACGGCAAACGGGAAGAATGGGTTGCGATGCCGCACACCGGCTCTCCCCAATGCCGCGCGTTTCCACAGGAAAGCAAACCGCACAGATTTGCTTGAATCCCCGGAAATTGTGGTGCAAACCGGAAGAAATGGGAAGACCTGAAGGGCACTCGTCGATCGCAAGAACACCTCACACAGTGTTCTCCCAGTCGGCGGGCACGCTTCGCGAGAGCATCCCACGTCTTCAGCGTGGCGATGATATGCAAGGAAAAGCGCCCTATCACTTCACAGCTACAACCGCTCTGATGAATTTCCTTTTGTTTGTTGCGTTGACGCTTCTACACACAAAACCCTGAACTGATCACACCCTGAGCCTGATGAAGGGTGGGGTTAGTGTATAGAGCACGTTTGGTTGCAGCTGTGGTGGGGCGCTTTCCGCTCACACGAGTGTGCTTAATAACAGGTTCACCATGCGCTAGAAAACATAACTCTCAAAAAAAATACCCGCCACACAAACATCACATGACCCGGTGGTCAACACCGACCGGGTTCCGATACACCAACCGGGTTCCGATACAGAGCCAACACAGCTGCAGAGGCATTACCGATGCCCGCAGTAAAGCGCAAAGTTGACGGCAGACTGCGTTTTCCAGACACAAATCAAACCACTGGGGGCCTTCCATCAGGAATGCAGAAAAGTAGTGGGCAGGGTCCTCACGGAGTGGGCTCTAGGCGACACTCCGGGCTGCCAGCACGTTAACTCTAACTGCAATAGAAAGGAAGTAATATCAGTTCCGTTGGCTTCACTCACTCGCTCCCGGGAAACATGAAGGGACCCCTTTTGTTTTGTTGACCGCTTCCACGCGGCCTCGCAAAACTGGGCGGTGCAGAGTAACACGGTTTGGCACAGTGACACAGAGCGAAGGCCCCCACACAGTCTCTTTTTGCCAGCGAACAACGCATGGCATGCCCTTTGGCATATTGGTTTCGGGCGCTATTCTTGGAAAGATTCGGGCATCTCCATTGTATTATCTTCTTCCATCCGCACCAGCACGTCGTACACAGTCTGTGCCAACCCCACTGTGAACGCACTCTTCCGCAGCATCCCACGGAGACCCGCTGGGAGCGAGGACTCGCCACCAGCCCCGCTTTCAAATGCTGTGTAGAGGCACAGGCCCTTGCTGGCCATCTGTGACAGCTCGTACGATTGGCCCACAATATCGCCGACACATGTGAGGAAGCGCTGGTGGGCGGTGCCGACGTCGCCATAGAAGACATCGCCGCTGGCAAGCCCGACTGCCTGGAGCCCGCCATCCAGGCCGCCGCTGAGGTGCCTTGCAAAGCTCAAGGCGCTGTCTATGTGGGACTGCGAGCTGTCGAGGTTCCACCCTACGACGCAGGTCGACCCAGTCAGTGAGACGAGCGTGCCGCTGCTCCGCTGCAGGCAGATGTGGAGGACGTCGAGCGCATGGTTCAGGCTGCGGCCCGGGCAACGCAGGTCCACTTCAAACTGCACAGTCCCGATGGTGCATTTCACGAGGCGCATCTCGGGATGAAACTCAAACGACTTCTTCGGCCTCGACGATTCTGTGGAGCTGATGGACAGAAAGGAAACATCGCGCTGCCGCAACGGGGCAGCTGATCTCGCCTTCAGCGATGCGGGCCACACAACCACTAACCGGAACTTCCGGCGGACACCCTTCAGGTCCACATCACGGGGGTTCCCTGCCACGATGGAAGAGACTGTGCCAGAAATCTGATCCCACAGGTCGGAGGGGATGGCAACGCCGCCTGGGTCGCACACACTCTCCAGCCGTGCCGCGACGTTCACCGTGTGCCCGACGTAGTCGAGGCGCTTCGTCAGGGAGTTCTCCTCAGGGTTGACCGTCCCGTTGTTCAGGCCGATGCGCACCGTCAGCCCATTCCACATGCTGCTGCGCTCACAGAGAGGGTGCTCCCCAAGCCCGGCAGGCCAGTCTGCGTTGTAAAGCGCCTCCTGGATCCCAACACAGGCCTGCAGGCCGGTTGCTGGAGACGCGAAGGCAACCATGAAGGAGTCGCCGATCGTCTTGACTTCGTAACCCTCGAAGACGGAGAGAACGGAGCGTATCGTCACATTGTGCACCCGCACCGCTTGATGCATCGCGGAGGGCACCGCGTCCCAAAGGGTGGTGGAGGACAGGACGTCGGTGAAGACAATCGTTGCCTTGTGCGACTCGATGCCTGGGGGCGGCACCCTGTTCAGCTTGTTGAGGAGGTCGTGCTCGTCGGTGTGGCGCAGCTTCTCGAAGAGTGCCTCCGGGAGGTAGGGGCGGAACATGCGCAGGTTGACCTCGAGGGATTTCAGCGCGCTCTGCATGTCTGGGGGGAGGGTCTCGTCGCCCTCCAGGATTTTCTGCACCGCATCCACGTCGTAGACAGCGAGGTGTGCGGCGATGCGCTGCACAGTGTCGATGGTGAACTGCATCGACCTCCGCTCCTCCTCCACCTTGTCGGCAAACCCGCGTGTCGCGAGGAAGTCCAGCACAAACACAACAACGCCCAGAAACCCCTGGAGCAGGGCACCGCTCGTTGCACACGGGAGAGTCTCGCATTCCACCAGCGTTGCCATATACTCTCGACGGGTCTGCTGTGACACAGTGCCGGGGACGTCGAGCAGTCCAAAACGCGCAATCTTCTCCACACTCATGAAGACAATCCAGAATATTCCGTAGATAACCACCGCAGTCGATGTGTTGCGGGGGACGCGGAAGACAAGCGTGATGTCTGTGATGAGAACAAGCAGTGGCCACACCTCCCACACCTGCATCTTGGATTTGACAGACAAGTCGACGAGTGTCATCGCTATCATCGAGGCTACCACTGAGAAGAGGACGTGATTCACTGAATAAGGCACCTTGTAGAAGAAGCAAAACAGCCCGTGCACCCCTGCGATGCCATAGAAGCACGACGCGACGAACGCGACTTTATCCTCACCCATCCACACCAAGGCGAGGGTGAATATGAAGCAGGCTGCGAAGGAGGCTGGGGGTATAAGCCTCCTCTCCCACCGCTCCCCTGGGGTGGCCGCCCCGTCCCGCGTGACATACGGGAGGCACCACCGGCAGAACAGCACGTCGACCATCGTGCGGGAGTGAGGGGGGGGGGGGGGGGCTGTGCTGTGCTGCGTCAGAGAGAGGACAAAGGTAAGGCTGGGAGGGGGGGGGGGGGGGGGCAGGGCTGTCATAAACGTGGGACCCCCCCCCCCCGCGTTGAGCGTTTAAAACGTTGACGTTTAAACGCGTTTAAAACGCGTTTTAAACGTCTCAACGTTTAGCTCAACGTGGCCTTCACTTGTGGTTTATGTGCCTCTGCATCAGATGTGAGTGAATCTCTAGGAGAGCAAGGTGCTGCTTCACACGGACCCCCGTGAACTCGTGATTGCAGAACAATCACCGCACGCGGGGGTTTGTGGGGTCTTCCCGGACAATCACGACAGATGTCCACACACCCTCGAATATTGCAGTCTTACTCCTAGTGGTTCTGTGTGTTGATATCACTCTCTGCTGGCGGTGGTGAGTGGCAAACCAGTGAAAGTGAAGGGTCTGGGGGGGGGTCCCACGTTTAACGTTTAACCCTTTCTGTCCGGGGGGTATTTTTTCGATTTTTGGGAAAATTCGCCTTCCCAAGTAAATTGTCTTCCACTCCACCTTTTTCAACATTTTTTTTATCGGGAACTGCGTTTGCGCAGAACGTTGCATTGTTCCGGTTTTTTTCCCGAAAAAAAAATTCACATGTGGGCCTCGCCCGAGAAACCAAAAATCGAGGTGCAAAAAATCCAGAAAAAAATTCAGGGCGGTGTGTGACCGCCCAAAAAATCCGGGTTCTATGGCGTTCTCGAACAGTTCTGCTCCAGCGCAGTTCCCGATAAAAAAAATGTTGAAAAAGGTGGAGCGGAAGACAATTTACTTGGGAAGGCAGTGGTTTGCACAAGGCAAATAAATCAACAGGTGCAAAAACACATGTTCTGAGGGACCTGACTGTGAGCCACCCCAGCGACCCTGTTAGCCCGTTGGGCACCTGGATCGAGGTAGAACACCCTTCCCTGCCCCTCTGGGGCCATGGAGGATGTCCGCCCGATGACTGACGGCATCAAATCTCCATCAGAGAATTCCACCATATTTCACTGATGGGTGGCTGGAGGCCGAAATCGGGTGGTGCATCGGCACAGCCCGTTGGGGCGGATATTCGAGATGCAGAGGTCTGAAAACTGATTTCCCAGATGACATCTGTCGGAAACCTTTCCCTTATCGAAGGAATCGGGCAAAAAGATGCTCGGGAAAGCTCGATACCTCCCACGCAGGTTCAGGAGGCGGTTTCAAGGGCAAAACCACCGAAAATTACACCTTGTGGTGCAATTTTGTTACAGAGCCAAGTTGGTCAGAGTTTCGCTTTTCCGACCAACTCTTGTTGCATTTGAAAGATTCGTCCACCCCGTTTCCACCATAAAAAGAAATCTTGAAAAATTCGAAATTCAAATAACTTTGCCTGAATAGGCAAAGTGAAAGCCACTGTAGTGGCCATACCTGCCCAAGACCCTCTGATACCCACCCAGCCCCCCCAGCTCTCGCGCCTGTGATGGGTCGAAATGTGTTCTGTGGGTCTGCATATCGATGTGTTTTTGCAGAGAATAACTTCAGAGCTTTCCACGATCGGGGGAGTCGAGCGAAATGGGGCACAAGAACACCTGATATGGTTGACTCGTAAATAGGGGCCATGAGGGACTACCCAAACCCGAAAATCTCACCTGAGGGTGCAATTGTCCTCCGGCAGTACGTTGGACGGATCTCCACCTTTCCCATGAACCCTTGCTGCATTTGAAAGGAGTGAGCTCCCCCATTTTACCATACAAAAAAATCCTGAAAAAATCGAAGTGTATAATTATTTACTTACGTAAGCAAA
The DNA here is from genome assembly GCA_963210315.1 of Rhynchopus euleeides. Taxonomy (NCBI): domain Eukaryota; phylum Euglenozoa; class Diplonemea; order Diplonemida; family Diplonemidae; genus Rhynchopus; species Rhynchopus euleeides. The sequence goes on from OY723266.1 coordinate 286,692, forward strand.
GTGCAAAGCCACTGTAGTGGCTTCCCGGACAGAAAGGGTTAAAACGTTGAACGTTGAAAACGTTTACAACGTTTAGCGCAGCCCTGGGGGGGGGGGGGGTAGGGGGGGTCAAATGCCACCCTTTTACGTGGACAAACACGATTTTTCAAAAAACCGGCGCAGAGGCCCCAAAGCCCCCGTAAACCCTCCAAACCCCCCCAGATCGGTCCGGAAACCCATCGAACCCCACTTTTCCACCATTCCGGGCACCTCAGGTGCCCGAATTGGGGTACCTAAATTTTGTGCCACCGTTTGGTACCGTACAGTGCCACTGTGTGGGAGGTTGGAAAAGAAAATGCCCCAACACACCACATCTGAGGGTTGCAATGCATGTTGCTTGCCAACCACGTCATCCGGTGGGTGTCAGGCGCTATGTAGGTGGCATTAGCCAGGTCTTCGATGTGTTCTGGCTTGTATATATACCTCCCTGCCACCATGCACCGGGAGGCTGCCTGTAGGTACGGAACAGTCCAGATGGTCGTGTGATTCCTGTGCAGCAGTGCTCCACAACCGGGATGTGTTGACAACGACTGTTGCAACACGAGCTGTACATTCCGGGAACACATGAAGTGCGCTGTCGTGGTACCCATTGTGCCAGAATTGGTAGTTGCTGCGGTCTACTTTGCCTGGCCCAAGAGCACTGGTACTGAACGGTGCAATATGCGTGGCGAGGTGAATACAACGGAAGCGCGCAAAGTCAATACAGCTCTCGGATGGCGGGTGGTGGTGCCACTAGTGTGTGACGTTCACTCGAGGATACAACGCATCACAATGAATCAGCAACCGTGGACCGAGTACAATACGCTCTCTGTGGCTGGTGTGGGGGACAAAGGCAGTGCCTGTGCCGCAGGCAGGGAGGTATATATACAAGCCAGAACACATCGAAGACCTGGCTAATGCCACCTACATAGCGCCTGACACCCACCGGATGACGTGGTTGGCAAGCAACATGCATTGCAACCCTCAGATGTGGTGTGTTGGGGCATTTTCTTTTCCAACCTCCCACACAGTGGCACTGTACGGTACCAAACGGTGGCACAAAATTTAGGTACCCCAATTCGGGCACCTGAGGTGCCCGGAATGGTGGAAAAGTGGGGTTCGATGGGTTTCCGGACCGATCTGGGGGGGTTTGGAGGGTTTACGGGGGCTTTGGGGCCTCTGCGCCGGTTTTTTGAAAAATCGTGTTTGTCACCCCCATTTGACCCCCCCTAGGGGGGGGGGGGGGTGTAGTGTTGGGAGGTGTGCACGGTGGACTTCTGCATTGCGTGAGTAACTGTTTTCAAGAGTTCCGATTCGCAGGAGTACCACTTCCGCAATGCAGAAGTATACTTAGGAAATGCAGGAGTATGCTTCTGCATTCCAGGAGTCACGCAAGGCAAAAATGAGTGAACGGGCAGCATGCCGTTCCTCTTTTTTGCCTCGTGAGAGGTTCCCCCCCCACCAGGCAAGGTGAAAAATGAAGAAACGGGCAGCATGCCGTTCTACATTTTCCCTTGCAAGGCAGGGAGGGCGCCCCCCATGCCAGACAGCAGCCACCCCTGCAGGGGCAACAACTGACGGGCATGGGGGAACGAGGTGGGTCTGGACCCGACACCGCCACCACACGCGCAGTGCACCTTTCGGATACGCTGTCGTGAGTGGGGTGTGGGCAGTTCCCCTATCCTGTGAGCTCCTTTCGGACGAAGAGGTGCAGCGGTTATCTGCAACCTTCGTCCTGGACTTGCCTCGGGGGGAACGCCACGGTTTACCGCGGGTCCCGACGAGGGCACTCAGGCAGGATCTTCACGCCACCCCGCACCGAGGTCCCTTCTCACGCGGCGTGTCTCCCAGGTTCATGGCGGCGTCATCAGGTCAGGCTTTGTAGTCTCTACACCATCAGTAGTAAGGGAAATCCTAAAACCATACATGAAATCCACCTTTTGGGCCGCTGGTGTACGAGGCTTGTTCCTCCAATTGAATCATGTTTGCTGTGTCAGGCAATATCAATACAGCCGCTGAAAGAAGTCGAGGTGTTGTGGATCTGCTGCTCACAGGAAGGATTCAGGGAGGATCACAAGACTGACCACCCTCTTTCCTTTGTCAAGTACCCTGTAAAGCATCAGAACACCAAGTATCTTTCAACACTACATGTTCAAGAGTGGAATCAGTGGAATCGGAAGGGGTCACCTACCACATGGACACAGTTCCCGCGACTAATAAATGCCGAGAGTTCCGGTGTCCGACCACCTGGTATTACTTGGCTCCATCCACCCAGTCATTACGAGGGGGCGTCCCTTGAAGCCAGTTCCGCAGAACTCAGACCCCCCTTAAAACCAATGTCCTGTGTAGACAACTACTTAGCCTGCCTGATGACGACACCAATTCGCTGGGAGAGAGGCCGCGGTCCAGGACCCCAATGGGGATGACGTGGCATTGTTTGACCGGATCGGTTGTGTAAGTGTGTAGCCCCCTCCGCCCTCTGTCCCTCCCCCCAGGGTGGTGTGTGGAGGCGAGAAGCGCAAACAGCAGCAATGCAGGCATAGCAAAAAGTGGATCCCTGCAGGTAGACCCTCGGGGTACATCCCTATCATCGGGTCACCTGAAATTTCCCAATTTGAAAATCTGCAACAATCAAGGCAACACGCGATGGGATGGGGCACATGACCTTGCACAGGGGTGGGGGGGCAGAAGGCAGGGGGTGGGGTTGCGGTTGGGGTAGGTATAGCGTTTGAATACTTGAGTTTTGTCTGAATTTCGCACAAAAGACGACCCGAACCTCATTTGGCCGATTTTCTCCCCACAACCCCGATTTGGAGGCAAACCTCATTTGCTTGATTTTTGGGATCACATGAGTGAATTCGGGGGGCGAAACCTCGCAATTTTCTCAGTGCCATGAAGCACGGTTATTCAGTGCCATCACGAGAGAGAGTCCAGATTCAGACCGAGTGGCAATCCTCTTCCACGGCCAGGCAGAGCTTGCGCGGGGGCAAGATGGCTGAGGTGCCGGGCGTCTTTTTTTTTTTTTGCATGTTACCCACTGGGCCACTTCCCCGCTTGGCGGCAGCGGGTGAGGCGGTCGCCGGGCCACAGTGGGAGGCATTTCGCCTTGTGACGCCTCTCGCTCCCTGGTTGCCTTGAGTGCCGTGTTGCTCTGGCCCTCGGGCGGGGAATCGCGTCAGGCCAAACAGCCACTGCGAGGACGTCTCCCCTTGAAAGGAAAGGAAGAAATGGGGGTATTAGGGGAGGGGGGACAGTGAGAAAAGAGGGTGGAGGTTATGTTTGTGGAGGGGTCTTGGCTGTTGCCATTAGGCAGGCCCTTGTTTCACGACACTGTGTGCTGAGTTTCCTGTGAAGCACGGATGCTGGTAAGCAGCCATGGGTCACAGCTACGCACGAGGGAGGAATATTAAACGTGTAAAGCCGTTTGTGCTGGGCGGCAACCCCGTGTAACTCTCACGTATTCCTCCAGCTTGCCCGGCAGTAGGCCTGCCGCCACCAGGTATCGCAGTGCCGCGCCCGGCTGCCCCAGCAGGATGTTATGCGGTGATCCCGCTACACCTAGTCGGCTTCGTAGTCGTGTCGTGTGCGGGCAGGTGGCAAAAACGTGTTGCACCGTGCTGTTTTGTCCGCAGAGCGTGCATGCAGGGACCCCGTCAGACGTGTCGAAGTCGTATACCAGGCGATGCCGCCGGGTCCTCAGTTTGCGTATCTCAGTGTCTCCAAGTCTTGTGAGGCCCTCTACGCGCAACGGGGGTCTGCGAGGTGGCGCGTCTGTAGCACCCGAGTAGTACAGTGTATCCCGCCGTGGCGGCGGCATCTCCCCACGGATGGCACGCTTCGCCGCTGCCTTCGCAGTGGCGAATGGGATGCGGGTCTGGGGCGCTTGTTTCAACCCCTCCTTTGTTAGGGCATCTGCTGCCTCATTTCCCGCGACACCGACGTGTGAGGGGACGTAGCGGAGATGCAGCGTGGTGTCCTTTTGTAAAGCCAGTTCACGGATGGTTTGCCATAGCTTGTGTTCGAGGTCCTCACGGGCGCGGTGAGGTCCCGTCTGCAGGGCCTGCAGCACAGACATCGAATCCGTTATGACCGCACAGTGGTCCCCCGGTGACACCAGTGTGGTCAATGCCTCCATCGCACGCACAAGCGCCAGCAACTCTGCTTGGAAGCTGGAGGCGATTCTGCCAGCCTCGTGGCTGCTCTCCAGGTGTGGGGCGTTTGGCGTGTCTCCGCGATAGATTACCACCGCCCCCGCACCTCGGCCGTCGCTGACGCAGCCATCGGTGTACGCGTGCCATGCGCAGTCAGGCAAGTCCCGCAGCATCATCTGTGCAGATATGAAAAGCGAGTCGTTGGAGTATTTCGTCCGGGATGCGATGATGCCTGGGAGGGAGGTGCGGATGTCGATGTGCTCCGCGATCGCATTCCACTCCCATGGGTGCGTGGGGGTAGCCACGTGGAGGGGAGCGGCCTCTCGCTTTGGCATGGTCTCCCCAGATAAACCACACTCAGCGGAGGTGCATCTCGCTTGGTGCAACCAGCTGTACTTTGGTCCTACCAGGGTCGTCACCGCATTTCCTGGGGTACCGTCGAGCCTCCTGAAGCGTTCGTAGGTTGTGGCCACCGCTGTGTCGAGGATCGCGGAGAAGGTGTCTAGGTGGGCCTCCCAGAGCAGGTCCTCAGTGCGCGTGCTGGTAGGGCAACCGGTGATGAAGCGCGCTGCCTGGTGGTGCAGCCTCTCCAGCTCCGCCCGCATGGTATTGCTGAGAAGGGGGCCGTACACCCCGAGCGCATAGCTCACCGCCGGTAATGCATACGTGAGGTAGGCTGTGCGCAGTGTGTGCGCATTACACCCCCACGATGAGCCTGCGAGCATCTTCACCACATTCAGGCGTTGTAGCAGCTTGTCTATAACCCGCTCATGATGGTACTGCATGCTGCACGTAGGGTCCAGCGTGACTCCTAAGTAGCGTGGTGTCGTGGTGCGTTTCACAGGTGTGCCGTCTGGGTAGGCGAGCAGGGGGCCTTCCGCAACCTCCCGTAGGGCCCCCCGTTTCCCGAACACCGTGTGCTCCGTCTTTTCTCTCGAGATCTCCAGGCCACGTGTCGGTCCTTCTGCGCAGAGCAGTTCCAGCGCCTGCTGCGCCTTCGCTGCCACCTGTTCGATGTTGCTCCCAGATACTACAATCGCGATGTCGTCAGCATATATCGCCGGTCGGACGTCGTGCCCGAGGCCCGCCAGCAGCTCCGCCATTTCGTCCATCACGATGTTGAAGAGAAGAGGGGATAGGACCGTGCCCTGCGGTACCCCCTCCTTCATCTCGTACAGCCCGCTGGTCGCACCCTCCACAGATACCCGTGCCCGTCGATTTGTCAGGAAGGCTGTGAGCCAGGTGCGGTATCGACGCGGGAAGCCCATTTCCTCTATCCTGCGCAGTACGATATCCCGTTTTACGCGATCGAAAGCCTGCTGCATGTCTACGAAGAGGACCACCGATACCCGTGGTTTCCGCTGGGGCTTCGGGATAATTCTGATGGAGTAGGGCCCCGTCTGCTCCGTTTCATCCGGAGGTTCCTGCACGAGCTGTACGATATGCGCTAGTTGGTCTTCTGTGGAGCGCAGCTTTCTGAAACCTGCCTGCACTGGGTGGTGCTGAGCGCAGGGCAGCGTGTCGTCCTCCATGAGCTGGACCAGACGCGCCTTTATCATCCTTTCCAGCACCTTGCAGCTGGTGCTGGTCAGCGCGATGGGGCGGTATGACTCCGGTTTTGTGGCCGGACGTTTGGGCTTGTGTATCGGCACCAGGGTAGCCCGCGTCCAGGCGTCGGGCAGGACTCCCGTGCACCACGAGAGGTTTAGAATGCCGAGGAAGGCTGCCCGTGCCCGTGGCCCGAGGTTGAGGAGGAATTCGTTCGGAATTTCATCGGGTCCGGGTGCCTTCCTCTTTCCCAGCGCCGCGAGCGCAACCCTGAGTTCCTCCATTGTGAAAGGCTGCTCGCTGGGGTGTAGCTCTGCCTGGTTATCGCTGGCAGACGGCGCTGTGCGGAGAGATTGTGTGGCGTTGGGGTCGAGCTTGGTACCTCCTCCACTCACCCCGGCGAAGTGCGCAGCCAGCATATCTGCTTTCTCCATTGGGGCGGTCACCGGCTTCCCGTCTCTCACCAGTGGGAAGTTGGCATCTTTGATACTGCGGCCATCCAGCTCGCGGATCAGGGTGTACGCAGCCGAGGGGTTGACGCCTGCTGCCTCGCAGCGTTTCTCCCACTGCACCCTTTTGGCCGCCGCCACCTCTACGGTCGCCTCCTGACGTAGTCTCTGCAGGTGTAGAGCGTCTTTCTGAGCGTCTTTCGCAGTCGGAGGCTCAGCTTGTTGTCGTCGGGTCTCCTCGTTTCGTGCAGCGATGGCCCGTTTCACCCGAGCGTTGAACCACCGTTTCCGATTTGGGCGGCGGCGCTGCTGGGGGATATGCTTTAGGGCGACGTTGTTTAGGAGGCCCTTGAAACAGTGGTAGGCCTCGTAGGGGTTTTTCCATGCCTCCGCCTGGGGTGCCCTACTCTCCATCTCTGCCGCATAGCCCTTCCAGTCAGCGCGTGACCAGCACCATCTTACTCGCACATGCTTCGTCGCCTCGGACATTTCCTTGGGGGCCCCACCGAAGGGGAGGCAGAGCTCTATCGGGAGATGGTCTGATCCCAGGCTGTCAAGCGTCTTCCAGGTGCACCCATCCCAGGAGCTATGGGATATCACGATGTCTGGTGAGGAGCGCGTGCCGTGTCCGATGCGTGTCGGCACCTCTGGGTCATTCCAGGCGATCATACCGTTTAGGAGCATCCACCGGTGTAGGAGTACACCTTGCGGATCCTGTGTCGCTGCGGCATCCCAGGTGGCGTGGTGGACGTTGAAGTCCCCAGCGATGATGGTTTGGTCATCGGTGGGGAGGTCCTCCGGGTCGAAGTCGTCGGTGCGTTTATCGTCGGGGGACCCTCCGATACCACCCGGGCGGTACACATTCACCATTGTGACCGCCCGCCCATCTTTCCCCGTCACCCTCACGTCGAGCCTCTCGGTGCAGGAGGAGTCGGGGGTGACGTAGACCGTCTCAGCGTGGAGGGAATTTCGTGTGAAGGTCGCAACTCCTCCTCCGCTCTCCAGATCACCCGTACTTCGCTTGCGAGTCCTTCGCCGCAGGTGCGTTGCGTAGCCCTCTATCTTGAGGGTGGCGGTCTGGGCCCTTTTTAGCTCTTGTATAAGGAGTACGTCGTAGTGATTTTTAGATACGTGGTGTTCGAACTCTGCCCTGCGCGCCCCCTCCAAGCCGTTGGCATTCCAGGAGAGGACACGCAGCGTGGTTGGGGGCCCGGGGTTTCGCTCCACATCTCCGGCACACAAAAGAAGGCGTTGTCGGGTGGATGTGTGGTGGAGCAAGTGTTGGGGGTGGGGGGGTGTGTAAGTGGGGGTGGGGGTGCGGTGTCCCGTCCCCTTTATATCTCCACCCCTTTTGCCCGCGTTGCATCCTTTCCCCTCCCTCGGCCCTTTGGGGACCTTCCACCGTAGGGGCTGGTCTGTGCGGATGTAGCGAGGGAATCCAGTTGGGTCCGTCGTCCCAAGGAGGCGATGTGTCTCGACGCCACGTCGACAGCTGGGGGCGGGGGGGGGTTCCCCACCCTTGGGGAGCCCGCGTAGACCCCTGCTTCGCGTGGCGACGGGGCGTCGTCGTCTTCATCGACAGCAGAGCAGGAGGAGGAGTCATCCTTTGCCGGGGCTCCCGAGGGCGGCGAGCCGCTCGTGAGCCGCTTGGCAGGCTTTCTCCTCCTCTTTCTCCGCTGCTCTGCGTCCTCCAGCCATTCCTCCACCTTTTTGCGCCAATCGTCCAGGTACTTCTGCTTGGCTGCCTCCTCCGCTTCACGGTGGAGTCCCCTGGCGATCTCTTGGGCCTGAGAGGCACGCACCTCGTCATCCCTCTTGTGCAGCTCTGCTACCTGCTTACGCAGCGCGGCAGCCTCGGCCTCTAGCTTGTGCTGCTTCGCGTCCTGCTGGGTTTGCCAGACCCGCACCTCCTCTCTCCACTCCCGCAGCGCTGCCACCTCCTCCCTGCTGGCTGTCAAAGCGCTGTGTAGTGCCGCGATATCCCCGCAGGTTTGCGGCTGTGGGTCGAGATCCATGGTGTTGGTGTTCGCGGGGGTGGGAGGTTGCAGCCGTGCGAGGTGGGTGGTCGCCTCTTTCAGCTGGCGTGTGCGGGACTTCTGCCACGCGAGCTTCGCCTGCTCCCACACCGCATCGCCCCTGCGCTTCCCCCCATGCCTCTGCACCATCTCCGTTTTGGAGTATGTGGCGCGGGTGGTGGGCTGCTCGCGGGGGTCGCGGAGCTTCGGGGGGAGCTGCAGGGCGGTGAGGGTGGCGACCCGCTGCTTCGCTCTTTCCAATTTTTGCTTTTCACGTTCCTTCTCCCTTGCCGCCCGCTCCTCGGCGACCTGCCTCTCCTTCTCTGCCCTCTCCTCTGCCACATCGACGATGGTGGCGGTGGCATCCCCTGCCCTGAGGAGGGTGTGGGGCGGCTTCCTCTCCGCAAGAATGCGGGCGGTTCCGCGGTCCACACTCGCAACCGTCGCCGTCTGCCACCCCAGCTGTTCGATGATGGTGGTGTAGGCCCTGGCGGTGCGCGCACCCTCAAGCCGGATGCGATACTCCCGGCATTCCGGGAGGTTTACCACAAACGGTGGTGGGCCGGCCGGTTGGCTGTCGGCAGAGCCGACACCCAGGGGAACCGCGGGGAGGTCGGCCGACATTGTGTGTGGTGTGTAAGTTTGTGTGTTTTGTTGTGTATCCCAATGAAGTACAGAAACTGTAGCTTAAGAAATCGTCTACAGATGCTCCACACACACGACGAGCGCCAGCAGGAGTACTGGTTTCCCACAGATTCCTGACCTCCTCTACTTCCACAAGGGCGCAGGCAGCCACATGGGAGTGCTCATTCCATTCCCAGACATCCTATAGTTCGCCCAACTTTGACATGTTGGGCGAACTCAGATGGCAATACATGGGGCGTCGATGCGGGTGGTCCGCACCAGCGCCCCATGATGTCTTGAGTGTTTGTATTTCGCCCACAAAACGACCCGAACTTCATGTACAGTCATCCAACAAACATTGGTGGGGTAAAAACCCACCTTAGCTCCAAAATCGTACTCCTTTCGCTATAATAAGAGAAACACCCTGCCCAGCAACTGCAAAAAGGCAGATCCGGGCTACTTTTCGTTGAGCGCACACTCCTGTGTCAAAGGCTGTGTAAGCCCCTGTGAAGTGGCATGAAGGTGATCCTTATAAAGCTTCAGTCATACGATTTCCTTCGTTACTTCGCGACTTCGCTCCGCTTCGTCGCTCGTAACTGGTAAAAAAATCCTAAAACCCACCTTAGTTTTTACCCCAGGGCAACAGAACACAAAGCAGATTTTTGCAGAAATGTGGTGGGAGGGGGCGGGGGGTTGGGGACGGCTGTCTTGCAAAGCGCAACTCTCTCCTCAGCATCAGCAGAACAGCAGGTACCGACACAGTGTGAACTTTGACGAAACTTAGCGGTGTCCCCTGTAGACAAGCACTACAGGAAGGGGGACGGTGCCTCCCTGCCGCCGGAGGCCACGGTAGTGAACATCTGTTCCTTCCGGGCTGAACTGGATCGCTCCGACATCAGGTCGGAACCCAGTGCTGCGCGGGAGTCACTGGAAGCAGTAGAATGACAGCACAAGAGTGAACATGTTCCCTAGAAAACAACCCGCCCTACTTCCCGAAAAATCTGCAAGGGGTGTTCCGTGTAGGTTCCGTGTCGGTTGCGTGTGGGTCAAAAACGCGATTTTGATCACCCCAAATATGCATTGTGTTCTGCTGCCCTGGGGTAAAAACTTTGATGGGGTAATAACCCACCTTCGCTCTGAGAAATCCTGAAATCCACCTTAGTTTTTACCCTACCAATGTTTGTTGGACAACTGTATTTAATTTTTGGAACCGCATAGTTGAATTCGGGATCAAAAATCGTACTCCTTTCGCTGTATTGTAGACTCTGTCCAGCAACTGCGGGAGAACAGTTCCGGACGACCTTTCGTTGAGCGCACACTGAGACGGTGGACTCCCTCGGGGGTAGGGTAACCCTTTTCGGGAGCGGGAGTCGACACTGAGAAGTTCCCGACCACTGGGACCCGATTTTGGGGAAATATGTTTTTGGGGCATCTTTGGGGTGAGGATTCACCAAGGCCAAAAAAACAGAAATTCACGTGCGCGTTTTGAGGCGTTTTAGGGCCCAAAATGGGCTCAAAACTCAGAAATTCCGTCGAAATCGGCCTCAAACAGGCAAAATGGACCCACCCAGAAAAAAAATTCGAAAAGGGTCCCCCTCAAGTCTGATCCTAAATCGGAGTAAGTATAAGAGATTCGGCCAGGCCTGGGCGGGGAACGAGCCCTTTTTCCAGGTTTTTTGGGTCGGGGAACCAGGTTTTTTCTAAGAATTTTTACAAGGGATTTTTTGCTCGCCCCCCCACAGTTTCAACTTCCAGGCGCGTGCCCGTCAGGCGGGACTTTTTCTCTGATTTCTCTCCGCGTCATCATTGACAGCTCTCGAGTGATGCCCAGAGATGCTTGCGGCAGAGAGTGCCCCTCATGCGCGTTACAGCTGAAAATGAATGAGGATCATCTGGCACTCGTTCTCATCGGGGGTTGTGCTCCGCAGGGACTCAATACACCTTGGCACTCTCGCAGGGCTGGACATGCCAGCAGCTGGAGGACAGTTACAAAGCTGCCCCCGACGCCACCCACCTGCTGGCCCCTTCAGGTCTGAAAGCCCAAAAGCTCCCGGGGATTTTTGCAGTGGTGCGCACCATATTCAGCGCAGTAGGGTGATCTCTCCGATTTTCCAAAACTGCTGGTTTACTGGTTTGGGGAACGGTCGTCGGCAGACCGTTGAAATGCCCGTGTTAGCAAGGCACACTCACGTTTCAGGTAGCGTGTCGCGTGTCACGCATGTCGCGAACGCGGCAAGTGTACCTCCCAGGTGGGGAAGCCCGACCTCCTGTCCGATGTCAGTCAGGCTTCGAAGAAGCGCTTCATGGATGCGGCGCTGACCTCCTACGCTGCACTGTACCCAGGGAAGTGAGATAGATGGACGGGCACACGCTACATGGGGGGTCTGGGGGGCGGTGCCCCCCAGCCGCCGGAGGCCACGGTAGCGAACATCTGTTCGTGTGGGCGTACAGATTCTGTGCGAGTTGGCTGCGTCCTCAGAGGCGACTGGAGTGGTTGGACCCCGACCTGATGGGATTCGAAGGACTTGAGTACGAGACGTACGCCACAGGGGGGTCTGGGGGGCGGAGCCCCCCAGCCGCCGGAGGCCACGGTAGTGAACGTCTGGCTCTCCAGTTGGCCAGCAAGGCGAACGGTACGTGGGACAGACTTCCCTTCCATCCTTGTGCGCGCCCTGTCGACTGGGGAAAACTTAGAAAAAGTTTTTTCCTCTGCGAAACAACCTTAGAAAAAAATCCCCTAACAAAATTCTTAGAAAAAAACTTTTTTTCCCCTTACAAAAATTCTTAGAAAAAAAGTTCAGAATCCTGAAAGTGGGGGACAAGCCCCCCAGTTAGGAACAGCCCTGGATTCGGCCAAAATATATTTTTTTCCTTTATTTTTTTCCTTTTGGTTCTGAGCCAAGTAACATGGACCAATAAAATTTCTGGAGAAAAAGAAATACCATGGCGTGAGCCACGGATTCGAACGATTCAAATAAAGCCATTATCGGGAGGAAAAAAAATGGGACCAAAAATGGGGGAAGTGGGGGCTGGGTGGGCCCGCCCCCACAGACCATGGCCTCCACCTGGCTTCCAGTGACTGCCTCCCGCGCGGCACTGGGTTCCTACCTGATGTCGGAGTGATCCACACCGAGTTCATCTTGGAAGGTACAGATGTTCACTACCGTGGCCTCCGGCGGCTGGGGGGCTCCGCCCCCCAGACCCCCCATGCAGACCAGCGGCGTGTGCTGGCTTGTCCTTATGCGACTGGGGTTCTTCGCTACCGTCAAGTTTTCGTCAAAGTTCGGCGATTTCCTCCCATACATACAGAGGAGGAAATGCACCAACACACTCGTCTGACTGCTTCTGCCCGCGCAACACTGGTTCCGACCTGATGTCGGAGCGATCCACACCGAGTTCAGCTCGGAAGTTCACTACCGTGGCCTCCGGCGGCTGGGGGGCTCCGCCCCCCAGACCCCCCTGTGGCTTGTGCTTGTCCTTATGCGACTGGGGGGTTCTTCGCTACCGCCAGGTTTTCGTCAAAGTTCCGCGATTTCCTCGGATGCATACATAGGCTGTGACGGGCGCTGTGAAAACAAAATGACCCCACCACGATCCGCACCGAGCTCAAAAATGCAAATAAAGGCGGAAAAAGGGGGGGGGAACGGGGAAAAAAGGAGAAGGAAAAAAAGCCGGAGTAAATTTTCAGGATTTTGGCCGAAAAACCCCGGTGTAAGGATCATACATGGTCCCCCTATAATTCGTGGTATTACGACTGATTTTCCTAAGTATACTCCTGCATTTCCTAAGTATACTTCTGCATTTCCTAAGTATACTTCTGCATTTCCTAAGTATACTTCAACAAGGTACTCCTGCGAATCCGACTGCGAAAACAGGTACTCACGCAATGCAGAAGTCCACCGTGTGAGATCGGAGATGAGGACTGCAATGCAGGTGAGGGGAGGGGGGGCACCGGAGGCACACTGCGCGATGCTAAATACCCACAGGCAGAGGGGGCACGGGGGAGGTGGTGGGGTGTGTGGTGGGCGTGGGGGTGTGTGCAAGCACACATGCATCTCTGCCTGAGGCTATTGAATATGAACCTAGGCCCGCCACCACACACCGCTCGGCAACAGGCTTTATCTGAGGTGCTGCACGTGGCGCAGGGATATAGGGCGCACAAAACGGGGCTAGGTGGGCAGCACGGTAGGGTGTTAGCTAGCGCGCAGGGCTGCCCAATTGAAAGCCTTGATCCCGCCACCTGTGAAAGCACAGCTCTCAGAGAGAAGAAAAATCAGAGAAACCCACACTTTTGATCCGAAAAGCCCCTTCAACGTCGATGAATTGTTTTGGAGGAAAAAAAAGTGTCGCTGCGCTTTATTCGGCACTCTTTGCTGGGCAGATTTCTTTTTGCGTTGACGCTTCCACACTCACACTCCTGCTGATGATGGTGTCGTGAGTGAGGTGCACAAGGGCACGAACAAGCACGTGACACTTTCCGCCCACATCGAAGTGTGCTGAAAAAAAAACCTCAGAAAGGGGCACCGCATGCGCTGCGCTGAGACGGCACCGCAACTCGCGTGAATCAGTTAACCGCGTGTAGAAACGCACCGAGAAAATCCCGCCCACCCACCCCTCCCCCACAGCTGAACCCCGAAAAATGCTTGGGGGGGCATGTGCGGGGGGCGGCCCACTTTTCGTTCGGAGGGGGGGGTCAACAAAAGGCCAGAATGCTTGAGATACGCTTATTGCAACACACACACACCACCACCACCCCTCTCCCTCCCCTCCCTCCCACACCCAACGTGCCACAGCATGACCAGTGCGAACACGCGATGAGCCAGGCTGAGAGGTGGCACCAGGCGGTGGCCTGATGGAAGCCTCAGAAGGGCAGATGGTCCGACTGGGAGTACTGGAGCAACGTATAGATTCCAACCACCGCCAGAATCACGGAGGACACCGCAGCGACCCAGCCGATCAGCTCCGGAGCCTCCGCGAGAGACACAGTCCACCAGCTCGGCAGCTTGCCGAACTGCGACTTCATCGTGCCCGCAATCGCGCTGCGCGACTGCCCCGTACCCCGCTTCCGCAGGCCCCCGCTCCCGCGCGGGAGAAGCGTCGCCGCAGACAGCTCCTTCACCATGAACGCGCCTCCATCGGGCGAATCATCGAGATCATAACCCAGCTTGCGGTAGTACCCCCGAGCCCCCACGCCGGAGATCACGCATGCCCTGGCACAGCCCTTCGAGAGGGCAAGCTGCTCCGCCTCCGCAAGGAGAAGCCTCCCAAGCCCGACGTTTTGAGCGTGGCTTTCGCTGTGCTGCTCCGTTGCAACGAGCTGCCCGTAGACGTGGAGCTCGCGGATCAGCCCAGCGCCGTTCAGGATAGGCATGCAGTCGGAGGGTGTACCCTCCCGCGATGTGATGCGGAGCCTGCAGAAGCCGAACAGCGTCTGCCTGTCTTCCGTCTCATAGGAGATGAAGTACTCCGTCCCCCCCGACGCGGGGTACTGCCTGACAACCAGCTCCGAGTCGTTGAGGAGGAGCCTCTCGGCACGCGCCCCGGAGCTGACCCCGTCGCGCGGCTTCGGCTTCGCCCCACCGGTTGCCTCCTGCCGCCCGCCGAGATCCCCTGCCTCCCTGCACCGGATGCATTTGCACCTGGAGCCTCTCCGGAGGAGCTCCGCCAGCACAGCCTCCCTGAAGTTAGTCTCCTGCAGCCCAGCGCGGATGTACTTCGCAGGGATGTCCCTCACCACTCGGTTGAGCCGGATCCAGGGCGGCACAGCCGCCTTCCCGGCAACCAACACCTCCATCAGATCCGCATCGCTGTACGGTGTGTACTGCCCCTCCGCATACCACTCCGCGATTTTGGTGAACGGCGTGGTCTCGCAGGGGTACAGCTTGACCTGGTCTGCCTGGTAGTCCTCCGTTTGGAACACCTCGATGAGCATCTGGGTGTCGAGGTCTGGCGTGGCCCCCGGGAGATTGGGCATCAGGTGGATGTCGATTTTGAAGCAGGCGTCCTTCAGGAGCTTGAGGGCATCGGCGGAGGCCTGCGCGTCGTGCCCCCGGTTGATGTGCCGCAGGATGCCATCGTCGGTGTGCTGCAGCCCAACCTGCACCCGGGTGCACCCCAGCCGGCGCAGCTCCACCAGCTCCGCGGGTGTGATGGTGTCCGGGCGGGTCTCGAGGGTCAGCCCGATCACCTTGCACACCGCAGCCTCGTTTGCCGCCTGCTCCTCCGCCAGGCTGAGCCGCTCCCTCCGCAAGGCAGGGTCGCGCACCCTGAAGCAGTTCGCTGCATAGAACAGATCCCTCACAAACGCCTCCTTGTATATCGCAGGGTAGTTGCTCCAGGTCCCCCCCAGCACAAGTACCTCCACCTTATCCACGGGGTGCCCGTTCCGCGCGAGGCACACCGCCCTGTCGGTGAACTGGAGAATCGGGTCAAACTGGCTCTGATTCGCGCGCAGCACGGCAGGCTCGTCACGGAGATACGACCTCGGCTGCCCCGGCTGGTTGGGGCAGTAGAAGCAGTCGAATTTGCAGGAAAATGGCTGGGCAACCCCGTCCTCTCCAACAGGGTATGGCGATGTGACAACAGTGATGCTGATGACACCCGACTGGCTCTTCATCGCTTTGGACATCAGCCTCCCGCGCAGATCAGGTTTTGGGGAGAGGGTTCCTTCAGCCACGAGAGACTCATAAGCCTCGAGGATGTGGGACTTCTTCGGAATGGACATTTTCTTGGCACGGGCATAGGCGAGGAGCCGCTTGTTGAGCGCGTCGTCCGAATCGGGGACATCGGAATGGAGCTCGGTGGCGAGCGGCTTCAGCACATTATCCAACTCCTCCGCACTGACCTGCGACGCCCAGTAGCTGTAGATGTCCTCCAGGCTGTGCGCCTGGTTGCGGAGGTCAACCTCTCCCTCCACATCCCCGCTGACAGGCGTCTCGTGCCGGAGTGACACGCTGTTCAGCGCCTCAGCGCTGTACACCATTGTGCTGGCAGGGGCAGAGAGAGAGGACCTCCCTGGCCCTCCTGCAAGGCCCTCTTCTGTGCGTGGGTGGATGCTGTGTGATAGGGGGGTGGGGGGCTCGGGGGGTAGATTGGGTCAGACTCGAGCAGCCGGCTGATGCGATTCCACAAGTTGAAAAAATCCATTGCACACGTGGGGGACAGGCCTGTCGCTAACTTTTCGATTTTGGAGATTTGGTGGGTTGACGCTCCTGTTTTGGGGGGGGATCAGGGGGGAAAACACTAGGGGTCATTTTTTCTCGCGCGCGCTTCGCGCGCGCTCGTGTTGTTGCCAAATTTTCCCATCGGTGGACCACTAGGTGGGCACGGTGTGAGGCGCTGGGTTCCTTCCGTGGTTCCTCTCCCGCTCGCGCCGTCGGGTGCCGGAGGAAACCAAAAAATGGCTTTCGGGACCATGATTTCGACGCTGCCCCCTGATATGTCACGGCCGTCAAAGCGCAAGGACTTGGTTACTAGACGGGCACGCGAGATGGGGGGTCTGGGGGGCAGAGCCCCCCAGCCGCCGGAGGCCACGGTAGTGAGCATCTGTTCATTGTGGGCGTACAGATTCTGTGTGAGTTGGCTGCGTCCTCCTGAGGCTACTGGAGTGGGTGGATTCCCTGACCCGGTGGGAATCGAATGACTTGAGTACGAGACATACGCCACAGGGGGGTCTGGGGGGCGGAGCCCCCCAGCCGCCGGAGGCCACGGTAGTGAGCATCTGTTACTGCAAAACCATACTCTCTTCGACGTCGACCCAGTGAAAGTGGGTTGACGCTTGGTCGACGCTTGGTGAGCGTTGACCCAGTGTAACCGGGCCAACGCTAGGTTAGCGTCGACCCAGTGTAATAAATGGGTTGACGCTTGGTCCAGGCTTGAATGGCAACCCAGTTCCACTAGGTCGACGCTCCAAGCCTCGACCAAGCGTCAACCCAGTCCACTGGGTCGACGCTGGGTCGACGCTTTTTTATGGGGGGGGAAACCCAAAATCACTGGGTCGACGGTCGACGCTTAGCGACATGCCTGCGTGGGGGGGGAGGAGGAGGGGGGGTGTGGGGGCGCTCCCCGCCGTTGGCGGCTCGTCTCTCTGCAGCAGGGGGACGTGGTTTACTGCATTTTGTTTTGTTCTGTTCCGTTGTTCGGGGGTTCCATCTATACCAAACGCAGGGGGAGGCGTGGTGGAGGGGGGGGGGGAGGTGCGGGAAAGGCTGTAGCTCCTTTTTGGGTGGAATTCAGAGCCAGGATATGAAATGCAGGTAAAAAAAAACCCCCCCCCTCCCGTTTTGATCTTCGATGTGCCTTTGCCCGTGATGCGCATCTCTTGTTTTTTTTGTTTGGAAGTGGGTTCCCAAACAGGCACGTAGCTTGAAATTGGATTTTCAGATTTTTGCTGGTTCTGCTGGTCTGGGGTATTTTCCGGCGCTTCTCCCAAAAATCCCGTCCTGACCGAACACCGGGTTCTCCGGGGCGCGTCCGGAGGCAGGAGTAGACAGCGCCACCGTGGGTCTTCGCTACGGTGCCGACCAACGATGTGTTGGTGCATTTCCTATGTGTATGCATCGGGAGAAATCGCCGAACTTTGACGAAAACTTGCCGGTAGCGAAGAACCCCACAGTCGCATATTGACAAGCACAGGCCACAGGGGGGTCTGGGGGGCGGAGCCCCCCAGCCGCCGGAGGCCACGGTAGTGAACATCTGTTCCTTCCGGGCTGAATACGGTGTGGATCTCTCCGACATCAGGTCGGAACCCAGTCCTGCGCGGGAAGCAGTCATCGGGAGCCGAAATCCTCGTGGTTCGGGCCTGCTGCAGGGTACATCTTCGGCCTGGTGTGAGGGAAAACCCCCCCACCAAAAAAAATTCTGGGGTTTCCCGGATTTATAAATCCCCCTCCCGCATAATATTAAAACCCTGTGCCTGGAATTTTGACCGAGTTAGATAAAATTTTCAGTGCAATCCTTCAGCACCTCCCCCCTAGATTTTTAGGTTTTCTTGACCCAATGGTCGAAATCTGCGACATAGTGGAAATCCCGGGGACATGTCGAATTCGAAAATTTTGGGTTAAAAAACCCCAGGGGGGACCCTTTGGTTTCACCCCCTGTTGGGGGGCCTGGTGGGCGTTCAGGTGAGCTGCGACCCTTGGTTCTGACAGAGTGCAGCAATGGTAATCAACCGTCGTGAACGTACTTTCGTGCCGGCATGGCTATTCATGGGCACCGTGGCATGTCGCCGCATCCGTTCCGATCACAAGTGCCAGAGGCAAATCAGGAGTCCTGGTCCAGTGCAGGCACCTGCGCTGCAGATACCCAAGGGACTGTTGTGCACAAAAATGCACACACAAGGACATCAACTGACCGAGGCAATGCAGCTCGCAGCCTATCGATTCGATTCGGGGCACAAGCCTCACGAGCTGGTCACGCGATACCACGTTACTCTGCGTGGCGTATTCCGTGCAGCCGAAATGGCTTGGGCAGCAGTGCACAGGGGACCTTCTGCTGCACTGCGACAGGACAACCCAAGCACGTGCCGCGTACATCCAGAGGTGAAGTTGGATGAGGAAGATCAGTGGCTTCTGGGAGGAAGAGGGCGACCGCATCCACGTCGCGGATAACACACTCAGCACACGAGCGGGCGTTGCAAGAAATCCCCCATGTGTAAACAGGGGAAATCGGGCTTTTAGGGGATCCTGGTCAGGAATAAAAATTTCCACACATATTTTTCGACTTCCTGAGGCCAAAAACCGGTGTTCCTGGACCCAGATGTGACATCTGGATGACATAATAAAAATCCAGAGTGCCTTAGAGGCGCGCGGGACATTTTTTTGGGGTTCGTGACTGGGGACCCCTATTTTGGGGGATTTCCCGTAGGTGGAAAATGTCGATTTTCCAATTTTAAATCACTCTGGGGGCACCTGCGGGGCCATATTTTGCATTTTCAGACAGGGGACATATACCCTACAAACCCGATTTTCGGGTTTTTTGACCATTTTATGCCTTGTGCGAAAACGTGATATTTTTTGGACAAAATTCCAGGCACAGGGTTTAAATACCGTATACGTAAATATTATGGAACGTAAATATTATGGAACGGGCCCATTTTTGCCCGGTCCGTTCCATAATATTTATGGTGCCCCTGACGACCCCATATTGCGTAGTTTGTGCGTAGTGAAAAGGGGGGGGGGGTCTCATTTTTTGATTTACTCAGCCATTCTCTGTCTCTATGCCGGGACCCCAAACTCAAGGAGTTCTTGCTGTTCCGGGGTCAGTGAGGGTGCAGGCGCTTCAGGTGCTGCAGGTTCTTCAGGTGCTGCAGCGCTGGCAGCCTTCGGTGCGGGTTTCGACGCAGTCTTTGCAGGTCTCTTTGGGGGTGCCCTTTGGCGCGGTGCCTGCTTCAGCTCGTCGGGTGGAAGCATCAACGCATCATTAAGCGGTGCCTGCTTCAGCTCCTCCGGGTGGAAGCGTCAACGCATCATTAAGGAAGAAGGAAGCACAGTTGCTACGCTTTTTTGCAGCTGCAGGAAACGACACCATACCCAACAACAATCCCCAGACCGTCGAGGGAGAGTGGGCGCCTGGATCCCGTGACACAGATCTCTAGTGCCGTTGTGATCCCCTCGGATAACGTCTCCTGGACGTTGTCAGCGGAGGTTGCCTGTGTGGCGGTGACCTCCGTATACCCCGCGGGATCCAGTGCCAGTAGCGCCTTCTTCAGCTTTTCGTCGACCCCTCGGCCGACGCTCTCCTTGATGTCAAGGGCCACCTTCAGGGTGGCACCTCGCAGCGCCCTGAAGGCTGTGATCGTATCATCATTCACAATCTCGAGGGTGTTCTACGCGGCTCCTGGAACTCACTTCCTTCTCAGGTGTTTCTGGGCATGGGGCAACCTTGCCCAGGTGTTTCTGGAGTCCCGCCCCACATGTCGTGCGTTCTTTCGTACGGTGTATAGTGAGTTCTGGCAATAATTTTTTGCTCGGTCAGCGCAGTGCCTCCAGTCCTGTCTCAGTAGCCACACAGAAAGGGGGACCAAAAAAAACTGGGGGGGGACCAAAAAGCGAGACCCCCCCCCCAGATTGCGTAGTTTGTGCGTAGTGAAAAAGGGGTAAATCAGGGGCACCAATTTACGTTCCAAAATATTTACAGGGCCAGTTGGGGACTCGGTGGTGAGGATGGCTTGGCTCAGGAATCGCGCGAAAAGTGCACGAGTAGGTCCCGTCAGGGACTCTGTATGCCGTCCGATCACCTGGTCCAAGTCCCCGAGTCGCAGAAAGCCCTGTAAATATTATGGAACGAAAAAAATCTGGAACGCCAACCCACCAGCGTTCCAAAATATTTACGTTCCATAATATTTACGTTCCAAAATATTTACGTATACGGTATACCTACCACCCCCCGTGTATATGTCACCCCCCAAAAGGGGTGTGTTTATGTCACCCCCCCAGGGATGCTGGGGGGGTGGCATAAACACACCTTTTGAGGGGTGGGGTGTCGTGGGCACTCTTACAGGCTGAGACGACGTTGGTCAAGATTTTGGGGAGTAAATGGCCTCACACTGGCCAGGACTGGGACCTCCCATGTCCAGTGTGGGATTTTTTTTTTGCATGTTACCCACTGGGCCACTTCCCCGCTTGGCGGCAGCGGGTGAGGCGGTCGCCGGGCCACAGTGGGAGGCATTTCGCCTTGTGACGCCTCTCGCTCCCTGGTTGCCTTGAGTGCCGTGTTGCTCTGGCCCTCGGGCGGGGAATCGCGTCAGGCCAAACAGCCACTGCGAGGACGTCTCCCCTTGAAAGGAAAGGAAGAAATGGGGGTATTAGGGGAGGGGGGACAGTGAGAAAAGAGGGTGGAGGTTATGTTTGTGGAGGGGTCTTGGCTGTTGCCATTAGGCAGGCCCTTGTTTCACGACACTGTGTGCTGAGTTTCCTGTGAAGCACGGATGCTGGTAAGCAGCCATGGGTCACAGCTACGCACGAGGGAGGAATATTAAACGTGTAAAGCCGTTTGTGCTGGGCGGCAACCCCGTGTAACTCTCACGTATTCCTCCAGCTTGCCCGGCAGTAGGCCTGCCGCCACCAGGTATCGCAGTGCCGCGCCCGGCTGCCCCAGCAGGATGTTATGCGGTGATCCCGCTACACCTAGTCGGCTTCGTAGTCGTGTCGTGTGCGGGCAGGTGGCAAAAACGTGTTGCACCGTGCTGTTTTGTCCGCAGAGCGTGCATGCAGGGACCCCGTCAGACGTGTCGAAGTCGTATACCAGGCGATGCCGCCGGGTCCTCAGTTTGCGTATCTCAGTGTCTCCAAGTCTTGTGAGGCCCTCTACGCGCAACGGGGGTCTGCGAGGTGGCGCGTCTGTAGCACCCGAGTAGTACAGTGTATCCCGCCGTGGCGGCGGCATCTCCCCACGGATGGCACGCTTCGCCGCTGCCTTCGCAGTGGCGAATGGGATGCGGGTCTGGGGCGCTTGTTTCAACCCCTCCTTTGTTAGGGCATCTGCTGCCTCATTTCCCGCGACACCGACGTGTGAGGGGACGTAGCGGAGATGCAGCGTGGTGTCCTTTTGTAAAGCCAGTTCACGGATGGTTTGCCATAGCTTGTGTTCGAGGTCCTCACGGGCGCGGTGAGGTCCCGTCTGCAGGGCCTGCAGCACAGACATCGAATCCGTTATGACCGCACAGTGGTCCCCCGGTGACACCAGTGTGGTCAATGCCTCCATCGCACGCACAAGCGCCAGCAACTCTGCTTGGAAGCTGGAGGCGATTCTGCCAGCCTCGTGGCTGCTCTCCAGGTGTGGGGCGTTTGGCGTGTCTCCGCGATAGATTACCACCGCCCCCGCACCTCGGCCGTCGCTGACGCAGCCATCGGTGTACGCGTGCCATGCGCAGTCAGGCAAGTCCCGCAGCATCATCTGTGCAGATATGAAAAGCGAGTCGTTGGAGTATTTCGTCCGGGATGCGATGATGCCTGGGAGGGAGGTGCGGATGTCGATGTGCTCCGCGATCGCATTCCACTCCCATGGGTGCGTGGGGGTAGCCACGTGGAGGGGAGCGGCCTCTCGCTTTGGCATGGTCTCCCCAGATAAACCACACTCAGCGGAGGTGCATCTCGCTTGGTGCAACCAGCTGTACTTTGGTCCTACCAGGGTCGTCACCGCATTTCCTGGGGTACCGTCGAGCCTCCTGAAGCGTTCGTAGGTTGTGGCCACCGCTGTGTCGAGGATCGCGGAGAAGGTGTCTAGGTGGGCCTCCCAGAGCAGGTCCTCAGTGCGCGTGCTGGTAGGGCAACCGGTGATGAAGCGCGCTGCCTGGTGGTGCAGCCTCTCCAGCTCCGCCCGCATGGTATTGCTGAGAAGGGGGCCGTACACCCCGAGCGCATAGCTCACCGCCGGTAATGCATACGTGAGGTAGGCTGTGCGCAGTGTGTGCGCATTACACCCCCACGATGAGCCTGCGAGCATCTTCACCACATTCAGGCGTTGTAGCAGCTTGTCTATAACCCGCTCATGATGGTACTGCATGCTGCACGTAGGGTCCAGCGTGACTCCTAAGTAGCGTGGTGTCGTGGTGCGTTTCACAGGTGTGCCGTCTGGGTAGGCGAGCAGGGGGCCTTCCGCAACCTCCCGTAGGGCCCCCCGTTTCCCGAACACCGTGTGCTCCGTCTTTTCTCTCGAGATCTCCAGGCCACGTGTCGGTCCTTCTGCGCAGAGCAGTTCCAGCGCCTGCTGCGCCTTCGCTGCCACCTGTTCGATGTTGCTCCCAGATACTACAATCGCGATGTCGTCAGCATATATCGCCGGTCGGACGTCGTGCCCGAGGCCCGCCAGCAGCTCCGCCATTTCGTCCATCACGATGTTGAAGAGAAGAGGGGATAGGACCGTGCCCTGCGGTACCCCCTCCTTCATCTCGTACAGCCCGCTGGTCGCACCCTCCACAGATACCCGTGCCCGTCGATTTGTCAGGAAGGCTGTGAGCCAGGTGCGGTATCGACGCGGGAAGCCCATTTCCTCTATGGGGGTCTTCGCTACGGGGTGATCGTCAGTGCATTTTGGTGCATTTCCTGTTGAATTGGCTGAAAACTGACGAAGTTTGTCGAAGTTTGTCGACCAGCGAAGACCCCCTATCCTGCGCAGTACGATATCCCGTTTTACGCGATCGAAAGCCTGCTGCATGTCTACGAAGAGGACCACCGATACCCGTGGTTTCCGCTGGGGCTTCGGGATAATTCTGATGGAGTAGGGCCCCGTCTGCTCCGTTTCATCCGGAGGTTCCTGCACGAGCTGTACGATATGCGCTAGTTGGTCTTCTGTGGAGCGCAGCTTTCTGAAACCTGCCTGCACTGGGTGGTGCTGAGCGCAGGGCAGCGTGTCGTCCTCCATGAGCTGGACCAGACGCGCCTTTATCATCCTTTCCAGCACCTTGCAGCTGGTGCTGGTCAGCGCGATGGGGCGGTATGACTCCGGTTTTGTGGCCGGACGTTTGGGCTTGTGTATCGGCACCAGGGTAGCCCGCGTCCAGGCGTCGGGCAGGACTCCCGTGCACCACGAGAGGTTTAGAATGCCGAGGAAGGCTGCCCGTGCCCGTGGCCCGAGGTTGAGGAGGAATTCGTTCGGAATTTCATCGGGTCCGGGTGCCTTCCTCTTTCCCAGCGCCGCGAGCGCAACCCTGAGTTCCTCCATTGTGAAAGGCTGCTCGCTGGGGTGTAGCTCTGCCTGGTTATCGCTGGCAGACGGCGCTGTGCGGAGAGATTGTGTGGCGTTGGGGTCGAGCTTGGTACCTCCTCCACTCACCCCGGCGAAGTGCGCAGCCAGCATATCTGCTTTCTCCATTGGGGCGGTCACCGGCTTCCCGTCTCTCACCAGTGGGAAGTTGGCATCTTTGATACTGCGGCCATCCAGCTCGCGGATCAGGGTGTACGCAGCCGAGGGGTTGACGCCTGCTGCCTCGCAGCGTTTCTCCCACTGCACCCTTTTGGCCGCCGCCACCTCTACGGTCGCCTCCTGACGTAGTCTCTGCAGGTGTAGAGCGTCTTTCTGAGCGTCTTTCGCAGTCGGAGGCTCAGCTTGTTGTCGTCGGGTCTCCTCGTTTCGTGCAGCGATGGCCCGTTTCACCCGAGCGTTGAACCACCGTTTCCGATTTGGGCGGCGGCGCTGCTGGGGGATATGCTTTAGGGCGACGTTGTTTAGGAGGCCCTTGAAACAGTGGTAGGCCTCGTAGGGGTTTTTCCATGCCTCCGCCTGGGGTGCCCTACTCTCCATCTCTGCCGCATAGCCCTTCCAGTCAGCGCGTGACCAGCACCATCTTACTCGCACATGCTTCGTCGCCTCGGACATTTCCTTGGGGGCCCCACCGAAGGGGAGGCAGAGCTCTATCGGGAGATGGTCTGATCCCAGGCTGTCAAGCGTCTTCCAGGTGCACCCATCCCAGGAGCTATGGGATATCACGATGTCTGGTGAGGAGCGCGTGCCGTGTCCGATGCGTGTCGGCACCTCTGGGTCATTCCAGGCGATCATACCGTTTAGGAGCATCCACCGGTGTAGGAGTACACCTTGCGGATCCTGTGTCGCTGCGGCATCCCAGGTGGCGTGGTGGACGTTGAAGTCCCCAGCGATGATGGTTTGGTCATCGGTGGGGAGGTCCTCCGGGTCGAAGTCGTCGGTGCGTTTATCGTCGGGGGACCCTCCGCGTGGGATATCCCAATGGGGTATCCCACACGGGGTGGGGAGGTCCTCCGGGTCGAAGTCGTCGGTGCGTTTATCGTCGGGGGACCCTCCGTGTGGGATATCCCAATGGGGTATCCCACACGGGTGATGGTCACCATCCCACAGGGGAGGGCACGTGTTCCCCCCTGGGAGAACGTACGGTACCGACTTTGTCCATGGGAGACCCGATTGGGTCACGTAGGTTCTCCCAGGGGACATCATGTCCTCCCATGCGACATCCCGTGGGACGGATGGGATATCCCTAGGTGTTCGTATTGCACCTAGGGTTAGCGTGCTGGCATCGCAGCAGTGTCCCCTCGAGTCCACTCAGTGAGAACCGATCCCGCTCTCCTACTCCTGCTCTACGTGACACCACACGGTCTCGCTCTTCTCCTCGTTGCGCTGGAAAGGAGGGGTGACACACACACACACACACTGGAAGCCGGGGATTGCCTGCTGATACTGAGACGCAATCTTCGCGACGACGCGTTGAAGAGAGCGCGGAATAGCCGCCGAACGAAAGATGGAGGGAGAGGGGATGCAGCGGGCGCGCTTTGGAACCGCACGTATCACCTGCTTCCGGAGGAAACGGAAACGAGAAGGACAGACAGTACGTGTCTTGCGCTCCAGAAAGACCCAACGCAGGCTCTTCAACACGGACAATGCGGGGTCTCTTCAACTTCGGTGCCACCTGCTCGCCAACGCTGTGTTGCAGGTTGCTTCACGTGTCGGATGAGTGACCCAGCACTTCACCTGCAGCGCAAGCATTTCAACATGTTGCCCAACGACGACCCATCCAAAGTGAGAGTACGCGGTGCTCCTCCTCGGTTACTCTCGGTGATGCGCTGTCCGTGCCATTCATGTAGGTTGTCCGGACGGACACGCTTCTTGTGCCTGACATGTGAGCTTGAAGTGTTTGTCTCGCAATAACGGGACACCACGTCCTGGCTCCTCCCCTTCCACCGGGGATACTATCCAGTTCCTTGTCCTCCCGACAGGCCAACCTGGAGTGCCAAGAGACGCCCCCCGAGCGTCTCTTGGCACTCCAGGTTGGCCTGTAGAGAGGACTGAGGTGTGTGCGCGTGTGCGTATAGGGCCTCAAAGGCAACCACCCTAAAAAGGTGTGTTTATGTCACCCCCCTCCCAATTTTTGCACCTGGGGGGGGTGACATATACACGGGGGGTGGTAGGTAGAATATTTAATATTATGCGTATATTTAATATTATGAGTTATATTTACTGGGGGGGGGGCAAATACAAGAGTATATGCAAATACAAGGGTATATGCTAATACAAGAGTACTCCAGAAATTGCGATTTAAAAAAGTTCACCGAGCAAATGGGGGCCCTCGCTACCAAGTGTGACTGAGTGAGAAAAAGTGAGAAGTCAGCCATGTTTGGCTGACAACTGACGACTCGTGACTCACAGTGACTCGTAGCGAGGGCCCCCAATACAAGAGTATTATTAGCAAATACAAGAGTATTACATGAATCTGCCCCGTTAACGGCTACCGGGTATTACCGGGTCGAAAAACGGGTATTACCGGGTCCGGTAATACCCGTTTGCCCGGTAATACCCGGTAATACCCGGTTATAGCCCGGTAGCGCTACCGGGTATTTTCCATGGGGATTTCCCTTTGTTTTTTGGGTTGATTCCCTTCCCCTTAGCAGTGTGTTGTGGTCGACATTGGATTCTATGGCGCATGGGGTGATCGAAAGCCGGGTTCCGCAGTTCACGTCTGGTTTGTGTGGCTCATTGCAGACTTTTCGAGTTTCCGTCGCAGCAGTGCTGACTACTGCACGGTGCCCACACACCACCTGAGCCCTTCCAGAGCCGGCGGTGCCTTCAGATCAGGCAGTCGATCACACACACGCATAACATGAGACAGGCGTGATCGCAGGGCCACCTTCCTCTCCCAAAGTCTGCGAGCCCCATTCCATTGGGGCAGTGACTGCCTGGGCCAACAGGGTCTTGGGGCAGGCACATTCTGAACCAATGAAGGTTCCATCACAGAGAGGCACTGTTCCCATAGCTTCCATCATTTAAGGACCTTGGCTCAGAAATGCAGAAACGGTGCGTCACCAAACTGGTTGCAAAGTGGCACAGTTGGGCACACAGTGGCACAGAGCGAAGGGCTCCTCGTTTTCAATTATCGGTCCTTCGTTCAGGTAAACCTCCTAGGCGTGCATCTTCTCCTACCCCAGGCTCGAGTGCTTGGTCACGCCAGCTCCGTTATTCGGTCACATCACTCTGCTGGCTGGGTGCTTGTCGCAACACTTATCTGCGAGCAGCCAACGAGCATTATGGTACCGAGAGGTGCTTCTTGGCGTGGCCGGGCTTGTGGTTCCTGCCACAGCAGGTCACAGTACGGTGAGCGGACTTGTATTTGCTGGGGTGGCTTCAACACGGGCTCGCCGCTGGACTGCCCCCGAACCAAGGTGGATAATCGCACCTGCCTTCGGGACGCTGAGGGTATCCGCCCTGTGTATGATGAGCGGAAGCTAACCAGCCTGCAGTCGACCCACGTGGTGGCCTCACGACTCCCAGACAACGGCTGGTTTGGGCAGGTGGACGGGAAGAGCTGGTTCTCGAGTTGTGGTGTCGACACGTTTCCATTTTGAGAAATTCTCTGTGATACGCTCCACAGCAAGACGTCCATGTGAAGCCTCTCTGGCGACACCCTTGACAAGAGCACCTCTGGCACTCTGTACCGGACCTGCAGCTAAGATCCGAGCTGGTGCGGCAAGGTATTTAGCGACCCCTTACGATATGATGCAATCCAGAGAAGTCCCAGCAAAACGTGGATTCGACCAGGCCCTCAATATATGCACGAGTTGTGCCTGCTTCTTGTCATCTTGCTTGGCTACTGGTCCCTCTGATAAATCATCAGCTTGGTTCGAGTCGGGACAAGTCATGATGCATGTTTCAAAGAACTTAGCCTCGTGGACGGCCGGTTGTGTGACGACACGCTCTGCCTCCGTGGAAGCGGACCAGGCCATGAAGTGCATTGAAGAGGGAGAGGAGGCAACACACGGAGGACACAGGCACAGACAGGGGTGTGTCCCTCATAGATCTTGGTTGAACGAACAGGTGTTGGAATCAGGGCCTGGGCTCATTATCTCGACCTTTGTTTGTGTAATCATCGGGGCACGCCACGCCAACACATCCCCCCACCGCCATGCCGCAAAGCCTGCCTCGTAGATCTTGGTTGTACTGAACGTGGGTGTTCCCCAGCCGTTCCCACTCCCAGTGTTCCCAGGGCCGCCCCTGTGAGGGGTGGGACAGGAGGGGCTGCAGAGGCTGGCCTTCAGAATAACGCAGGGGGGTCACCTAACACCTGACATTCCCCCCGCGCACCTTCCCTTGGACTGCCAGACGGAAGATGGCCAGAACCCTGCAGTTGATTCACTGCGACACCCCACGAACCATCCCTGTACCAAGGAAATCCCCACGGAAAATCCCCGGTAATACGAAAACGGGTATTACCGGACCCGGTAATACCCCCAATTTTACCCGGTAATACCCGTTTTTGACCCGGTAATACCCGGTAATGGAGGCCGATTACCGGGTTTCCGGTAATACCCGGTAATACCGGTTACCCGTTAACGGGGCAGATTCATGAGTATACTCTTGTATTTGCATACTAGACTTTTGGAGAAATTTTGTGGGGTTTTCATCATATTTTGTGCTTCCAATGACCTCCCCCAGGCCAGTGGGCCTCCTGTCTGGAGTCGTCACGGTCGGGTGGGAGTCGCCTCGGGGGTGGGAAAGGCCAAGAGGACGCTCGTATTGTCTATTCGGCGCCGCTGCCCCATGAGGGCCACCCGGAGGCCACATTTCTAGTATGCAAATACAAGAGTATATACTCTTGTATTTGCATGGTAGACAACTTTTCAGCCAAAAAACAATTTTTTGAGAACCCTGAATTACGTAAGCTGGCACGGTGAATAGAAGAGTATACCCTTGTATTTGCCCCCCCCCCCCAGTAATATTATGAGTTTTGGGGGCCGATATTTAATATTATGGGGGCCCTCGCTACCGAGTGAGAAAAAGTGAGAAAAAATGAGCGGAAAAACGCCCAAAAAAAGAGTGTGGGGAGTTGGGGGGTCCCTAGCCTGGGGAGCGTATTTGGACCCCGATTCTCGAAAAAGACGATCTCGGTGTGGCTCAGATCGAAGGGTTGACTCACAACATGGCGATTTGGTGCAAATTTCAGAGAAAATCCCACGTGCTACTGCGAACGACGAGACTCGGACGTCCCTGGGGAGGGAACCCCCTGGTCCCACGCATGCAGGTGTGTGGTCCGAAGAGCCAGTGGTACGGCTGGCCGACACCACAAGTGCAGCTCGTGGCGGTCGGACACAGGAGGCCAGCAGGGGCGCAGTACCGGAGGCACGTGCAGGGGCCCCTTGGTGGGTGGGTCAAGGCAATCAGTCACGGCGCAACGTGTTCCAGGCGGGCGAGGCTGTCATGGCGTTCGGCACTAACCTTCACCAGGTTTTTGGTTCCCCACACGGCCGCGACACCCTCTTCGTCTAGAGTGGGTCCGCGACTCGGAGTACAGAGCCGATCCACCCGCACCGATGTCCAACACCGCCGACTCCGGGCCACCCTCCAAATCCGCCCGTAGAGGGGCGCTGGAGGACGGCCCGGAGGTCATCGACGCGCTACCTTCACCCCCCTCGCGGTCAGCTTCATGGAGAAGCTGGTGAAGGCGATGGCGGGGGTGCGGACACCAAGGCCAATGTGGGACATCGGTGCAGGAGACGGTTCCCGCTGCACGGGGAGGCGAAGTGTATTAAGGGACAACGTCGGAGGGGCTGATCCCCGAGGCGATGGTGCGCCTGGTCAGAAGCGAGCTGAGCGGCGTGGTAGGCCCACCCCGCGCTCACGGAGGCACGGAGCAGGAAGGAGGCACGGGGGACGGCTACGACGCGAGTACAGCAGGCCGCGAAGCAGGATGGTATCCGTCGTCTACGGGAGAAGCTGCGCCGCCTCAACAGGGAGGCCCACAACGGGGGCCCTCGCCGAGTGATAAAAAGTGAGAAGTCAGCCATGTTTGGCTGAAAATTGACGACTCGTGACTCACAGTGACTCGGCGCGAGGACCCCCAACGTCCCACGACGCACTGTGGTTCCGGGTTGCTATGGCCCACGCTTACCAGGACAACCGACCGGCAGGGGATGTCCTGTCAATCCCCCCCGGGACATTGGTGTACTTGGTGGATTCCCCCCACGAACGCCTTTAGTCGAGTGGCTTCGCCACGGTCAGGGAGACTTGGAATAGGGAGGAGCGCGCGCGAGGTTTTTGTTGCTGCTTGGTTGCTGTTGTTTGCTGTGTTGTTTCTCATCACTGTTGCTGCATAGTGCAGTTTCCGCCACGTGCGTTGCACGGTTGGACGGGGGCGCGACCACCACCACCCTTCATCAGGAAATCGGGTTGTGTGTGCGTTGGTGATCGGCCCCTCTCGCAGATCTTGACTAGTCAGGCTGGCCCCCCTCCCCTCTCCGGCCCTCTGGGCAAACTATTGCTTTGTTGTGCTTCTCGCGTCGCGCGAAGATACTTGCTCCACACTATTCACTAAATCTCCGATTCCCCCCGATTCCCCCCAGCACATTCGTGTACTTGGCGGATTCCCCCCGATTCCCCCCAGTACATAGTCATACTTGGCGGATTTCCCCCGATTGCCCCCAGCGCATAGTCATGCTTGGCGGATTCCCCCCGATTCCCCCCAGAACATAGTCAGGCTTGGCGGATTTCCCCCGATTCCCCCCAGTACATTCGTGTACTTGGCGGATTCCCCCCGATTCCCCCCAGTACATTGTCGTACTTGGACGATTCCCCCCGATTTCCCCCAGTACATTGTCATACTTGGACGATTCCCCCCGATTCCCCCCAGTACATTGTCGTACTTGGACGATTCCCCCCGATTCCCCCCAGTACATTGTCATACTTGGACGATTCCCCCCGATTCCCCCCAGTACATTGTCATACTTGGACGATTCCCCCCGATTCCCCCCAGTACATTGTCGTACTTGGACGATTCCCCCCGATTCCCCCCAGTACATTGTCATACTTGGACGATTCCCCCCGATTCCCCCCAGTACATTGTCGTACTTGGACGATTCCCCCCGATTCCCCCCAGTACATTGTCATACTTGGACGATTCCCCCCGATTCCCCCCAGTACATTGTCGTACTTGGACGATTCCCCCCGATTTCCCCCAGTACATTGTCATACTTGGACGATTCCCCCCGATTCCCCCCAGTACATTGTCGTACTTGGACGATTCCCCCCGATTTCCCCCAGTACATTGTCATACTTGGACGATTCCCCCCGATTCCCCCCAGTACATTGTCGTACTTGGACGATTCCCCCTACGAACGACTTTAGTCGAGTGGCTTCGCCACGGTAAGGGAGATTTAGAATAGGGAGGAGCGGCGCGCGCGAGGTTTCTGTTGCTGTTTGCTTGCTGTTTTTGCTGTGTTGTTTCTC
This sequence comes from Rhynchopus euleeides, assembly GCA_963210315.1. Classification (NCBI taxonomy): domain Eukaryota; phylum Euglenozoa; class Diplonemea; order Diplonemida; family Diplonemidae; genus Rhynchopus; species Rhynchopus euleeides. Next base: position 317,676 of record OY723266.1, read on the forward strand.
ATCACTGTTGCTGCATAGTGCAGTTTCCGCCACGTGCGTTGCACGGTTGGACGGGGGCGCGACCACCACCACCCTTCATCAGGACATCGGGTTGTGTGTGCGTTGGTGCTCGGCCCCTCTCGCCTTTTAAACACCCGCACACACACACAACAATGACAGAGTGCAAGACTCTGGCCGAGCTGGAGGCGCACCTGGAGGGGGGGAAAGGGCAGTCGTACGACTGGTCCCCCCCCGACCGCGCAGCTCGCGGCGGTGAACGTCGACGTGGTGCAGGCGGGCCTCGTCCGGCAGAAGGTGCCGTACCCCGCCCTCCTCGGCACCCTGAGGAGCTTGCTCGCGGAGGCTGCGACGAAGAACATCGCGCAGGACCGCATCCTCCCGTCGGCCCTGGACGCGCTCGTCCAGGGGGTCGGCGACTGGTCGGGGATCGCGCTGGTGAGGCTGCTGGCGACGGTGCAGCTGTGCACGGGGCGGCTGGGGCAGGTGGAGTCGGTGGCGCGCCTCCGCGGGGAGTCCACGGCCCCGGTGGCCTCCTCCTCGGTGGCCCCCCAGCAGCCGGCGGCGGGTGGGGGCATGGGCGAGGTGATCGCCCTGATGCACCAGCAGCGGCCCCTCTCGCAGATCTTGACTAGGCAGGCTGTCCCCCCTCCCCTCTCCGGCCCTCTGGGCAAATTATTGCTTTGTTGTGCTTCTCGCGTGGCGCGAAGATACTTGCTCCGCACTATTCACTAAATCTCCCGATTCCCCCCAGTACACAGTCATACTTGGCGGATTTCCCCCAATTCCCCCCAGCACGGGGGAATCCGCTAAGTACGACTATGTACTGGGGGGAATCGGGGGGAATCGTCCAAGTATGACAATGTACTGGGGGGAATCGGGGGGAATCGTCCAAGTACGACAATGTACTGGGGGGAATCGGGGGGAATCGTCCAAGTATGACAATGTACTGGGGGGAATCGGGGGGAATCGTCCAAGTACGACAATGTACTGGGGGGAATCGGGGGGAATCGTCCAAGTATGACAATGTACTGGGGGGAATCGGGGGGAATCGTCCAAGTATGACAATGTACTGGGGGGAATCGGGGGGAATCGTCCAAGTATGACAATGTACTGGGGGGAATCGGGGGGAATCGTCCAAGTACGACAATGTACTGGGGGGAATCGGGGGGAATCGTCCAAGTATGACAATGTACTGGGGGGAATCGGGGGGAATCGTCCAAGCACGACAATGTACTGGGGGGAATCGGGGGGAATCGTCCAAGTATGACAATGTACTGGGGGAAATCGGGGGGAATCGTCCAAGTACGACAATGTACTGGGGGGAATCGGGGGGAATCGTCCAAGTATGACAATGTACTGGGGGGAATCGGGGGGAATCGTCCAAGTACGACAATGTACTGGGGGGAATCGGGGGGAATCGTCCAAGTATGACAATGTACTGGGGGAAATCGGGGGGAATCGTCCAAGTACGACAATGTACTGGGGGGAATCGGGGGGAATCGTCCAAGTATGACAATGTACTGGGGGGAATCGGGGGGAATCGTCCAAGTATGACAATGTACTGGGGGGAATCGGGGGGAATCGTCCAAGTACGACAATGTACTGGGGGGAATCGGGGGGAATCGTCCAAGTACGACACTGTACTGGGGGGAATCGGGGGGAATCGTCCAAGTACGACAATGTACTGGGGGGAATCGGGGGGAATCGTCCAAGTACGACAATGTACTGGGGGGAATCGGGGGGAATCGTCCAAGTACGACAATGTACTGGGGGGAATCGGGGGGAATCGTCCAAGTACGACACTGTACTGGGGGGAATCGGGGGGAATCGTCCAAGTACGACAATGTACTGGGGGGAATCGGGGGGAATCGTCCAAGTACGACAATGTACTGGGGGGAATCGGGGGGAATCGTCCAAGTACGACAATGTACTGGGGGGAATCGGGGGGAATCGTCCAAGTATGACAATGTACTGGGGGAAATCGGGGGGAATCGTCCAAGTACGACAATGTACTGGGGGGAATCGGGGGGAATCGTCCAAGTATGACAATGTACTGGGGGGAATCGGGGGGAATCGTCCAAGTACGACAATGTACTGGGGGGAATCGGGGGGAATCGTCCAAGTATGACAATGTACTGGGGGAAATCGGGGGGAATCGTCCAAGTACGACAATGTACTGGGGGGAATCGGGGGGAATCGTCCAAGTATGACAATGTACTGGGGGGAATCGGGGGGAATCGTCCAAGTATGACAATGTACTGGGGGGAATCGGGGGGAATCGTCCAAGTACGACAATGTACTGGGGGGAATCGGGGGGAATCGTCCAAGTACGACACTGTACTGGGGGGAATCGGGGGGAATCGTCCAAGTACGACAATGTACTGGGGGGAATCGGGGGGAATCGTCCAAGTACGACAATGTACTGGGGGGAATCGGGGGGAATCGTCCAAGTACGACAATGTACTGGGGGGAATCGGGGGGAATCGTCCAAGTACGACACTGTACTGGGGGGAATCGGGGGGAATCGTCCAAGTACGACAATGTACTGGGGGGAATCGGGGGGAATCGTCCAAGTACGACAATGTACTGGGGGGAATCGGGGGGAATCGTCCAAGTACGACAATGTACTGGGGGGAATCGGGGGGAATCGTCCAAGTATGACAATGTACTGGGGGGAATCGGGGGGAATCGTCCAAGTACGACAATGTACTGGGGGGAATCGGGGGGAATCGTCCAAGTATGACAATGTACTGGGGGAAATCGGGGGGAATCGTCCAAGTACGACAATGTACTGGGGGGAATCGGGGGGAATCGTCCAAGTATGACAATGTACTGGGGGGAATCGGGGGGAATCGTCCAAGTATGACAATGTACTGGGGGGAATCGGGGGGAATCGTCCAAGTACGACACTGTACTGGGGGGAATCGGGGGGAATCGTCCAAGTACGACAATGTACTGGGGGGAATCGGGGGGAATCGTCCAAGTACGACAATGTACTGGGGGGAATCGGGGGGAATCGTCCAAGTACGACAATGTACTGGGGGGAATCGGGGGGAATCGTCCAAGTACGACAATGTACTGGGGGAAATCGGGGGGAATCGTCCAAGTACGACAATGTACTGGGGGGAATCGGGGGGAATCGTCCAAGTATGACAATGTACTGGGGGAAATCGGGGGGAATCGTCCAAGTACGACACTGTACTGGGGGGAATCGGGGGGAATCGTCCAAGTACGACAATGTACTGGGGGGAATCGGGGGGAATCGTCCAAGTACGACAATGTACTGGGGGGAATCGGGGGGAATCGTCCAAGTACGACAATGTACTGGGGGGAATCGGGGGGAATCGTCCAAGTACGACACTGTACTGGGGGGAATCGGGGGGAATCGTCCAAGTACGACAATGTACTGGGGGGAATCGGGGGGAATCGTCCAAGTACGACAATGTACTGGGGGGAATCGGGGGGAATCGTCCAAGTACGACAATGTACTGGGGGGAATCGGGGGGAATCGTCCAAGTACGACAATGTACTGGGGGAAATCGGGGGGAATCGTCCAAGTACGACAATGTACTGGGGGGAATCGGGGGGAATCGTCCAAGTATGACAATGTACTGGGGGAAATCGGGGGGAATCGTCCAAGTACGACACTGTACTGGGGGGAATCGGGGGGAATCGTCCAAGTACGACAATGTACTGGGGGGAATCGGGGGGAATCGTCCAAGTACGACAATGTACTGGGGGGAATCGGGGGGAATCGTCCAAGTACGACAATGTACTGGGGGGAATCGGGGGGAATCGTCCAAGTACGACACTGTACTGGGGGGAATCGGGGGGAATCGTCCAAGTACGACAATGTACTGGGGGGAATCGGGGGGAATCGTCCAAGTACGACAATGTACTGGGGGGAATCGGGGGGAATCGTCCAAGTACGACAATGTACTGGGGGGAATCGGGGGGAATCGTCCAAGTACGACAATGTACTGGGGGGAATCGGGGGGAATCGTCCAAGTACGACAATGTACTGGGGGAAATCGGGGGGAATCGTCCAAGTACGACAATGTACTGGGGGGAATCGGGGGGAATCGTCCAAGTATGACAATGTACTGGGGGAAATCGGGGGGAATCGTCCAAGTACGACAATGTACTGGGGGGAATCGGGGGGAATCGTCCAAGTATGACAATGTACTGGGGGGAATCGGGGGGAATCGTCCAAGTATGACAATGTACTGGGGGGAATCGGGGGGAATCGTCCAAGTACGACACTGTACTGGGGGGAATCGGGGGGAATCGTCCAAGTACGACAATGTACTGGGGGGAATCGGGGGGAATCGTCCAAGTACGACAATGTACTGGGGGGAATCGGGGGGAATCGTCCAAGTACGACAATGTACTGGGGGGAATCGGGGGGAATCGTCCAAGTACGACAATGTACTGGGGGGAATCGGGGGGAATCGTCCAAGTATGACAATGTACTGGGGGAAATCGGGGGGAATCGTCCAAGTACGACAATGTACTGGGGGAAATCGGGGGGAATCGTCCAAGTACGACAATGTACTGGGGGGAATCGGGGGGAATCGTCCAAGTATGACAATGTACTGGGGGGAATCGGGGGGAATCGTCCAAGTATAACAATGTACTGGGGGGAATCGGGGGGAATCGTCCAAGTACGACAATGTACTGGGGGGAATCGGGGGGAATCGTCCAAGTACGACAATGTACTGGGGGAAATCGGGGGGAATCGTCCAAGTACGACAATGTACTGGGGGGAATCGGGGGGAATCGTCCAAGTATGACAATGTACTGGGGGAAATCGGGGGGAATCGTCCAAGTACGACACTGTACTGGGGGGAATCGGGGGGAATCGTCCAAGTACGACAATGTACTGGGGGAAATCGGGGCGAATCGTCCAAGTACGACAATGTACTGGGGGGAATCGGGGGGAATCGTCCAAGTATGACAATGTACTGGGGGAAATCGGGGGGAATCGTCCAAGTACGACACTGTACTGGGGGGAATCGGGGGGAATCGTCCAAGTACGACAATGTACTGGGGGAAATCGGGGGGAATCGTCCAAGTATGACAATGTACTGGGGGGAATCGGGGGGAATCGTCCAAGTACGACAGTGTACTGGGGGGAATCGGGGGGAATCAACCAAGTACACTAATTTGCTGGGGGGAATCGGGGAGTGCCCCTACAGGAGGTGGGGACCACTGTGAGTCACTACGAGTCACTACGAGTCACTACGAGTCACGTGACTGGTAGCGAGGCCGGTCTGGACCTCTGGGTGGAATTTTCTCATATTGTGCCAAGTCCCCACCCGGAGTTCCAGACCGGCCTCGCTACCAGTCAAGTGACTCGTAGTGACTCGTAGTCAGCCAAAAACCTGAAAATTCACCCTTCTCCCCAGGCCAGCCAAAAAAGCCCCCTGACTCACTGACGAGCCGTGACGACCCGTGACTGGTAGCGAGGGCCCCCTATGAGTACTGGGCTGTTTGCTACCAGGACTCACTTGCAAACAACCGCTAGCGAACAACGGGTGCTGAAAATAGGATTTTTTCAGTCACCTACGTCATGTACAGACGCTGTGCGTCCCCGGAGATGACCTCTTTTGGCCTACTAGCCGAAAAAAACGGCCAAAAACCCCCCAAAAACACCCTATTTAATATTATGGAGGATCCTTGAAATCGGTAGTGGACAGTAGCGGACAGGGCGGACATTTCCTTGTGGAAAAAGTGCCCGAAAAAAAAAAGACTTGGGGGGCCCTCGCTACCAAGTGTGACTGAGTGAGAAAAAGTGAGAAGTCAGCCATGTTTGGCTGAAAACTGACGACTCGTGACTCACAGTGACTCGTAGCGAGGGCCCCCTTGGAGTTGCGTTCTTTGTTTGTACGAACGGTGCCTGCTAGTGCATGTGTGCAGATACCGAACGCTGCCACGAGTCTTTTTAGTGCGAAAAGCTAGCTGTTCTTCCAAAAAAGACTTGGAGTTACTGGTGCCCCTGACGACCCCATATTGCGTAGTTTGTGCGTAGTGAAAAGGGGGGGGGGGTCTCATTTTTTGATTTACTCAGCCATTCTCTGTCTCTATGCCGGGACCCCAAACTCAAGGAGTTCTTGCTGTTCCGGGGTCAGTGAGGGTGCAGGCGCTTCAGGTGCTGCAGGTGCTGCAGGTTCTTCAGGTGCTGCAGCGCTGGCAGCCTTCGGTGCGGGTTTCGACGCAGTCTTTGCAGGTCTCTTTGGGGGTGCCCTTTGGTGCGGTGCCTGCTTCAGCTCGTCGGGTGGAAGCATCAACGCATCATTAAGCGGTGCCTGCTTCAGCTCCTCCGGGTGGAAGCGTCAACGCATCATTAAGGAAGAAGGAAGCACAGTTGCTACGCTTTTTTGCAGCTGCAGGAAACGACACCATACCCAACAACAATCCCCAGACCGTCGAGGGAGAGTGGGCGCCTGGATCCCGTGACACAGATCTCTAGTGCCGTTGTGATCCCCTCGGATAACGTCTCCTGGACGTTGTCAGCGGAGGTTGCCTGTGTGGCGGTGACCTCCGTATACCCCGCGGGATCCAGTGCCAGTAGCGCCTTCTTCAGCTTTTCGTCGACCCCTCGGCCGACGCTCTCCTTGATGTCAAGGGCCACCTTCAGGGTGGCACCTCGCATCGCCCTGAAGGCTGTGATCGTATCATCATTCACAATCTCGAGGGTGTTCTACGCGGCTCCTGGAACTCACTTCCTTCTCAGGTGTTTCTGGGCATGGGGCAACCTTGCCCAGGTGTTTCTGGAGTCCCGCCCCACATGTCGTGCGTTCTTTCGTACGGTGTATAGTGAGTTCTGGCAATAATTTTTTGCTCGGTCAGCGCAGTGCCTCCAGTCCTGTCTCAGTAGCCACACAGAAAGGGGGACCAAAAAAACTGGGGGGGGACCAAAAAGCGAGACCCCCCCCCCAGATTGCGTAGTTTGTGCGTAGTGAAAAAGGGGTAAATCAGGGGCACCAGAGTTGCGTTCTTTGTTTGTACGAACGGTCTTTATTTTACAACTTCCGCGCCCCCCCCTCCCCTTTTTCATTCACGCCCTTAGAGCCTTGTGTACTGGTCAGCGATGTTCTCGCACGTTCTAACGTACTCCGGCTCGAGGCTGCAGTCATGGCGCTCTAGGCAGTACTGAATGTCGTTCAGCCAGCGTTGCGCACCCTCAACATGGGACACACCCTTGCGAATAGCCCCAATCACCGCTTGGTTGTCGCTGAAGAGTATGATGTGATAACCCCTCCAGCGGGGCCTGCTACAAATCGTAGAGACAGCCTTGTAGGCCGCAAACAACTCTTTCAGGAATATTGTCGCAGCTGCAAGCTCGCCCCAGAAGGCGCCATAGAGAGGGCGGAGGTCCTCCTGGACCACGGCCCAGCCTGATAGGCTCGCATCACAGACCACCTGGACCACCAGACGCTCCCGCACCACCCACGACTGCCAGTCGTTTCGCGCCAGTGCGTCAGCCTGTAACTGTAGAGCCCGACAGACTCTGTCCCCCATCACGTAAGGAGCATCCCATGGCAGATGCAGCCGAGAGGTCTGAGACATCCAGGTGAGTATCGTCAAGGCGCCATGCAGCGGGAGACGGAGCGCGTGGTATCTCCACAAGAACGCCCCGCAGATACGCCACCAGGTACGCAGGGTACCCTGACCGGTGGACAGCAGGTTCTGAGCAGCGGGAAGGGACTTCAACACCCACGTCGGGTCCATGCGCCACCGCCGTTGACGCAAGTCAACCTCAATCCCGAGGAGAGTGGTGTAAGCAGCAGGGGCCTCGTAGTCGCCGATCACCACGTTGTACTTCTCGCACAGCTGCTTGAACGCTTGATGCACCCTCGCCAGGCTCACACTGTCGCCGCAAAAAATGGCGTTGTCTATCCACGCCAGGCCCTGCGCATTCGTCCCTGTGCAGCTCTTCTGTATGAGTGCACTTGTCAGCGCTTGTGCGGCCTGGGGAGCTGGTGCGTAGCCCATAGGGAGTCGGGTCATACGTCGGTGAAGGCGGCATGCCCTGAAGGCAAAGTATGGGCGCACATCCATCGGCAAGCCGAACTGAAAGAAGAAACTCTTAAAGTCAAACTGCATCACCAGGGAAGCCCCGAAGACGGTGGCGAGGATCTCGCTGTACGACGGCAGATGGCAGCGTGGAAGGGAAGTCATGTCAAGAGCACTGTTGATGGATCGGCAGGACATGATGAACCTGAGGGAACCCGCCGCCTTCTTCGGCACGCAGAAGACGCCCTGGTACCAGGTCACACTGGAAGCCGCCTTGGGGGAGGACTCTGTGATCCCGAGGCTGTCGAGGCGCCCCACATGTGGTAAGATCTTCGTGTTCAGGGGGCCCGGCCGCGGCTTCAAACCCTGATCGATGAGCCTGTAGAGGAAGTCTGCATCAGTAAACCATCGAAAGTTCTCCCCCAGGGCTGGGAAGTCCCTCAGCAGCTGCACAATGTAGATGGTGCCTGGGGTAGCCTCTGAGATAATTCCTTCGTAGGAAGCCCGGGGGGCAGCGGAGAAGCGCGAGTCCACCCAGGCAGAGGCGTAGTCGTAGTACTTCAGGTACATGCGAAAAGGAGAACTTCGATACAGGCTGTGCACTGATGCCAGGGAATCACCGGAATCACTTACTGACTCTGCAAGATCCGCGTCGCTTCCTTCGTCTCCAGGGTCGCTTGCCATAGTTGAGGCGGGAGATACTGTTCCGTTGAAGCTGCGTTCCGATGCCGAGCTAGGTGTTGGGCGGCACGCTGTCCCGCCGCCTCCGCGGTAACCTGCAGGGCACTCCGCCGGATACCGTGGGACAGGATGCATAGAGAGTCCCGCAGGTAGGTGTTGTAGTGGGCATATTGCAGGCCCTGGAACAAGGTCCCTTGAGGGGACACTTGCTGCCGATGAGTGATCCAGTGGCGCAGGAGGCCGATGTATCGGCCTGTGGGGGGTAGCAGGAGGGCCTGTCCTTTCTGGGAGAGATCTGTCTTTCCTCCCACAAACACCACCATGATGTAGCCCGAGTCCAGGAAGCTGACATCCCGGCACCGCAGCCTCTCCATGTCGCTCCACCGGCACCCCGTGCTCCACTGCAGAGCGAGGGCCACAGCCGGGAGGCTTACCGGCTTGCGAAAAACAACGTTGAACACCCTGTTCGGGTTCACTGTCTCCGGCTGCCGTCTTTCCTCCCTGGGTATTTGGAGGGTTGCCCTCCGGAACGCCTCGCCGGAGGAGATCTTCGCCATGGCGTGGTACGTCAGGTACTGCCTGGCACTCGCGGGGGAGATCCTCGACTGCTGCATGAGCGACCTGAGCCACATCAAGAAGGCCATCTCGGGATCTAAGTTGGGGTCGTGGGGAGAAAGATTTGCGTAAAACTGCGCGGCACGAGCTTCCACGGAGACCATCGCCCGGAGAGAACTCTCCCGGTAGCACCCCGCCAGGAAGGACGACGTCTCGTGCCGCAAGTCGTTGTACCCCTCCTCTGAGACGGGCGGTGCAGGTCTGCGCACCTGGTGCCGCTCGAGGAGGGGAGCCCAGGGGCCCAGTCATTGGCGAGGGTGCTTCCCTTTTCCGCCCTGCTGAAAACCCCCCTTGTGCTTGTATCCGGTGACCCGGTCTCCCCCCTTCGGCCTCTGCGGGTTGCGAGGGCTCGGCTCCGCACTGGGCTTGTGGCGTTGGGCCGCCAGGCGGGCCTCAGACTGCAGGGTAGTCATCTTCTCGCGCGTCACCGACATGAAGGGGAGGGCCGCCAGTCGCTCCTCGAACTCCCCAGCACCCACAGCCGCCTGCTCGCGGCGCAGGCCAGCCTCGATCAGCACCTCCTTGACTAGGATGGCCTCGAGGCGAACCACCATGTCGTTCATCAGGACCCCCATAGATGCCGCCCCCTGCATGTACATCATCCTCCGCAGACTCTTCAGGAGGACACGACGCTCGTGAAACTGGGAGCTCTGGGTGGCGGCAGCCGGAGCGTCATGGCGCATGATCAGGTGCGTCCACAAGCTTTCCAGCTTGTTCGGGTCGTTCAGAAAGGGGAGCCATGTGACAACCCGCGCCAAATCGGGAAGCTCTTCCGATGGCCACTGTCCTCCAGAACTCGGCATGGCTGCGTAGGGGTTTTGAGCGGCGTACGCCGCGCCGTACCCTTGAGGGGCGTACACGAATGACCCCTGCCCTTGAGGGACAGTAGGCATGCCGGGACCCACTCCCTGGGGAGCATGCACAGGGTACGGGAGTGTTGCGGAGCCCTGCCCCTGAGGGGGGTACAGGGAGTGTCCTGTCTGTGACACCGAGCCCAGCCCTTGAGGGGCATACGTGGGCTGGACGATCCCCTGGGGGGCCGCATGAGGGACAGCACCCAGCCCTTGAGGGGCTTGCATTGGGTGCCCCTGGGCGGACAGAGTGGCAGAGCCCGACCCTTGAGGGGCGTACATGGGGTGCACTTGGCCCGTCGGTAACACCGAGCCCGGCCCTTGAGGGGCATAGGTAGGCTGGACGAAACCCAGAGGGGCGGCCTGCGCGACAGCACCTGGCCCTTGAGGGGCCTGCAGTGGGTGCACTTGGTTCGCTGGCCTAGCAGAGCCCAGCCCTTGAGGGGCGTTCACGGGATGCACATGTCCTTGAGGGACAGGGGAAGGGAGGGGGGGCACGACAGAGGGAGGGAAGACAGGTTCTGCAGGGGCCTGGGGGGAGTGCTGTGTGTTAGGGAAGGGCACGGAGAAGGCCTCAGCCACTTCAGTCGCGGCCGCACTCACCTTTTCCTCTGCGCTCGCTTTCGTGGTCCGGTCCCCTTCCGGGTCCTCACCGCTTCCCACAGCGAACGCGCACAGCGGGCAACACCACTCGCTCGCCCCTTCGCCCTTCACAAACGGGTTGAGGGCCCCTTTTTCGCCTGACACTGCCTTCCACTCCGGGCAGATCACCCGACCCCGGCACCCACACCTCCAGCACTGCTCCGACTCCGCGCCCTTGTGCTCGATGGCACAGCGCGGAAAGATGCAGCGCGCACGCGGCTCGGCGGGCTTAACGCCCTCCGGAAGGACAGGTACTGTGACCTTGCTCCAATCGACCGAGCTCAGCTGCGACATATTCTACTGAGTACGAACCCAGTTTTTTGTTTGTACGAACGGTGCCTGCTAGTGCATGTGTGCAGATACCGAACGCTGCCACGAGTCTTTTTAGTGCGAAAAGCTAGCTGTTCTTCCAAAAAATTCGAAAAGGTCCCCCTTACAGAATTAGCCTTTTTTCAAAAAATCGGAAAATTTCGGACCGCAATTTGTACCCAAGAAAGTGCCGAATTTTCGGACTTGGTCCGATTTGAACGATTTCCGTGCCTCTTGCAACCCCCATGAGGGGGGGGCTGCTGTTTCGGGTTCTTCCGGTGGTACATGCTGGGGTGTCAGGACAGGTAATCCTACTCGCTGTACCCGGTGATCCCTGACGCAGCCAGGAAGTGGAGAGCCTTGGAACCCTGGTTGAGGCCTGTAACACCCGGCCTTCCTGCCACTTGTGGCATTGTGGAGTGGAGGTGGTTATGGAGAAGGTTCTCTCTCCGTCCGGTCGAGCACAACCGTCCTCTCCAGCCAGGGGTCATCTACTTTCCAAACAAGGGCCAGGAACATGCTCAAACAAACTAATTGATCAGAAAATCTGGCTTGCCGTGGAATCATTGAGCAAAATTTGGGGTGTGGTTTGCCCCCTTGCTGCGTATGACATGTCCATTTTTGACGATTTTTGGGCAGAATTTGGTGCGTGGGACCTTTCGATTTTCATGAATTTTTCGGAATTTCGTGGGGACCGGTACCCCATTTGAGGGCCAAAAATCTCATTTCCGAGGCCTGGGAATGGTCGCAGTGGCCTCAGATGTCCAAAAACGTTCAATTGACCTCTCCTCGAAAAAAAAATCGAAAGGTCCCCCCTACTGGCACCCCGGATTAGGACATGTCTCTGGGGGTGTCCGGGGGGCATTTTTGGCCCATTTTTGGCTGGGGAAAATGGGCCATTTTTCACGATTTTTTCGGTTTTTTGTCCGGACCGGTACCGCATTTGAGGGGCAAAAATCTGATTTCCGAGGCCCGGGAATGGTCGCAGTGGCTTCATTTGGCCAAAAACGTTCAATTTACCCCAGGGGTGGAGCTTGGGGGTTTTTTCGGGTCAGCTGACCTGATTTTCTGCAGGCCCTCACGAAAAATCAGGTCAGGGGTAAAAAGAAAAAAAAATATAGATTTTCGGGGAACCGGAAAAGTTGGCTCCTCGCCTTGGGGTCTCAAGGTGACCAGGAGGCGTTTCGTGAGCAAAGTGACCCCAGCGACATGAGCACAGGCCTCAAACAGTCACAATAGAGGACAAATGAAGCTGCCCAACCCGTACCGTGCAACAGACGTTTACTACCGTGGCCTCCGGCGGCTGGGGGGCTCCGCCCCCCAGACCCCCCTGTGGCATGTGCCTGTCTTGTACCCAAGCCCTTTACATCAGGGAATGGAGTACAGACCGCCCTCAGTACCCTCAGGAGGACGCAGCCAACTCACACAGAATCCGTACGCCCGCAAGTCACAGATGTTCACTACCGTGGCCTCCGGCGGCTGGGGGCTCCGCCCCCCAGACCCCCCCTATGGCATGTGTTTGTCTTGTAACCAAGTCCTTGCGCGTCCGGGGCTGCATATCAGTTCTGGTACCCTCGCGGGAGGCTGGGCCCGAGCACTGATCTCTGAGACGAACCGGGGGGGAACCCATTCAGTGAGAAAAAATTGGCTGACCCGATCTGACCCGATCCAGCCCGCAACCCCAAATTTCAAGCTCCACCCCTGATTTACCCTTCTCCAAAAAAAATTCGAAAGGGTCCCCCTACAAATCGCCGGTCTGAGGAATTTTTTTTTGGGCACCCAGATTTCAAAAATTTTCAAACTATTTTCTGGACCAAAAATCAGACCAGCAACATAGGCAACTGCTGGTCTCGAGACCAGCTGGACCCCCCAAGCTACATGCCTGTTCCCAAAACCCGCAATCTCACCAAGGAGAAGTATGAGGCTTTGTTGCCGGGCCTCACCTGAACCTTACACCCTTCAGAGGGCAAAGGCCCCATTGGCGTTTGTATCTATAGGTTCGCCTGTCAGCGGTGCCCTGTCAAACGCTTGGGGCGCCTTTCTCTCAGAAGTGCAGATAAAGTGGTCGGATTAACAAAGCACGTGATACACTGCCACAGGTTGACGCAGAATGGTGGTGCACTCGCAGAAGTTCACCCTTGGGTGGACTGGCGCATCCCAGCCTGCATTGGTGGGATCCGCACCAAAAGATGCCGAATCGTGCCGGATCAATGCAGTTTTATTTTTTTGACGGAGGTTTCGGAACCTACACCCACACCCACCCACTACCCAGCCAAACACTGAACCCTGTCGTGTCACGCAAACAGAACTCTCAAAAAAATAACGACACCATGCTTGCCGTGTCGGTGTGCCCTGCCTCTCCCCTGCCACCCTTCGGGTTCCCACCCAAGCCCCTCTGTGGGCTGAACCCCGCACACCGCTCCGCTCCTCCCCCGTCAATAATCTACACAGAAAATCCACCCAAGAAAAGGAAAGTAGAAAAGCGCCTGCTAGCCCCATTGGGGACGGCAACGCGTCGCAAGGATTACTTATATGTCGGGTACAGGGGTGGGGGGTGTGGGGGGCAGTCACAAGCCGATGCCGTTGCCTCAGACAAAAACCCATTCGATCCAAGGAACTGCGGGGTGAGTCAGGTGGAGTGGGGTGGGGTGGGAGGCAAATCCCCGCCAGAGGATTGCTACTCGCAGGGGAGGGCCCCTTGGATGTGCAAATATTCGGAGGAAAGCGCCACACTAGGGAAAACGCAACGTTTTCGGCAGCGAAGGGTCTCGACACATACACACGGGCGGGGAGTGGGCTAAGATCCGCACAGGTTCTACCCACCAAAAACGGTTGTAGCATTCTCACACACGCTTACTTCTTTGAGTTGGTTCTACGCAGATCTGCACCTGCGAACCAGATCTGCGGGGTAAAAACATGGCACTGAGGCTAAAACTACATTGCGGGCATGCATGGCATGCATTCACGTCTCAATGGAACCACCGGGGGGGTGTCTAAGTTTCCGGTTTTCCGCCGTCATCTAGCCCGATCAGGGGGTGGGGGGTGTGTGTTTAGACACACCCTTCTCTCCCAAGTGGGGCTTGCAACAAAGCTACACGGTGGACTCCAGCCACCCTAGCGGGAGTCTGGGAGCGGGAGTCTGAGAGGGTGTCTTTTTCTGCAGTATGTACTGGAGACTCCCGCTAGCGGGAGTCTATTTTCCAGCTAATTTAGGCTAAAGACTCCCGCTAGCGGGAGTCCGAGACTCCCGCTAGTTGAGACTCCCGAAAAGGGTTACCCTACCCCCGCTGGAGTCCACCGTGTACAACTCGCCGCTTTTTTGGGGGGTGCTCCCAGTGCACCCAACCAGGGCTGTTCCTAACTGGGGGGCTTGTTCCCCACTTTCAGGATTCTGAACTTTTTTTCTAAGAATTTTTGTAAGGGGAAAAAAAGTTTTTTTCTAAGAATTTTGTTAGGGGAATTTTTTTCTAAGGTTGTTTCGCAGAGGAAAAAACTTTTTCTAAGTTTTCCCCAGTCGACAGGGCGCGCACAAGGATGGAAGGGAAGTCTGTCCCACGTACCGTTCGCCTTGCTGGCCAACTGGAGAGCCAGACGTTCACTACCGTGGCCTCCGGCGGCTGGGGGGCTCCGCCCCCCAGACCCCCCTGTGGCGTACGTCTCGTACTCAAGTCCTTCGAATCCCATCAAGTCGGGGTCCAACCACTCCAGTCGCCTCTGAGGACGCAGCCAACTCGCACAGAATCTGTACGCCCACACGAACAGATGTTCGCTACCGTGGCCTCCGGCGGCTGGGGGGCTCACGCCCCCCAGACCCCCCATGTAGCGTGTGCCCGTCCATCTATCTCACTTCCCCGGGTCAGCGCCGCATCCATGAAGCGCTTCTTCGAAGCCTGACTGACATCGGACAGGAGGTCGGGCTTCCCCACCTGGGAGGTACACTTGCCGCGTTCGCGACATGCGTGACACGCGACACGCTACCTGAAACGTGAGTGTGCCTTGCTAACACGGGCATTTCAACGGTCTGCCGACGACCGTTCCCCAAACCCGTAAACCAGCAGTTTTGGAAAATTGGAGAGATCACCCTGCGCTGAATATGGTGCGCACCACTGCAAAATCCCCGGGAGCTTTTGGGCTTTCAGACCTGAAGGGGCCAGCAGGTGGGTGGCGTCGGGGGCAGCTTTGTAACTGTCCTCCAGCTGCTGGCATGTCCAGCCCTGCGAGAGTGCCAAGGTGTATTGAGTCCCTGCGGAGCACAACCCCCGATGAGAACGAGTGCCAGATGATCCTCATTCATTTTCAGCTGTAACGCGCATGAGGGGCACTCTCTGCCGCAAGCATCTCTGGGCATCACTCGAGAGCTGTCAATGATGACGCGGAGAGAAATCAGAGAAAAAGTCCCGCCTGACGGGCACGCGCCTGGAAACTGTGGGGGGGCGAGCAAAAATTCCCTTGTAAAAATTCTTAGAAAAAACCTGGTTCCCCGACCCAAAAAACCTGGAAAAAGGGCTCGTTCCCCGCCCAGGCCTGTCACCCAACCCATGTTTTTTTTTCATCGCTGTTTTATTTTTCGTTTTGCAAGAAAGGGCTCACACTTTCATCAAACCGATGCCCAACGCCGTGTTGCCGGGTGTGGGGGAGGGGGGTGGGCAGATTCCGTAGAGAAAGAGCAAAAAAATAGAGCACACAGCAACAGGCATCATGAGGACCTCTGAGGGGGGTGGGGGGCAGGGGACGAAGGGGTGGCATAAACAAACTCTAAGGAATCGCAGGAACCCCATCGTTTCTCCTCCTCGGTTCTCCTCTCCACACGGGGTCGCCATGGCCGCTGTTGGTTGAGACCGCTCGAACCCCGTCTGGATGGCTCTCTAGTCTACAAAAGGGGATGGGAGGGGTGGTGAGGGTGTGTGTGGGTGAGGTGGGTGCGCCAGGTCCCCCCCACCTCTGGGGCGCGCTTGTCTCAGTTCTCCGGGAGCGGCCCCATCGCTGTTGGCTCTCTTTTGGGGCCTTAAAGCTCTCTCAGAAGAGGAAGAAGAAGATGTTGCATTATTTCGCCGCCTTTCCCGGCCGTTTTGTCCGTTCTTTGAAAGTATGGCTCTGTGTATGATACACCCCACATCCCGAGGCACCGCCTCTAGTCAGTCTCGTCGGAGTCTGTCTCCGAACCCTCAGGCTGCACCATACCGACACCCCCGACACCACCGCTGGGAGGAGCACCTGTGCTCGGTATTCTGACGGGCGGCTGTGGCCCAGGCACACCCCCGAACCCAGCGGGCTGCGCCCCGAGGCCTCCGCTGGGGGGGCCGCCGAAGCGGGAGTTGCCAGGCAGCGCCCCCGACATGCCTGGCACGTCATCCTCGTCGTCGCTGGAGATGGAGGAGGAGGAGGTGGAAAGGTCGTCTTCGTAGCCTGTGAACTCACGGGCAGAGAGGGCCTTCATGCGCTCGTCCAGGTCCTTGATGTAGGCGGAGTTGACGCCGACCAGGTCGTTGGGGGACTGCGAGAAGAAGAACTTGATTTGGTCCACAACGTCGAGGAGGTTCCCGGGGTGGACGGTGCGCTCCCCATCCTGCATCTCCTGCTCGCGGAACATGAAGAGGGGAAACTTGACGTTCTCCTCCCCGTGGTTCTGCAGCAGGCGCACGAATTCAAGCAGCGTGTCCTGCACGCGCGGGATGATGTTGTTAAGGAGGTCGAACAGGAACCACCTGCGCCCCTTTGCGCGCTGCGGCGTGATGAGGAACATCTTCTTGGCGTTCGTCGAGTGCCGGCGTGCCTTCAGCAGCACCTCCTCCATGCGCTCCACACACACCTCGTTGAAGGGGATCGCGAAGTAGAAGAGGTCGCCCTCCTGTAGTGGGGGTGTGGTGGGGTGTGGTTACGTTGCGTGGGACTCTCGCCCAAAGCGCGGATGTCTTTCCCACATGGGAAGAGCAGCCCAGGAGGATGGGGGGATTGTCGTTAGCGGGACGAGGTGGCATCGTAGGCCACCAGTGGCAGGACAACGAGGCATTGCCCAATAGGGCATTGGGTCTTCTCCCCGATAGGCGCAGACATGCACAACGAATTGGGTGACGCCGTAAGATTGGGTCAAAGAGAGGCGCCGGACGGTCATGGGTCCAGACTGGAACGATGACACGCTAACACACATCTATGACGTGGTCAAATGATCGGAACGGTGTGAAGTGCGGAGTGCTAGAGCTGACGACTGCAAGACATGAGGGGACCCTGGGATTCTTTCCATTAGACGAGAAAAGGTGGTGTCAATGAAATGCCGCGGTCCGCATCGTGGTCAGGTTAGGGTGAGGTTGGAAACCTCCTCCCGCCGCGTGTCTTGCACCGGTGGACAGCAGTGCAGGACACCACCTGAGCCCCCCACCCGGGAAAGGGAGAAGCCTGCAATAAGGCAATAAGAACTGCTCTTCAGATCAACACACCTTCAGATCTTTCACGTTCCACGTCTTCAGCCTGTTCCTCTTGATCACCGGGGTCCACGGGTTTGCGATATGCGTCTGCCGCACCATATACCTGCCAGTGGTGGGTGGTGTGTCATGCGGTGCATATCCAAGTAGTGACAAGTCGTGAAAAGCGCCAAACGGAAGTCCGACATACCCATCTGGCGTCGCCTTATACGTGGGGCGCTTGTCAACCTTCCGGTTGAAGTACTGCGCAAAGTGGATCGTCAGCCTCAGCGCGTGGTCAAACTTGGAATACGTCTGACGCAGCTCCGGGTTCTGCTGCGGGCGGACCGACATGCGGGGCGACGGGCGCCCCGCCGTCGGAAACATCGGCTCAAACCCCGAGGGCGCCCCCCCGACCGGGCCCTCCCCGCGGCTCTGCGGGTACCCGCTGGTCCGCCGCGACCGCGCCATGCTCGGCTCCTGCTGGGGGGGCCCCATGCCGGGGTGGAAGCCGCTGTAATTCGCCGACGCCCCATAGATCTGCGACGGCATGTTCTGCGAGTGGAACGTCTCGTTCTGCGTCGCGGGGTGCGCCTCACGCATCTGCCGCATCAGGGCGAGCTGCGCCCTGTCGGGGTGTGCGGAATGCTCACGCATCACGCTTGTCCTCGTCGGCACGGGGCCGGGCGTCACGTCACCCCCCCCTACACCACCCACGAAGGACCCAACCGGCATCCCACCGCCACCCTCATGCGCAAAATGCGCCGCCTGCGGCGGCGGCTGCTGCTGATGATGGTGGTGATGATGATGATGCTGGTGGTGGTGGTGGTGGTGGTGCTGCGGCATCTCCTGCACGAAGTGCTGCTGCTGCGCCCCACCCCCGGCCACCCCCACACCCGGGTCGACATGCGCACCCCGAGGCGGCGGCGGCGGCACCCCGCCCCCATAAGGCTGGAACGGCCGCGGCGCCCTCCCCTGCTCTGCGCCGACCATCCGCGGGTCCTCATCTTCGCCATCCTCTGTCGAGCTGGACCCAGTGGAGGACTCGCGCGCACCGGCTGGCTGGCTGGCCCTGGTTGGCTGCGCCTCGGCAGCCATCCCTGGGGCCAGGGCGATGTGGATGACGTAGAGCAGCAGGACGAATGTGAGGCGCGTCTCCTTCTGCTTCTGCACCTCCGGCTCGTCGTAGGTGGTGCTGGCGGGGGGCAGCGTGCGACCCCCAACGCCGTGCCCCGCATGCGCCCGCTCTGCGACCCGCCTCTCTTGGCTGACAAACACCTGGCGCAGCGACGCCTTCTTCGGGACAGGGGAGCCGTTGGGATTCACATTCCACTCCACGCCCTGCAGGCTGTTGACGTGGTGCCCCGTCACATCGTACACCCCGATGCCTGCGTAGTACGCCAGCTCCGCGCCATGCAGGTGCCCCATGATGGCGGAGCGCAGCGCAGGCAGGTAGGCCGGAAACCCACTCAGCTCGCGGTGGATAGAGGTGCGCGTGAAGGGGCTCTGTGCGAACATCAGCGACAGCGCGATGCTGAGCTCCACTAAGGGGATCCGCGCGTCGGTGTCGTCTGCGCGTGGCTGTGCCTGGGGCTGCAGCGCCTTGAGGAGGACGTCGACAGAGGTCCAGTCCTCTAACACCTTGTGCCCGATCTGCACCTGCCACGGGCAGTGTTGGACCAGGTCGCGGAAAGCTCTGGAGGCGAAGGTCGCCACCTTAGGCCCGGTCCGCCCTGCTGCGACGTGCATCAGGGTGCGGAAGGCCTGGCTGTCAACCCAGTGCGTCGTGAAGGTGACGGGGAGCTGCTCCAGAGGCATGTCCTTGTGGTTGATGACGGCGATCTGCTTCCCCTCGATGGCGAAGACGGCGCTGAGGAGGCGGCAGGTTGTCTTCGTCACGTCGGTGTGTGTGTCCGACTCGAGGAGCCCGTGGAGCACCTCCGCGAGCTCCCGCTTCAGGGGGTAGCGCGTGACGTAGGCGTTGTCGGATTTGAAGACAACCTCGAGGGTCTTGATGGAGCACTCGCGGACGTCGGCGGATGTGTCGTTCTTTATGAGCTCCACCGCAACCTCCGGGAAGTCCGACTGCACGACGTGGGAGGGGTGGGTCGACGCGATCTCCCGGATGCAGGTCGCAGCGTAGTTCCGCACCACAGGCGACCCCTCCGTCCGCAGCGCGGTGGCGAGATACAGCAGGCCTCCTGGCGTCTCCACGATGGCCTGCTTCCCCCTGTCATTCCGCACAATCAGCGCCAGGAGGCACTCCACGGCGCCGATCTTCGGCTCCTCGCCCACCTGGGGGCCGCCGCAGATCAGCGAGAGGAGCACCTCGATGCCCCGCAGCTCCACAATCGCCGCAGCGCAGAGCTGCGACAGCTGCGCCGTCTCCGGCCCCCCGGGGTAGTGGTCGAGCGATGTGAAGCTTATCAGCTTCGAGAGTGTCTTCAGGGTCGTGACACGCAGCCTGGCGATCTGCGCCCGCATCTCCTCAGGGGAGTTGACACCAGGGGCGTATGTGAAGGAGGCATTCAGGTATTGGAACAGCACGGCAAACGCGGTGGGGTGCCCCTCCGGCACCGAGTCGAAGATGAGGTGCCGGACCCGCCCCACGTTGGGGTCCTGCTGCAGCACCGTGACGATCAGCCCCAGGAGCTCCGAGGCCTCCGCCATGGTGACCTGCTCGGCGCGCGGGGCGCCCGGCGGGGAGGTGAAGACCTGGAGTGCGTCGAGGAGGGTGCTCATCATGCCCCGCATGCTGTTGACCTCGGCCTGCACGCGCTGCTCGACGGTGTTCGGGAGGCCTGCGTGGTGGGGCGTCTCCCCGAAGTGGCCCTGCTGGCTGTGCATGGGGGGGCCAGCAGGGAAGCCCTGCGGCGCGAAGCCCGCGTGCTGCGGGGGGTAGTCGTGGTCGGGCGTGGCGCCGCCCGCGTGGTAGGGGCCTGTGGGGGCTGCGGCACCGAACCCCGCCCCGGCGGGGAGGCCGGCAGCGCCCGGAGGTGGGGCCCCGAAGTCCATCGTCGGCCCCGTGCCGGCAAAAGGAAACGCCATGACAGCCGTCACAGGGCTCCCACCCGTGTGGGGGTCCACAGAGCCCCTCCTGCAGGGTGTGGGTGTGGAGAGGGGGCGGGGCAGGGGTATGCCAGGGGTTTCAAGTTGAAGATATGATCCTCTCGCGAGAGAGAACGCCCTGCCTTAGCAACTGAAACAAAAAAAATTTTGTTGTTGAGCACACACTCCTGTGTCAAAGGCTGTGTAAGCCTGTGAAGTGGCATGAAGGTGTGGCCTTTACAAAGGCTCGGCAGTCACAATTTCCTTCGTTCGCCGAGCGACGAAGCGTAGTGAAGCTGGTAAAAAAGACGCAGCACAGCCGTGCTGAAGTTCATGGGGGGAGGGAGGGGGTGCGTTAGGTTCGGCACGGCCCCACCGCATCGTTGCCCCAACGCCCTGCCTTTATTTGGTTTCTTCTGCTTTGGTTTCTGCCGTGATTTCTTCCGCACTACACCACCCACCCCCCACACCCCACCTCCCTTGCGGCCGAGGCATCGCAACGCCTCCGACTGCAAAGACGGGGGGAGGAAGAGGGGAGGGGGAGGGGGGTGTTCCCGTGTGCATTCTGTCCTCTGCTGTTATTCCTTTTTTTGGCAGGTTTTTTTTTTGCTTTTTTTTTTCCTCTGGCTCGCCGAATACGTCATATGAAAACACCACGCAAAAAACATATCATGTGTGATGGCCGATCGGTCCAAAGGGGTGGGGGCGCAATTTTTTTAAATCCCTGTGGTTGTCTTCTCCCTCAAGCTTTCTCATGGCAGATACGCTGGACACTGGCATGTGGAGAAGACTGGATCGGAGTCAGAAAGCTGCCTCCAACACATTGGTTTCGAGAACCACCAATCGCCTCCTGATCGAGAGGCTGTGTGACTGAAGCAGTGGGACACGGGGGCGCGGCGGAGTGGCAGTGCCGTTGGGTGGGGAGGGCTTGCCGGTGTGGGTGCTGAACAAAACCAAACACACCACCCCGGATCGATTCGGGACGCCACCGCGCTAAGGAGCCTTGTCAGCTCGCTGGGCTCTGTTTGTGTCGAACGAACTCATCTGGACAGGCGAACAACCCACCCCACACACGCCCAGCAGGGCATGGAGGGCGGTCGGGGTGGTGGCCGTGGGGCGCAACAGCAACAACACACTCGCCCGATGCGCTGGGTGTTCTCTGTTTTGCCGAAGAAAGTACACAAACCGGTGTGGGTGGGGGTGGGCACTGCGGGCTGGCCCAACGCTGGTCATCGGCCCGGCCCAGAGGCGGCGCTCGTGTGAAAAGCTGACCCTGGTGACACCGGCCCGGCTTTGCTGTCGTGACTTCTAAAAAAGGAATAATGCGTGGTTGTCAAAGTAAAAAGGAGTCACACAGCTTGCCGTCGGCTTCGGAATGCAGTACCGGTGCCTGAGAAGCAGGGAGCGCTTGGCGGTGTCACAGGCTCGCAGCTTATTCCGCCTCGTAGGGCACGATCTCCTGCGCCTTGAGCACACGGCGGCCGTACATCGGCGACGTCGGGCAGTTGACGTCCAGACCCTGCTCGAGCGACGTACGGTGCTTGCCCTTCAGACCGAACGCCCTGTGATGGTGGTGGTGGTGTGGTGCGGCAGCGCGTGGCATGTGGGACATACAGCACAGCGTGGTCGTACATGCGGTACGAGTTACCCTCCTGGTAGAAGTCGTGGCGGTTCTTGCCCTGTGGTTGTGTGGTGTGGTGCAGTGTCGTGTGGTGTGGGATGGCACAGGTACACTGCACATCAGCGCCACTCACCCAACACATACCTGCATGTCGAAGATGGTGGAGCGGAACGGCTCAACCACAATCCACGACGACGACAGCTGAGGGTGGTTGAACAGGTTCCCGAAGATCTGGTACGATGCGTACACCCACGGGAGCGTGAAGTAGAAGATGTGCGGCAGCGTCTGTGGCGTGTGTGTGTGTGTGCATGGTTGCGATGCGCGTGGTGTGCGTTTGACTCACCTCCCACACCCCACCCCAATCGGGTGCCCCTGCACCCACCCACCTATTCCAACAACACAGCGAGCAAACATACGTCCATCCCGAAGTAGCTGTGCTTGAACTTCCTCCACACGGTGTTGAAGTAGTACGACCGCTTCCAGTGGAACTTCACCTCACCCGGGCGCATGTGCGCCTTGATTTTGTAGATCGCAGGGTGCATTGTGCCTCTGCTGTTGTGTCGGTGCCGCTGACGGCGTGTACTTCTCCTGCGGGTGGTGCACTGATGTGGACTTTGCAGAGAACAGCAATCTGGTGTAGCGCCTACAAGGCCGCTTCTGCTTGGCTTTCAAAGACCTAAACCACACGCACCCCTTTCCCTCCTCGCCTTATGCCAGTGTCTACCTTGCGAGGGGCAGCGGGAGGTCCGCCACACAACACACATACACACCTCCCGACACAGAAGAGAATAGTCTCCGCCCCCCACCCCACACACACCAGTCCCCTGTTGGTACACCAGCGACTGATAAGAGGGTGCAGGTGGTTGGCTGGATGAGTCGCCTGTGACGGCCTTCTCCAACCACCGCAACTGACCCCCAACACCGCCACCACCCCCGCCTCCAACCGAGGGACTAGACTACGTGGCCCAGAGAGCACAGCACACAGACCGGCAGGAGGGCCTCCGGTTGGCCCTGGTGTGTGTGGTTGGGATTGGGGGAGGGGAAGTGGTTCAAACAATAAAGCACTTCTTCCCCCTTCACCACCACCACCACCACCCACCCACCCACCCACCCCGCCTTGCTTTAGTTTCGTTCGATACTCCCGTATAAAAGTAGACCGCCCCAATTGGAGTTGGGTCCACCGAGCCCACCCACCCCACCCCTCTTGCCGGGCCTGTCTTGCGGGGGGGCTTACAGGCACTCGTGGTGGACATGGCGGTCGGATGTGGGGACCGCGCCTATCTGTGCGACAGGCAGTCGAAGCTGCGTGTGGCGGACAGCAGCAAACCCCTGCAAAGCGTGTGCCTTGTCTTCTCGTCGCTGGGCTCCGAGCGGCGAGTCGAGGTGTGGGGCAGCCCTGGCGGCGTCGGCACTCCTGTGCCAACTCCCGCGCCAGAGGCCCCATCCTCACAATGGAGAGGCACAAACGCCCCGACACCGCAGCTGGGCTGGGGCTGTGGGGGCGAGGCGCGTCTCCCTTGGAGGGACAAAAAAAAACAAAGCGTCGCCCACCCACCCCACCACCGCCACCTCCTGGCGCTTAAGGCATGAAAAGGCATAACAAATCGCCGCGCAAGCTGTTTGGCACAGCTGGGAACGGAGGGGGGGTGTGTTGGGATGGGGGGTTGATTTGCTTACGTGGTGGTGCGGCAGGGGCCGGCAAGATGCCGAGAGGGGGGGGGCGGGGATAGGGGCAACGGCCGCGAGCAACAAAAGAACTAATAAATAAGAGTACAGCACTGACTCATCCCCGTCCCCGTGGAGCTGCCGAAGACCCGCCGGCGGCTTATTCCGCCTCGTAGGGCACGATCTCCTGCGCCTTGAGCACACGGCGGCCGTACATCGGCGACGTCGGGCAGTTGACGTCCAGACCCTGCTCGAGCGACGTACGGTGCTTGCCCTTCAGACCGAACGCCCTGTGATGGTGGTGGTGGTGTGGTGCGGCAGCGCGTGGCATGTGGGACATACAGCACAGCGTGGTCGTACATGCGGTACGAGTTACCCTCCTGGTAGAAGTCGTGGCGGTTCTTGCCCTGTGGTGTGGTGTGGTGCAGTGTCGTGTGGTGTGGGATGGCACAGGTACACTGCACATCAGCGCCACTCACCCAATACATACCTGCATGTCGAAGATGGTGGAGCGGAACGGCTCAACCACAATCCACGACGACGACAGCTGAGGGTGGTTGAACAGGTTCCCGAAGATCTGGTACGATGCGTACACCCATGGGAGCGTGAAGTAGAAGATGTGCGGCAGCGTCTGTGGCGTGTGTGTGTGTGTGTGCATGGTTGCGATGCGCGTGGTGTGCGTTTGACTCACCTCCCACACCCCACCCCAATCGGGTGCCCCTGCACCCACCCACCTATTCCAACAACACAGCGAGCAAACATACGTCCATCCCGAAGTAGCTGTGCTTGAACTTCCTCCACACGGTGTTGAAGTAGTACGACCGCTTCCAGTGGAACTTCACCTCACCCGGGCGCATGTGCGCCTTGATTTTGTAGATCGCAGGGTGCATTGTGCAACCCTTCTCTGATGTGTCCCGCTGACGGCCTGTACGGGGAGGCAGTGTGCTGGGTGATTGGGGGAAGGCAGGACTTGCGGAGTCTTCACGGGACGGCTTGCTCAGCAAAACCCCAGGTCCCACAGATCAAGTAACAATTTGCGACGCAATAACGATGGGGATGCGGGGCTGGGACGGGCCAGTTTGAGCGAACACCCGCTTCGCTGCCGCGACTCTGTCAGACTTCTCTCCCATCTCACCCCCCTCTCCCCCACCCAATTGCTGTAAAGCGAATCGGTCCAGGGGCGTTGGTTCGAATCAGGTCAAGCAACACTCACACCGCTGGCCTGGCTGGGAACAGACAGGTCAGACGGTCACCGCCCTGGGGTCAACGCCGAAAAGATAGGGGGCTGCTTGTGTGCCAACGTTGGGCAAACAAAAAAGCAACATTCGCAGCCTTTTTTGGTGTTGCTGAAAGGCCCAAATTGCGTAGTTCGTGCGTAGTTTTGCGTAGTTTGTGCGTACATTGTGCATAAACAATAATGCCACTTTTTTATTCTCTCCTGTGGGAAACACGCT
This sequence comes from Rhynchopus euleeides, assembly GCA_963210315.1. Classification (NCBI taxonomy): domain Eukaryota; phylum Euglenozoa; class Diplonemea; order Diplonemida; family Diplonemidae; genus Rhynchopus; species Rhynchopus euleeides. The sequence goes on from OY723266.1 coordinate 342,979, forward strand.
ACCTCCAATACAGAGCCCAGACTGCACCAACACTACCACCGGCCTCGTCCCAGACCTTGTGGTGCCCATTTCCTGATGTAGGGGCCCTCCATGTATCCCAAATATCCACCCAGGCCCTCTGGTTTGCAGGAAGTCACTCTTCTGACTGCTGCGGAAGGACCTGTATCTGGAGGCCTTAGGAGCCTGGCTCGAGACTCACCAAACCAGGTTGTCCGAAGTCTGGAACTTCGGAAGACACATCAGTCAGCCCTCGCCCAGCTGCAGCGTTTGTTTGTCTGTACCTGGGACCAACAGATGACAACGCACCCTCAAGACAAGCCATAGAATGGGCTCACTTGACAGTGGCTGAAGGCTAAGGACACTGCCTGCGGAACCCCTTATCACTACAGAGCCGGGACTGTGCCAAAACGCCCCTAAAGGGGCCCCTCCTCGGGTGTTGCAAAACCCCGTTCATTTGGCTATTTGGAATCTGTGCGGATCGTAGTGGGGTCATTTCTGTGGTCGAGCTGTCAAGCTTCGTCCGTGAAACGTGGGTCTGGTTCAGGGGCTGGTCATAGGATGTGACTGAGAGGCAACCACACCAGCCCACCCAGCGGGACCCCCTCCTTGGGTGTTCCAAAAACCCGTTATTTGGAACGTTTGGGATCTGTGCGGATCGCAGTGGGGTCGTTTTGGCCGTGGGGTGTCCATTTACACCTCTTACTGGGAACACCAATTGGGTGAAAACACCCTCCCCTCACACCCCCCTACCCCCCGAGTACTCGGGGGGGTAGGGGGGCCTGTAGAGGGCACACGTTGTGATTTTTCGGCAAACAAACCTGTTTCTTTGCACAATACAGGTGATTCAGAGTGGTCCCTGACTGGGATTCGAAAATTTTCGGCATTTTTTCACCCTTTTTGAGCTAATTACTGGCCCCGCCCCAGTCAGTGTTTTTTCCATGCCGGACGGGGGGGTACAAAGTACCCCCCCGGCGGGGCCAGACCCCAAATGTACCCCCCCGGGGGGGTACATTTTTTTAAACTTGTTCTGTACTGAGTAAGGGGCACTTTTTGGCACGTAGGCCGCCGAAAAAATATACTATGGCTTCGGGGAGCCCAGCTCTTTCAAATAACGACACTTTCTGGCGGAAAAGGTGTGGGTGGTGGGCCCGGGTGTGGGTCGGGAGGGTGGCCGACTACATCCAGCCTGAGGGTCCCTGTCTGAAGGGGACCCCCTGTGGCGTATGTCTGGTGAAGTCACATCAGGTAGCCTCAGGAAGACGCAGCCATCTCACACAGAATCTATCCACCCGCAAGGAACAGATGTTCACTACCGTGGCCTCCGGCGGCTGGGGGGCTCCGCCCCCCAGACCCCCCTGTGCTGTGTGCCTGTCGAGTAGACATATGCCCAGCCACCGAAGGCAACCCCTTCTTTACCCCGTCCACCTGGCTGTATCAGATGGCCGAGCTGTTCAGTGCAAGCCTCAGCTACACTACAATGCCGCACACACGTGGGCAGAGAGTGAATGCAGGGACAGGCGTGCATGCACGGGCCGGATCTCAGAGGCACTGTTGCACAAGCACCTCCAGACATCAGCTACCCGAAGTGCAATGACTTCAAGGACCGCAGGGAGGACGGCGGGAGGGGTGTGGGGCTAGCGCCAGCCACTTTTCTTCGGCAATTGCTGACCCCTTCGTGCCCAGTAAGACACAGCCAAGCCAGCAACGTTCACCTGTGACGACCAACCCCTCCAACTGACCTCGACCGGTATCGTGCCATCAGTTCGTTGAGACGGTCCCAAATCTGACCGTTGTATCAACATACAAAGCCCACGGGAAGATCTCATTGCGGTTTTCGGTGTCGGCGACGGGATAACTGTCACAGAGCTGGCACAGAAAGCCGCACAACGTCAGATTACTGCCAGAATACTGCAAATGAAGCCCTTTTCCGGACACACCATACACCTTAAAAAATGTACCCCCCCGAATCCCGATTTCCGGAATCCTGGAAAAAACACTGGCAGTACAAAATAAAAAAGTGGCATTACGAGGCCATATTGCGTAGTTCGTGCGTACTTGTGCGTAGTTCGTGCGCACATCATGCGAAGCACTTTCAGCAACACCATTTTTGATTGTCTTTTTTGTTGCCCGAAAAAACGCAGCGCACGCTATCTTTTTGACACTTTGACAGGAGGTGTCCTGCTGTTGTGGTCAACAATGGCGTAGCCCGTCTTCCACCGGAAAGCCCCACAATTGAGATACACACCACCGAGCAACGCATTCCAGAAGTGAGGGCATAAGACACGGAATCACCTCACCGGAGGCAGGGAGCCTCTCGGGCCGACGGTTCTGACGGCACCCAGTTGATTTGCCCAATTCCTTTCTTTCCCTTCCGGTATTTCTTTGCGCGGAGGGGGGAGGGGGGGGAGACAAAAGACACAAAAGGGGCACAGATTGCATCCCACAACCCACACAACCCACACATGAACCGTGTTGTAGCGCAGAACACACCGATGGATCTGCTCTCTTGATGCGTTCTCCCCCGCCTCACACACGCGTGAATCTCTTTTGAAAGTGTAGCAGGCCAGCCACCCGCCCTGCAACCATCATAGTGTGCAACGCCACTCTGCATGCGGGTGTCCGCCATCGCCCCAGCTGTGCTGCGTCGAGGGAACCCTGAACCCGGGTGCACAGATGCTGCATCCACTGGCACACATGTGGGGGGCTCGGGAAAGGAGAAAGGTGAGAAATGATGAGATTTTGTGTGCCTCGCAAAAAGTGGTTCGCAGTGTTGGCGCATGGCACAGTGCGACGCCCCTTTCGAGAGCCCGTACTCCCCCCCCGCGAAGGTCAGAGACACCCGCTCCGGGGAGGTAGTGAAATAGAAGTAGAAGGGAGCACAAGAACGATCACCCGCCCCGGGCACGTGCTCCCAAAAATGTTGCAAACGGGAAAACGGGGATTGGGGGATACGAAATTCGAAAAACCGACAATTGTTGCACATCACATGCCCCACCCCCCCACCCCACGACCCATTTTTTTTTAAGCACACTCGTGTGAGCGGAAAGCGCCCCACCACAGCTGCAACCAAACGTGCTCTATACACTAACCCCACCCTTCATCAGGCTCAGGGTGTGATCAGTTCAGGGTTTTGTGTGTAGAAGCGTCAACGCAACAAACAAAAGGAAATTCATCAGAGCGGTTGTAGCTGTGAAGTGATAGGGCGCTTTGCGGCGGTACTGAAGCCAACACCTCCCCACATCCACACAACCACCCCTTTGTAGCCTGCCGGGATAACTCACCCCGATCACACGAAAGGGACCCTAGGTGGTGTCGGGGCCACTGCATACACACCCTCCCCTTGCCCAGACCGGGCCGCCTGGCTCAGGAAGCTCTGTATCACCTCCAGCGACGACGCCTTCGTGATCCCACGGGGGGGTGCTGGGCTGAAGGGAGACGCCTTGAAATCCGTGATCGGCGGCGGGTCCTGGAACCTCTCGTTCCGCTTGTTGTCGTTCCGCCTCAGGTGGAACGACCGGTTCGCGACATACCGCAGCTTGGGCTTGGGCGACTTGTGCGACCTGGCCTGCGCCTTCTCCCGCAGGGGCCACACCAAGGGATCCCCCGCGAGCGATTTCCGGTCCGCCTTCTTCTTGATATACTCCATCCCGACACCCCTCACAAAGTCCTCGATGTCCACCATCCCACTCCGCTTCGGATCCACCAGCTTCAAAAGGATCGCCACCTCCGACTGGAATATCCGGTCCACCGACGCCCGCAGGGCCGCGCTGAAGCCCTCATGGTCAACCTTCCCTGCCGCACCGGACAGCTCACGCGAATACAACGCAGCACGCAACATATCCCTGTGGAGATCAAGGGATGACGACAGAAGCGCGCCCATCCGCTCTGCATCCCCTTGGATGCCATAGGGTGGGCTGACAGACACCTCCCCGAGCTCATGCTGAGGGCGGCTGTGCGCCATGGCGACGTGATCCCTCGCGTTGGGGTGGTGTATGACGCGTCGTATCCGCCCATCCAGCACACCAGGCGCGGTGAACCTCTGCTGCTCCCAGGCGTCGCGGGAGGGGTTTGCGTCCCGATCGTGCGCCTTCAGCCTTGTCAGGAACGCCTTCGGGTCATACACCCTCCCCTCAGGCGCGGGGGTGCCGAACGCTGTCCGGACCAGCTCCCTCAGCTCGCGCTGGTGTGGGCGGCTGAGGGCGAAGGCCTTTCCGACAGCCTCGCAGAACGCCTCCGGGGTGTCCTTGGGGAGGATCTGCTTCCACATCGCGAAGCTGTGCATGTACAGCTTGTCGCGGAGGGTACCGGCGGAGCTGCCACGGCCCTGCGTGGCAAACCTCACAGGCGCCTCCGCAAGGCTCGGCAGCCCGCAGCCCCCGTCAGGGGGAGGAGGTGCCGGTGCCGCACCGTACAGCCCCCCGAGAGACATGCCGCCTGGCGTGGGGGTGTGGGGTGGGTTGGGGTGGGGGTGTGAAACGGCAGGGGTCTCAAGGCTTGGCTGCCATGTACCAGGGCTGATGGGCCCGGGGGGGGGAGGGGTCAAAACTGGTGTGGGTGGTGATGCATGCGTTTGGGGCGATGTGTGTGGGGGGGAAGGGGGAGAGGGGGTGTTTGCAGTAGAGGAAACACGACGCGCGTGTGTTGGCGGCATCATGGCAAAGGGAGGGGGGAGGGGGGAGGGAGCAGTGGGTTGGAGCACCTCGCCCTTGCCGCTGTGTTGCGCCCACCCGTGAACCGAGACTTCGGGTTTTGTTTGCACACACCCTGTGATCCCCGTGTCTGGGTGGAGCCTAGTCGGTTTTTAGCGCTGCAAAACAGCGGGTTTCCCCTGTTCTTGGCATCGCCAACTACCAACCTGACGTGTGGAATGGCCAGCGGTTCTTCTCTGTGCCTGAGAAGTTTCTTCGGCAAGCTCCGAGGTTATTCTATTCGGATCAGGAGGGCGGGGAGGCTTGATCGCCACACACAGGAAGCTCAGCCCACTCAGGCCCCAAAGCAACGGACGAAACAAAGAGCTGATATGCGGTGGGACAGCCACCCTTGTGTGTGGCATGCACAGTGGGTGGTTCCAGATGGTGCTGTGTTCCCCTTGGTCACGACGCAGCGCCCCAAACACGGTCGAAGTCCTTCTCTGTGGAAACAGATGCAGGTGCATGTGTCGGGCGCTGTTGTGACCACACTGCGCATTAACTAACTCCCAAGAAAACGTGATTTCTGGCTCGAAAACAGTGAAGTAGCCCACAGTCGGGGGCACTACCCGAGGGCAACCACATACAAAAAACCGAAGCGTTCCCCCACCACGGCGATACTGTGATGGTGTCGCATATGTTGGTATATTTTTTGACGGCACACCCCCCACACCAAGAAGGAAACAAAGAAATGCGCCCCCAGCGTACAGGCGATAATCATACTCAGATCTGAAGGGTTTGAACACCTGGGGCGGGGGAGCACAAGGAGAATGTCGGGGGAGCCGCCTCAAAACAGAGGAGACAATTTGACACGGTTTGACACAGAGCGAAGACCCCCTCCAGGGTGCCTGTTTCATGCATGCGGTAGCCGCGGCTGCCAACAAATACAATCGGTGTACAGCGCAGGGCGTTGGGGGCTCGGGAGTGAAAACGCCGAGCATCCAATCCTGACCCTGTGACAAGTGAGACACGGCGCTTGTTATGTGCCACTGGAAGAGGGCATGCATCTGGGAGATCGGGGAGACCCGCCCCTGTACACACAAGGGGTGTGCAGGGGTGAGTCACACATCAACCGAGATCCGACGGGCTGCCGTCGGCCCGCCTCCCCACCTCCACAACCCGTGGCAGTCGCAAGATGCGGAAGCACCTTGGGACGCGGGTTTTCGGCGGACAAGACATCGCCACCCACCCCACCCCCTGGGCACCCTACCTGCTCCGGAGGAACGCCTCGTTATACTTAGCCTTGTCGCTGATGCGTGTCTTCAGTGTCTTCGGCACAGACGTGCAGCCGAGGGAGACGTGCACCAGCGAAGGGAGGTCTGAGACAAGGCGAAGGAGTGCCTTCCCTGCTGGCGAGCTGAGCGAGAGGTTCCCATCCAGCACGATGGATTCGATCCCCGCGACGAGGTGCAGCGATTTGACCACCGCCAGCAGCTGCGCGTTCTGCAGGTCGGTGTTGCTCAGGTCGAGGTGCCTCAGCGACGTCGTGTGCAGCACCACCGTCGGCAGGAGGTCCAGATGCTGCGCACCCACCACAGCCCTGCTCAGATCGATCACACGGATAGACTCTGCCGGATGCCCGAGGGCATTGCACAGCGCCTTGTTTGGGACAACCCCTGCACAGGCACACTGCTCCTTGTACACCGCAACCACTGCGCTGTCTGTCACCGCTCCCGCTTTATACCCCACCACCGTGGTCTTGGCATACGCAGGCGTCGTCTTGGTGAGGGTCTGATAGTCTGCGATAAGATTCGACGCCTGCGTCCGCAGGGCGAGCGCCTCCAGCCTCCGATCCCCAGTCCACTGGGCACGGCTGGCCTCCTTCCTGCGCCGCTGCTCGCTGATGCGGCGCTTGATGCTGTTAATGGTATCACGCTCCAACACCTGCAGCTGCGCCTCCTGGTCCTGCTGCATGCGGGTAACACGCACGAAGTAGCGCAGCTCCTCCTCCAGGTCGGCGAACCTGTCTGACTCCTGCTCCGCAATCGCACAGCGCGCCTCATTCTCGCCGAGGCAGAAGCGGTGCTCCTGCCGCAGCACACCGATACATGTGTTGAACTCAGCCTTCAGCAGGTGCAGCGCCTTGGCGCCCATCGCCTCGATGACAGCCGCACAGGAAGAGAAACACTCCTCCTTGAGGCGCCGCTCCCAGTGGGCACGCCCCACAGCTTCGGCCTGCAGCAGCTTCTGCTGCTCATGCAGCGCAGCTGCCTCCGCCTCAGCCCGCTGCTGCTCCTCCTTCAGGCGCTGTGCCTCGGAAGCGGCCTCCTTGCGGCGCTGCTCCTCCTGGCGCCGGAGCTCCTCATCGAGGCGCCTCTGCTTCTGCCTCAGGCGATCTGCAACCCGCTTCTCCGTGTCGGTGCGTGATGCGTCAGCGTCAGCCACAAGGATGTCCCACGCTGTCTCCTCCGCAGCTGTTAGTGTGGCGCGTGCCTCACACTCGAGGGTTTCCTCCAGAGCCAGGTCCAAAGTGGTCTGCAGGTCAGCAGACTGTGTGAAGGACGCGGGGCGGGACTGCAAGGGGGGCGCCGTGGTGGTGGTGGCGTCCGGCACAGCAGGCATCTCCTGTGTGGCGAGAGGGGAGGCAGCAGCGTCGCCCCGTGAGGCATCGAGGGTGCCGTGGCTTGCGGAGCGGCGTGGGACAGGGGAGGCGCGTTCGGCATCGGGTGCATCCGTGGCGATGTGAGGTGTGCTGCTGGGGCGGCGTTTGACGAGAGGAGACTCCTCGTCACTCTCCGCATCGTCGCACTCCACCACAGGTATGTCGGCGATGGTGATGTCTTCAGCGGGACGGTCCTCAGGACGGGGTGTCGCATTCGACAGCTCATTCTCCCTCATCTGCTTGCTGGAGGCACGCCGGTTGAGAGGTGAGGATGGCATGTGCAGGCTCTCGTCATTCTCTGCTCCTTCTAGCTTGACAGGCTCACGCTTCGCACGCGGACTACAGGCACCTGAGTCGGCTGCACCGGCCTCGATCACAGGAATGTCTTGTGGCGCGTCCGTGTCCTCAGGTGCAACAGCAACTGACATGTCGACACCTCGCTTCATCGACAGCTGGCGTGTAGGTGATGCATGAGATGACCCAACGTCGCTGCCTTGCCGAGCATCACGAAGCAGGTTCCGACTCGACATCCTCTTGTTTGCAAGTGTGGGAAGCCCAAGTGTCGGCGACGGCTTCTGCGCAATCTCTTCAGGTTCCTCGTCACTCTCTGCGTCGTCGCCCTCCACTATCGGCACGTCTGCAATGGTGATGTCCTCTGCTTGTGGCTCAGGCACCGCTGGTGTCTGCTGATGTGCCTGGCCTGTGGTCCCTCTGGGTGAGTCATCTGGCAGCAGGCCCCGTTTCAGGTTCTTGCTGGACAAGCGCTTCGTCATGGGTGCAGGTGTGTCCAGTGCTGTTGAAGGTGGAGATCCACTTGCCATACTGCCGCCGCGTGTCAGCTGCCGCTTCATGCCACGAGGACTGTAAGTCGGTGCATCAAGGCCGCCTGAAATGATAGGAATGTCGGGAGTGGCGTTGCTTTGCTGTGCATCACGAAACAGGTTCCGACTCGACATGCGCTTGTTCGCAAGTGACGGCGAGTCAAGGTTGCTGGCGCCTGTGGGCGACGGCTGCTGTGCAACCGGCCCAGGCTCCTCGTCACTCTCCGCATCGTCGCACTCCACCACGGGTATGTCGGCGATGGTGATGTCTTCAGCGGGACGGTCCTCAGGACGAGGTGTCGCATTCGACAGCTCATTCTCCCTCATCTGCTTGCTGGAGGCACGCCGGTTGAGAGGTGAGGATGGCATGCGCAGGCTCTCGTCATTCTCAGCAGGCTTGACAGGCTCACGCTTCGCACGCGGACTGCTGGCACCGGCCTCGATCACAGGAATGTCTTGCGGCGCGTCCGTGTCCTCAGGTGCAACAGCAACTGACATGTCGACACCCCGCTTCATCGACAGCTGGCGTGTAGGTGATGCATGAGATGACCCAACATCGCTGCCTTGCCGAGCGTCACGAAGCAGGTTCCGACTCGACATCCTCTTGTTTGCAAGTGTGGGAAGCCCAAGTGTCGGCGACGGCTTCTGCACAATCTCTTCAGGTTCCTCGTCACTCTCTGCGTCGTCACCCTCCACTATTGGCACGTCTGCAATGGTGATGTCCTCTGCTTGTGGCTCAGGCACCGCCCGTGTCTGCTGATGTGTCTGGCCTGTGGTCCCTCTGGGTGAGTCATCTGGCAGCAGGCCCCGTTTCAGGTTCTTGCTGGACAAGCGCTTCGTCATGGGTGCAGGTGTGTCCAGTGCTGTTGAAGGTGGAGATCCACTTGCCATACTGCCGCCGCGTGTCAGCTGCCGCTTCATGCCACGAGGACTGTAAGTCGGTGCATCAAGGCCGCCTGAAATGATAGGAATGTCGGGAGTGGCGTTGCTTTGCTGTGCATCACGAAGCAGGTTCCGACTCGACATGCGCTTGTTCGCAAGTGACGGCGAGTCAAGGTTGCTGGCGCCTGTGGGCGACGGCTGCTGTGCAACCGGCCCAGGCTCCTCGTCACTCTCCGCATCGTCGCACTCCACCACGGGTATGTCGGCGATGGTGATGTCTTCAGCGGGACGGTCCTCAGGACGAGGTGTCGCATTCGACAGCTCATTCTCCCTCATCTGCTTGCTGGAGGCACGCCGGTTGAGAGGTGAGGATGGCATGTGCAGGCTCTCGTCATTCTCAGCAGGCTTGACAGGCTCACGCTTCGCACGCGGACTGCTGGCACCGGCCTCGATCACAGGAATGTCTTGCGGCGCGTCCGTGTCCTCAGGTGCAACAGCAACTGACATGTCGACACCCCGCTTCATCGACAGCTGGCGTGTAGGTGATGCATGAGATGACCCAACGTCGCTGCCTTGCCGAGCATCACGAAGCAGGTTCCGACTCGACATCCTCTTGTTTGCCAGTGTGGGAATCCCAAGCGTCGGTGACGGGTTCTGGAGAACAGCCTCAGGTTCCTCGTCACTCTCCGCATCGTCGCACTCCACCACGGGTATGTCGGCGATGGTGATGTCTTCAGCGGGACGGTCCTCAGGACGGGGTGTCGCATTCGACAGCTCATTCTCCCTCATCTGCTTGCTGGAGGCACGCCGGTTGAGAGGTGAGGATGGCATGTGCAGGCTCTCGTCATTCTCAGCAGGCTTGACAGGCTCACGCTTCGCACGCGGACTGCTGGCACCGGCCTCGATCACAGGAATGTCTTGCGGCGCGTCCGTGTCCTCAGGTGCAACAGCAACTGACATGTCGACACCCCGCTTCATCGACAGCTGGCGTGTAGGTGATGCATGAGATGACCCAACGTCGCTGCCTTGCCGAGCATCACGAAGCAGGTTCCGACTCGACATCCTCTTGTTTGCCAGTGTGGGAATCCCAAGCGTCGGTGACGGGTTCTGGAGAACAGCCTCAGGTTCCTCGTCACTCTCCGCATCGTCGCACTCCACCACGGGTATGTCGGCGATGGTGATGTCTTCAGCGGGACGGTCCTCAGGACGGGGTGTCGCATTCGACAGCTCATTCTCCCTCATCTGCTTGCTGGAGGCACGCCGGTTGAGAGGTGAGGATGGCATGTGCAGGCTCTCGTCATTCTCTGCAGGCTTGACAGGCTCACGCTTCGCACGCGGACTGCTGGCACCGGCCTCGATCACAGGAATGTCTTGCGGCGCGTCCGTGTCCTCAGGTGCAACAGCAACTGACATGTCGACACCCCGCTTCATCGACAGCTGGCGTGTAGGTGATGCATGAGATGACCCAACGTCGCTGCCTTGCCGAGCGTCACGAAGCAGGTTCCGACTCGACATCCTCTTGTTTGCCAGTGTGGGAAGCCCAAGTGTCGGAGCGGGTTTCTGCAGAACGGGCTCAGGTTCCTCGTCACTCTCCGCATCGTCGCACTCCACCACAGGTATGTCGGCGATGGTGATGTCTTCAGCGGGACGGTCCTCAGGACGGGGTGTCGCATTCGACAGCTCATTCTCCCTCATCTGCTTGCTGGAGGCACGCCGGTTGAGAGGTGAGGATGGCATGTGCAGGCTCTCGTCATTCTCTGCTCCTTCTAGCTTGACAGGCTCACGCTTCGCACGCGGACTACAGGCACCTGAGTCGGCTGCACCGGCCTCGATCACAGGAATGTCTTGTGGCGCGTCCGTATCCTCAGGTGCAACAGCAACTGACATGTCGACACCCCGCTTCATCGACAGCTGGCGTGTAGGTGATGCATGAGATGACCCAACATCGCTGCCTTGCCGAGCATCACGAAGCAGGTTCCGACTCGACATGCGCTTGCTTGCAAGTGACGGCGAGTCAAGGTTGCTGGCGCCTGTGGGTGACGGCTGCTGTGCAACCGGCCCAGGTTCCTCGTCACTCTCCGCATCGTCGCACTCCACCACGGGTATGTCGGCGATGGTGATGTCTTCAGCGGGACGGTCCTCAGGACGAGGTGTCGCATTCGACAGCTCATTCTCCCTCATCTGCTTGCTGGAGGCACGCCGGTTGAGAGGTGAGGATGGCATGTGCAGGCTCTCGTCATTCTCTGAAGGCTTGACAGGCTCACGCTTCGCACGCGGACTGCTGGCACCGGCCTCGATCACAGGAATGTCTTGCGGCGCGTCCGTGTCCTCAGGTGCAACAGCAACTGACATGTCGACACCCCGCTTCATCGACAGCTGGCGTGTAGGTGATGCATGAGATGACCCAACATCGCTGCCTTGCCGAGCGTCACGAAGCAGGTTCCGACTCGACATCCTCTTGTTTGCAAGCCTGGGGGAGTCAAGGTTGCCGCCACCTGCCGGCTTCTGCGCAACCCCCTCCGCCTCCGCCTCCTCGTCACTCTCCGCACCGTCGCACTCCACTACAGGGATGCCCGCCATGGCGCCACCCCCCTCTCCCCCCGCCGCTGCCTGCACCCCCTCCACTACACCCTCCCCTGCCGCACCACCACCACCACCCCCTCCCTCGGACACAGGGCCGCCACCGCCACCCGCCACCCCCTGCTCCCCCTCCTCCGAGTGCCGCAGCTCTGGCGGCTCCGGCGCCCCTATCGGCAGGGGGAGCGACAGCGCCAGCACGGGGCTCCCTGTCGGCGCCGCAGGGCCGTCGCTCTCAGCTGCCGCAGTAGAGCTCTCCCCCGCGCAGGGCGGCTGGGCGTCGATCGCAGCGCCCAGCTCCCCCTCGCAATCCGCCTCCAGATGGCTGTCGGAGATCACGTCCAGCTGCGGCGACCGCGGCGCGCCTCCCGACATCGGCACCGCCGGGAAGTGAACCCCCTGAGGTGCAGGTGGCAGGCATGCTGCCGACTGGGACGCGGCCTGCCTGTCCTGCGAAGCCTGCAGCAGCACCGCGCGGCCCTCCTCTGCCAGCCGCTCGCCCTCCACCGCCTCTTCGCACTCCAACGCACGCCGCGCCTCGGCCTCCGCCTCCTCCAACGCGGAGGCGGCGGTGCCACCGCCACCACCGCCGCCGCCTGGCGCCCCCCCTGCACCACCTCCAGCGCCACCGCCACCGCCGCCTTCTCCGGACGGCTGATCAGGTGGTGTGGAGGCACCGCCGTCGCCGCCCTCACCGCCGCCACCGCCTCCCGTCGGGACGGCGGGTGACGCCTCGTGAACTGAGGATGGCTGGCCTGCGGAGTCAGAGGCGCCGTTGGTGTCTGAGGCATCGGCTTCTGCCTCCAGGCGGTTGAAGTAGTCCACAAGGGAGCGGACAGGCGGCGCAGCGGGTGCAGCCTGGTGCGGAGGAGGGCCCTCCAGAGGCGCCTCGGTTGCAGCAGGCGTGTGGGTGAAGATGCCGCGCCCCACGAGGGGTGTGTGTGGCGGGGGTGGGGGCGGCTGTGCCCCGATGAGGATGAGGGACTCGGTGACGAACAGCACGGGGGGGCGGTGCAGCGGCTCTGCGGTGGTCACGCTGTGTGCGACGAGGGGTGGCGGAGGGGTGGGTTGGGTCGCCTCCGGCGTGCACTGCAGGGCCTTGTCCTCCGACCCAGGGGGTGCAGCGCGCGGTGCCGCTGCGAACACACCCTGCCCCTGCAGGGGGGGCGCCGCGTCCTGCTGCGCAGCGCCATCACACTGCATGCGTGGCGTGACTTGTGCAGATGCATCTACCGGGCCAGGTCGTGGGGTATGCTGTGCAGTGCCATCGCACTGCACGCGTGGCGTGACTTGTGTAGGTGCATCCACCGGGTCAGGTCGTGGGTCGTGCTGTGCAGTGCCATCGCACTGCATACGTGGTGTGACCTGCGCAGATGCATCCGCCGGGTCAGGTTGCGGGTCGTGCTGCGCCACACCATCCGACACAGCTGCGCAGCACAGCACCCCTGCATCGGTCAGCGCAGGTGTGTCGCACTGCGCTGCAGCCACACGGCACGCGGGCGGCGGGTCGCACTGCGCGCCAGCGGCACACACCTCGGGCAGGGCACTCTGCACCGCGGCGCAGGCGGTGGGGGGCGGCTCGCTTTGTGTCACCCCCACCCCCACACACGGCGCCTCCTGCACCCCCACGCTGGCAACGGCAACATCATGCTGCGTGCCTGACACGCACACCTCGGGCGACGCCTGCAGCGCAACGCAGGCGGATTCCGACGCCACCGTCTGCGGGGCCTTGCTCCGCGCCTCGACGTCACCCGCATCGGGCAGCATCCCTGCGAGCTGCGTCGCCGCGGCAGCCGTCGCTGCTCTCGCTGCGACAGGCTGCGTGTCGAACCTCTCCACACCACACAGCTCCACCGCCTCGCCGTGCTGCACCCCTGCATCACAGGTGAGGCACGCGGGTGCCCCTCGGTCGCGCTGCTGCTGTTGCGGGGTAGGGCTACCTACAGGCGTGGCCAAGGCAGAGAGCGGCCCGGCTGTGCTGGACTGCAGCGGCGGTGTGTCGAACGCAAGCTTCACCTGCGGCGCGGTAGGGCGACGGAGGTGGTGCTGGCGGCAGGCCTGGTGCCGCGCAGCGGCACCCCTCCCAACCCGCTGCAGGGACTTCGCTGATGCAGCCCTGGCGGCCTTGACCCGTTTGTACCTCCGGAAGCAGTGCCGGATGGTGACCTGTGCCGTGATCAGCCTGACGTGCATCTCGCGCTTCTCCGCCGTAGTGATGCACTTCCTGATGGATGCCTTGGAGGGGCGGGTCACCCCCTTGTCCGTCGCGATGCGGAGTGCCTCGGTGAAGTGCGCCTTCGCCCGGGCGTACCTCCCCAGGTTCACCTGCAGCGACCCCAGGTTCACCAGGCACTCCACGCGCTCCACCTCCGGCGCGCAGGCGAGGAACCTTTCGTACAGAACCTGGGTCTTTCCGTAGTAAAACCCTCTGTTAGCGGAGTACTTCTGGAAGGTGCCCCCCAGCGTGTAGTAGCAGAATGCCAGGTTGGACAACGCATCGAGGTGCTCCTTGTGCGGGGCACCAGGGTTGCCCCTGCCGGGGGCTGCCGTGTTGCCGATGGAGCGGGGGTTTCCGGCTTCGATCAGTGTTGTGTAGATCTCTAGCGACTGCACATAGCACCCCTCGGCCTGGAAGTAGTCACGCTTGCCCAAATACGCATCGCCCAGGTCTGTGAGGGAGCGTGCTGTCTCCAGGTGGTCCGCTCCATAGAAGTCCAGAGCAATGCGGTGTGCCCGGCTGAAGTTGTCAATTGCGTCGCCATAAGCGCTGGACTCCACCTGAAGCATCCCGCGTGACTTGTAGAGGCGATGCGCCTCTGCCTTGCGCTCGCCCTCGTGCACGCTACCTGAGTTGGACAGACCGTCCCTCTCTTTCGCCAACTTGCTCATATATCATGCCAGCGACAGGCTGCAGTGGTGGTGTGGTGGTGTCAGAGGTGGTGGGATCAGAAGCAACCGAGAAGGCAGGTGAGGGCTGGCGTGCAGGGAGAGGGGGGGTGGGGGCGCTCGCACACGGTGGTCTCCCGCACGTCGGGGTAGACCCTTTTGGGCGGTCGTTAAAGCGGGGGCGGGATCTGACCCCCGATCGCAGGGATACATAAAACACGGGGGTGGGGCCCCGAAAATCGGCCGCCCAACCCCCGGTAGCGGGGCTGGGCACACCGTCGTATCTCTGCTAGCAATCATGCCAATGTCAGCAATAAAAGTGAGGCTGGTGCACAGCTGCTGCGCCCCGCGTACTTTGGCACTGGCCTATCACACAGGACAAGACTGATCAACAGCGTGGAGAGCTTGCACCCGTGGGTGATGTTTGCTGATGCTGGGATGATTCATGCGGTTCACATTTCAATGCAAGCGACAAAGGACTGAAGGGATGCCTTGCGTGTTCCTGGGAACACAGTCTGGTGGTCGTGTGGGTCGTGACAACGAGATTCGAGGGCCACGATCGATCTCAAACAAGCTCCAAAACTGCCTGAAGCAAGCCTTCAGCCTGGAAGCAATCCTGGCCAGGGAGCGCAGCACCACGTGCAGGGAGAGGGGGGCTGGGGGAGGGGGGAGGGGGGCTCGCCGTGGCATCGCTATGCTGCTTTTGCTCTTACTACACGTCATGATGTGGCGGCATGTCCATCTGCAAGGGCATGATGTCTTGTATCTCCTCCTGTTGTGCAACACACCGAGCTGGCTGGCTGGAGTCTGCACACTCCATGCATGGTGAATAACGCGCGCGAATGTGGTTTGTCGGATTGGTCACGTCCCGAGCACACTGCTCAGGAGGAGATACTTCACGTCATTTATCCCTTTATTTTTGGTATCATTTTCGCCGAGTGTCGGGCGCACCGAGTTGACTCGAATGCGGCCTCAACCACTGCCACACACGTTACAATCGCTGTTCAGTGTTGGTCTCAGAGAGCGGCCTCTGAGACAACCTCTACTGACACAAGCAATTCCAAGAATTGACCGGGCCGAGCAATTCTGTGACCGGATATGGAAAGGGTGTGAAACACACATCACACCTCGGGCCTGTTCTCTAAACACATTGGGAATTGGTTGACCGGTTGGGACGGATCAGGGGAAAAGTGGGGCGAAGGGCTGGAGGGGGTTTTGGTGATGCGCCCGGTGCAACAGCGTATAGCAACCGGAGATCGGACAGGCTCGCTCATGGGAGAAGACGGAAGGCACGGGATATTTGTCACAAAACGTATGGAACTGTTGTTTGTGTTTCCAAGCTGGGGCAAACACATCAACCCCCGGCATTCTGCGGTGACGGGTAGCTTTGGTGCCTGGAGCGCTTCCCACGATCCATTTGACACATGACAGTATTCATGATTTGGCTGCATAAAAAGTAACGACCTTCCAACACAGTCGCCCCGTGGGACTGCCTGGTATACTTGTTGCTGCATTGCCGCTTCCACACAAACGCTGATCACCCCGACCACCAAGATACACACTGCCCTCTGAGGTGGTACCCTGTCTGCGCACAGTGTCGCTGTCTCAGCGAAACGGCAGAGAGGCTGGCAGGGTGAAAAGGGGAGTCTCGCATAGAAGCAGCTGACACAGGGAGCGGGACACATTCATGAATATCAACAGAACATCATGCGTGGAGGGGGTCAGACTAGAACGTTGTGGTTGAGGAGAGACAGCCAACGGGGCGGGTGACAGCGACGTGCAGAGGCGGCGAGCGGTGCGTATGAACCCGTGCAAATAGGTTCACCGCCTGCACTGATTGGTGGTGTGTGCCGGAGTGAAGCGGAGTTGAGCTGGGGACTGGCAGGGCTGGGCGTTCCTGCGCCTTCTTGCATTGGTGTCACGGTCTGGAAACCAGGTGACAGGAAAATCAGGTGGGCTCTCCAACGCGCACACAAACACACGGTACTCGCGAGATAGTCGCTGCAGGAAGTGTGGAAGGACTGGGGAGGAGGAGGAGGGGGTGAAAGCGGTCAACAAGACACCTCAGGGCACAGGTACCATCTCATGTCGCGCTGTGGTTGAGGTAAATCAAGCGAGCATGGCGGGAACCACTCTGGTCATTGTGGGTGGCGGGCGAGCAGCGTCCTTCGCGGAGGGGCAGATCACACGTCGCGCATCTCCGGCTGGATTGGCGCTGTGTTGGAAAAGTCCGGGACCTTGTGGGTTCTGACCTTGTACCAGCACAGCGCTGTAGTGGCCAGCACCACCACGCCCCCCAGCACAATGACGGCAATGGCCCAGGCAGGGAAGCCGTCGTTGCTGCTCCCCTCCACGACGCACTGCCGCTGTGCCAGGGACCAACCGGGCTGACACGCAGTCGCCCTGCAGCTGCCGTCTGCAACCCGTTCCCACTGCGCCGTCCCCTGCAGGTCGCAGGGAAGCACTGCTGCCATCCGCACGCTCAACGGCGCCCCCAGTGCAGCCTTCATTCCCGCGTAGCGTGCGTCAGCGGCATAGCGGCGTGCCAGCTCAGCCTGCACACTGACATCTGCAAGCTGCGCGTAGTCCAGCCCGTCTGCATACGCAACGAGGGCGGGATCATCGCACTGCATGCGGAGGTTGCGTGCCCCGGCAGGGCGTGTGGCAGCATCGATGCTCTCGCGCACAAGCGCAGTGTATGTGTCTGTGAACTGCGTGCAGGGTGTGGACCACACAAGGCGCACCTGCACTGCTGCCGTGGCGCCGCTGTCCCCACCCGCACTGCACACCGGTGTGCCTCCACTGACCGAGTACCCCTCCCCACAGACACACCCACCTGCCAAGCACTTCGCAGCTGTGTCTCCGTGCAGCTGGCAGATCGCATCGTTCGTGCACCACATCACCGTCGGTCTCGGCGAGGATGTTGGACCCGTTGTCGCCGGTGTCGGTGTCGGTGATGTCGTTGATGCTGTGGGGGCAGACGTCGCCATCCATACCGGTGCAGGTGTGTCAGGTACGAGCGTGTCGGGTGCAGGTGTGTCAGGTGCAGGAGTCGGTGGGGCGACTGGTGTGTCTGTGGGGGTCCCAGTCGAGGTGGGCATCGGTGTTGGAGGAGGTGTGTCAGGTTCTGGTGTTTCATGGACCGGGGTCTCAGTGGGTGCACCAGTGTCTGGCTGTGGGGTCGGCACGGGTGTGTCTGGCTGTGGGGTCGGTGGGGCCTCAGGCGCGGGAGTTGGCACAGGAGTGTCGATGACGTCAGGGATGTCGAGCACCTCGACTCGCCGCTCGGAGCCCAGGGACGAGAAGACGAGCACGTACCTGCCGTACACAGCCACAGCCCTTCCAAGCCCTGCAGACGACGTGCCGTATGTGCGCAGGAGGTGCGGCTTTGCGGGGTTGCTGATGTCCACCACATGCAGCTTCGACTGCCTGTCGCACAGGTAGGCGCGGTCCCCAGACACCGCCATGTCCACCACGTGCACAAACGGGAGCATCATCCCACCCTCGTGCGTGGGCTCCGAAGGGGACGACACGTTGAACACCTGCAGGCCGCTCCGGTCGGCCGCGAGAACAGTGTCCCCACGCACCACCACGTCGCCAGTGAGGAGGCCGTACTGCCCAGGGCGGACACGCCCCGTCTCACCACTGTCGGATGCACGCACAACCGACAGCCAGGTGGAGCCCACCACGTACAGGTAGTCTGCACTTGCTGACACCGCCAGCCCCACTGGAACCGGCAGGACCTGGTCTAGCTTGGTGAAGGCAGGTGTGCCGTGTGTGGGTGGCATGGTTCCCAGCAACACCTTGCAGATGCCGCTTGTGGTGACGACGTACGCAACGTCGCCCACAATCGCCACCGCCAGCCCTGACGTACACAGCGAACTGGTGTCCGGCGCTTGTGGCACCCCCTCCTTCACATCCAGCACAGACAGCTGCGACCCAAGACGCGCAACCGCCACCACGCGCATGCCATCCGCAGTCTCCATCACCGCAAGGGCAGACGCAGAGCTTCCCAGCCCGGCTGACACGTTGAACATCTCAGAGGGCGACAGCGGGTCGGACAAGTTGACACCAACCAACACACCCGTGCCACCGCTTTCACCGAGGACCAGTGCGACGTCGCCGTCCACCACCACATCGCTGGCAGCAACAGAGAGCGGCAAGGCCGTCACAGACACGTTGGGGAGCGGAGGAGGCACAGGGGCGCTTGCCGGTGTGGCAGGGATGGGTGCAGCATCAGCTGGTGCAAACGCACCCAAATCGTACACGTCAACCCAACGGTAATTCCATATCACCGCATGCCCGTGCACCACATCCACGCTGCAAACCACCGACGTGCGGTTCAGCAGAAACTGTGCCACCTCCTCATATGTACCACCCGATGGGTCACTCATGTTGTAGACACGCAGCCACGAGTCCTCCCCAACCCATGCGTTGTGGCTGCTAACATACGCGAAATCACCAACCACGGCTGCGCAATACAGCACCTCACTGCCTTGATGTGCAATCTCCCCCACCACCACGGGCTGGGCAGGGTTGTCCACACTCCAGATCCGCAAGCCCCCCCACCACAGGCCGTACAGATAGCCACCCGCCATGAATATTTGATCGTACCCCCTGTCGATGCCATCCGCAGGCAGATTCCCGACCTGCTGGGGTGGATCGCCGTGCAGCACAACAAGCTGTTCGTCGTAGTTCCGGAAGTACGTGTAATTCCCGTTGATCCCCAAGGCACCATCCCACGCCTCGAACATCCTCAAGCTGCGTCGCGGGGCTGAAGGCTCCGCGATGCTCACAAGGCGCAGGCTGGGTGACGTGTGATACACATCAATGTAGGCTGTAGTCGCACTCACACCCACGAGCCTCCCCTGCCACCCAGCCCTGGGGAGCTCACCCACCAGCACCGGGCGTGCCGGGTCTGTGAAGTTGACAGTATACAGGCGCGTGTCTGTGTCGTAGACGCATCCGATGTCGGTGCTGTCCGACATGGCGAAGGAATTGACTGCGACAGGCAGGGTCCCCACCACCACAGGGTCCTGCGGATCGGACAGGTTGTACATCACGAGCCCCTCCTCGCGTGGGGCGGCGAGGATGCTGCCTCGCAGCATGGAGGGATGCGACGTCACCCCGGCGAATGAGGCCACAGGGGGGTCGCGGAACACAGCCCCTGCCACGACAGCGGCGAGGAGTAGCACATTCGGCATTGCGCCCCAGGTGTGGCCTGTGAGGGGTGGCGGTGGTGTGTATGGGTTGCACGGATTACACTGCACGGATACACCCAAGCCAAAGCGACTCGCCTGCACCATCTGGAGGGGGGGAGCAGGGGAACACCGGCACAACTCCTCGCCTGACTCGGTTCGCAGCTCACCTGGCTTGATGCTATTCTCGTGACACTGACACCTCAACTCCTACACTGAGCAGGACACCACCCTCCATCCGGTGGTGCCTGGCGACGCATCGATGCGTGCCGTAGTTTATTTTTCAGAATGTCAATTATCGTGCGTTCACCCCCTGCTTTCGTGCAACGAGGAATAAACACACGGCAACCATTCGGGATCGAACCACACAGACACGCCTGCAACACGGGCACCACGAGTTGACGCTTTTTTATGGGGGGGGAAACCAAAATCAGCGGGTCGACGGTCAACGCCTAGCGACATGCCTGCGTGCAGGGAGAGGGGAGATGGGGAGGGGGCTCGCAGCGGCATCGCTATGCTGATTTTGCTCTTACCACACGTCATGATGTGGCGGCATGTCCATCTGCAAGGGTCTGGCGTTGGATATGGACCGGGGTGTGGAAGTAACACACAGCACACACCCCAGGCCTGTGCTTCGATTATGTCCGGTCTGGCCGGCGAACTGGGGTAATACCACCTGGTCAAAGTCACAGGGTGTTAAAACATTATTTGGTTCCCACTATCAAACTCGTGTACTCGGTACCCCGAGAGCATGGTACTGAAACAAGTGGGGTTCACCCAGACCATCTATTGGGACAATCAGGGGGGGAAGTGGGGAAAACTGTGGGGGCTCTAGGGTATGCTATGAACCGGTGCAGCTCCCGAAAAGCAGTCTCGGGATGCGGTCGCTACGCAAATGCGCGCACGTCCTCTGCCGAGGGGAGGGGGAATTTCCCCACCCCAGTGAGGGGTGCTGCTGTCCGGCATGGGGAGCGCCCTCCCTGCCTTGCAAGGGAAAACGTAGAGCAGCACGCTGCCCGTTCCTTTCATCAGTCACCTTGCGTGGCAGGGGGACACTTCTCACAAGGGAACACCCGCCTGGACAACAACGGAGCACAACAAGGCAGAGATTTACCCTCGCGCTCCTCTGCTGCCGCATCGCGCCCGATGCGCCATGATCTCGCTGACCACCTTGCTCGGAGGCTGTGCGTCCACCCTTCGACACATTGACACGTGCAGCAGAGATGGCCGCACCTCCTGTGCTATACATACTGCTGTAGGCGAGGTCGGTGAGAGACAAGCAACTTGCGCCGCGGAGGCCTACCACACGTCACTCATCTCCGACTGGACTGACAGTGCACTGGACACATCAGGGACCTTGTGGGTTCTGACCTTGTACCAGCACAGCGCTGCTGTGGCCAGCACCACCACGCCCCCCAGCACAATGACAGCAATGGCCCAGGCAGGGAAGCCGTCGTTGCTGCTCCCCTCCACGACGCACTGCCGCTGTGCCAGGGACCAACCGGGCTGACACGCAGTCGCCCTGCAGCTGCCGTCTGCAACCCGTTCCCACTGCGCCGTCCCCTGCAGGTCGCAGGGAAGCACTGCTGCCATCCGCACGCTCAGCGGCGCCCCCAGTGCAGCCGTCATTCCCGCGTAGCGTGCGTCAGCGGCATAGCGGCGTGCCAGCTCAGCCTGCACACTGACATCTGCAAGCTGCGCGTAGTCCAGTCCGTCTGCATACGCAACGAGGGCGGGATCATCGCACTGCATGCGGAGGTTGCGTGCCCCGGCAGGGCGTGTGGCAGCATCAATGCTCTCGCGCACAAGCGCAGTGTATGTGTCTGTGAACTGCGTGCAGGGTGTGGACCACACAAGGCGCACCTGCACTGCTGCCGTGGCGCCGCTGTCCCCACCCGCACTGCACACCGGTGTGCCTCCACTGACCGAGTACCCCTCCCCACAGACACACCCACCTGCCAAGCACTTCGCAGCTGTGTCTCCGTGCAGCTGGCAGATCGCATCGTTCGTGCACCACATCACCGTCGGTCTCGGCGAGGGTGCTTGTCCCATTGTCGCCGGTGTCGGTGATGTGGTTGATGCTGTGGGGGCAGACGTCGCCGTCACCGGTGCAGGTGTGTCAGGTACAAGCGTGTCGGGTGCAGGTGTGTCAGGTGCAGGAGTCGGTGGGGCGACTGGTGTGTCTGTGGGGGTCCCAGTCGAGGTGGGCATCAGTGTTGGAGGAGGTGTGTCAGATTCTGGTGTTTCATGGACCGGGGTCTCAGTGGGTGCACCAGTGTCTGGCTGTGAGGTCGGCACGGGTGTGTCCGGCTGTGGGGTCGGTGGGGCCTCAGGCGCGGGAGTTGGCACAGGAGTGTCGATGACGTCAGGGATGTCGAGCACCTCGACTCGCCGCTCGGAGCCCAGGGACGAGAAGACGAGCACGTACCTGCCGTACACAGCCACAGCCCTTCCAAGCCCTGCAGACGACGTGCCGTATGTGCGCAGGAGGTGCGGCTTTGCGGGGTTGCTGATGTCCACCACATGCAGCTTCGACTGCCTGTCGCACAGGTAGGCGCGGTCCCCAGACACCGCCATGTCCACCACGTGCACAAACGGGAGCATCATCCCACCCTCGTGCGTGGGCTCCGAAGGGGACGACACGTTGAACACCTGCAGGCCGCTCCGGTCGGCCGCGAGAACAGTGTCCCCACGCACCACCACGTCGCCAGTGAGGAGGCCGTACTGCTCAGGGAGGACGTACCCAACCCTCCCTCTACTATCGGCTGCACGCACAACCGACAGCCAGGTGGAGCCCACCACATACAGGTAGTCTTCACTTGCTGACACCGCCAGCCCCACTAGATCCGTGCCCCCAACACTGTACCACGTGATGCCGCCTATGGGTGGGTTGGTGCCCAGCGACACCTTGCGCAGGCCATATTTAGTGACGACGTACGCAACGTCGCCCAAAATCGCCACCGCCAGCCCTGGCTGATCCAGTGAATCAGTGTACGGCGTCTGTGGCACCCCCGACTCCACATCCAGCACGGACACCTTCGACTCAACACGCCAAGCACCACCAACCGCCACCACGCGCATGCCATCCGCAGTCTGCGTCACCGTCAGTGCGGAAGCGCTGGCAAGGCCGGCTGACACGTTGAACATCTCAGAGGGCGACAGCGGGTCGGACAAGTTGACACCAACCAACACACCCGTGCCACCGCTTTCACCGAGGACCAGTGCGACGTCGCCGTCCACCACCACATCGCTGGCAGCAACAGAGAGCGGCAAGGCCGTCACAGACACGTTGGGGAGCGGAGGAGGCACAGGGGCGCTTGCCGGTGTGGCAGGGATGGGTGCAGCATCAGCTGGTGCAAACGCACCCAAGTCGTACACGTCAACCCAACCGGAACTCCATATCACCGCATGCCCGTGCACCACATTGATGTTGCACGCCCCGGACGTGCGGTTCAGCAGAAACTGTGCCACCTCCTCATATGTACCACCCGATGGGTCACTCATGTTGTAGACACGCAGCCACGAGTCCTGCCCGTACCACTCCATGCTGTTGTAGAAATACGCGAAGTCTCCCACAACCGCTGCGCAAACCACCGACCCCCTATCGCCCTGACGTGGCATCTCCCCCACCACCACTGGCTCCACAGGGTTGGCCACACTCCAGATCCGCAGACCACCCCCCCAGAGGCCGTACAGATAGCCTCCCGCCATGAATATCTGACGATAGTCCGACTGACCGATGCCCCCAGGCAGCTGGCCGACCTGCTGGGGTGGATCGCCGTGCAGCACAACAAGCTGTTCGTCGTAGTTCTGGAAGTACGTGTAATCCCCGTTGATCCCCAAGAGACGATCCCGCATAGCCATCTTCGTTGCGATGCGTCGCGGGGCTGAAGGCACCGCGATGCTCACAAAATGCAGTGTGGGACCATAGGGCGCCTGAAGGTAGGCTGTGGTCGCACTCACAGCGAACACCTTCCCCTCCGGCCCCCAACTGTCTACCGGCACTGCCCTGGGGAGCTCACCCACCAGAGCCGGGTGTGCCGGGTCTGTGAAGTTGACAGTATACAGGCGAGCGTCTGTGTCGCCGACACACCCGATGTCGGTGCTGTCCGACATGGCGAAGGAATTGACTGCGACAGGCAGGGTCCCCACCACCACAGGGTCCTGCGGATCGGACAGGTTGTACATCACGAGCCCCTCCTCGCGTGGGGCGGCGAGGATGCTGCCTCGCAGCATGGAGGGATGCGACGTCACCCCGGCGAATGAGGCCACAGGGGGGTCGCGGAACACAGCCCCTGCCACGACAGCGGCGAGGAGTAGCACATTCGGCATTGCGCCCCAGATGTGGCCTGTGAGGGGTGGCGGTGGTGCGTATGGGGAGAGAACGATCGTGGTTGATTATCCACTGCTGAGCCAGCAAGAGACACTTCACATAACTCCGGACTGCTGGCCGTTGCCCGCGACATCGGGTGGAGGGGCTGAGACCGGACGGCTGGAGCATCTCACACGCTGCATTCCCGGCCACAGTGCCCACCCCTGCTCCCACATTGCACATCTGCTTAGCAGCAGGCACCACCACCACCCCTTGAGCTCATGGAACAGTGTGCAGGTGTCTCGCCCTCCCTTTCTCCCCTAGGCATAGGGTGCGGGCGATTCGGTTATCGCCCAAATCGCAAAAATTATCGCCCTCATTATCGCCCATTCTGTCAAGGCGATATGTGGGCGATAATTTTTCCGTCGTATTTTGGGGGCAAAATGGCCCGGCCAGGGACGTCAGATCACTGCTGGGGTGGTGAGTGGGTCATTGCCTCAGTGAAGACCCGGTTCCTGACCTAGATCAAGCCCTCTGCTCCAGTGTTCTCAGTGGGTCATGACTCTGTGACCAGGGTCAGAACCGCCCCAGGTCTCAGATCAGCCGTGAAGCTTCCTGTGGGCTATGCTATGAGTCATCTCAAACGTACGAGTGCATCTCCTCCCATTCAGACCGACTACACTAGAACCACGCATCTCCTTCAACTCACACTAAGGTGTACCCGCTTCATGCTCACGAGTGCTCCTAGTAACGGCGAGTGAACAGGTCCTGAGCGAGGTCAGGATCTGGGCCAATGCCCAGTTCCTCACGTGGGTTTTGACCGAGGAAATGACCCACCCGCATGACGTCAGTGGTCAGAAGCTGATTTCTGATGCAGAATCCTAGGTCTTGGCCCAGTTGTTGACGAGGTCACAGGGCCCTGTGGGACCCAGGGTCAGTAGAGCGGTAACCCACTCACCACTAGCTGAAGACCCCTTCAGAAAGTGTGAAAGAAAACGGGCGATACTGGGCGATAATTTGGCGATAATGGGCGATAAGGCGATTCGATACGCGATAATCGGGGCTCGAACCCGGTTGGGCGAATATAGGGCGATAGGCGAATCGCCCGCACCCTATGCCTAGGGGGAGGCACATTCACCACAGCAGAGTCTTGCGTGTCGCCTTCTGCACTCCTCCGCGGATCTTGCTCCTCTCTGATTAATCCAATCGCTGTGCAGGCAAGGTGGTGCAGCAGCGATAATATGTAAGCCACGGGGCGGGGGTGGGGTCTGGTTGTCGAGGGCAGAAGGCAAAGCAAGCCTCCTCACAGCCTCTTGCGATGCGCCTCTCTTCTTTTTGCTACGCACACGACTTTCGCGCGGAAAGTGCCATTCAGCTCTGCCAAACGTGCACTCTACACACCGCCCCCTTCATCAGGCAAGTGGGTTTGTACGTGTGTCCACGCATCAAACGAGGTATCAAATAGGAGAGAAAGAGCGGCAGAGCTGAAGTGAGTGTCGAAGGTATGGGCAGAAAAGGCATGCAGACGCGGGCCATCTGGCACAGCACCCTGCGTCTGGACAGGGCGTGTGCCGTTGCGATGTGTGCGCGCAGCCACGAACCCCAGCCGCAGCCTGTGTTTTGCGAAGTGACTTCTGTCGCATCGGAAGGTAATGTGGAGCACCGAGTGTGTGTCTGCGGAGCACACAGCAAATCGGCTCGACACGGCGAGGCTAGATCGCGAGAGAGAGAGAGAGAGAGAGAGCTGTGTGTGTGTGTGCCTGAGAGGGTTCGATTGCCGAGAGTGAAAGCAAAGGCAAGCCGCCCAACACCTTCTCGCAATGAAAGAGAGAGAGAGAGAGAACTTGTTTTGTAATGTGTTTGTTGCGTGAGGTACCGGGTCCTTCATGCGCGCCTGGTATGCTCACGGCGCCCATGGCTCCCCGCACCTCTACTGTTTTGTAGTTTCATAGATGATTCGGGCATTGACTTTTCCGCATTGATTGTGTTGGTTTTCTCCCTCTAACATATGCGAATAACACAATCACCCTCGTGGCTGTGGCTCCTCGCGGGTAACAGGGCGACTCGGTGGGTTTCGGCGGCTGGCTCATGCATCCACGTCCCCCATACATTGCACCTGTGCGCGGTATGTCGCTAGGTACGATGCCTGCGCCACCTGCTGTGTCATGACCTCGGTTGATGCAATTGGATCCGCCCTCTCGGCTTCACCGTACGCATTGAATGCCTCGTCCGGCCTTCCTGCCAATGAATATGCGTCCCCCAATAAGGCGTACCATTGCGGCGGGGCGTGCAGGGGGGCGACGCGGGCGACGGCCTTCTGTAAGTAGTCCGCCGCTAGGCTGGCTTTATTGGTCTCGTAGTACGCGCAGCCTAATGAGTAATGGGGGTACGGATCATCGGGCCAGAGCTCGGTTGCACGGGTGAAAGCTTCTATAGCTTCTGCGGTTTTTCCCTGTGCTTTGTATGCGCAACCTAGCATGTGGTGTATCGTCTCACTCGTTGATCCATTCTCAATTGCTGCTCGTGCTGCTTCTTCTGTGTGCTGAGGCTGTTGCAGGGCCTGATAACCGGCTGCGACAGCTTCCTGGACATCCGCATCGTTGGGGTGGGCGGTTTGCTGTGCTTGTATAAGTTCGGTCGCCCTCCCGGGGTCCACTTTTGCGATGCCGATGGCTTGTACAAGGGCTTGTACTGTATGATTCATATGTCCTCCTCTTCTACCGTATCGTGTCCTATCTGTGTAGCTCCCCGGCACCTCGTGCATAGGCAGTGTGTGATGTATGTGACGCACAAAACAAGTTCTCTTCGCACGCTACGCTATTGCGTCCAAGAGAGAGAGGGCGAGAGTGTGGAACAACCACATTTTGACTGAGGGTTGGCTCTGTGCTGGAGCGGATCACCGCCACCCACCTCTTGGCATGTCATTGCCGCCGTTCGGAGGACCGCAAGTTTCGCTTCGCTGGCCAACCCCCCCACCCACCCCCCAGACACAGAGGGTGTGCTACGCCTGGGTGCCTGTGCTGCCAACCAGCTGGTCTTCTGACAGCTCGAAGTTTGCGAGCGTCGCGCCGGGCGGAGGAGGGAGGCCGTGCAGCGCCCGGACGTCGACGTGCACCGAGTCGACGGACCATTTAGGAGGCAGGTGCCTCGGCTGCATCGCCCCGAGGAAACAGCGCCTCCACGTGCGGACCAGCTCCGTCACCCCTTCCTCCCTGCCGTGCTGCTCCATCATGCGCTCCACAATCTGCTGGCTCGCAGGGACCATCTGCAGCTTCTCCAGCAGCAGGCGCAGGTCCCCCACCGCCGGGACCGCACCCCCCTCCGCCAGCCCAAACTCCCGCATCTTCGGGATCACCACATCGCACAGGTCGTCAAACCGCCCCTTCGGGAGAAAGTGCTTCCCTCCGGCACCGTTCTTCCCACCGGACCCACCCCCCTCCACCTCGGGGTATACGAGTGGCTGCGCGTCGGCCTGGCAGGCGGCATCTCCCACACTACCGCCCTCCCCCGCGCTGCCGCGCATCTTCCACACCTTCTCCATGAAGGCAATGAGGGCGGACGTTGCAGCACGCTCCTTTTTATGCAAGTCGCTAACCACCACGTGGTCCCGCTCCAGCTTCTCCCGGAGGCGAGCGTAGTGTGCCTGGCATGTCACGGCGCACGGCTTGCAGGCCAACAGAACATCATGGTGCTGATGCACCTTGCGGTGCCTCGGGAACTCCTTCCTATAGCAGTGCGGCACGACGTGGTGCTTCAGCAGACGCTCCTCCGACCCGCAGACGACGCAGCGATTTTCTATCGCAGTCGCTGTGGTGTTCCTCCCGATCGGCTCGAACAGCAGCTTGATGGTGAGGCGGGGCTCCTCCTCCACAACCACCGCCCTCCCTTTGCTGACGTACCATCTTGCCTTCTTCTCGTCGGTGCAGACCAGCGGCTCGTCATCCGGCGCCAGGATGAGGCAGTTCGAATAGAGAGGCTTCTTCAAGGTGTCGTCAAACGCAGCCCTCCGGTTCTGATTCCGCCTCCCGGGCTTCGCAACACCGCTGATGCCCTGCGCCTCACCCCCACCTTTCCTCTCCCCGCAGTCAGGCTTCTGCTCCGCAGCGCCGCCCCCTGCCCCAGGCTTCTTCATCGCCTTGCGGCTCATGGGCAGTTCAGCCAGATGGTGCAAATGCTTGGCATACGGATGCCTCCCCGGAGCGCCGTGCCGCATGATGTGGGTGAACCCCTCGTCGTGCTGCAGGGGGGAGGGCGCGTCGGGGGTGGCGGCAACGCCGACACCACCACCACCTGCCGCGCTGTTGGGGAACATCCGGGCGAACCTGCGGTGGAATTCGATCAGCTCGATCAGCTCAACGGCGACCTCGCGTGAAGCGACCGCATCCAGCGATGCGTAGTATATTTGGCTCCGCGTGAGGTGGTGCCTCCCCCACGCGCTGCACTGCATGCTCGTCTGCCTCTCCTTGTCCAGCTCCACCCCGCACACCTCCCTGGAGAGGTATGCTAGCGAGTAGGAGGATAACGTGGGGAGGAGCCCATCCGCATCGGGTGGCGGCGGTGCTGCGGCACCATCGCCCCCCTCAAGGAGGCCGAAGTGGTGCACCATCTTCTGGACGCACACCCAGTGCGCCACGTCCAGTCCGTAGTCTCGGCTGAGGCGCTTCGCGTCTCCCCCAACTGCGGCCCCTGCCTTATAGATGCGGGTGTCACCCAGGAAGTCCACAAGCCCTTTGATCAGGTCGTGGTTGAGGTGTGATCCCGGAGGTGGTGGTGCGGCGGCGGCGTGGCCCTGGTGCTGCGGCTGCCGCCCGCCCCGCAGGGCGGGGTCGGCGAAGATGTGGTGGAGCTGCAGGATGAGGACCGTGTCGTGTGACGAGAGCTGCAGGGTTGCGACCTTCCCGCCCTGCTCCCACTCGCAGTCCATCCCCACGACGCTGTGGGTCCGCAGGGCTGCCAGGGGGCAGTCCCCTGCGCCGGGCAGGCCCTGTGGCTCCTCCCCGTTGCGGTGGTCGTGCAGGTCGAGCGATGCCAGCATGGCTTCGACAGCAGCGCTGCATTCCTCTGCGGTGCGTGCGATGATGATGCGGTACTTCCTGTGGAGGTTGCCCGTCGTATCACACACCCTGTCCTTCGCATGGTAGTGGTCGTAAGCCCGGTGCTCGCGGAGGAGCTCTTCGTCGACCCGGTTCCCCGCACCCACCTTGTTGCGGCGCATCTGGAGGGACTTCTTCTGCAGCACAATGTCCAGCTCGTCGAGGGGCGTCATGTGCCTCATGCAGTTGCGCACCACCGCGCCAACCACCCCCAGGCCTATCGCAGCGCCTAACGCATGCTCCACCCCAAACCCTTTGCGTGATAGGCCCATGCCGAGGCCTGCAGGGCCCTGTGAGGTGGTGGTGTGTTGTGTTGCATGAGTTGGGGCTGTATGGGGAGTTTTATTGGGCGCCTGAGACCCGGTATCCGTATCCCATCCACCCACATCAGTACATCGTCGGAGGAGGGGAAGGTCGGGAAGGTGCCAACCTCCCAGTTCGACCGCTGGAGCCGGTCGCTGCACGCCGGAGTTGCTTTTCGATCACAGCACACACACAGCAGGTTCAAACCACACAACATGAGCAACCACAGGCCGCAAAGAAGACGGCCACAAAGCCTGGGAGGCAGGCCACAGGGGCTTTAAATAAGATGAACACATTTGAGGTTCTCTTCCTTGACAAGGCGGACAAGATGGTCGGACGGACGGATCAGCTCCAAGCTGCTACGAGAAGATGAGGGGACAACGAGCGCCTCCATCGAGGAAGCTGATATCCTACGGCTGGGGGATCATCAAGGCCCTGCAGACTACCTTCGAGCGCCTGGCATCCGACGACGACCTCCGCTTCTTCTCCCAGGTCTACACCACGGATGTGTCGGGGGAAGCTGCGGTGGGACGCGCCAAGGCCCTCGAAATCGCCTTCGGTGAGGAGACGACCGCGCGCTTCCGCCTCCATTGGAAGTCCGCCACATCTGGCTTCCTCGCCACGCTGAACCGCCAGATTGCGGAGGACGAGAAGCTGGTGCAGAGCCTCTCGAGCGAGAAGCTCCGCAGCGTCCCCGCGACGCAGGACGCAGCCGAAGGAGTGGCAGGGAAGCTGGGGCGGATCGCGAAGATGTCACAGGGCCTCTCTGCAGCCCGGACGGCGTCATTGGCCGTGGCATCGCATAAGTATAAAAAATGCTGCTTCAAGCACACTGGTGCTCCTGAGACCCCTGCTATCAGAAGTTGAGCAGAAGTTTAACAACGCTGTTTCAGGCGCCCCAATAATATATGGTGTTGCTGAAAGTGCTTCGCATGATGTGCGTATAGATATATTATGCACAATGTACGCACAAACTACGCACGAACTACGCAATTTGGGCCTTTCAGCAACACCAATATATGTTGGGCATTTGTTTTCACTCTGGGGGGGTTGGGTGGGTGGGTAGGTGTGGGTGCACTCCTGCAGCGGGGCTCGATGTATCGCACGGCGGTTCGTCTCGAGGAAGCCCTGGGGCTGCCGCCTCTATGGGTTTGGCGTGATTTTCAGGCCAGTTCACAAAAATGAAGACCTGCCGCTGACCCAGAGAAGTGATGGGTACAACGAGAGACTCACGACTCACTCACTCACACTCGCCCCCCCACCCCCACCCCTCCCCACCCATCAGCGTGCCGACGCACCTCAAGACGAACCTCATAATCTAGCACAGAAGAGATGACGCGCCAACCGCCAAAGCAATAACGGGATCTATACACGATGGTGTGGATGTGGGGGGGGGGGGGGGGGGGTAGGGGGGGTCAAATGGGGGTGACAAACACGATTTTTCAAAAAACCGGCGCAGAGGCCCCAAAGCCCCCGTAAACCCTCCAAACCCCCCCAGATCGGTCCGGAAACCCATCGAACCCCACTTTTCCACCATTCCGGGCACCTCAGGTGCCCGAATTGGGGTACCTAAATTTTGTGCCACCGTTTGGTACCGGACAGTGCCACTGTGTGGGAGGTTGGAAAAGAAAATGCCCCAACACACCACATCTGAGGGTTGCAATGCATGTTGCTTGCCAACCACGTCATCCGGTGGGTGTCAGGCGCTATGTAGGTGGCATGAGCCAGGTCTTCGATGTGTTCTGGCTTGTATATGTACCTCCCTGCCTGCGGCACAGGCACTGCCTTTGTCCCCCACACCAGCCACAGAGAGCGTATTGTACTCGGTCCACGGTTGCTGATTCATTGTGATGCGTTGTATCCTCGAGTGAACGTCACACACTAGTGGCACCACCACCCGCCATCCGAGAGCTGTATTGACTTTGCGCCCTTCCGTTGCATTCACCTCGCCACGCATATTGCACCGTTCAGTACCAGTGCTCTTGGGCCAGGCAAAGTAGACCGCAGCAACTACCAATTCTGGCACAATGGGTACCACGACAGCGCACTTCGTGTGTTCCCGGAATGTACAGCTCGTGTTGCAACAGTCGTTGTCAACACATCCCGGTTGTGGAGCACTGCTGCACAGGAATCACACGACCATCTGGACTTGTTCCGTACCTACAGGCAGCCTCCCGGTGCATGGTGGCAGGGAGGTACATATACAAGCCAGAACTCATCGAAGACCTGGCTAATGCCACCTACATAGCGCCTGACACCCACCGGATGACGTGGTTGGCAAGCAACATGCATTGCAACCCTCAGATGTGGTGTGTTGGGGCATTTTCTTTTCCAACCTCCCACACAGTGGCACTGTCCGGTACCAAACGGTGGCACAAAATTTAGGTACCCCAATTCGGGCACCTGAGGTGCCCGGAATGGTGGAAAAGTGGGGTTCGATGGGTTTCCGGACCGATCTGGGGGGGTTTGGAGGGTTTACGGGGGCTTTGGGGCCTCTGCGCCGGTTTTTTGAAAAATCGTGTTTGTCCACGTAAAAGGGTGGCATTTGACCCCCCCTAGGGGGGGGGGGGGGCAAATCCACATGTGCCCCCCCTCCCCCCCCCCCTGTCCCTCCCCTCCCCTCCCCTCTCCAACTCCTCCACCGCCCTGGGGTGAGGATGGACGGGCCGGCAGTATGGCGTCCCAATGGAGGGGGGGGGGGGGGGGGCGGACATCCCCAGCTGCAGTTTCAGCACCACTCCCACAGCAATCTCTGCAGGGGTTTCCTCCCCCCCCCCCCCACACCGACACAGGCACAGCGCCCAGGGATAGAATCCTGAGAATAAAATGCGCTTGGAGGAGGTTTGTCCGAACCACCCTCCACCCCTACATCCACACCCTTCCCCCCCTCCACCCCCTTAGCATTCGCATAGGGTGCGATGGCAGAAGCCTCTCCACTACGCACCCAACGCCACACAGGAAGACCCCCCCCCCCTAGGGGGGGTCATAAGCCCCCCTAAAAACGTACAAATACCAAAAATTTCAACATACCATCAGAACCGCCCTAATACCTGATCTGACCCGAAAATCCGACCCATACCCCCCCGGAAACCGTCTGGAGCCCACTTGTGACACCTGATGCGCACTTTTGTGATGATTTTTTGGGGTCCTAAAAAATGTACCTCAGTTTCGTACCTTGCCTTTGTACCTGAACCACTCCCGACCGCAATATTTCGTTCTTTGCCTTTTCTGCGGTGGTTCCGGCTCAGGTGGCACGATGTTGCCTCCCCAGTGCCTCGGCAAGGTCTTTCTTGTACCTGATTGGTGGGAATGTTGTGTTGTTGCGCCAGCTGAATGAGTTCAGCCACCTTCTGGGTGTAGTACACCACGCAGTCTCAACAGCACGTATGAGAGTGTACCATGTGAGGACTCAACAAAGTCATTGGATAGGCATCTGCCTGCCGACTCAACCCCCACAGTGCGACCGCAAGATCGTCAGGGATGTCTCAACGCCAGGGGAATACTCTCCCCTGGCGTTGTACAACCCTACTCTTAATCCTCGGGTCCTCTCCTGGAGGCGGTGGTGGCGGGCCCGCAACGCTTCGTACTTCCGGTACGGACTGGGGTAGTCTGCCCGGCTGACCCGCTCATCGCTTCCTAGATCATCTGCTGCTCTGGAGCTGCCATCACTCACTGCCCACATCAGTTGGTGTAGGGGTAGGAGCAGGAGGAGTGGGAGGAGTAGGAGTGCAGGTGACATCTTTCTTGGCCAGCAAGGAACGCCGCTTTTCGCACGTGCGTGCAGTTGATGCACCACTGCATATATCTGTCGTCACCACGTCCCACTCGCTCTCCTATGTACCCAGCCCGACGGAGCGCCCGAAATAATGTCGCCTCACGGATGTCGTGTGCCGTTTTCTTCTGACGCAGGTCTGCCACAACGCTCTCTGCCGGGACCCCGCACATCTCCCGTTTGGCGAGCGTCTTTCGAGCAAGGTACCCCTCTGCAGCAGCATCTGACACCTCTGCGAGGCCCTAGGCACACGGCATGTGTTGCTCGGCGTGCTGGGTGAGCGTAGTGATACCCTTTCCTTGCAAAGAACGAAATACTGCGGTCGGGAGTGGTTCAGGTACAAAGGCAAGGTACGAAACTGAGGTACATTTTTTAGGACCCCAAAAAATCATCACAAAAGTGCGCATCAGGTGTCACAAGTGGGCTCCAGACGGTTTCCGGGGGGGTATGGGTCGGATTTTCGGGTCAGATCAGGTATTAGGGCGGTTCTGATGGTATGTTGAAAAATGTGGTTTTGTACGGGCTTATGACCCCCCCTACCCCCCCCCCCCCAAGGGTCTGCCCCGACAGGACGTCAAGCTGCATAATATGGTGGGCTGCGTGACTGGGGCTGTGTGCAAACCAAAGGATGCACTCCTGCAAAAAAGCAAAAACCCCGCCAGGGGTTTTGCCCCAACATCCTAAGCCCCCGCAGGGAAGGGCACGAAGGGGCGTGGGAGATGGACACCCCCCCCGCCTGCCCCTGCTGCGCCTGGGGCCTGCAGGGGGTTCTCTATGCGGCTGCGCTGGGCGAGGGGCGGCGCCAGTATCACGCAGAGGTGATTCGTGACAAAGGGGTGGAGTGGGAGGTCACGGCTCGCTCGGAGGTGCAGTGCTCTGTGCATCCCCCTCCGCATCCCCGCTCGGCTCCGTCTGCAAGGGGGGGGGGGGGGTAGGGGGGGTCAAATGCCCCCCCTTTTACGTGGATAAACACGATTTTTCAAAAAACCGGCGCAGAGGCCCCAAAGCCCCCGTAAACCCTCCAAACCCCCCCAGATCGGTCCGGAAACCCATCGAACCCCACTTTTCCACCATTCCGGGCACCTCAGGTGCCCGAATTGGGGTACCTAAATTTTGTGCCACCGTTTGGTACCGTACAGTGCCACTGTGTGGGAGGTTGGAAAAGAAAATGCCCCAACACACCACATCTGAGGGTTGCAATGCATGTTGCTTGCCAACCACGTCATCCGGTGGGTGTCAGGCGCTATGTAGGTGGCATCAGCCAGGTCTTCGATGTGTTCTGGCTTGTATATGTACCTCCCTGCCTGCGGCACAGGCACTGCCTTTGTCCCCCACACCAGCCACAGAGAGCGTATTGTACTCGGTCCACGGTTGCTGATTCATTGTGATGCGTTGTATCCTCGAGTGAACGTCACACACTAGTGGCACCACCACCCGCCATCCGAGAGCTGTATTGACTTTGCGCGCTTCCGTTGCATTCACCTCGCCACGCATATTGCACTGTTCAGTATCAGTGCTCTTGGGCCAGGCAAAGTAGACCGCAGCAACTACCAATTCTGCACAATGGGTACCACGACAGCGCACTTCGTGTGTTCCCGGAATGTACAGCTCGTGTTGCAACAGTCGTTGTCAACACATCCCGGTTGTGGAGCACTGCTGCACAGGAATCACACGACCATCTGGACTTGTTCCGTACCTACAGGCAGCCTCCCGGTGCATGGTGACAGGGAGGTACATATACAAGCCAGAACACATCGAAGACCTGGCTGATGCCACCTACATAGCGCCTGACACCCACCGGATGACGTGGTTGGCAAGCAACATGCATTGCAACCCTCAGATGTGGTGTGTTGGGGCATTTTCTTTTCCAACCTCCCACACAGTGGCACTGTACGGTACCAGACGGTGGCACAAAATTTAGGTACCCCAATTCGGGCACCTGAGGTGCCCGGAATGGTGGAAAAGTGGGGTTCGATGGGTTTCCGGACCGATCTGGGGGGGTTTGGAGGGTTTACGGGGGCTTTGGGGCCTCTGCGCCGGTTTTTTTGAAAAATCGTGTTTGTCACCCCCATTTGACCCCCCCGGGGGGGGGGGGGTGTGTTTGATGCGGTGTTGGGTCGGGGGTAGGGGTGTGGGTGGGTTGGAGGGGGGAGGGCGCAGTGCCCGACCTCTCTCTCTCCCTCTCTCTCCCTCTCTTTGAAGACTTTCATATGATTTAAGTGTGAATGGGGGTCTTCGCTGGTCGTTATCCTTCGTCAGCCTTCGTCAGTTTTCACCTAATTCAACAGGAAATGCACTAAAATGCACTGACGACCACTCTGTAGCGAAGACCCCCAATATCCCCGGAACGAAAATACTCGCATCCTCTCTCTCTCTCTCCCCCTGCTGGCAAATTTCCTTGGAGAGGGGTGTGTGCGGGGACACACTACAACACCCACAACACGGCACACAGACACACACATCCCACACAACCCAACACCCCAGACATACCAGCAGGCTGTATGCCACCGCGCCGCACAGCGAGAACCCTCTGTAGGAGTTGCACACAACCATATTCGACTGCGCCGCATCCCCGGGGAGGATCTGGAGGCACCCATCCTCAGGCATGGTGTCGGGATCCGCCCTGTGGTAGATCACGGCCCGCATGTCGTCAGGGGAGTGCACCAGGAAGTGCACCGGCACACCGGGGTTCAGCACGACGGGGTTGGAGAGCTCCAACAGGGCGGACTCCTCGTTGGGCTGCTGCTGCATGATGGCGGGGTCGGACACCGCATGCCACCTGGAGGGGTCGGACCGGAGCGCGTCCGTCGTATCGGGTGATGTGTACACCGTCATACGCACAGGGGTGGGGGAGCGGCACCCGACAGACACACCCGTCACCTTCAGCAGCACTGTGGACCGGAGCTGGAAGCAGAAGCCGTACAGCTCATACCTTCCCTTGAGGGGCTGCACCCGGGTGGCGAGGGTGCGGTCGCCCCCGCCGCCGCCCCCGCCCTCGCGGAGGAGGCGCTCTGCCCGTGCCTTGTAGCCGTCGCGCTCTTCGGTGACCCGCTGCAGCTCCTCTTGAAGCATCTCCATCTCGTTGCGTGTGTCGGAGGGGCGTCGGAGGTAGGCCCAGACGTGGGATGTGTCAAACCCGTCGGGGCGGACGTAGACCGACAGGCGTGAGCTGTCTGTGCCGATCTGGGTGACGGTGCCGCTGCGCCACTCAGACCGCGGGTTGTCGGTGAACTCCACCCTGTCGCCCACCTCCAGACCTAGCGTGTGGTGGAGCTTTGCGACGGCAGTTTTGAAGTCGTGCTCCGACAGCGCCCCGCCGTCGTATGCTGCTTGGAGGAGGTCGAGCTTTGCCTTCTCCGCCTCCGACTGGTCCGGCATCAGGCGCTGCACGGCTGTCTGATACTCCTCCTGCGACAGCGCCCCCACGTCGAGCGCCGCCTTGAGGGCATCCAGCTTCGCGCTGTCGACTGCCGTGTCCCGCTCCTCCCCCATCTGCAGCCACACGCTGACATTCCCCTCCCCGACCTCCAGCAGCTCGGCGAGCTTCTCGTCGCTCACCTTGGATGCCTCCAGCAGGATGAACCGGCTCGGCGCACCCCCTTCCTCCGCAGCTGCCATCGTCGAGAGGGTGTGGGTGCAGCGCCCCGCTGGATGCGAGTGGGCGGTGCTGAGGGGGTGGTGATGTGAAGGGGCCAGGAGGAGATCCCGAAACAGCGGGGAGGGGGGAGAAAAGGTAGAACCCACGACCGAGGTAAAAAGTGAGTGTTCCACGGTAGTAAAAATCCGGGGGGGTGGGGTGGTGGGGGAGTGGGGGATGGGGTGGGGGGGGCAGGCGGAGGTGCAAGAAGAGAGCACAAGAGAGCACCCGCACAAGCGCTGCGACACTGCGGGGCATGGCACCATGGCGAGCGTGGCATCTCGGGAGAGGCGGGAGAGAGAGAGAGGGGGAGAGGGGGTGCGGGGGGAGGCCTGTGTTGGAAAACACCGAGCCTTCCCTGCACACCCCTCGTCCCGCCCAGGAGTGAGACTCTCTCTCTGTTGTGCCCACTGCACCCAAGCGTGACGAGATAGCGGGGCACACCACTTATGTGCTACAAAGTGCCTCGAGTTGGACACACACTGCAATGCACTCCGTTTGTTTTGATTCTTTTGGGTGAGGCCCCACCCAGACTGTGGCGTACACACTGTTTGCCAGAAGGCGGTGCACTCATCGACCTCCACGACGTGATAGGGCTGATGACGTCGTCTTTTTCATACTGCGGCCTGAGCCAGGTCTCCCACACAACGGCCCTACCATATGGCATGAGGTGTGTGTGGGGGGTGTGCAATCCTGCACGCATCATGCGATTCCCACCGACAGCCCCGCCGGTCATACTGCCTGTGACCCGAGGATGGACCCATCTGTGGTCACCTTCAGCAGTGCCGAGAACCTGTGCGAAGGGGGGGAGGGAGACGTGATGGCAGACCCCGTGTTTGCATAGTATCAAACATCCGAAACAACAGAGTAGCCCCTCCACTGCGCTTGGAATGCTTGGCGATGCCGCCTTCATGCGGGCCCCCCCTCGCCCTCCTCCCGCCACCACCACCACCACCACCACCACCCTACACGCATGGCTGCTGCTTGGGCAGGCTGAATACTGAACATACTTCCTCTGGATGCGGTTCTGGATCTTGTCGTATGTATCGATGAGGTCGATGTATTCTCTGTCGTGCGCTTCAAGCTGCTTGGCGTTGTGCCGCTGGTCTTCGAGGAGCTGTGCGTAGTCAACAGACCCCGTGACAATCGTCAACATGTCACGCTCGCGCGGAAGGTACGTTGCGTGCTTCATCGTGACGACGTCGGAGCGCGGCTGGGGCTGCGAGGTGACAGGCGACACACTGTATTTCATGGCTGAGCTGTGCAACGACTGCCCCGGCAGCACGCTCCCCACAGTCTCCCCCTTGCGTGCCTGCGTCTCCTGCAAACACATGGCTTCGTTCTCCGACGTGCCGGGGCGGAACCGTCGTATCAGCTGGTCCCGCGCCGCCTTCGACCCCTTCCCCACAGGCGGGGGCCGCCCTCCCGGCAGTGCCAGCTGTGTCGTGGCATGCGTGCCGAAGTCACGCCGTTCCTTCGAGCTTGTCACCTTCTGCTTCTGCGCGTGCTCCAGGATACTGCTGTTCGCAAGGTAGGGGACTGTAGGGGGAGGGGTGGCGTGTGTGGGCCCCGGTGTGGCGCGCGAGGCACAGTGCCCCACCTGACAGGATATCCCGTGGCGTATCCCCCCGGAAAAAAAACTAGCACGCGGATTGTTTTTTGGCACACGTTTTCAATCCCCCACACCCCACCCCCTCCCCCCAGCACTCGAGACACATACATCCTTCCGGACGCGACGACTGTGAGGCACCACCAGTCCCCGACAGCTCCCTGCCTATTAAACTCAGGAACTGGTGTGCCGCCTTCTTTGTGGACCTCACGTTGTTGATGGATCGCGCAAAGTTGGCGATGTTATGCCCGCAGTGCTCCTTCCACGACCTCCGCCTGTCCAAAAAGGACGTCAGCTCCTCGTTGTCCTTTGCTATATCCTCCATGCCGTCGTGCACATGCCGCAGGAAGCTTGCATTTGCACGCGCCTGCTCATACGCCAGGGTTGCCAGACTGCGTCGTCTCCCCTGCGAGTCGTGCCGCGACACAAAATACGCCCCCCGTGTGGGGCTGTCGGGCGGCGTCGCCACCGACACGCTGCGCTGCCTCTTCACCTCATCAAACCTCTGCCGCAGCCCACCAACCTCCTTCACCTGCTCCGCAAGCTCCGCTATCACCTGGCGCTCCTCATCCGTCTCGTGGACCCCGAACCCGCCCATCAGGTTGATCGCTTCCGCCTTCCCCTCGCCTTCGCCAGCGTCGCTGCCCAGCGCATCGGGCACCGCATCCCCATCCTGCGGCACACCGCCTTCGGATGGCGTGGCCTCTCCTGCATTGTCGGACAGCGCTGGGTCTCCCATGCCTTCAATATTGCCCGCCTGCGGAGGCACGGCGCTTGTGTCTGGCGGGGTGATCTCGGGCATGTGATCAGACATTGTGGTGGTGTGGGGCAGCAGCGGCGCCTCTCAGATGGACTCCTGGTGTACGGCAGAGCAGCCCAGGCTGTGTCGTGCGGTTCGCACCACCATGCCTAGGAGGGGTGCGTGTGTGTGTGCTGAGTGTGTTGGCAGTGGCGCGTGCAGATCACGTAAATAAATAACAAGGCGTCCCCTTCGGGGCAGGGGGCGCAAGGGGGGTGCCAAGCGTGCTAAGCATTGCCAAAAGCAACGGCAACCAAAAAAAATGCCAACCAACCAAAAATCAAAACGGCGCCGCTTCTTCTCCTTAACATAAGGCCGTGGGATAGGACATCCGCCCCGTGGCAGGTATTGTAGCGGGGCGTACGGCGAGAGCAGCAACAAAAAAAATAAACTGAAGAGCATCATCCTGCGGGTCGGAATATGCAGCTGGAGGGGGTGCAGCGCAGTGCCCGGGCCAGCGATCTCTGGGAGCTGTGAGGGGAGCTTCAGTGGAGCAGCACGCCAGAGGCATGTTGTCAAAGCACCAGAGGGAGGTGTGATGGCACACACCCCCCCCCCCCCCCCGCACACACAAGTGTGTGAAGGCCAGGGTAGTGTTGCGGCCTTTGCTAGTGTTGCTCCCGGGTGTGTAGAGGCGGAGGGGGTGGGGGGTGGACGGGGCAGAGAGAGGGGGGGGGGGGGATGTAGCGCGAACAAAAACTCAAACTGCAAAGAAGACGAATGCAACCGGGTGAATCAAAAGTGTTGGCAGAAGAGAGAAAGGGGAGTTAAGACAGGCGATGTTCTTCGAATGCTGAGCATCATCCCCCATAGCAGGCTGCCGGGCGAGTGAAGTGTTCGCAATGATCCGCGCGGTGAAAAGCTTTCCTGAGTTGGCGACGCCGAAACTGACAATAAAAATGGCAAATAAAAATAAGAGTGGGTGTGCGGAGTGGCCTTGCTGGTTAGATGGGCCACATACGCACACGCGAGTATGTTGTAAGTGGTGTGGGGGGCGCACGCTCCACGCCCCCACCACCCCCACACCGATAGCAAATACACAAAACTAGGAACCTATCGCAGAAATCGCAAGACAAAAAACAACATCACATATATGTGTGCGGGCACACCCGCACACACCCATCACTTTAACGTTCAGCAGACCCAACCGACGGCAACATGCCGTGTTGGGTGCAGGGCAGGCGCTGAGGTCTCTCTCGCTCTGCCACGGGGGCACCCACCACACACACACCACCCTGATGCGATCACGGGAGTGCGGCACCAATCCCTGTCACGAGGTTGGTCTCCGAGCTGCGCTGGAGGCTGTCGGGGTGGAGGGTCACCTTGCCGCTTGCAAACCCAGGCAGGGCTGCCAGGTCCTCGAGGACACGCGAGCTCCCGAAGTATTGGTGAGCCGCCGCACCCTCTGTGATGCCGTGCCCCAGGGTCACACAGGGCACGCCGTTCACCGCCACGGCACCCACGGCACCCAACACGAAGTCGTACACATGCCCCGCCTCCACAGTGCACACAGCTGCGCCACGTGCCTCAGCCGGGAACACCCACTCGCCCCCCACACGCATGGGGTGGTAGGGCGTCAGCGTCAGCCCCCCCTCAAACCGCCGCATCTCGATGGCCCCGGAGGGGACCTCCGTGCGCACCACGCAGACCACAGGCTGCGCCGTCCCATCCGCCGCAACGAGGAGGTCGCCCTGGCGCACCGAGTCGACGCGCGTGGGCACAGCCTCCTCTCCGACCACCACGTCCACCACACAGGCCCCTGCGAAGCACCCGCCACCCCTGTTGTAGTAGTTGTCCATCTTGACGGGCGCAGCCTTGCTCTGTCTGCGCTCCCTGCAGGGCTGCGCACCACCATACCCCCCGGGCTGACGCACGTGCACGGGCGTCTGAGGCATCGGGGGCGGGAGGCTGAGGAACGCCTTGACAAGCACATCGCTGATTGCGGTGAAGAGGGGCCCCCCGTACTGCTGCACACCAGGGTCCTTGAAGTTGTTGCACTGCTGCAGGAGGTGCGCCCCGCTGAGCGACGGGAGGTAGTGCGCGCCCCACTTCTGGTGCGCCGCGGCTGCCACCGCCTCCAGGACCTGCCCCTCGACATCCTTCTGCAGGGCCTGCAGTTCGGGGTACGCCCGCACCGAGCACAGCTTCATCTCCGTCACATGGGTGCGGACCGCCGCCGCCGCCTCGTCGTACTTCTTCGCCTTGCACATCTTGTTGACAGCCTGCACAGCCTCAACGGTGCGGAGCCTCATCAGGTGGAGCTCCGCCGAGTCGCGCTTCTCTGGCATGCCGCTGTGCATCGACAGCTCCTCCTCCAGCAGCACGACCTCGAGGGTCTCCCTCTCGCGCGTCTCCAGGTTGAACCACGACCCGGTCACGCTGCCCAGCAGCGCGACTTCCGACACAGGCCCACCCAGGCGGAACACGGCATCCCTTGTCTGCCCGAACAGCGCGGGGCCCAGGTTGGCCGACACGCCCCAAGAGGCGCGTGTGTTGGGGTAGCCGCCTGCGACGTAGTTTTCCGCAGCGAGGGTGACGGGGGCGCCCTCCTCGAGGTTGACCACGAGGTCCCGCCCGCACTTCGCCAGCTGGTTGCTCACGGAGTTGACGAACACAGACCCCAGGAGGGAGGAGTCGGGGATGAAGGCGTAGCTCCCACCGCCCTCCTTTGCCAGGTCGCTCAGCAGCTCGCTGTCGAGCTCATAGCCAAAGCCGTAGGTGTTGATCGCCCCCGGGAGCACCTGGTGGTCGTCGCGGTAGCGGAGCAGCATGCCGAGGTGGCCGCGCGGCGGGACCACGGTGGGGCGGCCGTCGGTGAAGAGCATCAGGTTGGTGTTGCCGGGGCAGTCGGCGTTGCGCAGCTCCTCCATACCCTTGTAGAGGCCGTCCCAGAGGTTGGTCATCCCGGTGGGCTGCAGGCCGTCAAGCACCTTTGAGATCCTCTTCTTGTTCTCCGGGGTCATAGGCACCAGAGGGACCTGCATCTTCGCCGTGGTGCTGAACGTCACAAGCCCCATCGCGTCACGCTCGGTGAGGGATTGCATCACGGTGCGGGTGGCGTGCTTCACCAGGTCGAGCTGGGTCAGCCCGTTTGACTCGGCGTGGCCCTGGTCGTTCTTCACGGTGGCGAGCGCGCGCATCGAGCCAGACACGTCGACGCAGCACATCACGGCAGCGGGGAGGCGGGCCTTGGGGACATCCGCTGTGGTAGCGAGCGGCTTGGAGGGGCCGGGCGGTGTCACAAGCGAGACGAACACGGTGTTGTCGGCACCGGGCTTGACCCGCAGGCAAGCCTTGGAGACCTTCGCGGGGACGGAAGGCGCGGGCGACGCGCCCGCCGCAGGCAGGGGCGCGCCCGACGCGGTTGTGGCAGCCTCGGGGTCTGTGAAGCCGTTCGCAGCCTTCCACTTGTCGATCATCCCGCGCAGCACCCTGTTGGGCGCGAGCTGCGTCTTGCGGAGCGGGGTGCGGGTGTGGGGGCTGGTTTGGTTCTTCTCCAGCCACTCCTCGATAGCCTGCTTGTCGTAGCTGTTGCCCTCGTGGTCCACCACGGCATCGCGCATGAGGCGGTGCGTGATAAGGCAGACAAACTCCTCTGGGACAGCAGGCGCAGCTGCAGGCGTGGTCGCGGCTTCAGGTCCTGACATTGCGAAGGAGTAAGAAATGCAGAAAAAAGGCTGTGTAAAACTGCAGGGTGGGGTGTGGCAGATGAGGACAGGCAAGGGGGGCAGTGTACAGGTTTCAAAGAACAGATGGGGCTGTGCGACGGAGGCGGATGGGCACTTCACACCCCAGCCTGCCCATTCCACCTCGCTGTGGCAGATTCCATCGGCAGGCGGCAGATCAACAATCCTGCACTGATGAGAGGGGGGGGGGGGTACGAAGAGAGGTGCACGGTGGACTCCCACACGTCAGGGTGCACCTTTTTGGGATATCGGAATATCGGGGGTCCAGACCCCCGCTCGCGGGGGTCGGGACCCCCGCGAGTGGGGGTCTGGACCCCCGCTGTCGGGGGTCTGGACCCCCGCGAGCGGGGGTATGGACCCCGCTCGCGGGGGTCGTCTGGGCACCAAAAATAGCAGGGCAGACTCCCGCTAGCGGGGGTCCAGACCCCCACTCGCGGGGGTCCAGACTCCCGCTAGCGGGGGTCCATACCCCCGCTCGCGGGGGTCCAGACCCCCACTCGCCCAGACCCCCGCTCCAGGGGGTGGGAGTCCACCGTGTGGACGAGAGAGGGAGAGGGAGAAGGGCGCACAGGGTGCCCCCGCACACCGGGTCATATCAAAGCAAAGCAAAGCAAAGCAAATCGGATCATATCGTGGCAAAATATCGGCAGGGGAGAAAGGTGCAGCGTGGATGTTGCGTGTGGAGTGGGCGGGATATAACATGGGGAAATCGAACGGAGGGAGGATAACGGCTGTGCAGAGCAACCCAAGCAGAGTGGCAGATCGGCCCGTCCCACCTTGATGTGTCCCCCAGCACACACAGCCGCCACAGCAGCGAGCTGTGCCCCACACCCACCCCCCGCCAAGCGGGGCAAGGGAGGGGGGACACGCTGCGGCGCTGTGACGGGGCGTGTGCCGGGTTGGACAAGTTGGAAGGGTGTGCAGCAAAAAGCAGAGGTGGTCCGTTCCCCACTCAAAGGGCCCCATGCAGAAGAGTCGAGGGGCCGTGAGAAGGGCGTGCCACACCGCACAGCAGCACAGAGGGGGGGCAGAAGGGCAAGATACTCCTAACAAAAGGACGAAGAAGGGAGGGGAAACGCCACGCCGCCCGCACCGCACACACAGGCTGAGTGTATCCGGGACAGCCATGTGTGTGTGTTGTGCGGGTTGTGGCCCCATAGGAATCATGGGTATAAAGTGCACTTTTCAGACTTTTCTCGGCAGGTGAAGAGAAGAGATGGAAAGATGGGGGCGGGGAGCACGTGGGTGCATTGTATCACGGCACCATAGTGCCCCACCCCACCCCGCACCACCATCGCAACCCGCCCGCACCCGACACAGCCCATGCGGTATGTTCATCACTTGATCACTTGCATGCCTTCCACCAGCGTGTCCCCGAGCACGTCAGCCCGCTCTCGCAGCACCCCTCCTTCCCGAGGCACGCAGACCACTTGGTGATACGCCGCCCGCTGCACCCCCCTGCAGGCGGTGCAGGCTGGGGCTGCGGCTGGGGGCGGGGCTGAGGCTGAGGCTGAGGCCGGGGTGCCGGCTGCGGCTGCGGCTGCGGCATAGCACCACCCAGCACATTGCACGTCCACCCACAGCTGGGGCACGACGTGCGGCACTGCGCGTAGTACTCCGACATCTCGTAGCACGTCGTGCCCGCCGCGCAGCACCCGGTCGCCTCCCGGCAGTTCCCCATAAGCGGCACCGTCGCCCCGTTGCACTGTGACGGCGCAGGGCCCGGCTGCGGCACCGGCACCGGCACCGGGCGAGGGGGGGGCACAGGCACAGGCACTGGCGCAGGCGCAGGCCCCGACCCGCCCTCGAACTGCAGGTCGATCGCGTTGTAGAAGCTGTTGCTCGTGTCACCCA
Source organism: Rhynchopus euleeides (assembly GCA_963210315.1). Taxonomy (NCBI): domain Eukaryota; phylum Euglenozoa; class Diplonemea; order Diplonemida; family Diplonemidae; genus Rhynchopus; species Rhynchopus euleeides. The sequence goes on from OY723266.1 coordinate 387,698, forward strand.
CGTCCCACACCGCCATGACGACGTGGTACCCCTGGCGCGTCGGGACGGTGCACTGGTGGTCGACCTGCCCCTGCGGGACCTGCATCCCCCCGTCCACGGTGCAGAAGGGCGTCGTGTCGAACGACGCGCTCGACAGCGCCTGGTTCTGGTTCCACCCCTCGCGCGTGATGTAGTACTTGTAGTCACGCGTCCTGTGCCCCGCGGTGAAAACCCACGAGAAGGTGGCGCTCCCCGAAGACATCCGGGTCTTCCCCCAGCGCGTGCTGCTCTGCTCGTTCAGCTGCCTGAAACGCCCGCCTGCCGACGCCACCGTCCCCCCCTGAGGGCCGCCTGCCGGCCACCCGTCAGGGCCCTCCACGCTCTGCGGCTCGTACTGCACCCCGCCGCACCCCGAGTTCAGCCCCGTCTTGCATCCGTAGTTGCGCGACGGCGGGGAGCTCACGTAGCCGTGCCCGTTGGCCCCAGTTGCCGCCGCAGCTACCAGCAGCGCTGTTCCGAGGAGCTTCTGCATTTCCCACGCTCTGTGCGTGTGCGTCTTGGTTGCTGTGTCTTGCGTGGATCAAGTGTCCTGCGTGTGTGGCGTGCAGTGTGTGAGCCCTGCTCCGCAAACCTACTTGGGCATTCAAAACAATACGCGCCCCTGGCTGAAAGCAAAAGCAAACACGTCAGCCAACTGCCAAACACGCTCGGGTGGGTGGGGGGGGGGATGCACACGAAGCGAGCCCAACTTGGTTACCGCGAACCCAGGCACCGGGCGCCAACTCCCTTCCCGCGTCACCGGGGGGTAACTGACCCTGCGCTGACGCCCACGCTACGAATAGGAACCCTGGGAAAGAGGCTCGCCAGGTCTCATCACTGCAGCCGGTTGTGTTGGCAGCCTAGCTGCCCCCCACACCTCTGACCTCGCCTGTGCACCACATCATCGACTTCCAACGCTTCCCGATTCCGCCTCTGTCGACCGCCAGGCTTATCACAATAGATCACGACAGTCTATAGGGCTACCCACTGGTGGACACGCTGCATCATAACAGCGCACCTCCTGTGGTGTGCCTGTGTGCCAAGGCCGACTTGCACAGCCATCTATGTGCTCGGCCTTTTATGTCACTGTCGCTTGAAACCCGGAGTCAACAAGCCCGCCAGGATAGGCAGTGTCAGAAGCCACTGGGGGTGGGGGGGAGGGGAGGCAAGATTAGGGACGGCACAGCGACGTGCCGGTAGGATAAAAAGCACAGTGGACCCCCCCCGAATAGGAACACGTTTTCGAGGGCCCGAAGGTGCCCAACAGAAGGGCGGATGGGGAGGGTGGCGAATCATTTCCGCCCCTCCCACACCCCCCCACCCCTCACCACCCCGATTTTTTTTGATTTCCGGAGCCCACCCGCGTATGCTGAGTCCCTTCTATCGCACACCCCACCACAACAGAGTTACAGACACCCCCCAGCCCCGAGCTGGGAACAGCCTGTGATCGCCCAGCCTGTGGTCTAACGTATTCGCATTCACGCCCCCCTCCCCCCAGTTTGATATAGTTGGATGGTGTCCGAGACGGACACCCGTGGTTGTGTATGAGAAGTAATGTATCTTACCGCTCCATCGGGGACAAGTGACGTCGGCAATGAAGTGGCTAGCGCGTTTGATTCCCGTGCAGTGGCCTTTTCGGAGGACTGCAATCCGATTGACAGCTCGATACCCAACATTGCCCGACCTACCTCAGGGCGAACGCCCGAACGCGAAGGCACGGCCAACAGGCTGTATCAGAGGTGTTTTGTAAACCTTCCCCTCAGCCGACTGTATAAATGCGTCGCCCATATCGTGTAGTCATCTTCAGAAGGTGTAGGTCGTCATCCGACATCGAAGCGGAAGCAATGCAGGTCCGTTGCTCAGTGTTCACAGCCCCTCTTACATTCGCCGTGCAATGGGTGGGGGTATTGAACCGCAGAGAATGCGCCCTCCAACCGCGCAGGTGGCCTTGCTATGTCTGATACCATGATTCGCAACAGAAGAGAGGTCATGATGCCCACATAACACCCACAGCCCACCGTGCTGTCAAAGGCCACCGCGCGGGCGCGGCACTGCAAAGGAAAACAACACAGGCAAAAAAAGAAACCCGACCGTATTAACAAGAACCACCCTTGCATTTTTGCAATCAACACCACACATGCCACAGAGGGGGAGGAAATCACAAGACAAACAGAAGCCGCCGCCACCTCCCCCCCTCCACGCCCCAAACCCACCCCACACACACACACACAGCGAAGCACATCACTCCTCCCCCGCTTGCTGCAAGGTGGGACGGGCACCCCGGCGTTTGCCTCAGGAAGACTCAGGAATACCGCGAGGCGACCAATGGGGAGGCGGGTGTCTGCCCGGTGCCGAAGAACGTGCAGATGTAAGGATCCTTTTCGTTGGGAGCGATATGTCTGCTCCGCGCCTCGGTATGCCTTCTGCCCATTATAGACTGCGGCCCGCACTGCATGAGGTACACCGCGTAGACGAAGACCAGCGCGAGGCCTGCAGCCTGCCCTGAGATGGACCGGCACCTGCTGACGCGGCAGGCAGCGGGGCCCACGGTCGCCACGCCACCACCCTCAGACACAGGCGTAAGATTCGGCATCGGAGAACCAGTTCCGCACTGCGTTAGTTTTGATGGTTGCCCTCCCCCCCCACACCCCCCTCAAAGACCCGCAAGAAAACAAGACAACAGCGCAGGGGCGGCAAACGGGGGGAGGGGGGAGCGGGGGTGTAGTGTACGGAGGAGCTGATCGATAATGGGATGCATAATGTGTTTCAAAGCAGGGGGGGGTGCCATGCGACACGGGAGGGAAGCACATCTGGGGCAGGGAGGTGAGGTGGGGGCGGAGGGTGGAGTGGGGGGGGGGCTTTCCGGTCAATCATAAGCTTTCGATCTAACTGCCCCTCCCTCTGTCAAAGAAATTCCTGAACACCTCTAACAAAAAAAAACAGCCGCTGCTGTATCTAGGTGCTTGTTACTTCTACAGTGCCAGTGTCTCGGGTGAGCGTGCAGGCCTGCTGTATCCACCAAGGATGCTAAAACCCCCACCAGTTGGCATGTTCCTTCGTGCCGGTCGAAAGGCTTTTCGGATTTTCCTCGCAGAAATTCCGAACACCCCCACCCCCTGAATTGCCCCACCACAGCCCCTTTTGACGAGACGCCCGCAGTGCCGTGCCACAACACACAGCACAACTCCAAAACATGGCAATCTTTATTACGCAACCTGCCCCCCACCCTCCCCACCCTCACGCCCCACATGCCTCTCTCTCCCCACAACGCCCCATACCTGCAACACTCTTCGGAGCCTCTAGAATCTACAATTGTTTTAGGCCTGGTCTATCCAATACAGTCATTCGGGATTAGGTGGTGAACTACGCCACGTCCTTAGGAGGGGGATGCAAGGGGCAAGAGGCAAGCAGGCGCAACACAGAAACAAATTGTATGGTGCACACCGCTCAGCCCCCCCTGCTGTTGTGTACATGACCTCCACGGCTTACACAGGGCTGGCATGGCACACGCTAAATGTTGTACGGAACAAGAGGGCGGTCTCCGTTCGGAGAAGACCCACGGCGGCCCATCTGTGCGTCGGGGTGCGCGTGCGTTGTCAGATGGGTGCCCCCAACCGCATACGCCTGCCCCTCCTTCAGGCTGGACTTCCCGCTACTGCTCCTGTTGTGCAGCGCTGTCATGGCACTGCCAGTCCCCCACACGCCACTCCCAGGTGTGAAGCTGCGCCGCTTCTCCCTCTCTGTATCTCTGTCGCCTGCCGTCATGATCAGCGACCGATCCGACCGGTGCGTGCGCGACCTCCCCGAGCTCTGTGACAACGGAGAAAAGGCATGCAAACAGAAACACGATACAAACAACACATCCCAACACCCGATGCGCTGGTAAAAAGAGGGCTTTCTTGGGGGGGAAAGTGTCACTTCAACTCTGCCGCTCTTCCTCGACGACTTGACACTACGTTTGATGCGTTGACGCTTCCACACAGTCCTACCATCCCACCCCACCCCCCACCACCCGACATACCTTGAACAACCCAGACGCATCCAGCCTGAGCTGGGTCTCCTGCTGGCGGATGCTCTCACGCTGCTGCTTCAGCTGCAGCTCCTGCTCCAGGAGAGGCCATTCCTCCTCCTCTATGCGCTGCCTCCTGGCTGCCGTGGCACCCACCTCGCCATCCAGCGCCTGCACCACCCGCTCCTGCTTCGCCACCGTCTCGCTGGCATCCGACGCCTGCCGGGCGCACTGCTCCTCCTCCTCCTTCACAAACCCCAGCTTGTCCAAAAGGCCCTGCTTCAGCGACACAACCTGCTGCGTGCTCTGCTGCTCGTAGTCCAGCTGCCGCAGGGTCTCCACCTTCTTCTCACACACCTCATCCCGGGCTGCAGTGAGCTGCTGGATACGCGCCGCGGCGCGCTCCGCATCCTGCGTCAGGCTGTCCAGATCCCCATGCGCCTTGGTGAGCTTCGACTGGATCTTCTTCAGCTCCGCGGAGGAGGATGTGACGAGCTTCCGCTGCCTCTCCACCTCGCGAACCGCATCCTCGAGGGCCTGGCGGAGCTGCCTCTCATGCGTCACGCTCTGCTGCAGCACGGTGTTGCGCGACTGCAAGTTCTCCTCACACGCCCCGCAGTCCTGCTGCGCGCTGCTGATAAAATGGTGCACGGCATGCGTCCTGTCGACGCAAACCTTATGCTCCGCCTCCGCATCGCGCAACGCCTGCTCCGCATTGTTCAGCTCCGACTCCACCTGCTGCAGGCGGTCCTCACACCGCCTCTCATTCCGCTGCTGCCCCTGGATGTCCCCCTCCACCACCTGCAGCCTGTCGCTCACTTTGTGCACCTCGGATGACGCGGAGGCGAGCCGCTGCTGGCCTCCGACACACTCGCGCGACATCACCTCCAGCAGCCCCCTGGCCCCCTCCAGGTCCTGCCTCAGCTGGTAGTCCTCCCAGAAGTCGCGGGAGCGGAAGTAGGCGCACTCCGCGAGGGTGGGGTACATCGCACAGAGCCCTGCAAACCCCGCGACATCCAAGCTCCCGCCCCGCTCGGCATCCGCCTCGTCGAACAGCCCCTCCGCAACATGGTCGGGGTAGCCGATGTGGAGGGTCTGGAGGAGGCGTTTGAACTCCCCCGCGTCGATCCGGCTCCTCCCGTTGATGTCCGCCTCCTCGAAGACAGCCTGTGCACGCTCCGCCTCGCTCCCCACCTCCGGAAGGGCTGCCTTCATCGGGAGCTGCGGGGGGGGGATGGGCTGCATCGCCTCGCGGTGGACACCGGGGATCTCATTTTGAAAAACATAGACCTGGCACCCATCTCGGATGGCAGAGCCATCCCCGACATCATCCCAGGCTCCGGTGCGTTCGTCGTAGACGCTGATGCGGCTGATGTTGAAGGGGGCTTCCATCGCAACGCCTTCAGGCCTTGCCACGGCGCGCTCCATCGCAAACACCTTTTTGCACAGATCTGTCAAGGCATCCAGGGCAGGGCGTGCGTAGAACGGCATCTCCAGGTTCACCGTGGTGCCGAAGAGGTTCGCTGCCGCAAACATGATGAATCCGCGGGGAGACGAGGATGCCTCCCTCTGGAGGCGCGTCCTGTCCACCCCGGAGCGTTGTGGGGTGGACACCTCTGAAGGGCTGGGAGGGGCATATGGGTAAGGCGCCTGCTGCATGTCGGCATGCGCGTGCTGCTGGCAGTGCATCCCATCGGAGGACTGGGGTGCCGTGTTGAGGCTGTGCGACAGCCGGTTGAGCAGATGCGGGTTGTTCTGGCTGTCGAGGGTCGCGACGTCGATGTCGGTTGTGCTCGTCTCGCTCATCGGCATGGGCGCCTGGGCACCCGCCCTATGTGTGTACGGCATGGGACACCCCCTGTCCACTGTCTGGGGCCCCGCCTATCTGTGGTGGGGGAAGTGGAAGGAGGCCTCCCTTGTCACACGCTGTGCAAAGTGGTGTGTGTCCCGATCCTCTGGTGGGCAGAAGGGGGTCTGGTGTGGCAGGGCAGCGGGTCCCGTTGGGTGCGTCAAAAACAGGCCTGTGTCTTTTGGGCAGGCTCGGAGGGTCAGGTTTGTTTTTGGCACTCCCCCACACAGTTGTCACACACACACACAATTCGTAGTTTTAAACAGAACCCTGCGGTGTGGCGAAGCGAGCAGGCACGGCTGGGCTGATGGTGGGGGAGGCGAGCCGTTGTCGCAAACCAACCAACCAACAGGCCAACCTCACACACGGCCAGGTTTGTAAATTAGTTCGTCCAGCACCGACCCTTGAGAGTGAGGGTTCTGCCGTGACGTATAGAATGAGAGAGAGAGAGCGCGCGGGTGGTAAGCGGGGCCCATAATCCGTGCAGGGTCAACCCATTCAAAAAAAGGAACATGGTGGTCACACATACAACACATCCCGCACATGGCATAGAAGCCTTCTTTGAAGTGACCCAGGTTTGAATACCCACCGAAGCCGCGCCCATCACTTACAGTCTACACTCAGGTAATGCACAACCACCCCTGTCTGTAGGTCGCTCATACGAACCAATACAAATGCACGATGGTTCTCGGGTGTGCACCGCCGTGAAAGAATCTTGTGGGGGGGGGATAGTTATGAAATTTTTAAGCCAAAATGCAGTCAAAACTTGGCTGGAGGGGGGGGGCAGTGATCTCGCTGGGCTCGTGCCCAAAACTTTAATAGGTAGGGCAGCTGCCCTACCTGGTAAAGGGGGCAAAAAAAATTCGCGCGCTTCGCGCGCGAACGTGAGCGCTCGGCTAGTGAATCATCTGTGTTTCTCGTACCACAGGCGCTCGGCTGGTGGACCATCCGTGTCTATCGTACCACAGGCGGTTCATGACATCCAGGAGCCAGCAGACCGCCCTCAGGGGGTCTGGGGGGCGGAGCCCCCCAGCCGCCGGAGGCCACGGTAGTGAACATATGTTCTCAGGCTGACATATCGTCCATGACATGTTAAGCACAGACCAAATTCGGTGGGTCATTGGGTCGACAGTCCGGAATAGCCTTGCTACCGGGCCCCAGTGGGGCCCAGGGGGCGGGGGCAGATCAGAAATATTATCCTTGGTAGGGCAGGCTGGTCAGGCCTGCCCTACCAAGGTTTCGGGCAGAAATTAAATAGGTAGGGCAGCTGCCCTACCTGCCTGACCAGGCGCGAGATCGCTGGGGGGGGGGGGGGGGGGGGGTGTTTTTTTTGGCAGGCATCCACAAGAAACAAAGACAGGCAGACAGTGGCACACACTGGCCGGCCGTTACACCACAGCATTTCTACACGACGCGCTGGCAGAAATCTCCTGAACCGGTTTGAAAACAGTAACCGGTTCCTTGGGAACCGGTTTGGGAACCGGTTGAAATCACAACGGCAAACCGGTTACTGACAAATCCGAACCGGTTGAGGACAGGTTCAGAACCGGCTGGGACCGGTTCTGAAACTGGCAAAAACCGGTTCGTGAACCGGTTTGCAGGAACCGGTTTCAGAACCGGTTCGAGAACCGGTTCCGGAACCGGTTCGTGAACCGGTTTCAGAACCGGTTCTCGAACCGGTTCTGAAACCGGTTCCCCCAGTCCTGACCGGATTTCTATAGGGGGACCCTTTCGAATTTTTTTTTCGGGGGGGTAAATTGAACGTTTTTGGCCATTTGAAGCCACTGCGACCATTCCCGGGCCTCGGAAATCAGATTCTTGCCCCTCAAATGCGGTACCGGTCCGGACGAAAATCCGGACCGGAACCGCAGGTACCGCATGCAGAAACTGGCAGAAACCGGTTCGCGAACCGGTAGAACCGGTTTGCCCAGAACCGGTTCCCGAACCGGTTCGGGAACCGGTTCTAGAACCGGTTTGTGAACCGGTTCTGGAACCGGTTCACAAACCGGTTCTAGAACCGGTTCACGCAGTCCTGACTGGATTTCTATAGGGGGACCCTTTCGAATTTTTTTTCCGGGGGGTAAATTGAACGTTTTTGGCCATTTGAAGCCACTGCGACCATTCCCGGGCCTCGGAAATCAGATTCTTGCCCCTCAAATGCGGTACCGGTCCGGACGAAAATCCGGACCGGAACCGCAGGTACCGCATGCAGCCGCCCCAGCGCCGCCCTCCCCACCCCCCTCCCCAGCCTGTCCCAGAAGAGGTCGCTTTTCCCATTGGTGCCTGCCTATGTATTGCCTCTGTTGTGCCTGCGCCTGTGCCTCCCTGCCCTGTATTTTTTTACCCTCACGGGTATCACGATACAGGGCAGTCCACCCCCTCCCCCCAAAAATCGTTCGCATCATCTTGGCGCCCATTCCTTCCACTTTCTGGATGTGTTTGGTATTTCCGAACGGAATTTTCCAGCGTCAAGACTGATACCTCGCCGTTTTAGAGTCAGTCACTTCTACCGCCGCTGCGATTTGCGATACGGTAGTTGTGCAGAAATGCTAACATTTAATTTGCTCTGTGGAACCTGGACTGCACCTTCTGGGCTGTGAGTCTGTAGATAGTTGGACAGTTGCGGAACCCATCCTTTGTGTGCCTCCGACTTGAGGAGCTGTCGACTTCAGAACCAAGGTTCAGAACGAAGATGACGACCTGCTGTGAGCTGCAAACCTTCTTGACACACCTACCGTACCTGCATTACACTCGTGGTAATTCCATACCCCTGGAAACAGGAGACCACCGTCTGTTCACAGATGGTCTTGAGCGTGGTAGCCATCTTTGCTATGGAGTCACGATTAAGTCTTTGTGGTCACGTGGGCCCATGAGCAGCGGATACACTTGGAGTGGAGGGAGGGGGTGCGGTTCTGGAAAAGCGGGTCTGAATCTGGTCAAGGACGACTGAGGGCTTCAGTTCGAGTTTAATGTGGGTCCAAGGGTACACAGGAGATCACTGCTTGCATATTCAACCTGCTTGTCATCCTCTGGTTACTGTTCAACGGCTCGAACTCCTCGACTTTCCTTGGCTGACTGAAATGAAACAATACGTATGCTGCTATTGTGTTGTTCCCCTGACAGAGGAACACAAGGGAAGGGTACTGCAGCTGTCCACGAAGTGGCTCGACGTAGCCACCTCACGCTGCCTAGAGGGTCGGTTCAGGTTGAAGCAGAGCAATTAAGTGTTAGGGGGATGCCTTTGGTCAAGGCCTTTTCTAAAAAAAATTGACCCACGGCGCCTGTGTTGTAGCTCGGTCTACGCCAGGTTCCACACCCCGTCATCGCAAAACGTACACATACACAGAGGCAGGCCTCTGTGGTACGGGAGCATGATGGGAGGAAATTTTGCCTTTTGGTCAAAAAGGCGCCTTTTTAGAATAAATTGACCCGCAGGGTGGCTGAGTCTTATCAGACAGGCCGACCTATGTTGATCAATGGAACCACACAACCTGTTCAACCTGCAAACCACCCGGGGTGGCGGCTGAGTCCTCACCCCTGCCGTAGCATGAGATAAGCCGACGTCGACCTCCGCTCCGGTCTCTCAACAACGGTCGTCACCAGTTGAACCGCGTCTGGGAAAGCCTGATCTTTGGATCTGGCCTCCCTGTTGTCACTGTGATTCGAAGAACTGTGGGGTTCAGAACCAAGGATGAGGAACTGCTGTGAGCTGCACACTCTCTTGACACACCTGCACGTATCTGCGTTACACTCGTGGGAAACCCGAACCCTGTATTTATACAGGAGACTTCCATCTGGGACAGTTTCTGTTCCAGATGAGCTTTGACAGTGGTAGCCATCTTTGCTATGGAGCCATCGTCATTGCTATCGTCGTCACTCGGACCCATGAGCAGCGGATACAATTGGTGTGGAAGGAGAGGGTGCGGTTCTGGATCAGTAGGTCTGAATCTGACACTGGGACTGAAACCCATAGGTCTGAGATGACTCAGTGCGGGTCAGGTCCGTATACCGGTCCACCGACCGGTACACGGCCAACCGGTCGGGACCCACTTTGCCCGGTTCGCAAATGTCGGTTCTGGAACCGGTTCGGGCGGAACCGGTTTACCGGTGAACCGGTTCGGCGGAACCGGTTCACCGGTGAACCGGTTCGTCCGAACCGGTTCCGCCGAACCGGTTCCAGAACCGGTTCCAGAACCGGTTCAGCCCGTGCCAGCGCGTCGTGTATGCAACTCCTCCCCCCCCCCCCCCCCTAGGGGGGGTCATAAGCCCGTACAAAACCACATTTTTCAACATACCATCAGAACCGCCCTAATACCTGATCTGACCCGAAAATCCGACCCATACCCCCCCGGAAACCGTCTGGAGCCCACTTGTGACACCTGATACGCACTTTTGTGATGATTTTTTGGGGTCCTAAAAAATGTACCTCAGTTTCGTACCTTGCCTTTGTACCTGAACCACTCCCGACCGCAATATTTCGTTCTTTGCAAGGGAAGGGTGTCACTACGCTCACCCAGCACGCCGAGCAACACATGCCGCGTGCCCAGGGCCTCGCAGAGGTGTCAGATGCTGCTGCAGAGGGGTACCTTGCTCGAAAGAAGCCCGCCAAACGGGAGGTGTGCGGGGTCCCGGCAGAGAGCGTTGTGGCAGACCTGCGTAAGAAGAAAACGGCACACGACATCCGTGAGGCGACATTATTTCGGGCGCTCCGTCGGGCTGGGTACATAGGAGAGCGAGTGGGACGTGGTGACGACAGATATATGAGGTGGTGCATCAACTGCACGCACGTGCGGAAAGCGGCGTTCCTTGCTGGCCAAGAAAGATGTCACCTGCACTCCTACTCCTCCCACTCGTCCTGCTCCTACCCCCACACCAACTGATGTGGGCAGTGAGAGTGATGGCAGCTCCAGAGCAGCAGATGATCTCGGAAGCGATGAGCGGGTCAGCCGGGCAGACTACCCCAGTCTGTACCGGAAGTACGAAGCGTTGCGGGCCCGCCATCACCGCCTCCAGGAGAGGACCCGAGGGTTAAGAGTAGGGTTGTACAGCGCCAGGGGAGAGTATTGAGTATTCCCCTGGCGTTGAGACATCCCTGGCGATCTTGCGGTCGCACTGTGGGGGCTGAGTCGGCAGGCAGATGCCTATCCAATGACTTTGTTGAGTCCTCACATGGTACACTCTCGTGCTGTCGAGACTGCGTGGTGTGCATATCCTGCGGGGCGCAAATTACACAGCACAAACATCACCAATTCGGCTCTCAGGGCGTACAATATCCCAACCGTGCCTTCACAGGCTGAGATCGACGAAGCAAAGACATCTACGCGCTGCCCACTAATGCCGATGCAGCCTCGCAGGCGTACGAAGTACTCACAATGACCCATCCGCGATCGAAGTACTACACCCAGGAGGTGGCTGAACTCATTCCGCTGGCGCAACAACACAACATTCCCACGAATCAGGTCAAGAAAGACCTTGCCGAGGCACTGGGGAAGGCAACATGCGTGCCACCTGAGCCGGAACCACCGCAGAAAAGGCAAAGAACGAAATATTGCGGTCGGGAGTGGTTCAGGTACAAAGGCAAGGTACGAAACTGAGGTACATTTTTTAGGACCCCAAAAAATCATCACAAAAGTGCGTATCAGGTGTCACAAGTGGGCTCCAGACGGTTTCCGGGGGGGTATGGGTCGGATTTTCGGGTCAGATCAGGTATTAGGGCGGTTCTGATGGTATGTTGAAATTTTTGGTATTTGTACGTTTTTAGGGGGGCTTATGACCCCCCTACCCCCCCCCCCCCATCCCCCTAACACCGCGAGTTCTCTATCACGCCATCACCCATCGCATTCTCCCCCCATTTTGTTCCCACAACAGGGCTCCTGTCAAGTGTCAGACAAGAGAGCAGGGCAGCGCTTGGGCAACAACAAGACAACCACCACAGCCACACACAACGGCTGTGTAGGGGTGAGTTCTCTTCGGGGGATATAGGTATTTTGCCCCGGGGGCTGCGGGATTTTTTTTTGGCGCGCACAAGCAGCAAGGCCCTTCTCTTTGCCTTTCGGATGACGACAACAGACACAAACACTGTGTGGGAGCGAAAATATATGGGAACCTTCAATTGAATCCTCCCTTTACATTATGTGCGGGGTTCCTTCATTGAAAGATGCCTTATTTTTTATTTCTTCGCCGGCATCCCCCCCACACCACCCCCCCCCCTCCACCCCTGCACTTCTGGGAAGCAGAACGGCTCTCTGATAGATGTTTCTCTGTTAGATCCGCTCGCTCTCCGTGGAAGTCGCCTCCTTGGCGGAGCGGTAGAGGGGCAGCAGGAAGGCTGGCGGCTGCGGTGACGAATAGAGGTGCACAGACACCAGCACCAGCACAGCACCGATAAGGAAGTAGATTGTGGGGTGGAAGTCGAAGAGGGGGATCGAGATCACCGTCGCCAGCAGCAGCGACATGGCGACGCTGAAGTTCTTCACGATGTTGTCGGCCACCTTGATCACCAGTGCCACGACGATGCCAGAGCCGGCCTGCAGGATAACCACGGCCCACACGACACCCGTGTAACCGCTGAAGAACCCCTTCTCCCGCACAATGTCTGCATCCTGGGATGAGAAAATACCTGAGAGGTGAGTGGGGGGTCGCGGAGGAGTGTGGCGGCAGATGGGTAGGGGGGGTCAAATGCCACCCTTTTACGTGAACAAACACGATTTTTCAAAAAACCGGCGCAGAGGCCCCAAAGCCCCCGTAAACCCTCCAAACCCCCCCAGATCGGTCCGGAAACCCATCGAACCCCACTTTTCCACCATTCCGGGCACCTCAGGTGCCCGAATTGGGGTACCTAAATTTTGTGCCACCGTTTGGTACCGTACAGTGCCACTGTGTGGGAGGTTGGAAAAGAAAATGCCCCAACACACCACATCTGAGGGTTGCAATGCATGTTGCTTGCCAACCACGTCATCCGGTGGGTGTCAGGCGCTATGTAGGTGGCATTAGCCAGGTCTTCGATGTGTTCTGGCTTGTATATGTACCTCCCTGCCACCATGCACCGGGAGGCTGCCTGTAGGTACGGAACAGTCCAGATGGTCGTGTGATTCCTGTGCAGCAGTGCTCCACAACCGGGATGTGTTGACAACGACTGTTGCAACACGAGCTGTACATTCCGGGAACACATGAAGTGCGCTGTCGTGGTACCCATTGTGCCAGAATTGGTAGTTGCTGCGGTCTACTTTGCCTGGCCCAAGAGCACTGGTACTGAACGGTGCAATATGCGTGGCGAGGTGAATACAACGGAAGCGCGCAAAGTCAATACAGCTCTCGGATGGCGGGTGGTGGTGCCACTAGTGTGTGACGTTCACTCGAGGATACAACGCATCACAATGAATCAGCAACCGTGGACCGAGTACAATACGCTCTCTGTGGCTGGTGTGGGGGACAAAGGCAGTGCCTGTGCCGCAGGCAGGGAGGTATATATACAAGCCAGAACACATCGAAGACCTGGCTAATGCCACCTACATAGCGCCTGACACCCACCGGATGACGTGGTTGGCAAGCAACATGCATTGCAACCCTCAGATGTGGTGTGTTGGGGCATTTTCTTTTCCAACCTCCCACACAGTGGCACTGTACGGTACCAAACGGTGGCACAAAATTAAGGTACCCCAATTCGGGCACCTGAGGTGCCCGGAATGGTGGAAAAGTGGGGTTCGATGGGTTTCCGGACCGATCTGGGGGGGTTTGGAGGGTTTACGGGGGCTTTGGGGCCTCTGCGCCGGTTTTTTGAAAAATCGTGTTTGTCACCCCCATTTGACCCCCCCTAGGGGGGGGGGGGGTTTGATCGTCGAGACTGAATGGAAAAGTAAGTCTCCCAGCACCTTCTTGCAATGTTGGTCCTTTTTGTAGGCGGCAGATGGGGGGGGGGGGGGGGGGGGGAGGGCGGGGGTAGCGAAAAGTGGAAAAGAAGGGCAGGCAATGGATGACATCCAGCCAACCCCCGCCCTCTGGTCCCCCATCCATTTTTGCAGCTGTTTGAGTCGTAGGCATACCGAAGAACCCAGCAAAGACGCTCCACACAGCGAGCTGGATGTTACGCACCCACAGCGATGCGGATGTCTGCTTCAGCAGCTTCTCGGTGTAGACACCTGCAAACCCTGAAGTGAAGCAAGCAATAAGCAGGGCGATGATGCCGTTGGTCTGTGTTGTCAGCGACAGGTCGTCACCCTTCTTCTGCGTGGATGCCGGCTGCATCTGAGCCAGGGCGACGCCGGCTGTGAGAATTATCAGGGCCACCCACTGCTGCGTGGTCAGCCTTCTGTCCAGCATCATCACCGTGCAGATCGCGGTGGTGAGGATTTTGAGCTGGTACGTCACCTGATACACAGCGGCATCCAGGTGGTCCATCGCAAAGAAGAGAAGGTTGTTCTGCACAAGGTAGAGCAGCGCGGGGACTGCGAGCAGCAGCATGTCGCGGGGCTTCTGCACAACCTCCTCGTTGAGGTGGGACAGGATGTTGGTGCCGTGCTCCCACGTCAGCACAGCCACGCAGATGAAGATTTTGAGGAACTCCGCGAGCACGACTGCGGTGCTCGAGAGGTATTTTGTGCTGGTCTTGCTGTAGCGCAGCGTCAGCACCATCGCCGTCACCTGCAACGTCAGGATCACCGCGACGGCCATTTTCTTCTGCCGGGTGTCCTGCATCTTTGCCTCATGGCCATCGCTGGCCATCTTCCCCTGCTGCGCAGCGACGCCCTTAGCAACAGCCCTGCTGCGTGCTCGAGTGGCACCCACCGTTAGATGTGTGTGGTGGCATGCACCTGCAGGGCGTGGATATGAGTGTGGGAAAACCATATCAACAGCCATACACATGATGGTGCAAGCAATAATGCACGGCGGTGCGGGAGGGATTGTGTGTGGGGGGGTAGGGCGGGGATGGGGGGAGGGAGAGAGAGGCTGCAGAGCCCCCTCCCCCCTTTAGTCGGCATGTTCCACAAACCGCAAAGATAACGCACGGTAATGCCAGGCCTGGGCGGGGAACGAGCCCTTTTTCCAGGTTTTTTGGGTCGGGGAACCAGGTTTTTTCTAAGAATTTTTACAAGGGATTTTTTGCTCGCCCCCCCACAGTTTCCAGGCGCGTGCCCGTCAGGCGGGACTTTTTCTCTGATTTCTCTCCGCGTCATCATGTGACAGCTCTCGAGTGATGTCCAGAGATGCTTGCGGCAGAGAGTGCCCCTCATGCGCGTTACAGCTGAAAATGAATGAGGATCATCTGGCACTCGTTCTCATCGGGGGTTGTGCTCCGCAGGGACTCAATACACCTTGGCACTCTCGCAGGGCTGGACATGCCAGTCGCTGGAGGACAGTTACAAAGCTGCCACTCCCCGACGCCACCCACCTGCTGGCCCCTTCAGGTCTGAAAGCCCAAAAGCTCCCGGGGATTTTTGCAGTGGTGCGCACCATATTCAGCGCAGTAGGGTGATCTCTCCGATTTTCCAAAACTGCTGGTTTACTGGTTTGGGGAACGGTCGTCGGCAGACCGTTGAAATGCCCGTGTTAGCAAGGCACACTCACGTTTCAGGTAGCGTGCCGCGTGTCACGCATGTCGCGAACGCGGCAGGTGTACCTCCCAGGTGGGGAAGCCCGACCTCCTGTCCGATGTCAGTCAGGCTTCGAAGAAGCGCTTCATGGATGCGGCGCTGACCTCCTGGGGAAGTGAGATAGATGGACGGGCACACGCTACATGGGGGGTGCCCCCCAGCCGCCGGAGGCCACGGTAGCGAACATCTGTTCGTGTGGGCGTACAGATTCTGTGCGAGTTGGCTGCGTCCTCAGAGGCGACTGGAGTGGTTGGACCCCGACTTGATGGGATTCGAATGACTTGAGTACGAGACGTACGCCACAGGGGGGTCTGGGGGGCGGAGCCCCCCAGCCGCCGGAGGCCACGGTAGTAAACGTCTGGCTCTGCAGTTGGCCAGCAAGGCGAACGGTACGTGGGACAGACTTCCCTTCCATCCTTGTGCGCGCCCTGTCGACTGGGGAAAACTTAGAAAAAGTTTTTTCCTCTGCGAAACAACCTTAGAAAAAAATTCCCCTAACAAAATTCCTAGAAAAAAACTTTTTTTCCCCTTACAAAAATTCTTAGAAAAAAAGTTCAGAATCCTGAAAGTGGGGAACAAGCCCCCCAGTTAGGAACAGCCCTGGGTAATGCCTTTGCATTTTTTTTGGAAGGAGTGCACCAACCCCACACCCCCCCCCCATTTTTTTCGGTGCCAACAACCAAAAACCGCCCGGTGGAAAGACCCACACCAGGCAGTGACGCACTTTCTCTCCTACCACCCCCCCACCCCCCACCCCACGAGGTTAGGACCGCCACATCAACCCCCCCACACTCCAATCTACCCTCCCCACCCCAGGATCTCCCATCAGAGAGAGCCGTTCGGTGTTCAGCCTGAGCAGTGCAACCAGATCTATAAAGGCTCGCTGGGCCACACAAAGCCACACTAAACACACCTCCTGACCTCAGTAGAAAGGGTTGTCTGTTGGCTCGATGTAGTCACCTCCCTGTATGTCCTTCGGGGCTCGGTACTTCGACTCCTGCTGGGTGATCGGCACAGAGCCCGGCACAGGGTTGTGTGGGGTGTACCCGATAGCCCAGTTCTCATGCCACTCCCGTTTGTACGCCCTGCGGTCCAACGACCAGCCTGCCACGGCGTGGCTGTTCCCGTAGAACTTCCCCCGCGTCACCGCCTCCTCGATTTGCAGCACCTCCGTTGGAGGCGAGGGGTACGGGGTTCTGGGGACGCGCAGCAGGTGGGGCTGGGGGCGCACCGGCAGGACATAGCGAGAGGTGTCGTACCCCATGCTCTCCATCCGGTGCTTCCAAAAAGCCGACTCGGGCAGTGCCTGCAGGAGGGCCTGCGGGCAGGTGTGGTGCAGGAAAGGCTCGATAAAAACCGAAAACATGGGCTTCACGAGCTGCTCCGCCTGGACCTCCTCCCCGTCCTGAAAGGGGATAAGCGGGTGCACGCTCCTCTCTGTGGTATCGGGGATCACCGCAGGCGCGTTTGATTTCAGCAGCCCCTTCCGACGCCTCTCCTCTGACACAATGTTTATCTTGTCCATCATGTCGCTGGGGAGGTCCATATCGGCATCGCCGCAGTCGGCAAACGACATGCTGTGCACCACATCAGCCTGCTCCGTGTTGTCGAACAGGGTTTCCTCCATCGCAGGCCTCTTCTTCCGCGGCGCTTTCTGAATGTGCTTCTTCTTCTTATCTCTGAGCTTCTGGATCACCTCCAGGAGCCGTTTGGAGAGCCCATCCACCATCATCTGGTCAACGCTATTCACCATGCCTGATGGGTTGAACACATCCACCTCGTAGCCACAGTTGGTGATGATCTTGCCATACATATAGGTGGGGTGCATGTTGAGGACAACCATGACGCTGCTGATGTCCGCAAAATAGAGTATGGTTACCGTGAGTGAATAGCTCTTTTCCCGAAACTGCTCGACGGTGCACTGCTGGAAGATCCGCATCATCTCCATCTCGATCTTCGTGTGCTGGATGTGGAGGCGCGTCAGCATGAGCCCCGACTCCGCAGCCATGTGGGAGGACTCCACCTGCTTGAGGTCAGGGAAGTCGATGAAGAGCTGGCGCTGCTTCACCCCCTTCTGCTTGCGGTACATCGTTTTGAAGAGGCGGCTTTTCGCAGCCATCATCACCTTGGCATGCCGGCCGACCCGGTGGTGCTCGTTCCACTGCCGAACAGCACGGATCCGCGCAGTCCATTTTAGCCTCTCCTTCGCCTTGCCACCGTCGTCCGGAAGGCCCAAAGTGGTCCGCGTCAGCCCGCGCCGCTCGACGGAATGGAGGCCTCTCCTGACCATGTTGTTGAGGGTGACGAGAGACATCTTGTTGCAGCAGATAGCGCAGGGCGCGCTGCCTGTGCCACCCTGTGTCCTGTGGTGGTGTGGTGGGAAACTATCTGTGCCCCCCCCCGCCGCTGGATCGTGAAGTGGGGCAGCAGGTGATAAGTTTCGCTGCCAAAAAGCTCTCCTCTCGATTGGGTTTGGGATATGAATTTGGCTATGCCTTGGCGCTTGCCACACACCCTCGCCTGTGTGAAGGCCAAGGTGGTGAGTGCGGAGCAACAGGCGAGTGAGTGAGTCTGACAAGCGACACACTTTCCTAAAAACGTGGCAATACAACTATTGAGCAACACCACCGCGCGGTCAGAAGAACAAGCACTGGAGGCGTATTAAGGTGGGTGGGTGTGGGTGGGGGGATCCGAGGTTTCGGCAGGAAATATCTAGCTCAGTTCAGTTCAGGACAGGATGGGTATGGTGTGAGGAAGAGAAAGGCGTTGCAGTGTCTGCCGGGAGGGGGGGGGGGTGGGGGGCAAACAGTTTTGTTGGGACTTCCCTTACGCACGCCTCACTGGTGGGCATGCATGGCTGACGCAGCGTGCCAGAGGCACGGAGAGCTCACAAAGCATGCGATCCAGAGAGGCGGGTCAGGAAGCACCCCGGAACACTGCAGGGATAGTGTGCCATTTCCTTCCGCACCTGAACCCCGCCTGGAATGGCGAGCAAGAAGGTTCTGTGTCAAGGCCGAGGCTGAAGGACTGCCAGGGATCAGCAGAGACCAACCAGCACGGCATGGTATAAGATGTTGCCTTTCCGCGAGACAGAGGGGGTGGAATTGCCCTGCCCAGCAACTGCGCACAGCAGCGCCGGAATACTTCTCTTGTGGAGCACACGCATGAGAAGGTGGCAATACACAGCATCTCCCTCGGGACGAGTATCTCATGTACTTCGTGCAGCTTCGCCCCTCCACTTCGATGCTCGCAAAAAACACAGAAATGAGAGGGGCGGGTTTGCGAATGCCGACGCGGACCAGCTCTGACCGGCCCTGGTGCCAAGTATCAGGCCTTTTAGTTTGTTCTGAATCCATCACCACGTGACGCACCACATAGTTGGTATTTCGGGTGTGGGTGATGACAGATTTTCTGTATGCAGGAGCATAGTCCACAAAACAGGGACCATGTGTGCGCTGAAGACAGCCACACAGAAACAAGAGAGAGGGAACGAACGGGTGTACCGCTGACACGCGGTTTACTTGACGTGGGTTCACTTGTTGACAACATCAACGGCGCTTGCGCACCAAGTTCTGTGGGGTTCGAAGGACAAGGAACAGTAAATCAGTCAAGTCAACAAGCAAGAAGCAAGCAAAGCAAGCAATCACACCATCTTACGTTCGCTGCTGGAAGACGGTGCCGTGTAGTTCGGAGTGATGGTTGGATTGTCCCCAGGCACGCGATCAGGGTGGGACATCCGACCCGGTTACGGAATCAAAGAGCCAAGGCAAGAGACAAGACCCTAGGCGGAGGGAGAGAGGAGAGAGAGGGGTAGGGGAACTATGTTCGCCGATCCCATTGGAACACCCTGCGGCCCGAACGGATCCAAACAAACGTGAAATGTAAAGGGATAGAGAGGGTGACACAAAGCACCTGCCATGCAGGCAGGCCGAACACGTGACACATCGTATGCACACATCTGCTCTCTACTGCGGAGGCGGGACAGGGATCACGTCGTCGGCGGAGGTCCTGTACGCCGTGCACGTCCCCGACACCTGCGGGTACGCGTTGTCGAAGGCCTCGCTGGGCACGCTGCTGTCGCAGTACGTGTCTGTCCCTGTGGCGCTGCACGGCGGGACAGGGGCGGTGCCATCACTCTCCAGCCCGACCACCCAGTACCTGTCCATCATGCCCTGGTCCTCGTGCGGCAGGAAGTGGCAGTGCACCATGATGTTCGCCCCGTGCTCGTCCATCTCGTGCCGGATGCGCAGTGCCCCGCCCAGTGCAGGGATGGTGTCGCGCCAGTCCCCCACCTGCCCCCAGTTCGCCAGCGTCGCGGCGTTCCCGCTGAAGGAGACGATCTGGAAGTGGTTGACGTGGAAGTGGATCGGGTGCGGTGTCGCACCCCCGCCGTTGACCACCACGTCCTCGATGTCGCACAGACGCCCGACGTGGCGGTACGGGAAGTTCTCCAGCTTCCTCCCTGCCGTCTCCGACTCGGGGAACCCGAACGCGAGCTGCGGGCAGTCGCTGTTCGTGTTCGCACAGTCCGTCCCGACACCCAGCCAGTTCCCACCGCCGACGACACGCCCCTGCGCCGTTGCCACCTGCCACTCTGTTGCCACCGACTCCACCTCCAGCAGGTTCTGCAGGTAGTTCGGGCGGGTCACGTCGGACTCCGCCAGCACCGGCTCCGCAGTGGTCCCGGCGTCGCCGCCGGCCGCACTGACAGACAGCGTCATCAGGTTCTGCAGGAACCCGACGTCGTACGCCGATGCGCGTTCCGTGGGGTTGCTCTGCAGGTAGTACGTCCCCGGGGTGTCGCACATCACTGCAACCCCGGCACGGCTCGCGGGCGCCAGCAGCACGTGCGTCTCGTCACGCGCCCCGCTGTGCAGGAACACCCCGTCCAGCGACATCAGCCGCATCCGGCACGCAGTGGCACCGCCCCCGCCAAACGCCACCCCTGTGCGCACCTCGATCTCCAGGTACACGTCCCCCACCGCGTTGACCATCTCGAACCGGTTCCAGACGTTCTGACGCATCTCGCGCACCGGCTGCCGCTGCCCGTTCACAAGCAGCACATCCGTCGTCTGCGACCCGTCCGTGTTGGGGATCAGCTCAGCTCCCAGAGGGATGTTGTCCCCCGTCAGCTCCCGCAGCACAGAGTAGCTGCGGATCCGGAACCCCGCAGTCGTCGGGTTGCACGAGCACAGCGACAGGTGCGTCAGCGTCATGTGCGACACAGGCATCTGGCTCCACTGCTCACGCGCCGACTCCGTCGCAAAGGTCTGGATGTCGGTCTGCGGTGACTCCGCGAAGTCGGGCACATCGATCACGAACATCCCCACAAGCCCGCCCATCACCTGCAGCGAGCTCGACCCGTGGTGGTGCGAGTGGTACCAGTGCGTCCCGGGCAGGTGGTTCCGCGGGATCACGTACGTGTATGTCTTCGATGCTCCAGGCAGCACCCCGACCACCACGTTGTCCTCCGACGGGTCGACGTGCAGCCCGTGCGTGTGCATGTTCGTGATGTTGGCCTCCCGGAACGCGTTCAGCCCCTCCCCATCCGACGTCTCCGCCTCGGGGGCCACGTCAAGCAGGTTGTTCACCAGCGTCACCCGCACCGTGTCCCCGGGGTACACCTTGAACATCGGCCCAGGCACCGAGCACGCTCCCTCGTAGCAGTACGCACGCACGTTCATCCGGAATGCCCCCGCGTCCACCTGGTACTGCTCCACAGTCAGCGTCGCCTCCAGCAACCCGTTTGTTGACGTCAGCGTCGTCGGATGCGCAAACGCAGGGGCAGACGCCACCGGCACAATGTGGGTGTCTTCGCACGGCTGCACAATCGCATTCCCATTCGTCGCCTGCTGGGTGCACGTGATCTGGGACTCCTCAATCGGCGTGCCGGGCGTCGGCGTCGCAGGCGGCGCATCTGTCGCAGGTGCCTGGGTGGGCACTGCTGTCGGCACTGGTGTGGCCGGTGCGTCTGTCGGCGGGATGGGTGTCGCGGGCACCGGTGTAGCCGGCACACCCGTTGCAGGCGCCGGTGTGGGAACTGCCGTCGGGGGGCTGGGTGTCAGTGGCACTGGTGTCGCCGGCACACCAGTCGCAGGTGCCGGGGTGGGCACCGCTGTCGGCGGGATGGGTGTCGCGGGCACTGGTGTCACTGGAGCATCTGTCGCAGGTGCTGAAGTGGGCACCGCCGTCTGTGAGACGGGTGTCGCAGGTGCGGGCGTTCCCGCTGGCGTCGTCGTCACACAGTCGGTGTTACCGGGCAGGCGGCGGCAGTGCAGCCCGCACTGCCGGCCAGTGCCGCACTGCCCACACACGGTCCTCGTCCCGTCGGGCGAGAAGCCACACACCGCCCCCGCAGCCAGGTCTGTGCAAGCCGCAATCGCTTGCGTAGTGCATCCCCCCTGCCCGGCGGCAACCCACACCTGCACCAGCAGGCACCCCAGCACCGCTAACCTCGCCATGATACACGGATGCAGTAAAGCCTGTCTGCGGTGGGTGGGTGGGTGGGCAATACGTCAGCGTGACCTGCACATTGCAACACGGGATGGGGGGGGGGGGTGATAGGTAAGTACAAAGACAACTGCTGTTCTCGACCATGTTCAAAACTGCTCAAAAATCAGGACGTCACTACCTCCAGCTGTGCATGGCAGGGTCGCTGATTCCCTGAGGGCTCTTGCCCCGCAGACCGGTTTGCTTGAAAAAAAGGGGGGGTGTGGCAAAGGTAAAAGGTAAAAAGGAAGCAGGAAGGTAAAAGGGATGGAGGGGGGGGGGGGGGGGTAGGGGGGGTCAAATGCCACCCTTTTACGTGGACAAACACGATTTTTCAAAAAACCGGCGCAGAGGCCCCAAAGCCCCCGTAAACCCTCCAAACCCCCCCAGATCGGTCCGGAAACCCATCGAGCCCCACTTTTCCACCATTCCGGGCACCTCAGGTGCCCGAATTGGGGTACCTTAATTTTGTGCCACCGTTTGGTACCGTACAGTGCCACTGTGTGGGAGGTTGGAAAAGAAAATGCCCCAACACACCACATCTGAGGGTTGCAATGCATGTTGCTTGCCAACCACGTCATCCGGTGGGTGTCAGGCGCTATGTAGGTGGCATTAGCCAGGTCTTCGATGTGTTCTGGCTTGTATATATACCTCCCTGCCACCATGCACCGGGAGGCTGCCTGTAGGTACGGACCAGTCCAGATGGTCGTGTGATTCCTGTGCAGCAGTGCTCCACAACCGGGATGTGTTGACAACGACTGTTGCAACACGAGCTGTACATTCCGGGAACACATGAAGTGCGCTGTCGTGGTACCCATTGTGCCAGAATTGGTAGTTGCTGCGGTCTACTTTGCCTGGCCCAAGAGCACTGGTACTGAACGGTGCAATATGCGTGGCGAGGTGAATACAACGGAAGCGCGCAAAGTCAATACAGCTCTCGGATGGCGGGTGGTGGTGCCACTAGTGTGTGACGTTCACTCGAGGATACAACGCATCACAATGAATCAGCAACCGTGGACCGAGTACAATACGCTCTCTGTGGCTGGTGTGGGGGACAAAGGCAGTGCCTGTGCCGCAGGCAGGGAGGTATATATACAAGCCAGAACACATCGAAGACCTGGCTAATGCCACCTACATAGCGCCTGACACCCACCGGATGACGTGGTTGGCAAGCAACATGCATTGCAACCCTCAGATGTGGTGTGTTGGGGCATTTTCTTTTCCAACCTCCCACACAGTGGCACTGTACGGTACCAAACGGTGACACAAAATTAAGGTACCCCAATTCGGGCACCTGAGGTGCCCGGAATGGTGGAAAAGTGGGGTTCGATGGGTTTCCGGACCGATCTGGGGGGGTTTGGAGGGTTTACGGGGGCTTTGGGGCCTCTGCGCCGGTTTTTTGAAAAATCGTGTTTGTCACCCCCATTTGACCCCCCCTAGGGCAGCGTTAAAAAAAACGCTAAAACGTTTCACGTTTTAAAACGTTTCGTTTTATGAAAACGGCACAGCTCGAAAAAAACGCGTTTTGAAACGTCATCAGTACTTGGGGTTTTTACTAGGGGAAGGGCCAGCCTAGCCTAGGCTAGGGCCAGCCGTCCTGCAGTAAGTGGCGGCTTGCGATGAATACCACATCGCAGACGCCCAGATCGCAGCAGATTCGCCCTTCACCCAGCCCCACGCCGAATCAGCCCACGCCGAATCCTCAGGGCAATGCTGGTATGCACTGCCTCATGGTTTGAAGAGCTGGGTAATGACTAGCTTGCGGGTTTGCAGCACTAATATGGGATATCGATATCCTAATGGGGCATCCCACATGGGTGATGGTCGCTATCCCACAGGGGAGGGCACGTGTTCTCACAGGGGGGAACACGCGCACTCCCGGTGTCCCGGTCGCTATCCCCGGTGGGATATCCCATCCTGTTCTCCCACATGGGATATCCCAACCGTCCTGGCCACCGTGTGGCTATTCGCACAGACGGCTGTGAATGTTCGTGTAGTGCGTTCAAAGACAAGTCCTCACAGAGCGGAACCAGTGTCCTTCGGCCAGAAGTTGGGTCCTCTCTCTCAACCATCCGGTAATGGGAGTACGTTGAGCTGATCGAGATGGGTGCTGCTAGCAATGATCATGCCGGAAGTGTTCTCTCCCTGAATTTCCCACACCGTTCTGTCGCGCAAGCCACATTTCCCTTCACATTGCATGGGTGGGCTGCAGGCCACTTGGGCGTTTTTTTTGACGTTCCGCGAGATTCCAAAAAAACGCGTTTTTGATAAAAAAACGAAAACGTTTTGACGTTTTGAAACGTTTCGTTTTGATGATTTTACCCAAAACGCGTTTTTGAGGCGTTTTGGTTAAACGCTGCCCTAGGGGGGGGGGGGTGTATACAGGCTAGGGGGAAGGTAGGAAAGAAAAAGGCCCTTTTTTGCCACTCTGGAGCTGTCTTGAAGACAGATGTGACAGATGTGTCAAAACATGCCAAAAAATAGGTTTTGCAGGAGCTCAGGTGGCATAGGGGCCGGACAAGCTCCCCCGATATCCCCCTAAGTACCCCTATTGTGCGCGTTTTTTTTCAGGTGGTCGGAATTCAACCCAAAGTCACATGACGGTGAAAAATCGCGGGATACGGCCGATCCACGGTCATTCCGTGGGTTTCTGGTCGAAAAGTGCCTGTTTGGGAGGTGGCCCGAGAGGCCGACCGACCGGTCGGGTTGATCACCTTGTCATACCAGGCTCTGGGCTGTACTACAAGTCCAGGTGCTCAGCAGCCACCTTCGGGGTGGGCATCATGTGGATCCCGAGGACGCTCTTGTGTCAGCCCCTCTTTTTAGGGGCCTTAAATAATTCTCGATCAGTACGATAAAAAGAGAAACAAGACGACGCACAACAACCCGAAATACAGAATGAAAGAGGCCTGCCTGTTCTGGGTGCGGAGTGGGTACTGGTCAACCCAACCGCTGAAAAACCATCCCAGGCTCGTTCTTTGTTTGTACGAACGGTGCCTGTGAGTGCATGTGTGCGACGACAGGTGTTCACCGGCTTCAGCCACTGGTGGAGGGTCGAGCCCCGCTCGCGTGTCATCACACTGAGACAGGATGCTGATGACTGATGCTTGCAGCTCGTCATTCCGTCTGAAGGAGGCGCAACGCGTCAACATGT
Source organism: Rhynchopus euleeides (assembly GCA_963210315.1). Taxonomy (NCBI): domain Eukaryota; phylum Euglenozoa; class Diplonemea; order Diplonemida; family Diplonemidae; genus Rhynchopus; species Rhynchopus euleeides. The sequence continues at coordinate 412,807 of OY723266.1, forward strand.
CCGTTCTGAGCAGCTACAGAAAACGGTGTCTCACCGTCGTTCCTGGCCTTGTTCACATCAGCTTGTCCTTCTGTGATGAGGATGCGCAATACGTCAGCGTGTCCTTCCTCTGCCGCAGTGAAACACGGCGTCGAACCGTCTCTGATGGCCTTGTTTACATCAGCTTGTCCTTCTGTGATGAGAATGCGCAATGCGTCAGCGTGACCGTTCAGAGCCGCAACATAACACGGCGTCGCACCGTCGTTGGAGGCCTTGTTTACATCAGCTTGTCCTTCTGTGATGAGGATGCGCAATGCGTCAGCTTGACCTTTTGCAGCCGCAATATAACACGGCGTCGCATCGTTGTTGTTGGGCTGGTTCACATCAGCTTGTCCTTCTGTGATGAGGATGCGCAATGCGTCAGCGTGTCCTTGCTGTGCCGCAATGTAACATGGCGCCGAACCGCCGTTCATGGCCTTGTTCACATCAGCTTGTCCTTCTGTGATGAGGATGCGCAATACGTCGGCGTGTCCTACCTGAGCTGCAATAAAACACGGCGTCGCACCGTCGTTGTTGGCCTTGTTCACATCAGCTTGTCCTTTTGTGATGAGGATGCGCAAGGCGTCACCATGTCCGCTCATAGCCGCAACGTAAGACGGCGTCTCACCGATGTTGTTCGCCTTGTTCACACCAGCTTGTCCTTCTGTGATGAGAATGCGCAATGCGTCAGCGTGACCTAGCAGAGCCGCAACAAAACACGGCGTCGCACCGTCGTTGTTGGCCTTGTTCACATCAGCTTGTCCTTCTGTGATGAGGATGCGCAAGGCGTCAGCCTGACCTTTCACAGCCGCAATGTAACACGGCGTCGTACCGCCGTTCCTGGCCTTATTCACATCAGCTTGTCCTTCTGTGATGAGGATGCGCAATGCATCAGCGTGACCGTTCTGAGCCGCAATGTAACACGGCGTCGTACCGTCGTTGTCGGCCTTGTTCACATCAGCTTGTCCTTCTGTGATGAGGACGCGCAATGCGTCACCATGTCCGCTCAGAGCCGCAACGTAAGACGGCGTCTCACCGTCGTTCCTGGCCTTGTTCACATCAGCTTGTCCTTCTGTGATGAGAATGCGCAATGCGTCGGCGTGTCCTAGCTCAGCTGCAATGTAACACGGCGTCGCACCGTTGGACTCAGGCTTGTTCACATCAGCTTGTCCTTCTGTGATGAGGATGCGCAATGCGTCACCATGTCCGCGCAGAGCCGCAACGTAAGACGGCGTCACACCGCCGTTCTTGGCCTTATTCACATCGGCCTGTCCTTCTGTGATGAGGATGCGCAATGCGTCAGCGTGACCTGCCCAAGCCGCAATGTAACACGGCGTCGCACCGCTGTTCTTGGGCTTGTTCACATCGGCCTGTCCTTCTGTGATGAGGCTGTACAATGCGCCAGCGTGGCCTTCACAAGCCGCAAGACAACACGGCGTCGAACCGTCGTTGCTGGCCATGTTCACATCAGCTTGTCCTTCTGTGATGAGGAAGTGCAAAGCGTCTCTGGCACCTGATCGAGCAGCGAGGCTGCACGCAGTGTCCCCCTGGTCATCCACGGTGTCGACCGCCAGGCCCGACATGAGGATATCCTTCAGCAGGTCAGGACGATTCCGTAGGGCTGCCGCATGCAGCACAGTCGACCCACCGTTACCTTCTCCGTTATCCGTTGACCCTACTCCAGAATCATATACGTTCGCCGCCTCCGACACGAGTGACGTACAGTCGCCCACGACCGCGGCCCCCTTCACGCACTCCGGAACCTTGCTCATTGCAGCAATCCCTGCCTGAGTTGCGATCTTTCACAACTGTGAGCCTCCAGGTTGCAATTCCGTGTGTGTGCGAAGTGTGAAGCCTGTGAAGGGGGGCTGGACAACACCCACCCTGAAGGCGTAGGCCTGAGGTGTGTGATGCACGGGCCGCGTGTGGGTGTGGTTGCGGAAGAGGGCGGAGGAGGGGGGTGCAATAGCGACACGCCTGGCTTCTCTGCACCATTGTTTCCTGCTTCTCTCAGGGGTAGGGGTGGCAGGGGTGGGAGGGAAGATGCGAACTCGATGACCTAAACGACTTTTTTTTGAGCCTTTTTTGCCAAGAACCACCTCCCATGATGAGTGTCCGTGTGTGCGAGCAGGAGGGTGTGCGTGTCGGGGGCGATCCAGACGCCATTTTTCGCCTGCACCACACACCCCAGACATACACACACACACACACCTCACACGCACACGCCCCACTGTGCGGTATTGCCCTATGTATAGGTTGCTGCATGCATCCATCCCTCGGCTCCAAAAAAAACGTAGATTCAACCCACGCGCCCCTTGCACATAACCTCACCACCCTCGCTTGCGTTCATTGCGTTGCCGGCTCACATCCTTCCGATAGCGACACCATCACTTGTTGCCTGTACCATCACTGGTAAAATCCCGTTAATGATCCGACAGCCAGGCAAGCGGCATGATTCTTTTAAGTTGCTTTTTTGACCTGCTTTGTTTTGTATTTTTTGGATGTCCCCACGGCAATAAAAACACAGACCGGCACGCCAGGCTGTGACGCATCCATCTCTGTTCCTTGAGACGGCCCTCACCGGCCACTAGTTTGATCGTTTCCGAAGGGTGATGGTGGGGGTGGGGGGCCTCGACTCGGCTGGGCTGGGGGGGTGGGCAGGGTGGTGGGGATGGGGCAGAAAAAGATGATAAGAGAGGCCACTCAAAAGGTCTTTCAACCCAGACACCAAGGTGGAAAAAAAATACCAAAATAGTAATATAAAAACATGGCGTGTGATTTAGAGGGTGTCGTTTTACTTTAGCAGCAGACGAGCACAAAAGGTCTGGCTGGAAAACAATTGGCTGGGTTTTGGTGTAGGATGCGAACTACGTTGATTTTTTCCCAGTTTGATTGTAGAATATCATGGAACATCTCCCGAGAAATGGTTGCAGACAAAACATGAATTAGTGCCTGCATGACATAAAAATCACAATACGCTCGCCCGACGGAAGGATCTGCTGGCTGCTGGCTGCTGCAACAAAAAGAAAAAATAGCAGAGACGTTGCTCATGAATCTGATGTGATCTAAAAAATGGAAAAAAGGGCAATTGCCCCCCCCCCCCCCCATCCCCCCTGGCAACGAAAAGTTCGGCGGAACCAGACAAAATATATGGGGATGGTCGACCCCCCCCCCCACTCCCCATCCTTTTTTCGTTCACCAATATCTCGACAAAAAACGCCATATGCAACTCAAGAAGACAGAGCGGGCCTTCAGCTCAGATGGGCTCCTCTGGAGAACTGGACTATCCGCCCCCCCACCCCCCAGATCACCAAAATAAGAAAAAAACACAAAAGTCAAAAATCAACAATAAAAAGCTAGACTGAGAGCCCGGGGGAGGGGGGGGGGGGGGGGGAAGAGGAGGGTGACCATGAGGATGAGGGTAGAAAAGAGGAGGAAGGACGGGGGAATAGGGACCGAAGGACCCTGCCACCCCCACCCCCCACCCCACTACCACCAGCACCTTTGCATCACCCCCCCCCCCTCCCCCCCAGCCTCAGCTTGGGACGATGATCCACCATTGCCCCGCGACAACTCTCAAGAAGGGCATGCTTGCCATGCATGAGGAGATTTGAAGTGGCGAATATGATGGAAAAACCATGGCTAGCAACCATGGGTTGTGTGTCTGCGGGTCCGCAGTGGGGTGGGGACGGGGGGGGGGGGGGGGGGACGGGGGAAACGCACGAGATGGACGGCCGCAGCAAAAAAAACGCAAAGAATTAGAGGGGGGTGGGGGGAAAAGACTCCCCTCTTTCTCTCTCTCTCTCTCTCTCTCTCTCCCGCCCTCTCCACACCTCCAATTTTGATGAGTTTTTTTTAGTGTGCTGCGCTGACACAACCTCAAGTGCGTGATAGCCCCTTCCTCCTCCTCCTCCCCACCCCTCATCTCTGACTAGGGTGACCCCGTCTCGATGTCGACAGCCCTCCTATCCACCCACCCACCCCCCTCCCCGCAGAAAGCCCTGGAGCTTAACGCTTCCAGGTGCGGCGCTCGAAGGTGTTGTGGGTCTTCTGCACCTGGCGCGACTTCTGGATGCCCACCCTGTGCTGGTCCCAGCGGCGGGGGCGGCGGTTCTGGTTGTGCCTGTCGAACTGGCCGTCGGGGCGGTTGGACTGGCGCTCCTCCTTCTCAGCCTGGCGCTTCTCGTTGTACTCCACGAGCTGCGTGCACTTGTCGGCCATCTGGGAGCCCAGGAACTGGAGCTTCGTCACGCTGTTCTGCTCCACGCAGATGCACTGCTGCGGCTGGTCCCACGCGGCGGTGATGTGCTGCTTCAGGATCATCTTCGACACAACGGCGTGCACCTGAGGGGTGGGGGTGGGGTGGGTGTTGCACTTCAAATTCGAGAGGCAGGGCGGGTGGGTGTGGGGCACGGTTGTCAGCACAAGGGGCTGGAATCATGCATCGCGGCATACCTTGCTCTCCTCCAGCTCGTACTTCACAGCCAGCTCGCCCAGCTGCACGGTGGTGTAGAACTGGGAGTAGGTGTACAGGTAGGTGCGGAGACCCTCGGTCTTGATCTTGTCCGTCACGAGCGCCTTCACACGGTCAGCGTCCTTCACCGACGACCACATGTTGAGCGACATGATGTAGTTGTTCGTCGCCTTCCAGTCACCACGCTGCAGCGCCTGGTAGGCGGCGTAGATCAGCTCCTTCGTGGTCTCCGGGGGCCCGATGAACACCTGCGACGAGAACATCTGCAGCAGGCGGTGGAACGACTTGGACTGCGGCCTGCGCTTCGCGTCGTGGGGGTACTGGGCCTGTGGTGTGTGTGGAGTGTGTGGTGGTGTTGGGGCATGTTGCTCATGTGCCGATGCGTCTCGGCGGGAATGCGGCAGTTCTGATGTGCCGAGGCCAAGGGCATACCCGGATCGGGACCTCACGCAGCACGGCGGCCGTCAGGTGCATGCCGTCGATCATGTCGACGTTGATGTGCATGTGGAAGGGCACCAGCTTCGTCTTCTCGTTCCTGTCCGGCTCCGACTTCTCGCGGTTCTTCACCTGCGCCTGGGCAAGGCACTCGCGGGTGCGGTTGTGCGCAAGGTCGTTCAGCACCTGCAAGAGAAGTGGGGTGTGTGTGTGTGTGGCTGTCATGCTAGCAGCATACCAGGTTGGTGTGCTCGAACTCACCAGCACGGAACGAGGCCAGACCCAGCTGTGCGACCACACGGTTGTACAGCACCATGAGGGGCGTGGAGTTGACGAACTTCGAGTGGTCCTCGTGCTCGACGTAGCGGCGCGACATGATCAGCAGGTCACGTGCCTTGTGGTAGCGGTCGTGGATGGACAGGTGGTAGATGTAGTACAGCAGCGCCTTGGTCACGTTGCGCTCCTCGAGCTGCACGTCACGCATCGCCTCGCCACGCATCGACTGGTCCTTGTTGCCCAGGTGCTTGTGCACGAAAGCGTGCAGCTGGCGCATCACGTCCTCCAGGTCGCCGTGCACAATCATGTACTTGATCTTCCTGGAACGCTTGTCCAGCTCCTGCGTCAGCTTGGCGGCGCGGCCCTTGGCCTTCTCCTCCATCTTCTCCTTGCTGACCTGCTTGTCCTTCTCGTCCTTCTCCTCCTCGCCCTCAGTCTTCTCCTTGTCCTTGTCCTCCTCCTCCTCCTCCTCGGTGTCGTCACCCGGCATCGTCTCGCCCTTGGCACGCGCGAACTTCTCGTAGGTCAGGTGGCGCTGCTTCGCCGTCATCTTGGAGTGGTTCTCCTTGGCGCGGTAGTACAGCACGTCCATCAGGCGCACAGCCATGTTGGCGGCGGTCACACGCCTCGTCGACTGCGAGCGGTAGTAGCAGTACACACGCTCCGTCAGGTCCACCAGGTAGCACTCATCGGTGAGGCGGTTAACGTAGTCCTGCGTGTGGGGGTCGCTGAACTGCAGCGACTTCGTGTACTCGTCACCCAGGATGTCGACGACCTGGTGGATGGAGCAGGTCAGGTACACCTTGTAGTTGTCCCCGTCCTTGTCGAACGCGCCCTTCAGCTCGGAGTCCTTCGCCACACGCTCGTTCTTCTTCTCCTCGTCGTCCTGGTCGATGGCGATGATGGTCGGCGTGTCCTGGATGATGTTCATCATCCGCGTCAGCCAGTCGTAGCACGACTTCCAGATCTTGGGCTCCATGCAGAGCGACAGCTGCATGGTGGAGTCCTTGTCCAGCTGGCACGACAGCATGACGGACAGCACGTACAGCGTCAGGTGGCGCCACTCCCCGGTGTGCCCGAGGATGACCTTCAGGCGGTCGACCAGCTTCTCGTTCTTCGTGGACTTCTTACCACGGTCGCTCATCACGTCGGCGAGTTTCCGCTCGATGCCCTCGGGGGTCCACTCGTCCTTCTCCTCCTTCTTCTCCTCGTCCTTCTTGGCGTCCTTGGCCTTGCGGCGCTGGCGCTGCTTGCGGCCAAGGTCCTCCTCCTCGTCCACCTCCGACAGGGAGGACTCGGTCTCGGACTCCGACTCGGAGTCGCTGACGTACTTGTCAAGCGCGTCCTGGTGGTCAGCCGTCAGCTTCGTCGTCTGGTGCTTCAGCTTACGCAGGGCGGTGGCCTGGATCTTGTTGAGCTTCTTCTGCAGCCCCTTGATGTCGTTCTCCTTGAAGAACGTCTCCAGCGCGCGCAGCGCCGAGAGGAAGTCACGCGGGGTGGTGGACTCACGGCGGGCGATGGAGTCCTTGATCTCCTTGATCCTGTCCAGGTCATCCAGGAGCGCGTTGTAGTCACGGTTCGTGATGTGGTTCAGCATGGTCTGCTTGGTGGCCAGCAGTGCCTCGGTCGCCTTGTCCCTCTTGGACATCACCTTGCTGGCGGCACGCCCGTCATCGCTGTCGCTGTCAGCCGCACCGGACTTACCCTTCATCCACGCCGAGGGGATTGCCCCCTTTGCCGACGACGAAGAGGAGTCGGACGAGGAGGAGGAGTCGGTGTCGGAGTCCGACCCCGAAGAGCTGCTGGTCTCCGTGGTGGAGTCATCGGAGTCGGAGTCATCGCTGTCCGCCCCCTTGAACCATGTCTTCTTCTCAGCCATTATAAAGCCTCGCTTTTGTTTTCCCTGGGTCTAAAAAAGGCAAAAAAAACAAGTGACCTCTCCCACTCTCGCTACCTCTGATGCCTGCAGGGGGGTGGGTGGGTGGGTGTGTATGCAGCAGCGAAACCCCACAACACAACAGGGTGGTGTCAAAAAGATTTAGATTTGCGCAGCAATTTGGGCAACAAAGACAACTTGAAAGGGTTGGTGGGGCGAGGCGGGTGTGTGTGTGTCCTTTCTCTGCTTGCCGCGGGAGGGCCAGAAACAGCATGCCATCTGCCACGCTGGGCATCCCCCAGCTGGGTAAATGAAGAGAAGGGCGCGTGGCGATAGCGTGGCACACCAAGAAAAAAACACAGTTCCGCAACACCACAACGGAAAGAAAGGCCGCAGAAACAAAAAAGATCACACAACGGCAGGATCCACACATCGGCACATCGAAAGACGTGCCTGGGTGATGGGTGACGGGGCGACAGGGTGTGTGTGCGTTGGAGGGGGTTACCCTCTCCTCGATACACAGGGGGCCTTCGCTCCCAGGTGTGACTGAGTGAGAAAAAGTGACCCACGGCCCACTTCCCCTCACTGACTGACGAGCTGTGACTGGTAGCGAGGGCCCCCACAGAGCTGCTTTTGTTTGCTTATCGGGTTAGGGGTGGGGGGGGGGGGGGGGGGGGGTAAAGGGAAATGGGGCGGGGGGATACAACTGAAAGAGAACTGGCAACACGACCACCACACGGTGGGACCCCCCAGCCACCCTAGCGGGAGTCTTTAGCCCATTGTAGCTGGAAAATAGACGTCTGACTCCCTCGAGTTGAGACTCCCGAAAAGGGTTACCCTATCCCCCCCCCCCCCCCCCCCCCCCCCGCTGGAGTCCACCGTGCGCCACTGCCACAACACCCCCATCCCCACCTTCAATGCTGACCAAACCGAAAAGAAAGGAGGAAACCCCCATCAGACAAAACAACCCCCCCCCCCCTGAGCTGTGAAAAAAAACCAGGCACTCACCAAACATCGCAAGGCAGATCCACAGCTCTGCGGCCTGCATAGGACAGAGCGCCCCCTTGGATGGCCCCCTCTCGGCATGCCGGGTTGTTTTGTTCCCGGACAGCCGCCACTCCGGACCCCGACGGGGCAATACATGGCCGGGCACCCCCTCCTCCTCCCACCACCTCCACCGCACCGCCACACTGGGCGTGCTGCGGGGGGCAGTAGAGCACCATGTTGGACAGTGCCTTCCCCTTCCTGCCGCCGTGCCGCCCCTTCCGCGAGGGTGTATCGTAGCGCTTTTTGAAAGCCGCATCCACCGCCGCCGCCAGCAGGTCGGACACCGCCTGCGACGACGGGCCGGCGGCCCCCGCAGCAGCAGTACCCCAACACACCCCGACCCCCGCCGGGGCGGCTTCTGCCTCCACCCTCCACTGCGGCGGCAGCCGCGGCGCGCTATCCGCCGCCGCATCCCTGAGGGTGAGTGGGTCTCCCTCAGGAGGCGGAGACGGCGGCGGCGACGCAGGGGCACCCCCGCCAACCCCTGCCGGCATGCGGGAGAGGGGCGCCTCGGCAGCGCCGCTGCGGAGGTGCGCCGGGACGTGCTGCCCCCGCCTGCATCGCAGCGCGTGCTGCTTGCGACCCGACGAGCCCCCCCCGGCGAACACCATGAGGGGGTTCACCGCCACACCGGCGGACGCCTGTTGGTACACCTTTGCGGCTGCGGCGGAGGCGTTGCGGAGATGCCGTGCCTCCGCCAGCCCGCCCCCCCGTAGCTTCCCCCTGCTTGCCGAAGCCTTCCGTGGGGTGGCGGTGGTGGCGGTAGCGGTGTGGCGGTGCCGGGTTGTGGCGGTGGCATCGCCTGGGTGAGTCGGAGGATCGACGTTGTCCGGAGTGGGGTGTGTGCCGTGCTTTTTCCCAGGAGAGGGTGGAGTGCGGTGTTGGTGTTGGCGTTGGTGGTGGGGGTGGGGGTGCGGCCCGCCCACCCCCGCCTCCGCGTGGTGGTGGCAGGCGCAGGCGCAGGGTGGGGTGGCGGCGGCAGGCCCCCCCGCCCTGAGAAGCTCCGCCCCCTTCGACATGGAGCGGTGCAGCTTGGGGTGGCCCGGGCCGCCGCTGCTGCCACGCCGCTGCCTCGCGCCTGCCGGGCCCCCGCTCCCCCGCCTCCCACCAGCAGCAGCAGGGACTGCGGCCGCCCCCTCGCCCCGCCTCGACGCTTTGCGCTGCAGATGGCGGGGGGTGGTGGCAGCACCACCACCACCACCACCACCACCCTGCGCCGCCGCCGCCTCCTCCATCACCTGGGAGTGGCACTCAGGGATGCCAGCAGGCGGCTCCTCTCTCCCTCCGGGCGCCGCCTCTGCACCCGCCTGCGCCGCACCACCCTCAGACGCGATGCAGCACACAGCCCCGCAGAGGATGGAGAGGGCGGCAGCACACTCCGCGGCGTGACCCTCCTGACGCTGCTGCTGCACACCCCCCTGCCCCCCAACCTGCCTCAACGAGCGACGGACACCCTGCGGCAGACTCCCGCAGAGCGCCGCCCCCAGCAGATTGGTGCTCGCAGTGCCTGTATTGCCTGCAGCACCCTCCGCGGCAAGCGATGCCTTGGAAGCCAGGTCGACCCACGCCGTGCCCGGTGTCTGCTTGTAGGTGCTGAAGACATCCTTCAGGCTGTTCAGCTTCCGCTGTATGTCCGCCTGCTTTGCTTCGCTCTGGGCTCGCTGGATCCGCTCCACCCTTGCCTTCGCAGCGTGCCTCCTGAAGGCGGATTGGATCTGCACCGCGCTGAAGGTGATCCTCTCCAGCGCCTCCTCCACGAGCCGCTGCATGCGGAACTCCTTCAGGAGGATCTGGGTTGCGGAGCGCGCCCGGTTCGCCCTCACGATGGATTGGATAGCCGCCGCTGCGTTTGCGGTAACCTCCCTCTCGTCCGCAGCACGGAGGCCGATGCAGCGGACCCTCCGGAGGGCCCACAGGGTGCGCCGCGCCAGAAAGCTGCGCCAGGCCCTCTGGATGGCAGCGATGTGAGAGCCGCGCCGCGACGCGACAACCACCTTCGATGCCTTCGCGAGGCAGCACCTCAGGATGGTGCCGGAGACAAAAACATCGCGGGATGACTTCTCCCCCGCCAGGCAGCGCCGCCCCAACAGACCCCTCCCTCCGCGCTGCACCGACACGACGGAATGCATGATGAAGGCAATCCGCTCCCCATGCCGCAGCACCGCGTCTGCCACCCCCTCCTCCCGCCTCCGCCTGCTCTGCGCGCGGCGGGCCACCACGGCTTTAAAAACCCTCTGCAGCACCCCCGCAGCGTGGTTCTGCTTCATCCAGGCCCGGGAGAGGAGATGCATCTTGGCGACCTTCCTCTGGCAGTACGACAGCCAGGCATGCTGCACTGTCTTCGCTGCCCGGTTCACACGGCTGACGATGTGTAGGAGGGAGCGCGTGTATGCGGCACGCCCTATACGCTGCACCACGGAGGCGGCAGCACCCGCCCCCGATGGGATCGCGCGAGCCTCGCTGAGGTATGCCAGCCTGCGCCGCGCCACACGCCTGCCGGAGCACTGAACGCGGAGCTGCGCCGAGAACTCCTTCATCGTCGCGAGGCACTGCTGGAGGGGGTTGAGGCGCGGCAGCAGCATGGCGATGCGGCGGTAGCGCAGCCTGCCCTGCACCACCTCGGGGGTGGGCCCGGCGTCGGGTGTGGCGGCGGCGGCGGCGCTGAAGATGAAGGTGGGGAGGTCCGCCTGCAGGGCTGCGGTTGAATTCCTGCCGAGCAGGCGGGAGGGGCGGTGGCTCCCCCTGCTGCCATGCACCTGCGAGAGCCGCGCCAGCAGGGTGTGCTGTGGCGACGCGATGCAGGACTCGCTGGCTCGGAGCGAGCTCCCCTGTGGCGTGGGGGGGCTGCTGACGTTGTTGATGTCATTGGCGTTGCTGCTGGCACCCGCTGGGGAGGGGGGTGGCTCAGCGTCGCGGGTGGCCCTGGCGAGGTGCCGGCGGTAGGTCTTCTGGATAAGGTGTGCGGCGCAGTCGCCCTCGCCGTTCATCGCCATCACCTCCAGGTGTGACTGCACCGCATCCAGCTCGCTGCGCCGAGACCTGAGGACACGGTTGCGGGCATAGTATCCCCTCCACGCTGTCTGTATGGTGGAGGCCGCGTCGCCCTGCACCTGCGACAGCTTCTGGTCTGCCTCGATCGCCACGCCGCTGAACAGTGCCCGGAGGAATCGTGGCGAGCCCTGCATGCTGCTGGCGGCGCTGCCGGGTGTGGTGGCGCCGTCCGCGCCAGAGCCGGCACTCTCGGTGTCAGTCGTGGGGGAGGCCAGCGTGGGGAACACGAGGTGGCAGGGCACAACGGCACGCGACGCGTTGTCGCTCTCCTCCGACAGGCACTGCGGTATCACATCTTCCGGAGACAGGCATGCCATCCGATGCTCCCTGGCAGGGGGGGGGGGGTGGGTGGGTGGGTGGAGCGAAATGGCCGTTCACACTGCTGCTGCTGCTGCTGCTGCTGCTGCTGCTGCAATCAAAAAAAGTAAGCCGACCACGGTGGAGACGGTGCGAGGGGGGTGGCCAAGGGAGGGGGGGGTTGGTAGATGGGGAGGTTCAGTCTGGTCTTAACGCCACACCAGGCAGGGGGGGTGGGGGGAGTTTACAAAGCTAACCCTTCGAGTACACTGGGTATTCTGGCTGGTGATGGGGGGGGGGGGGGATATTATTCTGTCCCTCGGCGGGGGCGGGGGGGAGGTGGCACGGTGGAGAATGCATCAAGAGTTGTGTGCTCGGTGCGTTCTGCGCGACGACAAAACAGAATGTATCACTTGTGGTGTGATGTATTTTTTCCGGTTCGCAATAGTTACTGGGGGGGGGGGGGGGCAAATACAAGGGTATACTCTTCTATTCACCGTGCCAGCTTACGTAATTCAGGGTTCTCAAAAATTGTTTTTTAGCTGAAAAGTTGTCTACCATGCAAATACAAGAGTATATACTCTTGTATTTGCATACTAGAAATGTGGCCTCCGGGTGGGCCCTCATGGGGCAGCGGCGCCGAATAGACAATACGAGCGTCCTCTTGGCCTTTCCCACCCCCGAGGCGACTCCCACCCGACCGTGACGACTCCAGACAGGAGGCCCACAGGCCTGGGGGAGGTCATTGGAAGCACAAAATATGATGAAAACCCCACAAAAGTTCTCCAAAAGTCTAGTATGCAAATACAAGAGTATACTCTTGTATTTGCTCGGTGAACTTTTTAAAATCGCAATTTCTGGAGTACTCTTGTATTAGCATATACCCTTGTATTTGCATATACTCTTGTATTTGCCCCCCCCAGTAAAAAAGGTATTTGGCTTCGACCGCAAAAAAACAAAACGAATGCAGAAGATGGCTCTGGACCCAGAGAACACAGGCGACTGTAGCGGCACGGAGAACCTTTGGGTATATTACGCTCCAAGGCAGCAACACCCTGTCCAGCAACTGCAACAAACAGATCCGAACTACTTTGTGGAGCGCACAGTTGTGCCGAGGCCCTGTGGCGATTCTTCGAGAGTTCGCTTCGCTTCGAGTCGTCGCTCGTAACTCGTACAAAAAACACCAGGTGGTGTGCTGGCAAATGTGTCCCTCACTCACAAACCCGTTCCCTCCAGCGCGACGCGCCAACAAGATAAGATTACACAACGCAACAAAAAGACCAGCGATATTATGTAATGGATGCGTCATATGCGGGCCATACTCATGTGAGCCATCCACCCCATCCCATCTGCGATACAACAGTGCAGAGCACACCGAGCAGCTGGCCCGGCTAGAGTCGTCTCTTGACGTCGATCTTCACTACCTCCACTGTGGCACACACAAGTCAATCCTTTTGATTCGTGTATGTTACCGAGCCAAACTCTGATGATACCACTACACACACGCTCTTTCTCTTTTCGCAGAAGTGCAGAATGCAAGACGCGTCCTGCCTCCGATGCGCTGCCCACACTACAATCGCATACGCGCAAAGATTTGTTGTTATCAAGTGTCGGTGTGGCACATAGCAGGAGCGGACCACGTGTGTACCCAACCAGAAGGAACAGCAGCAGGGCGGGCGGTGTGGGGATGCGAGATGTTTGGTGAGTAGGGAATGGTCGCGGAAGGTTCGAAGAGAACCAGAGGGAGAGCCGTGCGCGTGCCAGGGGGGAGGGGGTGTGTTGGCAGTGCAACCCTGCAGCTGTGTTGCGGGTTGTGGAAGCGCCGATGTGGACGCAGGACCAAAGCGAAGGAAACAGGGGGGCAGGGGGTGGGGGGGGCGAGGGTGCGAATATTCGTTCACGGGGATACTCACACTTTAGGTTTTCGAGAGAGAGAGAGAGAGAGACAGCGGCACTTTTACTCGCAACGGTGCGCATGTTCTGAAACACTGTGTTTGTGTCGCATCCCATGCTACAATAAAATGCCTTGCCGTCGAAAAAAAAACCTCCCAAAACGGCGGTCTCTCTCACAAAGGGGCGTGCTGGTAAGAGCACACAGTCAAATCGTTCAAAACTATCACCAATTGCTAAGCACCACAGGCAACTCTAAGCTGACAGAGATGCCAGCTTATTGGGCCGGCGTCAGCCTAGGTCGCGGGCTGTGCCGTCGCTCTGGTGGCTCGGGTTGAGAACATCCCCTTGGTTCGCAGAGTGGGGAACGAGGCGGCAGCTTCTCAAGGAAGCCTCCGGAGCAAGGCCAGCTCTCTGCTTGGGGCCCAGCCGCGTGTGATGCTCTGGAGAACACAGGAAAAGCCTGTGTGCCCAAGAGCTGCCACACAAACCACACAATCGTACAGCAACTGCATAAACCAGCTCCGAACTCCTTTCTTTGTTGAGCGCACACTTGTGTCTCAAAACGGCTGTGACAAGGCCACCCTCCCCCCCCCCCCCCCACCGATATTTCGCAGCACGCGCCCTCAAGTCGTACAGTATTTTCCTTCGATACTTCGCAAATTTTCACCCACCCACCCCATCCACACCCCATCAACCAGCCCTCGCAAACGAGCATACATCACCCCCCCCCCCAAATTTTCGTTCCGACAGCGGAAAAAAACCAAACGCCTCCCCCCCACCCCACCCCCCCACCCTCCACTCCCCAGCAACAGTGAACACCACCCCCACCACCACCACCACCACCCATCCCCCTCCCGACCAACAAAGCGTTTCGTGGTCACAGCAGAATCCACCGAACAGAATCTCTCGTGACCTCCACTTCTGCATCACCTCACGCGACGTCATATCCGACGGGGCGGCGTGACGACGAAGAGGCGCCTATCGAACAGCCCCTCATCGGCGATGCATGGCTGGAGCGAGACGGGCTCGCCTCGTTGCCGCCACCCTCGTAAAACCTCCGGAGGGCAAGCCCGACAGCCCAGGAGGAAAAGGTCGACATGGGGACACGGTCCACGCCTCCGGAGGCATCGCGGATGGAGTGCAGCGGGTTGGGGGGGATCTCCAACCCCCACGACCGCAGGAGCGGGGTCACGACACGGAAGTCCGCGACACCGACAGGGGGGGCTTCCGGGGGGATCACGGAATACAGCTGGAAATGCATCCGCAGCGCCTCCAGGATGTAGCGGAAAAGGCCCCTCCCGACGACATCCTCATCCAGAGGCATGTTGGTGTCCAGCTCCTCCGCGCACACCGCAGCCGCAATCCTATGCGACGCAGCGATCGCAGTCGCAGCCGCCGTGCTGTTCACAGTGCCTGCCCTGGCATGCCTTGCCGGGTTACCCCCGGCACCACCGCCCGACTCCAAGACGCCAATATGCCCGAGCAGCCCCTGCACAACATCTGCCGGGGTCAGGCCCGCACCCTGCATCCCCACGGCAGTCTCTATGCTTCGATAGAGGCTCCGGCGCGACGCCTTCGCCACTGCCGATGTGCCTGTGGGGAGGCTACGGAGGCAGACATCCCAAGCGTTGCCCAGGTCAACAGCACCACCTGGGGCGGAACGCCTCTGTGGGGAAGACGCAGGGCTCCCCGATGCGGAGCGGCGCTGGGGTTGCGGGGAGACGCCGCCGAGGGGGCGCCGCGGCTGCGACGATGTCGAGGCAGAGTGGCTCCGCCTCGGGGTCCTGTCAACGGTGCTGCTGAGGGAGGCGCTGCGCGCCGCAGAGCGCGCAGGGCTGCGCCCCCCGCTCCGGCTCCTCCGGGAGGTGGTGTCGGCGCTGCGGGATCTCTTCGCCTTGGCGTCTGCCCTCTGCGCCCCAGGCTTGGCGACGAAAAGGTCGAGCCCCTGCCGCACTCCCCAGGAGGCAATCTCCAGGAGGGTCACGCTCGCCTTCCGCCCATCCCCAACCCCAAACGCGCTGCATTCCCTCGCCGCGAGCACCGCGCTTCCCCACGAGATGAGGAGCGGGACGAATCTGTCAAAATCCCCAACCCGGACCCGGGTCTCCTGGAGGTTTGCCCCGAAGATGTTGAACAGCTGGAGGTGTCTCCGGAGCACTTCGAGAAACACCCGGAACCCCTTCAGGTCGAGCGAGGCGGATGGGACGGCAGGCAGCTCCGAGGCACCCCCGGGACCCCTCGGCGGGGTGTCGGCCGTGTCGATGTAACGGACATCCCGGATCGTGCTGCGGAGGGTGTCCATCTCGCTGCTCAGGGTGGTGTCGAGGGTCGGGTCGGTTGGGGATATAACTCTCCTCTCCTGGCGGCTCTTCTGGGCACGCTTCACCTCCGCGCGATCCCGCAGGCAGGACAGGGTCACGTTAAAGCTGGACACAACGGCAGACTCGGGCACCCCCTTCAGGCGCAGGGTATGCAGCAGCGGGGAGCGCTCCGCTGGAACCATCGGGGGCTCCTCAGAGGTGGCACCGCCGGCGCCAGCCCCTCCAGCCGGTTCGGACGGAGCGCCTGAGAGGAGGTCAGAGAGGGAGATGAGCCCCTCCTCCCGGGCGTCGAGGAGGTTGAAGAGCTTCCTGCGGCGCACCTTGGAGATCGTGTCGTCGTCCGCAGGGATGTGGCTGCTGAGGTCGTTCCACCCCTTGGCGCGGGGAACCGCCTTCCCGGAGTCGGGCTTCGCGTCCCCCTTCGGGGGGGGGACCCATGGGATCTCGATTGTGGTCACCTTGTGCGCCCCGCGGTTCCGGAGATATCCTACCTGGAGGAATTTGCAGTACCCCGCCATGACGTGGAGGTCCTTCTCAAAGTCGAGCGTGGTGGTTTTCGAGGTGTTCGGATCCACGGCGTACACCACTGTGTCATACACGCGGAGCCCGGCCCGATCCGCAGCCCCGTCCTTCGCAACCCGGGTCACCTTCAGGTTGCTATCCAGATGCATCCCGATCACCTCACGCGTGATGACGGAGAAGGGCCGGTCCTTCTTGACAGACCTGCGCCTCCCCGGCGTGCCACCCCCGTCCTCCTTCCCGCCCCCCTTCTGTGTGCCCCGCTCCCCACCGGAGGCGCCCTCTCCATCCTTCTCGCTCTTCAGGGTGGAGCTGAGCGAGTCGGGCCCCGAGGCCTGCGCGGGGGACTCTGCGCCGCCTCTCTGCGAGGAGGGGGCCTCGGCGGCAGGCGGGGTGAAGTGTTCGTGGGCGACACTGACGAACACCGATCTGTCGACGACCCAGGCTTCCTCCGAGGCAGCCCAGGTCATCCACTCGGTGCAGGTGGAAGGGAGGAGGCCGGTGTGCGGCTGGGCGGCCATCAGCAACTTCTTCCCGGTGAACGGCGCGTCGGCGCCGACAGCCAGCACCCACCGCCCACCCTGCTGGTGGGGGTCGCTGGTGAGTGGTGCAGGGGAGTCCGGGAGGTGGTCGTCCTGGGCGTCGTGGGGTGCGGTGTCCGGCTCGACGTAGCTGTAGAGGCGTTTGGTGCCGGTGGCCCAGACGGGCATGCCGTTGACGCGGCGGCGCCCGGCGTACAGAACCTCGTAGGTGCCCTCGAGCTGGGGTTTTGTGGCGCAGGCCACGGTCAGCCTCGGGAGCAGTTCGTCATCAACGTCATTCTCATGCAGGACGCCCGGGGGCGATGCCTGAGCGCAATCGGACATGCCAGGGGCGTGCGGCACCCCCCCTCCCCCTGAGTTTGGCGTGGGCGGGTGGTGGTGAGGATGAGGGGAAGAATTTTGAGGGTGAAGGGGCAGGCTACACAACAAAGGCCGAAAGGCCGAAGGAGAGTGGGGGGTGAGGGGGCGTGAGTGGGGGGCGGGGGTGCTCTGCGCCCTGCTATCTTGCCCCCGATGAAAACAGTCAGGATTGCCGTTCCGGGGTGGGGGTGGGGGGTTGCGAGTGGAGGGGCTAGGCGTGCCACCCACGCACGCGGGTGGGGGGGCGCGGGGGTGCATATTGCGGTTACACGAGGTGGGGTGGGGGTGGGGAGGAGGGACAGCCGGGGCGGAAAGCATCTCCGGGCATGTCGATTTTTGGCCCGGTCGGATCGACAGCTGACCCATGCATGCAGCGCGTCGTGCAGCGAGAGGTGGGGTGGGGTGGGGGGGGGGGGGGGGGGAGGTCTGGCCGCTGGATCACGCAAGCTGCCCGCAGCGGATGATCGTAATCTTCTTGCTCGGCTGCCCGTCTTCACTGCCAAGCGCCTCCATCTTCTGCACAACATCCATCCCTTCCACCACCTTACCGAACACGACGTGCTTCCCATCCAACCAGGGCGCCGCAGCGGTGGTCAGGAAGAACTGGGACCCGTTTGTGTTTTTCCCTGAGTTGGCCATCGACAGCAGCCCCGGCCCCACGTGCTTGTGCTTGAAGTTTTCATCCGCAAACTTTTCACCATAGATGGACTTGCCACCTGTGCGTGAGGGGGAGAGGTGGTGGGATGGCGTGATGAAGAGGATGGGGGTAGGGAGGGTTCCCCCCCTTCGGAGACGACCGGCTCGAGTTGCACCAAGAAAGAGCCGAGAAGCAACAAGAATCCCCCTGGCAGTCCGAGAAATCTGGCACCCCCTATCTCGGCACACTCTCCCCTAAAAAATGCATCATCGCGCAGCATACCTGTCCCGTTGTGCTTCGTGAAATCACCACCCTGGCACATGAAGTTGGGGATCACCCTGTGGAACGTCGAGTTGAGGTACCCGAACCCCTTCTCGCCCGTGCAGAGGCAGCGGAAGTTTTCTGCCGTCTTCGGGACAGACTCGTTCCAGAGGTCCATCACGATGCGGCCTGCCGCCACACCATCGATTGCGATGTCGAAGAACACTGCGGGTCCCATTTTGCCCGACCCTGCATGGCGGTGGAGGGGGTGACACAATGCACTAACAAGACCCGAGGAAAACATTCGGTGACTTGCCACACAATGCACTCACAGGCTATGTTGGCGCTGTGTTCGTGAGAACAGAGCAAAGAAGCCGGTCATTTCGGCACCGCCTTTTCTCAGTGAACCCCTGAAAGAAAACCTGCTGATCCCGAAACACAACACTGTCGACAGCAACGTGCATGGCGGAGGTCATGTTCATTCAAATTTCAAAAGGGATGGGGGCGGGTGGGCTGAAGAAGTGGGGGGAATGAAGCGGCAGCTGCTGCGGCCCCTCCAACCGTCCTGACGTCTTTTCTTTGTGTTCGAAATTTTCCAGGGGTGGGGGGCGGGCGGGCAGGGCGCGGGGGGGGGGGGGGGGCGACGGGAGCGGCGGGGGTGACACGCCGCACCCGCCCCTTTATTGATCCACTCTTTGCATCCCACGACACCATTTGCCTTTTGTTTTTTTTGCCAATTTTTTTTGATGTGCCTGTGTGTCTTTCCAATTGTTTTTTTTGTTGTCGTTGATCGCAGTCCCGAGGGAGAGAGAGAGAAAAACAGAAAGGCCGCACAACACAATCACACCCCACCCCCCTGCCTTTTCCCGTAGTTTCTTTTGCACCAGATGGGCAGTGGTGCCCCCCCCCCCCCACCCGCTCATCCACCCTCCCCACCGATGTTCTGTTTCGATCGACAGCCCACCCACACAGCATGCGCAAGAAGAACGCCTGAAGAGAGCCTCGGGGGTGTTTTTTTGTAGAATATCCCACCCTCTCCCAATATAGTCTGGTCGTTCTCCAAGGCGGAAGAAAACACAAAAAAAACTCGCTTCTCCAGCGCCGCACTCTCTTGTTGTCTTTTTAGTTGAAAAATCCTGATCCACAAGTGATGGGGAGGGAGGAAGAGGAGACTTGGATGGGCGGTCCGGGAGTGGGTGGGGAAGGGGGAGAGAGAGAGATGGGTAGGCGGAGGGAATCTGTGGCTTTTGAAGGCAGTGGGGGGGGGGTGCGGTGTGGTGCGCAGGGAGCAAACCTTCCCAGTGCACAGTGCAGCCCACAGGGGTGGGTTGTCCTCTTTGATGTGTCACCACCCCAACGCACGCAAAAGGTCAACCCCCTTTTTCATTTGGTTCCGATTGTCCTCCAACATAAATTTTCTTTTTTTGATGAAGCGGTGCAGGGTACATATGTAGGCGCTGAAACACCCCCCCGGGTCCTGTTTGATTGCTCTCCCCCCCCCCCTCTGCTCGACAGCTGCGCCCCATTGGTTTTTCCTTGTGATGTGCTGGTTGCGTCGACAACGTGCTGCTAAATCCTGATGAACTTCCAGCGAACCCCCCCCCCCCCTCCCTCCCCCAAAGAAAATGTTCCAGAGTTTTTATCGTAAATATAAACCAAAAAAAGGGGGGATTCCCTTTTGTTTCCTTTTTTTCTTCTTCTTTGTTGTCCGACACATTCGTAGTTGACTATTTTTTTTAGCAAATCAAAAAAAAAAACGGCACACAGCACAGAACACAACACGCATACGGCCGACCCACCCACCGACCCGAATGGCGAGCAGATGGGGCAGCCGCTGTGCTGCTCAAAGGGAGGGGTGCAACAAAAAAGTGCCCCCCCCGGAAAAAAAGAGCGGGGGACGGGGGGGGGGGGGGGGGGCGGTGGAGGGGGGAAGGGGGGGGGGGGGGGGGGAGGGTCGGAGGAGGTGCGACGGGAGAGGGCGGTCCTCCCTCCCCCCCCCCTCCCCGCCACCACCACCACCCTCCCGCCCCTCCCCCCCTCTGTATTCCTCGCTCGGTAACCAAAAGCACAGAAATCCTGCCAAACGAAACTGAATTGATCGTGACCGACGTGTGTGTGGGGGGTGGGTAGGGTAGGGGGGGGAGGGGGGGGGGCGGGGAAGGGGAGGTGATTTTGTTTTGGGTATGGGCTGCGTGTACTGTGCTGAGGCAGTGTGGGGTGGGTTGGGGGGTGGGGGGTGTGTGTGCGTGCGTGCCTCTCTTCTTTAAGAGAAAAACGATCCCCCCCCTCTGACAGGACCTCTCCTCCCCCCTTTGTACTGACATACGCTAGCAGAGAGAGATTGAAGGGCCCTGGGCACACAGGTGGATGTTTTATAGTAGTCTCGTGTGTGTGGTACAGACACACACAAGCACACACACACGGCACTGCCCACTCCCACCCCACCCCATCCTCCCCGTGTCCACTGCAATCGTATTACGCCTTGCTCTTCTTCTCCTTCTTCTCCTTCTTGTTCTTCTTCTTCTTCGGCTCGTCCTCCTCCTCGACAGCAGCCTCGGCCTGTAGGTTGATGTTGGGTTGTGGATAGCGGGTTCCCTGGCTGTGTACTTTCGTGGACACGCCGTGACAGAAAAATGCGAATACAAACTTCAACACGTTGGGGCGGTGGTATGTAAGTTGAATTGTGATCAACTGTGACACGGCAGAGGGGAGACCCGCGCAGCCCGCAGCATCACAGCAGAGGCAGAACAACAAAAGAGCTGGCCCCGGAGACACACCTTCCGCTTCTTGTCCTTCTTCGTCTTCTCTGGTGCCGCCTCGGTTTCTGCCGACTTCTTGGAGTGCTTCTTCAGCTCCTTCTTGAACACAGTCAGGGCCTCCTCCATCGCCTTCACGTTGGTCATGGGCTGGTGCTTGCGCTCCTCGTAGTACACCAGGCGGTCGTCCACCTGGTCCCGCAGCTTGTCACCGAACACCGTCGTGGGCACATCTGGGGGGAGGCAAGGGTGCGCAAGCAGGTGTGCGGTGGGCAAGCATGCGGTCACTCGAAACCAACACATTCACACCGGCAACAGTGATGGCCATGGCAATGCGGTGGAGGGGACATATCATGCGGCAACAGGGGGTCAGGGGATGGGTGACAGGCATAATAGTGAGTGCTGCAAGCATACCGCCGAACGCGTCGATCCTGGACGCGATGGACGCCTTGTTCGCGAGGTACCGCGAGATGCGGCCCTTGTTCTTACCCTTCGCCTTCCCGATGAAGGTGGTGTTGAAGATGATACCGTACTTCGGGGTGTTGCCCTTCGACTTCAGCGCCCTGAGATGATGGGTGTGATGCAAAGCCCCAATGCGGGCCCCTTCCGCAACCGAGAACACGGGCAGCACACAACACTGGCTGATGTCACAGCAGGCGGACAAGGCAAGAAACACACCTGAACAGCGCCTTCTCCGCACCAAGGATCTGCACGGTCGACGCAGGGTACTTCGCGAGGTTCGTCAGCGAACCGGCGTGCGCGATCAGCCTGTGGGTGGTTTGTGTTAGGTGCAGGAACGGGGCATGGCGGCATGGCATGAACAAAAAAGGGCTTGCCAAGGGGAGAACTCAGAAGCCTCTTAGCATGAGGTCTTGTTGGAGCAGGGCAGCCACAGCTCATCATCAGAGCTGCTAGCTGCACTGCCCCCCGTTAACTTTCGGTGGCTGGTTTGCTTAGGTGCAGCCCACACCCAAAGGGACCCCTGACCAGGGCAGATATACACACGCCTGCTAGACGCCCTCCCCACCACCCACCATCTCAGGCACATACTTAGCCGCGATGTTGTCACCCATCAGGGACGCCAGGTTGGGGGAGACGGCGTGCAGCTTCATGCGGAGGTACTCCGTCGCCTCCTCACGCAGCTGCATGAGGCGGGCCAGGCGGAAGGCGAACGCCTCGATGTTGACCATGTCGACGGCGGAGATGGCACCACCCATCGACACCTTCGCCATCGCCAGCACCTGCTGCGCCACCTCCTCGTCGTTCACAATCTCCGTGATCTGCGGCAGCATGCTGTCCGTCACGTCCTCCTTGTTCTTCAGCAGCACCGTGAGGCGGCAGAAGTGCCCGCTGTCCGTCACGATCTTCAGCAGCTCGGGGAAGTGCCAGCCGTACCACTCCTTCAAGCGCATGCTGAAGGTGTTGATGTCCTTGTCCAGCTTCTCCACGATAGCAATCGCCTGGATAATCATGTTGTCACTGCGGTGCACGTTGAACTTCACCTTCGAACGCGAGTACGAGTGAGCCAGCGACAGCCCAGCACGCTCCAGGTCACCCTCCTTAACCGGGGGGATCATCTTCTGCGCGTGCACACGGATACCACGCGTCAGCTCCTGGACGTACTCGTTGGCCACACAGGAGATCCCCAGGTTCTCCTGGATCGCAGAGCCCATCTTGGTCTCGCTCACGCCCACCTCGTACCCGCTCTTCTTGCTGGGCAGCGTGTTGCTGAGGAAGCCCGCGAGGAACTGCGTGACCTGCCCCTCAGACAGCGCGTTGATGTCCTCAAGCGCCTGCTCGGAGTCGCGGAACGGGGCGAAGCTGACGAAGCTCATGACGCGCTTGAAGAGCCCGTAGTCCTGCCACGACTTCTGGATCTTGACATCCTGTGCCCCGATCTCCTCACCCTCCTCCTTCAGGAACAGCCCATACCCGGCTGCCGTCTCGAATAGTACGTAGAGTTTCTTGCCCATCGTACCAATCTGTGTGGGGCTGGAAAGGGTGTTGGATATGGCGCGGTGTATACGGATGGGAGAGGGGGCGGGGAGGGCGATGTGGAGAAAAAAAGTGCCGCTTTAGACAATACCCCTCTGTTTCTTTCTCTTCCCCCCACGCACCTCTCTATCTGACGGAGGGGGCGGTGCTGAGAGCACCACTGGCAGAATGACACTTCCGCGCAAAGGCTGTACACTCAGTATCGTTAATGATCACAGCAGAACAAGAGAGAGTCTGGGAGATGACAAGAGGGGCATGCTGGGCAGAATGGAGACCTGGAGAAGCACCCGCAAGTGGGGTGGGGAGGGGTGGGAGCGACGGGGGAGGGAATGGGTGGGGTAGCGCGCTGCACACACACCGGATTTTTTTTTGCGTGCCGCGCAATACTGGATGGCGACGATCCCCCGAACCCCCCACCCCACACCCACCATCAAATGGCGCACACCCAATCAGATGACCGGGCTCCAACAGGCTGACACGCTGCACTGCCCACTGGCCGCCACCCTCTCCCTCCCCCCACCCTCGTTCTTTCAGGACCGCCAGGCAGACAACGATGCCGCTGGCGGCAAGCCGACCATTCGAGAGGGACACCCGAGTGATCCTCCCTGAGAGAATGCTGAGAACGCCTTGAGAGGGATTGTCCTTCTCGTCTTCCCTCAGCAGCTCACGCGGAAGTTGCTTTCGAGTAGTACGTTTCCGCAGGTTTGCACATTTCTTCTATTTCATCTTCGGTAAAAGGTGTGCGCATCTGGTCCGCCGTGGGTTCGACGTACGACTCCGGGCGTGCCATCTCCTGGGGGAGGGGTTCGTTCCATGCACGGAACGTGGCGTCCGTCTTGGACTCGCGCCAATCCTCCCCGAGCAGCTGCTCGACAAATGGGTTACGGCGGTCGCTCTCCACACGCCGCCCCTTAGCCTCCCACATGAAACGGCGGATGAACAACGGGGTTGGGCCCTCAAAGGGGTCACGGTCCTTCACAGCCTGCCACTCGGGGTCCATGTGTTTCCGTGCAAGCTCATCGATCTCGATCCTGCCCTCAAAGATCTCGAGGGCACGGTCCAGCGCCTTCTGCTGGTGCATCATGTTTCTTTTCGGGATGGTCAACCCGAGGTACAGCATGAAACGGTTACCATAGGGTCCGGAGGAGACCTTACTGTGTATACGCGAGTGGTTGCGGCTGTAAGGGGGGGTGGTGGGATGACATGGGTGTTGCAAAAAAAATGTGCCAACAGAGAGGGCATCGCGCGTCTGGCTGGGGCGGCACCAGGTCTGCGTGGTGGCACAGCAACACACAACAACAACATCAGCAGCTGACATACAATGAACGATGCCTGGCACCACCACGCCCCTCGAACTTCCGTGTGAAGTCACGGGGCAGCCCCAGGCAGAGGGGTGTCTTGCGCAACATGGCTGCCCCGCCCCCTGAGAAGCTCGCCCCAAGCGGGCCCCACCCCCACCCCTACGCACCAGGACCAGATGTCCTCTGCCGCCTGTATGGGTCGGTATGGTGTTGTGGATGTGTGTCGGTCAGAGAGATACAATTACTACACGGATCAGAACCCACGTTTGTGTGTGTGGATCACTTTTCATGGTGGGTTGACCCTGCACGGGTCCTAGCCCACCTGTGAACCGAGCAGGCGACAATAGTTGCAGTATCCCGAGGAGGGGCGGTTTTTCCGGATGAGTGTGCTGTATGATCTGTGTGCTCTGTCCCCAGGCCTGTCGCTAACTTTTCGATTTTGGAGATTTGGTGGGTTGACGCTCCTGTTTTGGGGGGGGATCAGGGGGGAAAACACTAGGGGTCAATTTTTCTCGCGCGCGCTTCGCGCGCGCTCGTGTTGTTGCCAAATTTTCCCATCGGTGGACCACTAGGTGGACACGGTGTGAGGCGCTGGGTTCCTTCCGTGGTTCCTCTCCCGCTCGCGCCGTCGGGTGCCGGAGGAAACCAAAAAATGGCTTTCGGGACCATGATTTCGACGCTGCCCCCTGATATGTCACGGCCGTCAAAGCGCAAGGACTTGGTTACTAGACGGGCACGCGAGATGGGGGGTCTGGGGGGCAGGGCCCCCCAGCCGCCGGAGGCCACGGTAGTGAGCATCTGTTCATTGTGGGCGTACAGATTCTGTGTGAGTTGGCTGCGTCCTCCTGAGGCTACTGGAGTGGGTGGATTCCCTGACCCGGTGGTAATCGAATGACTTGAGTACGAGACATACGCCACAGGGGGGTCTGGGGGGCGGAGCCCCCCAGCCGCCGGAGGCCACGGTAGTGAGCATCTGTTCCTGCAAAACCATACTCTCTTCGACGTCGACCCAGTGAAAGTGGGTTGACGCTTGGTCGACGCTTGGTGAGCGTCGACCCAGTGTAACCGGGCCAACGCTAGGTTAGCGTCGACCCAGTGTAATAAATGGGTTGACGCTTGGTCCAGGCTTGAATGGCAACCCAGTTCCACTAGGTCGACGCTCCAAGCCTCGACCAAGCGTCAACCCAGTCCACTGGGTCGACGCTTTTTTATGGGGGGGGAAACCCAAAAACACTGGGTCGACGGTCGACGCTTAGCGACATGCCTGCTCTGTCCCCGAGACTAAACGGGGGGGGGGGGGGGGTCTAGCAAGAAACCCTGCCTTCCGGCGAAGTTCCCGCTACCCCTGGGGTCACTGCAGCGGTTACATCACAGCAAAGTCATTTTGATGCTGCAAGCTAGTAAGGGCACACCAACGTTCAGCAGCACCCGCTCTCAGCCTCAAGCCTGTGTTGAGTTGTTTTATTTTTCTTTGGCGGTGGTGATGTGACTTTTCTGCTCAAAGACGCGCACCCCCTTTTTTTTAAGCACATGCATGATGCGTAAAAGTGTAGGAGTGCTTCCGACGACCTGCTTCTTTTCAGTGTGTCTTGCTATTTCGTGTTCACATGTGCTCCACACCCACATCAAAGCAGCAGGCTAGGGTGGTGGAAGCGTCAACGCATCGTTAAGGAAGAAGGAAGCACGGTCGCTACGCTTTTTTGCCGTGATATATTTCGTCGTGACGCACAGAACACGCTCTCCTTCGCAATGGACAATGCCAGCACGCTGGGGGATTTTTTTTGCCATTACGCCCAAGACAGGGCAGCAGGGCACGGACACAATTGGTTAGAAGAAATTAGCCAGCAGACAATGCCGAACGGCATGTGTTCACACTGCGGGAGAGGGGGGCACGTGGCAGATGGAAGGGATAAAGGCAAAGGGTGAACGAGGGAACAAGAGAGACAACGCATGGTGATAACCAGGCTTTGAGAGGAACGCGAATAGCCCAGCCCAAGAATATCTGCAGCCACCCCCACTCCCCCACCACACACTGCTTATGACCTGTGGATAGGCCAGGTCAGGTCAGGAGGCGCAACGCACACTGCGCACACAGGCATGCATGTCAATTCATTGGCGGGGTTATTTTTTGACACGATTGAAAGGCCTGTATGGATGACACACAAAACACGAGACACACGCGCGTTCTGTAAATGGTGTGCCCCGTCCTTCACAGATGTCTGAAGGAAAACGGATGGAAAAAACAATCGGGACGGGCCGCAATACCCCATCTCCGGATCACTCACAAGAAAGCACGTCACACACACAGACCGGAGTGGCGGCAGGCAGGAACACGCCCAATGAGCTGGGGGCTTCTTCGAGAAGCTGGCGCTCACAACGCAGGAAACTGTACCGGACAGAAAGTCAGTCCCCATCGCATTTCCTTTTTTGCTTTTAACGCAGGTTGGCACCGAGTCACCTCGGGTGCTCGCCTCCGCAGTGCACGCAGTGCTACACACACGCGTCCACCCTTCTAGAGTGGAGGTCACACCGAGCGAGCCCTGATGCTGCCTTCACTGGGGGTCTTCGCTCACAAGTGCAGCTAAGTGAGCCTCTCAGCTAAGGCCGCCTCACGACACTGCAAAGCGACACAGTTTCGACACAGTGGTACAGAGCAAAGGCCCCCATCGTGCTGCACAACTCACATCCATATCTTTTTCTAGCATTACCCCGCTGCCTATACCACCTCTGGTTTTTCCGCGCTCGAACCCAATACGCCGCAGCCCGACCTCGTATGACAGGCATGCCCACATGCCTGCACTACGACCCCTTGCGCTAGAAAGCGGGGTGATCGTAGCGAGAGAGCCAACCGCTGGTGCCACCAAGCACCCTGCCAGAAGACAGGCGCCTTGTGAAGGTGTGTGTGTGTGGAGAGAATATATGGGGGAGGCGCGGACAAAAAAAATTCACATCAACACAAACGGGGGGAAACAGTCCGGATTAAACTCACCCCCTTCCCCCCGCCCCCCGCACCCATGTGCATCATGTATCGGGGCAATGGGTGGTAACCTGACGTGTGGCCTTTACGCCACATTCGCTGGGATCCGGCAGAGCCGAGAAGACACGAAGTGTGCGCTCAACGAATATAAAAAGGCATTTTCGGAGCTCTCTCCTTTTTACAAAAAAAAGATATCCCGCTCGCAGTTGATAGGGCAAGGATGGGTGATTCCCCCACCCCACCCCCCCCCCCTTTTGCAGGCCGTGCTGCACCGGCAAGTTTTCTCCAAAACTCCGGCCACACCCTAGGGGATAATGCACCGCTTTCAGCACCGCAAAGACAACCGCTCACCCCCACCCCCCACCCCCACACACACACACTTCCTGATTCAGCAACCGACACCCTCCCCCTCCTCCTCTGGATGCTAGACGCAACTCCCACCCCTCCACCCTCTCAGCACACAGGACTTCCGACGGAGCGGAACTGTGGGCTCAAGAGGGCTGACAGAAGCTCCGCATCAGCGTCGCAGAGGGTCCCGTTGCTCCGGACCTCCGTGGGGGTGTTGGGGTTATCCGAGTTGTCAGCGCCGCCCATCATGCCCCGCTGGAAGTGGCAGAGCTGCTCCTTCACAGTCTCGAGCGTCTTGACAGCGGCGAACTGCGCGATGCCGAGGTGGTGGATAATGTCCTGCCGCGTCAGGTTCATCAGGCACAGCCCGTTAACCCTCTGCACCCGCAGCACCTTGACGTACTGCTCGTCAAGGTTGACCCCCCTAAGGTACTCCGACACCTGCTCCACAGTCCACACGCTGGGATCCGCAGCGGGAGCGCTGATGCCCGCAGGCTTCAGCGGCTTCACCTTCCCCCTCACCCTCTCCGACAGCCCTGGCTGGCTGGCCTGCTGGTGCTGCGCATTCCCCGCCAGACGGACACCGCTGGCAACATGCTCTGTCGTCGCCGCCCCCTTCGACGTCTGCCCAAGCGAGGAGCTGACGTGCCTCAGCAGCTGCATCGGCGGCAGCGACGCCAGCGCGCTGTCGCTGATGCTGTTCAGATTCAACAGACCCGACTTGAGGGCCCCCACATCCGATGGGATACCCGGCTGCTCGTCACACCCCCCAACGCCTTGGGAGGCGATGTCATTCAGGCTACTGAGGTTACCAACCAGGTTGTTCAGCTGCGACAGCACGGCGCTCTGCTCCTGCTGCTGCTGCTGCTTCGCAGCAGCAGCCTCTTCAACCCCGCCCCCCTCCGCCGCCCCCCCGTTCGCCGCGCGGTGCCTCTGCGAGGTCCGGATGAACTCCCGCGACTCCCGCTCCCTCTCCTTCTCCTTCTCCCTGTCACGACTCCTCACCACGAGGGGCCGGGCACGCGCCCTCGCCCCCCCTGCCGAAGCATCCTTCCGAGCAGGCTGCGCCTGCGTGGGGGCTGGGGCCGGGTCGTCACCCAAACTCGCCTTCGCCTTCGGCGCCTGCTGCTGCGGGGGTGGCGGCGGCGGCGGCGGGGGGGGTGGTGGCGGCAGGGGCACACTCAGGGGCGACCGTTTCTCGCGGCTCGTCCGGCATCCCGTAGAAGGGGGGGGCGCGCCCGGCTTCCCGGGGCGCTCCTTCGCGCGGGGGGCCCCGCCTGCCGCATCGCCCTGCCGCGCAGAGGGGCGTTTGAAGGGGGCGCTGTTCGCCACCTTGGCGTGCGGCTGGCGCGTCGTGCTGCCCTCCTCTGCAGCCCCGCGCTGTACCTTCGCCCCACCGGCAGGCGTGGCCCACGTGGCAGAGAGGGTCCACCCGCGCACAGCGCCTCCGGCAGACGCCCCTGCGGTGAAAGTGTTGCCGCGTGTGCGCGAGGAGAAGCCCTGGGAGGTGCGCTTGGCACCCTTCGCCGCAGCGGTGGTGCCGGCGGCGCAGGATGCGCCAGCCGGGCCGCGGCGGGCACGAGCGTAGGGGTCTGGCGGGGGGACAGCCAGGTCTGCGGCAGCGGCGGCTGCAGCCCCCGGCGCCAGAAACCTCGTGTCGTCGCTGCTGAAGCTGCGGTGCATCGCACTGCCGGCAAAGCGGGATGGCGGCACGACACGCTCTGCCTCCTGCACAACGATGGCGTTGCGCGGAGGCGGTGCCTCGCGCCCTGCCAGCTGCGGGGCGTTGCGCCTGTTTGCGGTGTTCATCTGCTGCACCTGGGCCTGCAGCTCGTCGAACGCCGCCTGCTGCCGCAACCCGTCACCACAGACACCTCTGCTCCGCCTCTCGCCGCTCATCGCCCTCTGCCGCCGCATCTCATCGAGGTGTGTCATGCGGCTGCGCACCGGTGTCGTGTAGGCAGACTGCGTCCCGTAGCTGTCCGGGACAACTGGAGGCGAGAAGGCATGCGACGTGTTGCTCCGACAGAGCCCGCGCATGCCGTCCATGGGAGGGGGTGGGGGGGGGGAGGGGGTGCGCCCCAGTCAGGCACACCTGCTTGCCCGCCCCTGTGTCTGGGAGGGGGGGGAGTCGTGTGGGTGTGTCGGGTGGTGAGATGGCTGATCGCTTCGCAATCGGGAAAGGGGTTTGAAGGGACTGGTTGGTTTGGGATCTTCGTTGAGCGACGGGGAGGGGGGGGGGGGGGGTAGGGGGGGTCAAATGCCACCCTTTTACGTGGACAAACACGATTTTTCAAAAAACCGGCGCAGAGGCCCCAAAGCCCCCGTAAACCCTCCAAACCCCCCCAGATCGGTCCGGAAACCCATCGAACCCCACTTTTCCACCATTCCGGGCACCTCAGGTGCCCGAATTGGGGTACCTAAATTTTGTGCCACCGTTTGGTACCGGACAGTGCCACTGTGTGGGAGGTTGGAAAAGAAAATGCCCCAGCACACCACATCTGAGGGTTGCAATGCATGTTGCTTGCCAACCACGTCATCCGGTGGGTGTCAGGCGCTATGTAGGTGGCATTAGCCAGGTCTTCGATGAGTTCTGGCTTGTATATGTACCTCCCTGCCACCATGCACCGGGAGGCTGCCTGTAGGTACGGAACAAGTCCAGATGGTCGTGTGATTCCTGTGCAGCAGTGCTCCACAACCGGGATGTGTTGACAACGACTGTTGCAACACGAGCTGTACATTCCGGGAACACACGAAGTGCGCTGTCGTGGTACCCATTGTGCCAGAATTGGTAGTTGCTGCGGTCTACTTTGCCTGGCCCAAGAGCACTGGTACTGAACGGTGCAATATGCGTGGCGAGGTGAATGCAACGGAAGGGCGCAAAGTCAATACAGCTCTCGGATGGCGGGTGGTGGTGCCACTAGTGTGTGACGTTCACTCGAGGATACAACGCATCACAATGAATCAGCAACCGTGGACCGAGTACAATACGCTCTCTGTGGCTGGTGTGGGGGACAAAGGCAGTGCCTGTGCCGCAGGCAGGGAGGTACATATACAAGCCAGAACTCATCGAAGACCTGGCTAATGCCACCTACATAGCGCCTGACACCCACCGGATGACGTGGTTGGCAAGCAACATGCATTGCAACCCTCAGATGTGGTGTGTTGGGGCATTTTCTTTTCCAACCTCCCACACAGTGGCACTGTCCGGTACCAAACGGTGGCACAAAATTTAGGTACCCCAATTCGGGCACCTGAGGTGCCCGGAATGGTGGAAAAGTGGGGTTCGATGGGTTTCCGGACCGATCTGGGGGGGTTTGGAGGGTTTACGGGGGCTTTGGGGCCTCTGCGCCGGTTTTTTGAAAAATCGTGTTTGTCACCCCCATTTGACCCCCCCTAGGGGGGGGGGGAGGTGTGGGGGCTTGCGACTCAAGAACATGTTATCAGGCGACCAAAAGGCAAGAAGAAAAGGCGAGAAGCCACCGGGGGCAGTCTTCGGGAGTGAAGGGGCGGCCCTGATGTGGTGCAGGGAGTGAGGCCTCCCTCACGACTTGCGAGTGAGTAGGGGTTCAATGCAAGCCACCCAAGACGGAAGCAACGTGCAGAAGCACGCGACATACCTTCCGAGATGTCATGTCGGGCGCACAGTATCATTTAATTTGCCACCCCTCCCTTCCCCCCACCTGGCAAGGGCGCCTGGGCACAGGCATGCCAAAGGCCAGCAAAGGAGGATTCTTCATATTCCTGGATTTCCCGAATTTCCTGGATTTCCCCCGGCCCCTTAGGCGATTTCAGGGCGGACAGGGCGGACATGCCCGGACCCGGAAATCCGGGTGTCCGGATGTCCGGGTCCAATTTTGACCCCCCCCCCCCCCCCAGGCCTCTGGCTAATTCGGGTCGAACGTTAAGTTTCTCCGTGCCGGGGGGGGGAGGGGGGGCTACCCTACCCTACCCTAGGGTTGGGGCCGCCGGGGTCCCAGATTTTTTAGTAATTTCCAGGTGTGGGTAGGGGGACCTTTTCGAATTTTTTTTTCGAGGGGTGCCCATTTTGGCGATTTGGGCCCGATTTCGAGGGTTACGGGTGACCCTAGACCCTACCCAACCCTAGGGTTGGGGTTGGGGTTAACTCCAGACCCTACCCTCACCCTAGGGTTAGGGTTAACCCTAGACCCTACCCTGGGGTTAGGGTTAACCCTATACCCTACCCAACCCTAGGGTTGGGGTGAGGGTTAACCCTACACCCTACCCAACCCTAGGGTTGGGGTTGGGGTTAACCCTAGACCCTACCCTAGGGTTAGGGTCAGGGTTAACCCTATACCCTACCCAACCCTAGGGTTAGGGTTGGGGTTAACCCTAGACCCTACCCTAGGGTTAGGGTCAGGGTTAACCCTAGACCCAACCCTAGGGTTAGGGTCAGGGTTAACCCTATACCCAACCCAACCCTACACCCAACCCTACCCTAGGGTTAGGGTTAGGGTTAACCCTAGACCCAACCCAACCCTAGGGTTAGGGTTCGGGTTAACCCTAGACCCAACCCAACCCTAGGGTTAGGGTTGGGGTTAACCCTATACCCTACCCAACCCTAGGGTTAGGGTCAGGGTTAACCCTAGACCCAACCCAACCCTAGGGTTAGGGTTAACCCTACACCCTACCCAACCCTAGGGTTAGGGTCAGGGTTAACCCTAGACCCAACCCAACCCTAGGGTTAGGGTTGGGGTTAACCCTATACCCTACCCAACCCTAGGGTTAGGGTCAGGGTTAACCCTATACCCCACCCAACCCTAGGGTTAGGGTTAGGGTTAACCCTATACCCAACCCTACCCTAGGGTTAGGGTTAGGGTTAACCCAAGACCCAACCCTACCCTAGGGTTAGGGTTAACCCTATACCCTACCCTCACCCTAGGGTTAGGGTTAACCCTATACCCAACCCAACCCTAGGGTTAGGGTTAACCCAAGACCCAACCCTACCCTAGGGTTAGGGTTAGGGTTAACCCTATACACAACCCAACCCTAGGGTTAGGGTTAACCCTATACCCTACCCAACCCGAGGGTTAGGGTTGGGGGTTAACCCAAGACCCTGCCCGACCCTAGGGTTAGGGTTCACCCTAGACCCAACCCTACCCTAGGGTTCGGGTTTGGGTCAGGGTGAACCCTAGACCCGACCCAACCCTCGGATCAGGGTTGGGGTTAACCCTATACCCTACCCTAACCCTAGGGTAGGGTCTAGGGTCAACCCTGACCCTAACCCTAGGGTTGGGTCAAGGGTTAACCCTAACCCTAGGGTTGGGTAGGGTCTAGGGTTAACCCTGACCCTAACCCTAGGGTTAGGGTAGGGTCTAGGGTCAACCCTGACCCTAACCCTAGGGTTGGGTAGGGTCCAGGGTTAACCCTAACCCTAACCCGAGGGTTGGGTAGGGTCTAGGGTCAACCCTGACCCTAACCCGAGGGTTGGGTAGGGTCTAGGGTTAACCCTAACCCTAACCCTAGGGTTGGGTCAAGGGTTAACCCTAACCCTAACCCTAGGGTTGGGTAGGGTCTAGGGTCAACCCTGACCCTAACCCTAGGGTTGGGTCAAGGGTTAACCCTAACCCTAACCCTAGGGTTAGGGTAGGGTCTAGGGTTAACCCTGACCCTAACCCTAGGGTTGGGTAGGGTCTAGGGTCAACCCTGACCCTAACCCGAGGGTTCGGTAGGGTCTAGGGTTAACCCTAACCCTAACCCTAGGGTTAGGGTAGGGTCTAGGGTTAACCCTGACCCTAACCCTAGGGTTAGGGTCTAGGGTCAACCCTAACCCTAACCCTAGGGTTAGGGTAGGGTCTAGGGTTAACCCTAACCCTAACCCTAGGGTTGGGTAGGGTCTGGGGTCAACCCTGACCCTAACCCTAGGGTTGGGTCAAGGGTTTACCCTAACCCTAACCCTAGGGTTGGGTCAAGGGTTAACCCTAACCCTAACCCTAGGGTTAGGGTAGGGTCTAGGGTTAACCCTGACCCTAACCCTAGGGTTGGGTAGGGTCTAGGGTTAACCCTAACCCTAACCCTAGGGTTGGGTCAAGGGTTAACCCTAACCCTAGGGTTAGGGTAGGGTCTAGGGTTAACCCTGACCCTAACCCTAGGGTTAGGGTAGGGTCTAGGGTCAACCCTAACCCTAACCCTAGGGTTGGGTAGGGTCTGGGGTCAACCCTGACCCTAACCCTAGGGTTGGGTCAAGGGTTAACCCTAACCCTAACCCTAGGGTTAGGGTAGGGTCTAGGGTTAACCCTGACCCTAACCCTAGGGTTGGGTAGGGTCTAGGGTTAACCCTAACCCTAACCCTAGGGTTGGGTCAAGGGTTAACCCTAACCCTAACCCTAGGGTTAGGGTAGGGTCTAGGGTTAACCCTGACCCTAACCCTAGGGTTGGGTAGGGTCTAGGGTCAACCCTGACCCTAACCCGAGGGTTGGGTAGGGTCTAGGGTTAACCCTAACCCTAACCCTAGGGTTGGGTCAAGGGTTAACCCTAACCCTAACCCTAGGGTTAGGGTAGGGTCTAGGGTCAACCCTAACCCTAACCCTAGGGTTGGGTCAAGGGTTAACCCTAACCCTAACCCTAGGGTTAGGGTAGGGTCTAGGGTCAACCCTGACCCTAACCCGAGGGTTGGGTAGGGTCTAGGGTTAACCCTGACCCTAACCCTAGGGTTAGGGTAGGGTCTAGGGTCAACCCTAACCCTATCCCTAGGGTTGGGTCAAGGGTTAACCCTAACCCTAACCCTAGGGTTGGGTAGGGTCTAGGGTCAACCCTGACCCTTACCCTAGGGTTGGGTAGGGTCTGGGGTCAACCCTGACCCTAACCCTTGGGTTGGGTTGGGTCTAGGATCAACCCTGGCCCTGACCCCTGGGTTGGGTAGGGTCGTGTTGGGTCGGGTTATGGGTACCCAACCCTCACCCTAGGGTAGGGTTGGGTCGGGTTGTGGGTACCCCCGACGTGCTGTAGGGTAGGGTAGGGTAGGGTAGGGTAGGGTAGGGTAGGGTAGGGCCCCCCCCCCCTCCGGCCCAACGTTAAGTCCGGCCCCAGAATTAGCCAGAGGCCTGCCCCCCCCCCCCCCCCCCTAGGCATACTTGTCCCCCCATATGGGGAACCCCCTAAATCTGGGGGAAATATGGGGGGTCGCAAAACCCCGCCCCCATATGGGGAAAAAGGCTGAAAATATGGGGAAAACCCGGTAAAATATGGGGGAATATGGGGGAAATATGGGGCCCATATGGGGGGATATGGGGGTATTCGTGCTGCAACGGGAGAACATCAAACCACTCAGGCACAGACACACACGAAGTGCGCGTCGAAACCGGCCTCATGCCTTGTTGGGGATCCTCCAGGAGTCCGATCCTGGGGAGGTGCGCGCTCGTTCAGGTGTGGCCAGGTCTGGCCCCCCCTGGAAGATCCCCCAGGTGGGTCGCACCGACCTCCTGTTCCCCTCCTGCGCCGATACAGCGGCAGCGGAGAGCGAACGCTTCCCGGTTTGGCGGGGCACCGCAGTGACAGCGGCAGCGGTGGTGGATACATACGCACAGACACACATAGCGCGTTCAGGGTTAACAGCTCCTCACAACACACACTCCTGTGTTTTGAAGTCCTGTCCGGCACGTCACTCTCACACTCGCTGTCCTCCTCCTCTGGTGTGTTTGCGATTGCAAACTGCCCCCTGGGATCCTTAATTAGACAAGGGAATTCACAAGCAGTGCATTCTGGGGTGTCAGGCGCTTCCGCCGCTTTTGACCGCTCCGAGCGCCGAAAAGTCGGAGTCGACGCTCGTCACCAGGCAGCTTGACATGTTCAAGTTGCATCTGCCGGGTGGAATGAGACCTGTGAAGGCCAGTACAAGGACTGGCTGCAGGACGCAACTGTTCTGCCAGCAAAGACAGGACTACTGGTCAGCATGCTCTGATGACCGCGACTCAGACTTGAAGAAAGTGGCGGTCGGCACTCTCACAGCACCTTTTGTGGTCTGACTCGAGCACTTCAGCCGGGCGTTTCCTCTCTGCAGAAAGCGACGAGGTGAGATGGCACTGCAAGGTGCTAGACGTCCCCTGTCAGTGGCTGACTTCACACCCTGTGAAAAGTAGAACGAAGAGAACTGTTTGCTGACTGCTTCCACCTGAGGAACCCCTGGGTTTTCCCCCATATATCCCCCATATGGGGGAAATATGGGGGAACAGGACTTGAAAAACCCCCATATTCCCCCCATATTTTCCCCATATTTTTGGCCTTCCCCATATGGGGGTACAAGTATGCCTAGGGGGGGTCAAATGCCACCCTTTTACGTGGACAAACACGATTTTTCAAAAAACCGGCGCAGAGGCCCCAAAGCCCCCGTAAACCCTCCAAACCCCCCCAGATCGGTCCGGAAACCCATCGAACCCCACTTTTCCACCATTCCGGGCACCTCAGGTGCCCGAATTGGGGTACCTAAATTTTGTGCCACCGTTTGGTACCGTACAGTGCCACTGTGTGGGAGGTTGGAAAAGAAAATGCCCCAACACACCACATCTGAGGGTTGCAATGCATGCTGCTTGCCAACCACGTCATCCGGTGGGTGTCAGGCGCTATGTAGGTGGCATTAGCCAGGTCTTCGATGTGTTCTGGCTTGTATATATACCTCCCTGCCACCATGCACCGGGAGGCTGCCTGTAGGTACGGACCAGTCCAGATGGTCGTGTGATTCCTGTGCAGCAGTGCTCCACAACCGGGATGTGTTGACAACGACTGTTGCAACACGAGCTGTACATTCCGGGAACACATGAAGTGCGCTGTCGTGGTACCCATTGTGCCAGAATTGGTAGTTGCTGCGGTCTACTTTGCCTGGCCCAAGAGCACTGGTACTGAACGGTGCAATATGCGTGGCGAGGTGAATACAACGGAAGCGCGCAAAGTCAATACAGCTCTCGGATGGCGGGTGGTGGTGCCACTAGTGTGTGACGTTCACTCGAGGATACAACGCATCACAATGAATCAGCAACCGTGGACCGAGTACAATACGCTCTCTGTGGCTGGTGTGGGGGACAAAGGCAGTGCCTGTGCCGCAGGCAGGGAGGTATATATACAAGCCAGAACACATCGAAGACCTGGCTAATGCCACCTACATAGCGCCTGACACCCACCGGATGACGTGGTTGGCAAGCAACATGCATTGCAACCCTCAGATGTGGTGTGTTGGGGCATTTTCTTTTCCAACCTCCCACACAGTGGCACTGTACGGTACCAAACGGTGGCACAAAATTTAGGTACCCCAATTCGGGCACCTGAGGTGCCCGGAATGGTGGAAAAGTGGGGTTCGATGGGTTTCCGGACCGATCTGGGGGGGTTTGGAGGGTTTACGGGGGCTTTGGGGCCTCTGCGCCGGTTTTTTGAAAAATCGTGTTTGTCCACGGTGGGATCTTGTAAATTTTACATGTATAACTACAAGTATAATACATGTATTATACATGTATAATACTTGCATGTCAACTATTATGCATGTATAATACATGTATATGCCTGAAATATACATGTAAAATACATGTATATCAAGTAAAAATACATGTATAATACTTGCATGTCAACTACCGTAAACGGAAAAAGGGTGGACCGTAAAAATGTTCCAAGTTCCCAAAAAAAGGCCAAACGTTCCATCTTTTTTACGGTCCACTATTTATTGGGACTGCATATGGAAAAGACAATGCGATTTTCGCCCGCGGGCTGGTGGGTTGCGGGGCGCGGACTGCGGCCTCCACGCCGCAGACTCCCGCACGTAGGCCTCCCGACCTCCCAGCTTTGGACCCTCCCTCCACCACCGCAACCAACACCAGCAAGAGAAGCAAGTCCTCCCTGCGTGTGGAAAGGGCACGATCACCACCACTCACCTCGAGACTCACCCACCACCACACCTCGAGAAGTGTAGTACCATGCAAGGAGCGTTCCGGTAGAAGTAAAAGTAGAACCTGATGCACGAGCCCACAAAAGCAGCCACAGTACGGCAGGGCGCGCAGACAGAAGCTGAGACCACCGGGCTCCCTCCAGATGTAAATTCGTGAATCAGTGCCCGGAAAATTCAGGGAAATCGTACTCCTTTAGTGTAGTACACCCTGCAGTAACTGTGGGAGAACAGTTCCCGGACGATGGTGAGCGCACACTCTGTGCTGAGGCTCTGTGGTGTTAATCCTGCAGCTTCAGTCGTACGATTTCCTTGGTTCCTTCGCGACTTCGTCACGAAGGAACTCGTAAAAAAAACCGCCAAGTCCACTATCCCAACCGTAAAATAGGTGGACCGTAAAAATGTTCCAAGTTCCGGAAAAATCCCATTTGTTCCATCTTTTTTACGGTCCACCTATAGTACGGTTCACCTTTATTACGGTCCACAATATTTCCGTTTACGGTATTATACATGTATTTTTACTTGATATACATGTATTTTACATGTATATTTCAGGCATTTACATGTATTTTACATGTATAATACTTGTCATGCAAGTATTATACATGTATAATACTTGCATGACAAGTAAAATACTTGCATGCAAGTAAAATACATGTATTTTACTTGCATGCAAGTATTTTACTTGTCATGCAAGTATTATACATGTATTTTACTTGTCATGCAAGTATTTTACATGTATAATACTTGCATGACAAGTATTATACATGTAAAATACATGTAAATGCCTGAAATATACATGTAAAATACATGTATATCAAGTAAAAATACAAGTATAATAGTTGACATGCAAGTATTATACTTGTATTTTTACTTGATATACATGTATTTTACATGTATATTTCAGGCATATACATGTATTATACATGTATAATAGTTGACATGCAAGTATTATACATGTATAATACATGTATATACTTGTAGTTATACATGTAAAATTTACAAGATCCCACCGTGTCACCCCCATTTGACCCCCCCTACCCCCCCCCCCCGGACATTTCCCGAATTTCCCGCCCGGACATGTCCGCCCGGACATCCGGACATCCAGAAATGTCCGGGCGGACATTTTCTGGTGTCCGGATGTCCGGGCGGACATGTCCGGACCCGGAAATTCGGGAAATCCAATTTTGACCCCCCCCCCCCCGGACATGCACCACGGACTAGTCGGGCAGTGACGGGTGGGGTCGACTAGTCGGGACGACGGGTGAAAACTCGACAGGCGGCACCCGTCGACTCGACGGGTGGACCCGTCGAGTCGACGGGTGCCACCCGTCGGCACGACGGGTGAACCTGCTGAAACGACGGGTGTTCCAGCCATTTCCTGTTGATATGGGCCAATTTCCATTGAAAACTAGGGGAGTACCTTGCATGGCATCAGGTTATTTTTCACGCCGAGCTATCTTCCCTGCACAGACCCACCCCCCATTACTTTCCATTTACAATTCCTAGTTGGTGAAGGGCCTCAAGTGCATGTGCGACGGCTGTTCTCGTGGATTTTCATTGTTCGAGGGATCTTGACTCTGACAAACTGTGTCAGTTTGACGGAGCAACCTACTTCATGAAGCTGATCACTTTTCTGCCAGGCAAATTTTCGCCCCAGCCCCCAACCCTTGCACAACCCACAAGGCAGTCTCCAAGATACCGTACCCTCATCATCACCCAGGCCAAGATACCCCAAGATACCATCATCACCACCCAGGCCACCCAGACGAGCCACACCAATCAATGCCAGCGGCAAAGCGTACTGCAGCGCAGGCCCTCGCCAGCGCTGTGGACATGACGGTGTTTGTACGTGCTTGGATCAACACGTATGTTGTCGAGCGTGATGCTGATGGGTTGAGCCACATGGCCCTGAAGCAGCTTCTCGGCAAGCTGACGGATACTACCATCAAGTCGACTGATCCCATCATCAGTCTTGCCCTGTACAAAAAGTATGAGAAGGTGGGGGGTGGGGTGATCAGCAAGTCGACCGCGAAGGATGGTCGCACGATGTACGCTGCCCGTGTCAATAGCGGGTCAGACATCGAGTTTGTCGGGTTGGGCCTCCGGAAGAGCAACGGGAAGGACCACCCGACAGGGCTCAAGGAGATGGCCGACGCCTGCCCCGCGGCACTGCAGCTATGGTGAAGCTGTACGAGGCGGAGAAGAAACAGGCACAGAAGACCCAGCAGAGCAGGCTGGCCGTAGGCATTTTCGACGGTGCCTTCGCAACACGGTTGGTGACAGTTGCCGATAAGCAGAAGGATGAGTACAGAACGTGGTTCACGTTCAACTTCCTGAAGCAAATCGCAAGAGTGCAGAGAGGGGTTTTCGAAAAGGCGAACGTGATGTTTCGGCTCGCCTGCTTAGGGTAGCAGGGGACCATCTTGAGCTGTGGTCGGCATTTAGTAAGATGGGGTCATCTTCGCACAGGAGCGCGTTTTGTACCACACCACGAAATGACTGGTTGAAACAGCTCCACGCCTGCCACAGGACTAGCATCCAGGAACTTCATGAAGCTGGGTTTGAGAGCCTGTACGCAGGGGTCACCCCCCCCTGCACGACATAAACGGGTTCATCGCAATACTCGCAGAGATCTTGCCTGATGGACCTGCCGTGCAGAAGGCTGTCCTTGGCAGCTCAACGTGTTCCAACATGACGGGAAACCAGGCCAGAGATGTTCTGAGTCGCTTACTCACCATTACCAAGACGAAGGGGGTGCAGCATCTACTCTGTATTGCAATGGAAATGCTTGTGCATTTCCGCTACAACGACATACCCATCAAGTACCACCAGGAGGGAAAGTGCGCGAAAGAGTTCATCTTCTCGCTCATCGCAATGCACATCCTTGTGTTTGTCCTGGAGTGGGTGTCACCTGGGAGAACATCCGAGGGGCGTGGTGTTACATATATCCATTCGATGAGCCACTGGTTTGATCCAGAAGATGCACACCCCCTCGCCCTGAGTGACGAGGAACTGGAGAGGGGGAATGGCGTCCCCAAACGCCATGCCCTGAGGGTGACATCGCAGCAGACCGCCGAACGGGACCTGCTGCTCTTCGAAATGCAGAGGACCAAAGGCAAGGGGTGCGGCCTGCTGGACCAACCGAGCACCCCGACCCTCCTGAAGTTCGGCGCGATAAAGCTTTGCTGCTGTGTCACTGCGAGGAACGCTTGTTGGAAGGGAGCAACGGCAGCACTGCAGCGGAGACTCGAGTCCCTCAGCCTTGGATCTCACGTCACAAAAAGGGGGCGATGGGGCCAACAATTTCTGGGCGACCCGGAAAACACCACTCCAAAGGCAACGCTGCTCGCATGCATCTGCAAGTCCAAATCCTGGGGCAACAGCGAGGATGTGCCAGAAGTGCCAGAACCAACACCATCCGGTACAGTGCCTGTGCAGCAGCATATCTGCATTGTGTGCTCCAAAGTTGTCCACACGAGAGAAGCACTGTTTGCGCATTATGATGCTGCACATCGGCCACAAAACAACGCGCCGTGTCAGACCTGCACTGTCACATGCCAGGAGTGCGGCAAACGGGCAAAATCGAAGGGACTGAGCCAGCACTACCTCAGTCACCATTCGCGCGTGCTGACACAAAAGCGTTGCTGTGTTTGTTTCGAGCTCTTTAAAACCACTGTAAAGCGCGACGAGCACATGAGATCCGCGCACCCGTAAGTGAGGGGGGGGGGGGTGTTTGGCAGTTCAGGTACGTAGGTGATTTTGTTTGTCCTCGAGAGCGGAGTGACGTCGTGGGAGGGAGTTGTTTTACCAGGCCCCCTGCCCACCTGGATGGCTCACCCCCCTCCTGGTGGTCCACCGGTGGGCAGCCCCTTCACCAACTAGGAATTGTAAATGGAAAGTAATGGGGGGTGGGTCTGTGCAGGGAAGATAGCTCGGCGTGAAAAATAACCTGATGCCATGCAAGGTACTCCCCTAGTTTTCAATGGAAATTGGCCCATATCAACAGGAAATGGCTGGAACACCCGTCGTTTCAGCAGGTTCACCCGTCGTGCCGACGGGTGGCACCCGTCGACTCGACAGGTCCACCCGTCGAGTCGACGGGTGCCACCCGTCGTTTCACCCGTCGTCATTTCACCCGTCGTCCCGACTAGTCGTCCGGGCGACTAGTCCGTGGTGTGTCCGGCCAGTACCTCAATAGTTTGATTTTTGGTCCAGAAAATAGTTTGAAAATTTTTGAAATCTGGGTGCCCAAAAAAAATTTTCCTAAGACCGGCGATTTGTAGGGGGGCCCTTTCGAATTTTTTTTTGGAGAAGGGTAAATTGAACGTTTTTGGCCAAATGAAGCCACTGCGACCATTCCCGGGCCTCGGAAATCAGATTTTGGCCCCTCAAATGCGGTGCCGGTCCGGACAAAAAACCGAAAAAATCGTGAAAAATGGCCCATTTTCCCCAGCCAAAAATGGGCCAAAAATGCCCCCGGACACCCCCAGAGACATGTCCTAATCCGGGGTGCCAGTAGGGGGGACCTTTCGAATTTTTTTTCGAGGAGAGGTCAATTGAACGTTTTTGGACATCTGAGGCCACTGCGACCATTCCCAGGCCTCGGAAATGAGATTTTTGGCCCTCAAATGGGGTACCGGTCCCCACGAAATTCCGAAAAATTCATGAAAATCGAAAGGTCCCACGCACCAAATTCTGCCCAAAAATCGTCAAAA
The DNA here is from genome assembly GCA_963210315.1 of Rhynchopus euleeides. Lineage (NCBI taxonomy): Eukaryota > Euglenozoa > Diplonemea > Diplonemida > Diplonemidae > Rhynchopus > Rhynchopus euleeides. Next base: position 454,795 of record OY723266.1, read on the forward strand.
ATGGACATGTCATATGCAGCAATGGGGCACCAATCACTCCCCAAATTTTGCTCAATGATTCCACGGCAAGCCAGATTTTCTGATCAATTCGTTTGTTTGAGCATGTTCCTGGCCCTTGTTTGGAAAGTAGATGACCCCTGGCTGGAGAGGACGGTTGTGCTTGACCGGACGGAGAGAGAACCTTCTCCATAACCACCTCCACTCCACAATGCCACAAGTGGCAGGAAGGCCGGGTGTTACAGGCCTCAACCAGGGTTCCAAGGCTCTCCACTTCCTGGCTGCGTCAGGGATCACCGGGTACAGCGAGCAGGATTCCCTATCCTGACACCCCAGCATGTGCCACCGGAAGAACCCAAAACAGCAGCCCCCCCCTCATGGGGGTTGCAAGAGGCACGGAAATCGTTCAAATCGGACCAAGTCCGAAAATTCGGCACTTTCTTGGGTACAAATTGCGGTCCGAAATTTTCCGATTTTTTGAAAAAAGGCTAATTCTGTAAGGGGGACCATGTATGATCCTTACACCGGGGTTTTTCGGCCAAAATCCTGAAAATTTACTCCGGATTTTTTTCCTTCTCCTTTTTTCCCCGTTCCCCCCCGGTTTTCCGCCTTTATTTGCATTTTTGAGCTCCGTGCGGATCGTGGTGGGGTCATTTTGTTTTCACAGCGCCCGTCACAGCCTATGTATGCATCCGAGGAAATCGCCGAACTTTGACGAAAACCTGGCGGTCGCGAAGAACCCCCCAGTCGCATAAGGACAAGCACAAGCCACAGGGGGGTCTGGGGGGCGGAGCCCCCCAGCCGCCGGAGGCCACGGTAGTGAACTTCCGAGCTGAACTCGGTGTGGATCGCTCCGACATCAGGTCGGAACTCAGTGCTGCGCGGGCAGAAGCAGTCAGACGAGTGTGTTGGTGCATTTCCTCCTCTGTATGTATGGGAGGAAATCGCCGAACTTTGACGAAAACTTGACGGTAGCGAAGAACCCCAGTCGCATAAGGACAAGCCAGCACACGCCGCTGGTCTGCATGGGGGGTCTGGGGGGCGGAGCCCCCCAGCCGCCGGAGGCCACGGTAGTGAACATCTGTACCTTCCAAGATGAACTCGGTGTGGATCACTCCGACATCAGGTAGGAACCCAGTGCCGCGAGGGAGGCAGTCACTGGAAGCCAGGTGGAGGCCATGGTCTGTGGGGGCGGGCCCACCCAGCCCCCACTTCCCCCATTTTTGGTCCCATTTTTTTTCCTCCCGAAAATGGCTTTATTTGAATCGTTCGAATCCGTGGCTCACGCCATGGTATTTCTTTTTCTCCAGAAATTTTATTGGTCCATGTTACTTGGCTCAGAACCAAAAGGAAAAAAATAAAGGAAAAAAATATATTTTGGCCGAATCTCTTATACTTACTCCGATTTAGGATCAGACTTGAGGGGGACCTTTTCGAATTTTTTTTTCGGGCACTTTTTCCACAAGGAAATGTCCGCCCTGTCCGCTACTGTCCGCTACTGTCCACTACCGATTTCAAGGATCCTCCAAAATTTGAAAAATTTAAAATGTGATGCTGCACCCACCCACCCACCCCTCCGATAGCCGGGGCGGAAACAGAAGCGGAGAAACCAACAGCAACCGAACCGGATACAGACATATGCGAGAGAGCAAATGCAGAGGGAGTGTGGTGGCGCATCCCTTGGCCTTTTCCACCCAGGTGCAACGCACCGGGGTGGGGGGACGAGGTGCCACAACACAGCAACACAAAACCCCCGACCAGTGTGGATTGAGATAGGGGGCAATGCTCAGCCCCTTTCCCCTGCTGGATGGGCACACAGAGCGGGCCGACACCCGACACACCACACTTATGACTTAAGCGTTAGGCTCTACGGATGGGTGGAAGGGTGGAGGGGTGGAGGGGCAGGGCCCAGAAACCGCGCGGCACGCGAGGGGGGGTGGCGGCGAGGTCCCAAAGACCAACGGACCCCACGCGACACCCCCCCCCCCCTCCCGCCTAGGTCACTTATTTTTCGCATCCTTCTCGAATGTGTTGCGGGACAGGAGCTCTTCCATCAAATCCAGCTCCCTTGCTGTCGCCTGAAGCTCCTTCTGCGCTGCCTCGCGGTCGCGGCGCTCCTGCTGGATGCGCTGCTCCAGAGTCTGATAAGGCGCGGTATCGTTTGGTGGCAGCACAACGACACAAAGGTAGGCAGTGAAAAAGCTGAAGAAGATCGTCGTCGACACACCGGAATTTAACTTAGGCACCCAGACCCCCCTCCCCCCCCCATCACACACTCGCCTCCGAAAGTGACGTCAAGATGACACTCACACATCGGGGCAACGACAAACCTGGATCTGCTTCCGTGTCGTCGTGGTTGTACGGCAGCTGCAGCCGCTGCGTGACTGGGAGGCCTCCTTCTGCACGGCGCGCTGGGCAGTGACACTGCTGGGATGGCCTCTGCTGACAGAAGTCGCCGTGAAGGAGGACACCGACTCAAACGACAGGGCGGTCATAATGTGCGGTTGTCGCCCACCGGCACCCAGACCTGCATGCAGGGGGGAGGTAATCCTGTTCGCGTGACCCCGGCCTGGTGAGACGATCAAGACAGAGGCGTGTATCTGCAAGGGGAAACGCAGGAGAGAAAGACGTGCTCGCGAGATACGAAATTAACATCAGCAGCACAGCATCCCTTCACTTCGCTCAAAATGCATGGAGGGGTGGGACCGAGGCACGAGGTGCATGGGGAGGTGGGGTCGGGAGCGATGGGGGATGGGGGCTTCAGCTATCCAGCATGCATACATCCGCTCAGCACAATATTCACACAGGACACACCCGACACCCGAACACACGCCAATGGCAATCGGCACACAACTGGTGCCATCGCCATGTCTGCAGGCATGTGTGTGTGTGACGGGGCATGGTCAGCCGCGTGATACGATCATTACGCATGAGGGACAGGGGCTTGGGGGCGGGTCATTTGGGAGAAGGTCAAGGGATAATTTTGGTGCGTATTCTTGGCGGCGCTGCCAATAGGGAAGCGCTGAAATCAGGAATCATACGAGTGGTCATGGGAAGAAAGGCGTGGGGGGGGGGGGCCCGGGGGGGGGGGGGGAGTTCAGGGTACTGCCTTAATGTACGGCACAACACAACACAACACAACGCTACACTACACAACACCCTGCCACCCCTCTCTAGCGATGCAGGGCAAAGCTCCCAACATCCAAGCCTGCGTGAAACCTTCCTCGAGCACCGATAGCACGTGTTTGGTGTGCATCGGCTGCCTGCCCGGTTCAACTTTCAGCAAGCTCTGTTGCCTGTGTGTGTGTGTGTGCACGCATATGTGCAAGAAGACACCCCTCCCCAGACTCGTATGGAAAAGCAAAAGAGAGATCAAGCACGGCTGTTTCCAACATAAAACCATGTTGATCGAAGTGAGCGGGGATGATAGAAATGCACATCACCCGTGTATGTGCACAAAAGAATAACAAGGAAACAGAAGCAAGGGCACTTTCTCGCCTGGGAGGCGAGCTGTTGCCCTGCTGAGGGAGGGTGGGGTTGCAGCAGGTGAAGTCCCGCCTTGTGATATCCAGTGTAGGTTGGTCGCAGCACGGCCTGTCCATCACAGCCGCAGCACACTGGTGTCATAGTTTTGACAAGACTGCAGCCACAGGGCCATTGCGCTTCATCCGATTCGTCTCGAAAGAATGAAGCAGCAATTGGGATGTGCCGCAGCACTTTGAATGATACCCCGCGGACACACACCGCAGAACACCGCATAACGACGGGGGGGGGGTGCCAAAGACGGCAGATGCGCAGAAAGAAACCTTTGCAGCATCGCTGCTGGCTCACCCAACACACAACACAGAACACAGAATTCACAAGTCAGGCTCCTCCTCCTCCTCCTCATCATGGGTGCTCTGCTTGTACACACTGGCAACTATCGGGTTCGTCACCTGCTGCAGCTTCTCCAGCTGCTCGGTGTACTCCGCCTTCTCTGCAGACGGGTTCTCGTCCAGCCAGTCCAGCGCCTCCTTCACGGCGTCGTGGACGGTCTGCTTGTCGTCATCCTCCAGCTTCCCACCGAGCTTGTCGTCGTCATCCACCTGGTGCTTCAGGCTGTACGCAGTGCGCTCCAGCTCATTCTTTGCATCCACCCGCGCGCGCACTTCCAGGTCCACGTCGGCAAACCGGGCCGCCTCCTCCACCATGCGGTCGATCTCCTCCTGCGTCAGGCGCCCCGTGTCATTCGTGATGGCCAGCTCCTCCTCCGCCCCCGACGCCCCGTCCTTCGCCCCGACCAGCAGGATCCCGTCCGCGTCGACGTTGAAGGAGACTGCAATCTGCGGGACGCCGCGCGGTGCAGGCGGGATCCCCGACAGCTCGAACCTCCCGAGGAGGCGGCAGTCCTTCGTCATTGTGCGCTCCCCCTCGAACACCTGGATCCCCACCCGCTCCTGGTTGTCCTGGTGGGTCGAGAAGACCTGTGTCTTGTGCGCTGGCTTCTGGGTGTTCCGGTCGATCAGCTTCGTCATCACCCCGCCCGCCGTCTCGAGACCCAGCGACAGCGGCACCACGTCCAGCAGCAGCACCCCCTCCAGGCCCTTGTCGTGCACCCCAGACAGCACGGCCCCCAGCACTGCAGCCCCGTAGGCCACCGCCTCGTCGGGGTTGATGCCGCGGTGCGCCTCCTTGCCGTTAAAGAAGTCCTTCAGCAGCCCCTGCACCTTGGGGATGCGCGTCGACCCCCCGACCAGCACAATCTCGTCGATGTCCCCCTTCTGCAGATTCGCGTCTGCCAGCACCGCCTTCACCGGATTCAGCGTCTTCCGGAACAGGTCCATGTTCAGCTCCTCGAACTTCGAACGTGTCAACGTGTCCGAAAAGTCGAGCCCCTCGTCCAGCCCCTCCACCTCCACACGTGCCGTGGGTGCAGTGGACAGCTGCCGCTTCGCCGACTCGCAAGCCGCGCGTAGCCGAGCGAGCGCCTGGTGGCTCTTCGACACGTCACGCCCGTGGCGTTCCTTGATCAGCTTCACGTAGTGCTGCACTAGCCGGTTGTCGAAGTCCTCCCCGCCCAGATGCGTGTCCCCGTTCGTTGCCAGCACCTCGAAGAACCCATCCTCGATCTCCAGCACCGACACGTCGAACGTCCCACCCCCGAGGTCGAACACCAGCGCGTTCTTCCCCTCGTGGCTCCGGTCGTCCAGCCCGTACGCGAGAGCGGCCGCCGTAGGCTCGTTGATGACGCGCACCACGTTTAGCCCCGCAATCGTACCCGCATCCTTCGTCGACTGCCGCTGGGCGTCAGTGAAGTAGGCCGGCACCGTCACCACGGCGTCCCGCACCTCCTGCCCCAGGTACCCCTCTGCGATCCCTTTCATCTTCCCCAGCACCATCGCAGAGATCTCCTCTGGCGTGTACCGCCGCTGCTCCCCTCGGTGCTGCAGAGACACCAGCGGCTGCCCGTCCTTCCCCTCCACGATGTCGTACGCCACGTGCTTCCGGTCCTGCTGCACCGTCGTGTCCGCATACTTCCGCCCGATCAGCCGCTTCACCGCAGCCACCGTGTTCTTCGGGTTCTCCGACATCTGGTTCTTGGCCCCGTCCCCGACAAGGCGCTCCCCGTCAGTGAAGGCGACGACGGACGGCGTGATGCGGTTCCCCATCTCGTTGGGGATCACCTCCACCTTCCCGTTCTGCCACACCCCCACCACGGAGTACGTTGTCCCGAGGTCGATCCCGATAGCACGGCGTACGATATCTTCGGCTTCAGCTGTGTCATCGCCCCCACCTCCGCTGGAAGCTGCTGCCACTGACAGCATCCCAAGGGCCCCCACGGTCGCAACAAGCGCAGCACGCACAGCCATTGCAGATGATCACCGGAAGGAGGCGGGGCGTACAACCCTGAGCACAGCGGTAGATACCGGAGAAGGGTTGTGTGTGCGTGGGGCTGCTGATGTTCACACGGCAATCACCTGGACACGGGAGGATGGAGTGGGGCCATGCGATGGGTGCTCTTCTGTGGAAATGAAACACACATTGCGGTTACAGAACACTGCGCAAGGGAGCGGGGTGGTAGAGCGGGGGCGGCAACCGTCAACCCCCTTGGCCTGTCAGTCATTGTCCGTTCATTTATGCCCAAACGCTCGTCCGGAAGGACGGCACCACACAGGACACCAGACCACACACCAACGACCTTGTCCCTAACCACCTGATACGTGGCGGCCCGCCCCTCAGTTAAGCCTTTCAAGGTTACAAATCTACCAACCCGCTCTGCAGTCTCGGAGGAGACACAGAACCCTCTGGCTGCACGTCTCACGTGCTGCCCCCCTCCACACCCCCGCAACACGCAACCACCCACCGGACACCCCCAAGCCAAGCGGTCTGTGCTGCACCCACACCACCCAAAGCCGGCGCTATCACGCGGTCTCCCCCGACCCCTCGCCACCAAGCCACAGATTCGCAGCCACACCGACCGCAGGGTATGGCTCCCCACCACACTCAGGGCTTCTTCGCATACAGCCGGTTCGTCACGTGGTTCTGTTCGTCCATGCTGGTAAACTTCGTGCTCTTGTGCTCCTGGGAGACGACAAGCCTTTCAAACAGCTTTTTCTTCGTCTCCACCTTATGCGACAGCCCCTTTGTGTACAGCTTCTCGATCAGCTCCCCCTGCGACTGCTTGGTTAGCGGCGGGGGCTCGTTGCGCAGCCGCTCCGCCTCCGCCTCCCTCCGCAACCGCCTCGCGTCCTGCTTGTCCTGCTCCCGCACCGCGTAGTACAGCCTCTGGTTCACCTCCACCACACTCTCAGGACCGAGCAGCGTCCTGTGGCTCTGCTGCATCTTCTTCTCCTCTGCCCGCTCCTCCCTCGCCCTCGCAAGCCTCTTCTGCAGAGGCGCCTGGTACAGCCGCTGCACCAGCGCGGCCTGCTCGGAACGGGTGACCTTCTGCAGATGCTCCCCCCCACACACCTTCATGATAGCCGGCTGCGCAAACCCGGTGCTCGTCCAATGCGTCTCCGTCACGGGAAACTCCGTCTTCTTCACAGGCGCACTGCTGGGCCTCTGGATATTCCTGCGCCCCGCATGCCCGGCAGACCCCTCCCCGACAGCTGAGGGCTGGCTGGCAGGGGACATGCAGGCCAGGTCCCCGAGAGGGCGAGACACGTCCAGCACAGAGGGGCATGCCCCGGGCGGTGGGTGCGACTGCGGGGCAGGGGAGGCGATGAAGGCGCACTGCTTCGCCCGGGCCTCCTTTTTGTACATCGACAGCTCCAGCTCGAGGAGCTCGTATTTCTTCATCTTCTTCCGGAGCTGGGAGATCTCCGTGACGTAGGATGCGATCATCACCTCCCGCTCCCTGCAGCTGTGGTAGTGCCGCGTCTCCCCGCGGACCCGCTCCGCCGTCTCCAGCCTGGCCTGTGTGATGCAGAGGTCGACAACAGACTCCATCTCTTTGATCCGCTCCACGATGTCCGATGTGACGTGCGACACGCCGTGCGCTGTGGAGGCTGTGTCGGTAGAGATGACGGCAGACGATGCCCCTGCTGTGCCTGCAGCGGGGTGTGCCTGATCCGTCCTCTTCTTCCGGAGGAGGTCCCGCATCTTGCGCAGCTCGTTGCGGCACTGCTGGAGATCCCTCGAGGAGGTGGCGTGGTAGTCCGTCACCGCGCCGGTCTGCACCATCGCCACAACCTCGAGGGCAAACTCCAGAACCGCGCAGTTCTCCGTCACCGCCGTCACCTCCTGCGACAGCGCGATGAGACGCTTCACCTCCTTCTCCAGAGAGGCGGAGTCGCATTGATCGTGCACCTCGGCGAACCAGACAAATTCACCGCCATCACCCGCCCCCCCTGCCTCCCCTGCCCCTCCACCCCCCTCCTGGCCGCTACACGCCGCACCGGGGCTGGCAGAGGGAGGGGCCTCCACCGCACCACCACCACCACCACCACCACCCTCTGTGCCACCACCGCCCCCCACGGCAGCCACCGGGGGGGCCGTTGGGGCTGTGGGAAGCGCGCCGTCGCCCTGCGGGGAGCTCTGAGGCGGGTGCATCGCGCCGGCGTGCCGCACGGTCCGTGTCTTGACAACATCCATCTTCAGGATTTTGTCAAACTGCCGGGCGTAAGCCTCCTTCGCACGGAGGAGGTCGTCGGAGCATGTCCCGGTGAGGGTCTGCTTGCTGAAGTCGAGCCGCGTGATGCTCTGATTCGCACGCAGCTCTTTGAGGGACGTCGCCTGCGGGCACCCTTCACTCATATGCTTCGCCGTCTCCCTGTCTATATATATACTCTCCCCTCCATCCGCCAGCGAGATCTGCGAGACGCAACGCAGCTCCCCCGACTGGAACAGCTCACGCGCGATGCCACGCTGGATATTGCTTCGCATATGCTCCACCTGCCGCGCCACCTCCTTGTCATGCGTCTGCTGCTGGTGGAACAGCTTCGCCTCATAGTGGACCCGCTGCTGCAGCAGGGCCTGTATGATGTTCTTCACCACGGAGTGGTGCGCCAGTTTGCACTGCGTCTCCCTGAGCTGGTGCTTCACAGACGTGTTCTCCTGCTCAGAGAGGGTGAGGTCGTGCTGCAGAGTATGCAGGAGCTGGTTCCGGGTCGCCACCATATCTGATTCCTGGAGGCGGAGGTCGTCAACCGTTGACTGCTCTATTGGGTAGGGGTCTGGCAGGATGCTTTCGATGGCATCACCCTCGACATCGTCCCGATGGACACCGCCACTCCTGATGAGAACATCGCAATTATCCTGGTCTATTCTGGGGAGCACCCCACGCACAGCCATGCGTTTCTTCAGGATGTGATTCTCCCGCTCCAGCCCTTCCAGCTCCCGCTCCTGCTTCATGCACACCAGGCGGAGCTGGTCTGGGGTGTAGTCGTCATACTCTGATGAGGGGAGCATCGCAACCGACCCCACCCCCCCACCCCCCTCCCCAGGGAGCGGTATGGAGGGAGAGAGCGGGACACGGCTCCCGGCACCCGAGGGTGGGGTGGGGTGTGGTGAGGGAGGGGAGGGGAGAGGGGGGACCTTGTGATGTTGCGGTGTTGGGTGTTGTGGGTGTGCCTCCCTTGCATGCAAAAAAGGGGGTGCTTTTGAACGGCTTTATTTTCAAAAAGAAGTTTTGAAGGAGGCGTGTCAGAGATGGGATGGGATGGGATGGGTCGGGGAGGGGGGGAACAGTCCATTGGGATTTTTTTTTGCGCTATCTGCGAGTGCCTTCCGTGGCAAGCCGCATCACAACTCAAGCAAGCCGACACCACCCGGCTGTCGGGGCACAAAGAGGGATGCGGCATTCAGCCACGCTTGTTACCAAACCAGCCACGCCATGGCCGGGGTATTGATGGGGCTCGGGGGAGCGGGTGCAAGGCGGGACACGCACAGACACCCATTGGTGGGGGAATCAAGGCAGAGATGAATGAGATGGTGCGAAGGGAAGGATGGGAGCGGGGAGATCCTCATGAGAAGATCCCCATCAAGGCAAGCCTTGATAGGGTCACTGGTTCGGATGCCACGGCCCTCCATAAAAGGTTGTGAAGATGGGGCGCTTTAGCTGACACGCGCATAGAGTACAGCCATCTAACCACCACATCGGTAGTGTGTGTCTTCAAAAATTCGTCTAAGTCTGCAACATACTGATGATGCTGGCGGCTGGGCTGTACGTTGAGATTGGGGGGGGAGAGAGATAGAGAGAGAGGTGGGAGCAGGCGAGGCCCCCTCCTCCCCTCAACTGTGAAAACAAAGCATCTTTTGTAGCCATCTCAAAAAACAACAGCAGAAATAACAGGGGGGGGGGCCCGGGGGGGGGGGGCGCAGAGAAGAACAAGAGGGGGGGTGTGGGGAGATAAGACACAAAACAAGGGGAAAAAAGAGAAGACGTCGGCTAGGAGGAGGGTAGATATGGAAACGCTTACCTAAAGGGGTGGCGGGGTGTCTCTGAAAGGGTTGCTGTCTCGCTCGTATTCCCGGAGTCGGTCACCTTCTTGAAAACGTGTTGCGGCGGAAACAGGGTAAATAACACATTTTCGTTCGGGTTTTTTTTTTGATCGAGTACGGTCGAGGAGGAATTATACAGCAACACTTTCCGCTCACAAAGCAGATGGGTGAGATTTAATAAACTACGAAGAAGCCCGGGTTATTTGTGCGGCGGATGAGGGGGGGGCCGTTCCGTGGCCCTACCATGGCTGGTGGGTGCGAGTGACTCTGGCGTTGCGTGGTATTCTTCTTTATGACACCGCGCCGCGCCGCCGCGTTCCCACTGACTTCTCCGCTTCAAGAAAAACAAGATCTGTTCCATAAAATAAAATGCCGCGGGGTAGTGTTCTGCTTGTGCAAAACCATTTTGATGGGTGGGCCGGGCTACACATAGGCGGATGTAGCAACCCTTCAAAGGACACCATCAAGATGGGACGCACACTGTGTCTGGTGGGTCGACCTCGAGCCCCGACCAGACGAATACCCACGTTCAAAAGAGATGCTAACAATGCACTGACGTGGCATGAGCAGCATAGGGTCTGAGAACAGCAAGGCGGTAAGCGGGCTAGTGAAGAGTTAGGGTGGTAGTGCACCGTCGGTGATACAGGGAGATTTCTGTGAAAAACCCCCGAGCAACAAGCGACAGTGGTGCAGGTGCAACAGAGCGAAACTTGGCGGGAATGCCGAAAGTGGTGATGTGCCTTGGGTGCAGAGAAAAACAAAGGCTGGCCGAGCAGTGCTGCCGTCAAATAGCACAGGAAGCACAAACAAAAGGGCCGACACTTCAAAAAAAAGGGTTGTGGGAAAAGGTCGGGTTGTGACATTGAAGAGAAGGGAAGAGGGGGTGATGAAGGGGCGAAGGGAAGAATCCCTGCTGGTCATCACCAATAGCGAGACAGAGACTGGTGAACTGATACAGACATTGGCATCGGTGGCGAGTTGGAATGCAACTTCAGGACGCACAACAGGCGCCCTGTCAGACAAGGGCACGGGATGTGCCCTTCTTCATTGGAACGGCGCCTATTGGGCGTCGAGATGCCACCGAAAACTTCAATGTGTATTTCTAGCTTGAAACCGGCGGTCTGGGTACATCTCCTACTGCTGGACACCGCCAAAACCCTTCGACTTGCGGACAAGCGCAAACCACGTCAGCAGGCGGAGGAAAACAAAGTAGCCAATCAGGATCAACATCGAGCGCCACCCCCTCGCGTCGCCGATCTCCAGCTCTTCGATCAGTTCGTCTCCGGACACGGTGCACCGCCCAGCAGATGCGGTGTCGTTCGCTGGGCACAGCAGCGTCCTCCCGTGGAACTCGTTGTAGGCAGCGCCCTCAAAGCCCCACTTGATGAAGGAGGCTTTCTCCAGCCACACCAGCCACACGGGGGCGTCCTGCGTCAGGAAGCCCGCCAGCAGAGACATCGGGAGGAACACCAGCGGGCCCATGGCCATCGCCATCTCAAAGGTAGGTGCCACGGCGCTGACCAGCATCCCCGCGCTCTGCGCGACCCACGCGAGCAGCACGACGATGGTGACGGCCTGGAAGAAGTACTCTGGTTCCTCACGCAGGCCCACCATGTAGTACAGCACACCCACGAAGATGGAGGGGAACAGCGTCATGAAGGGCAGCTCCACGGCTGTCTTCGCCCAGAAGTACGACGACACGCTGTACATGTTGGCCTGCGACTCGCGCATCACAAGGCTGAGCTCCGAGGGGAAGGTGTGCAGCACGCCGTTCAGCGACATCATCGCCTGATTCACATTCATGAAGAAGAGCGCACCCTGCTTGGCGTGCACACCGGAGAGGTCGTCGCCGCTGTCGAAGAACACCGAACCGACGATCAGGCCCAGGACGGCTGAGGCGATGGCGCGCGATTTGAACAGGACAGGGTCCCGCAAAGCGTTCCGGAAGCTGCGGGCAGCGAGCTCCGAGTACTGGCGGGCGAATCCTGTTGCGTAGCCCGTGTCGACAGGGCCCTCGTCCTGGGCCCCGTCATCCAGCACCAGAGGCTGGCTCCGGTTCAGCTCGCTCGACACCCACAGGTCTCCGAGCTTCTGCGACAGCGCGTCGCCACCGGACAGTTCGCGCAACGACCCCTTCTCGTCGGCACCGGACAGGCCTGTGCGCAGCAGCTTCATGTAGAAGTCAGGCGGGTTGGTGTACTGCGGCACGGGGTAGCCATGCGACTCGAAGTAGGCCATGCTCTCCTCCGAACGCCCGAAGTAGACGACACGCCCGCTGGACATCAGCAGCAGGTTTGTGAAAGTCTTGAAGAGCTGCGACGAGGGCTGGTGCACCGTGCAGATGATGGTGCGCCCCGCCTCTGCCAGCTCCCGCAGCGTGTCCGTCACGCTCTCTGCCGTGAAGGAGTCGAGCCCCGTCGTCGGCTCGTCCAGCAGCAGGATGTCGGGGTCGGGGATCAGCACGAGTCCGATGGCAACACGCTTCCGCTCCCCGCCAGAGATCCCACGCTCACCCGCCTTGTCCACACCCACCATCTGGTCCGCCACCAGCTGCAGCCCCAGCTCCTCGATGATGTCCTGCACGCGAGCCTTACACTCCTCCTGCGTGGTCTCACTCGGCAGCAGCAGGCGCGCCCCGAACATCAGCGTCTCCCGCACCGTCTGCATCGCTGGCAGCTTGTCGTCCTGCATGACGTACCCCAGGCGGCGCTGGATCGGGAACGCGGCTGTGTCCCTCCCGTTCACCTTGATGCACCCACCTGTGGGCTGCAGGCGTGCTGCCAGGGCGTTCAGCATCGTCGTCTTGCCGGCTCCCGTCGACCCCATGATGGCGGTCAGCGTGCAGGGCTGGATCGTGATGTTGATGTCGTTGAGCAGCTTCCGCTGCGTCACCTCCTTCGTGTCGGGGTGCGTCACCGACACCTCGTAGTCGAGGTTCACCACCTCGATCGCCTGCGGCCGCCTGCTGACACCCTGCAGCGCGATGCCACGCCCGCTGCGGCCCGACGGCGTCACAGGCGCCTCAACATCACCAGCCTCAACCACAGGCATGGCGTTGACAGGCTCGTTGTTCACCATTGTTCTCTTTGGGCTTGGAATATGATCCTGACAGGTGGCGTGTGGGTGCGGCGGTGTGATAATGCCTGCCAACTCGCAGGCTGCCCGATGCGACAGGTGGGGTGGGGTGGGGTGGGATGAGGGCACGGGGCGGGTAGGGTCCTACACCGCCATACCCACAGGATCCGCACCCCTGCACTGCCAAGCAGAAGCGGCTTTGCCCCCGCCCCCCTCCCTCCCCGACGGCGTGTGTCGGTGTAGGGCACATCCTTCGCGAATCGTGCACCACAAGTGTATGTATTGGCACGGTGCACCCCTTCCCCCCCCCCCTAAACCCAGCAGCATCACGTTTTCCCCTGTTCAGTGGGGCGAACAACCCCGAACCCCTTTGCCTAGGCGTTAGGGAGAGCGAGGGTGTGCTTCTATAGGCACATTTTTTGAAAACACTCTCAGATCATCCCACCCCACACACTCCCCTTCCCCCTTGTTCTCTCAAAGCCCGCGGGAAGAGGGGATGTCCGACGCAGCGCTCAGGATAGCCGCCCACCCCCCGATCAGCATCAGACCGCCGAGAGGCGTGATCGGACCCAGCACCTTTGCTGCCGGTGTGCCGGCGTAGAGGCAAAGGCCGTAGATAGAGCCAGAGAAGCAGACAGTGCCTGCAGCGAACAGCGTCGCAGCCAGGCTCAGCCTGCCACGCATGAACTGGGAGAGCTTCGCTCCGCCTGCCGCTCCTGTTGAGAGCATGACCGAGACTCCCAGCAGGGCAAGGGAATGGATCATCTGGTACTGCACAGCCGTGCCCCAGTTCTGTGTGAACCCGCCTGCAGCGAGGCGGGCCTTCAGGGCGTGGGCGCCAAAGGCGCCCACGGCAACGCCCGACATCCCGCCGAGCGCAGCACCGACAAGGCTCCCATAAGCGCCGAGCATCCTGGGCAACGCTGGACACCAAGAGGCTGCTGGGTGGGGGGGGTGGGGGGGATTGGGTGCGGGGTCTTCAAAACAAAATCGAGGTACGTGTAGCAATGTGCGGCAGTGCAGCAAGAAGGGCGGGGCGGGGCGGGGCGGGGTTGGGTGGGGGTGAGGCTGTACAAAAAGGGGCATCTCCCTCACTCCCCCGTTCGACTTTCCGTCTCGCCGCGTCATGGGGCAGAATACTGAAGGGTGCATTGTGTTGATCCGGCGAGGTTTTTTTTATTTTTGTGTAAATAGGTCCCCAGCGCATGCCCCCAACATGGGAAGGGGTGTCCTGCGTACTCCTGAAGAAAAGAATGCAGAGTAACTCTCTCTGAGTGGGCTTCGCTCTGTGCTAAACTGTGTCTGTTTTGCCCCCCTTTTTGTGAGGCGAGACTCTGTTCTGCGAAAGCCACTCCCGAGCAAAGGCTTCCTGAGTTGCTTATTTTGTTTGAATTATTGACAACGTGCCGCAGCAGGTCTGGTCAAGCCAGGCCAGGCCAGGCCAGGCCAGGCCACAGAGGGGGTTGCTGCCCTGCAGCAGCAGCAGCAAAACAAACCAGCTGATACTGACCCTGGGGGATCCAGAGAAGGGTGGGCAGTGAGAAGGGAAGGGAAGATATCAGCCCCCCGCCGTCTTCCCCCCACCCCCAAGCAAGCAAAAGCCTATTCAAGGTGCTTCGAGCTGGCAGGGAGCGCTGTCCCTACCAGCGCCAAGTCGACACCCGCCGCGTCCCCCGTGTCCCCCTGCAGGGCTTCAGCCTGGTCGAGGGGGACCAGCGACACCTCACCGCCACCGCCCATCCTGAGCACGATGGAGGAGTCCGAGGCAGATACGATGTCATAGGTGATGGTCTTGCCCCCCGTCTCCGACACAGCGAGCTGCCCCCCCTCCGCCTTGTAGGTGCAGACCACGTCGGCGCCCCCCCGGTTCAGCATCAGCATCCTCCCGCTGGTGAACTCGAACACAGTCTGCTCGCCCTGCAGGCTGCCCACCCAGCTGCCGCTGAATGCCGGCGCCTCATCAGGCATTGTGTTGTGTCGGGCGCCCTGCCTCGCACTGCAGTAGGAGGGGTGTACGTGTGTGTGCCGCATGGTGCCACAGGTGTTCGGTGCGGGGGAGGAGGAGGGGGGAGGTGGGGTGGTGGGGACAAGCAGATCGGCAATTTTGACGCCCTCCCGGCCGAGGAGGTGGGGGAGAGGGGGGGGACAGCTGCGCACGCGTGTTGCCACAGGTTTTGCAGGCAGGGATCACATCCGAGTTGACTTGGATTCTAGGTAACCACCCCCCTTCTGTTTCCACCCGCCCCAGCTAGGTCTACGGAGGGGCAGGGTCTAAAGGTGTCTAAAGGGCAACGCATCGATCCGGCGTAGCCACCCTCGGCTTGCGGGAGGGGTGGGGCAGTCCCGTTGTGCGGATCACAGTGGGACTGCCTGGTGCATCGGAGGGGGGGAAGCGGGGGGCGATAAAAAAGAAAGGTACAAAACGAAGAGCTGCAGTAGTGCATGTGGTATGGTATGTGCCCACTGCCACCGCACCCACCCACCCCCCCCCCCTCCATCCCCCTGGATTGAAGACACACATCAGCCCAAATCTCACTCTAACGTCTAACAGCCTGCGAAGTGCCTTGCGTCCCTCGCCAAATGCCAGTGGTATGATTACACACAGCAATCCATGGAGGGTTGATAACTCGCCACCCCAGACCCTTCGCGCCCCATAAAGCGCCAGGTGGTCTCACCAGGGAGGGTGTGGTGGTGTGGTATAGGGGTCGGTGTAAAACCCCTAGTCGGTGCATATTAGCCTCCTTTCAACACAAATAATCAAATCACGCCTGCACTATTTTTGGGATGATTCACGCTGTGCCAGCCCATCTTCTATTTTGTGAGGGCAGGGGGGGGCTCGCTCAACACTGCGCTTCTAAGTGAAGGTGATTTCCCGGAGGTTACACCGCACGGACCGGAGGGGGGGTCGCCCCCCCCCCCCCCCCCCACCCAGTGTTGAAATATACGTAGAATACGTATACGTATAGGAGGATCCTTGAAATCGGTAGTGGACAGTAGCGGACAGGGCGGACATTTCCTTGTGGAAAAAGTGCCCGAAAAAAAAATTCGAAAAGGTCCCCCTTACAGAATTAGCCTTTTTTCAAAAAATTGGAAAATTTCGGACCGCAATTTGTACCCAAGAAAGTGCCGAATTTTCGGACTTGGTCCGATTTGAACGATTTCCGTGCCTCTTGCAACCCCCATGAGGGGGGGGCTGCTGTTTCGGGTTCTTCCGGTGGCACATGCTGGGGTGTCAGGACAGGGAATCCTGCTCGCTGTACCCGGTGATCCCTGACGCAGCCAGGAAGTGGAGAGCCTTGGAACCCTGGTTGAGGCCTGTAACACCCGGCCTTCCTGCCACTTGTGGCATTGTGGAGTGGAGGTGGTTATGGAGAAGGTTCTCTCTCCGTCCGGTCAAGCACAACCGTCCTCTCCAGCCAGGGGTCATCTACTTTCCAAACAAGGGCCAGGAACATGCTCAAACAAACGAATTGATCAGAAAATCTGGCTTGCCGTGGAATCATTGAGCAAAATTTGGGGAGTGATTGGTGCCCCATTGCTGCATATGACATGTCCATTTTTGACGATTTTTGGGCAGAATTTGGTGCGTGGGACCTTTCGATTTTCATGAATTTTTCGGAATTTCGTGGGGACCGGTACCCCATTTGAGGGCCAAAAATCTCATTTCCGAGGCCTGGGAATGGTCGCAGTGGCCTCAGATGTCCAAAAACGTTCAATTGACCTCTCCTCGAAAAAAAATTCGAAAGGTCCCCCCTACTGGCACCCCGGATTAGGACATGTCTCTGGGGGTGTCCGGGGGCATTTTTGGCCCATTTTTGGCTGGGGAAAATGGGCCATTTTTCACGATTTTTTCGGTTTTTTGTCCGGACCGGCACCGCATTTGAGGGGCCAAAATCTGATTTCCGAGGCCCGGGAATGGTCGCAGTGGCTTCATTTGGCCAAAAACGTTCAATTTACCCTTCTCCAAAAAAAATTCGAAAGGGCCCCCCTACAAATCGCCGGTCTTAGGAAATTTTTTTTTGGGCACCCAGATTTCAAAAATTTTCAAACTATTTTCTGGACCAAAAATCAAACTATTGAGGTCCTGGCCGGACATGTCCGGGGGGGGTCAAAATTGGATTTCCCGAATTTCCGGGTCCGGACATGTCCGCCCGGACATCCGGACACCAGAAAATGTCCGCCCGGACATGTCCGCCCTGTCCGGGGCGGACATTTCTGGATGTCCGGATGTCCGCCCGGACATGTCCGGGCGGGAAATTCGGGAAATGTCCGGGGGGGGGGGGGGGGGGGGGGTCAAAATTGGACCCGGACATCCGGACACCCGGATTTCCGGTCCGGATATGTCCGCCCTGTCCGCCCTGAAATCGCCTAAGGGGCCGGGGGAAATCCAGGAAATTCGGGAAATCCAGGAATATGAAGAATCCTCCATATAATATATATTATTAGCGTTAAATACTGCGGCCTTAATTTACGACCAGGGGTCAGGACCCCGAGTGGGTGTATTTCACGAGCGAAGCGAGTGAAATACACCCAAACGAGGGGTCCTGACCCCTGGGAGTAGATTAACCCGCAGTATTTAAATCCAATACATGTTTTTATCGTACGTATCGAGGATTATGCAAGGCGGGTGGGCTGGGGCGGGTGGGGATGGGCTGCAGCAATTTTTCATCCTGCGGGTGGTCACGAGTGGGCGGCTGCAATCTGACATTTTTCACATTTTTTTTTCGAGACAAAGAGACAGGGTATAAGATAGACTTTTTTTCTGGCGCCGTTTTCCGGTTTTTCTGGTTTTGAAAATTTTTCGCGCGCGCCTTCGGCGCGCGCGACCCGCGCAAACCCTCCCAGAATCTGAGAGGGCCCGGTGCCTGCGCGCGTCCTGTCGTACTGAGGCTGCTTGGTGGGGCAGGCGCAGCAGCTGCTTTGAAAGTTTGGACTCTCGGCCAAAAAACCGGTCTGGTGCAATTTTTTTACGCAGGGGGGTCTGGGGGGCGGAGCCCCCCAGCCGCCGGAGGCCACGGTAGTGATCATCTGTTCCCTACAGTCTGGATTCGCTTGTAAGTAGGAAGGCTTCGCTGTATCGCAGCCCGGCCAGCAGGAGATCACTGGTCCTTGAGGGTTCAACCTTCAGGGTGGAGGAGGACGGGGGAGCGACCACTCGTGACAGGTGTGCGTTGTGGGTGGAGTGGGTGCACGACAGAATGGCCAAAGGGTCCACGAGATCTCTGCACACATTCCGTTATCGAGGAAATGGGCACCTAGCTGTGACGACAGGCAACAAACAAATCTCATCTGTTAGTTGCCCCCAATAGGCTTGGCGACCTTCAAGATTGCTTGAAAGTCGTTCGTGTTCTCGTCTCAGCCCTCCAGACAAGCAGATCTGTCTCGAGTTGGTGGGCTGTCGCCATGTATTCGATGGCACCGAGTGACGCTGCACAGAGGCAGACGACACGGTGAACTCCAGCGGAGGTTACCCTACCTCCGCTGGAGTACACCGTGTGTCTCCCATGAGTCTCAACTAGCGGGAGTCGTAAATTAGCTGGAAAATAGACTCCCGTCTCCAGTACAGACTGCAGTCTTAGACTCCCTCTTAGACACTCGCTAGGGTGGCTGGAGTCCACCATGTGTGCACCTTCAAAACAGAAGAGGCCTGCATGACGAGGGCATCACCACCCACCGGGCCCCACCGGGCCACCCGCTAGGTCCATTTTTTCTTCTCCGCTTCTCTGCCTTCTTTGGACTATTTGAGCTCTGTGCGGATCACGATGGGGTCACTTTCTATTTTTTTATGGCGTTTTTTCTGACTGTTTTACTGTCCCAAAGTCACAAAAAAAACCGCCAAAAATGAGATCGACCTTTTTTTTTTTTCCAGAAAACCGGGAACCGGGAAACCCTGGTTTTGAAAACCGGAAAACCAGACCTATCTTATCCCCTGAAAGAGATTTTGCCGAAAATTTTGGGTGGATTTTTCAGGTGGTCGGAATTCAACCCAAAGTCACCTGGCGGTGAAAAATCGCGGGATACGGCCGATCCACGGTCATTCCGTGGGTTTCTGGTCGAAAAAGTGCCTGTTTGGGAGGTGGCCCGAGAGGCCGACCGACTGGTCGGATTGGTCACCTTGTCATAACAGGCTCTGGGCTGTACTACAAGTCCAGGTGCTCAGCAGCCACCTTCGGGGTGGGCACCATGTGGATCCCGAGGACGCTCTTGTGCCAGCCCCTCGACCCCCAGGGTGGTGGCGGAAAATAAATGCGTAAAATAATCCAAAAATTATTTTACGCCGTAAATTAATCCAAAAATACTTCACGGGAGTTTAGGTGGGTTTTCTGTTTAGGGGCCTTAAATAATTCTCGATCAGTACGATAAACGTATATATACGTATACGTGGCCCCCTCAGAATACCCTGGTTTTCGGCCTTTTTGTTGGTACCTAGGGTACCCCGAGAGAATGTCACCCCCCTCGAGGGCCCAGGGCCGAGGGGGGGGTGACATTCTTCCCAGCCGCTACACAGGGCAACCGTTGAAGAATGTCACCCCCTCTGTACAGGGTGGCCGTTGGAGAATGTCACCCCCCAAGCGGAGGCCGAGGGGGGGGGGGGGGTGACATTCTCTCGGGGTACCCTAGGTACTACGTGGGAAGGCTTTAGTCATCCCCCAATCACCTCTCACGCCCGTTCCCATCACCCTGCAGCCTTGACGTGCGCACAAGATGGCAAGGTGACCAACGGTACCGGTACCGTTGGTCACCTTGTCACAGGCTCAGCCTGTGTGTCAGCCTCCTCACTGTAATATATGCCTGAGGAGGGGAAGAAGCAGAAGTGGGCTGAGGCGTGGGTCGTGGAGGACCTGGCGGGGGGAGGGTTGATGACGTCATACATTCGTGTTTTTGTGGGCGGTGCAGCGAAGTGCAGTGCACATTTCTTGGCGAGGGTGGTGTCAGGGTTTGCCCCGGCACCGCCAAGAAGGAGCAGGTGTACCATGCCTTCCTCAAAGAGCCCATTGGGCTCGGGTATCCGCCACCGCCCGAGCACCGCGTATACTACGTATATATACGTATTTTAGGGTATAATACGCGACGTATGGAGGTCACCTTAAGACACGGGGGGACATCCGGGGACAAACCGGTAAAATCGGGGAAAATGACCAAAAAAAAGAGTGTGGGGAGTTGGGTCCAGTTTAGCAAAGTGGCTCATTTTTTCAAATTCCAGAATTTTTGGGGACGCTTCCTGTACCCGGCCTCGCGGGTGGGGTGTTAGGGAATCCACCCCGTGGTCACCCACTGCCCCGCGACACGGGGACGGGGTTAGGGGACCGGCACAGCCCAGTACGGCGATGTACGACTTGGTGCTGCTGATAGGGACTCGAAACGAGAGCAGTGCACGGTCAGCAACGCACGGACACAGGTCGTTGGTGCCAGGCACGGTCTACTTTTGAAGCCGTACCCCAGAGACTCGGTCGCTCGACAGCAAGCGAAGGCACCGCTCGGGCGCGCGGGGGGAGGACATGGCAGACGGCCTCAGGAGTGCCGGTCCGGGCGTCCCACTGGACCTCCCTGCGCCAGCCACGCCATCCTCAGGTCTGCACCAGATCAACCTGGAAGTCGCGCAGCTCCAGCACGTGCCACCCACCGCCAGCTCGATGCTGCGAGAAGTGAGCACACCCCTTGTCCACACCCAGGTGCAGGAAGCGTGACACAAAGTTGAGGAGCACACTGCACTGCAACGCTCCACCATCCACCACGACGCGGCATGCGATGGTGGCACCTGTGAGCGGCACACCTCCGCTTCGCCAAGGTGAAGTCGACCGCGAGGAGACTGACGGCGGCACGCTGGGTACCACGGGGTGCCCACGTGTCGACTCCGGTCAGTATGTGGAGCCGCCGCCATTGGTCGTTCGTCTGCAGCAGTAATCCCGCGAAACATCCCGTTGGTGGCCGACGGCCACCAACGGGAGGTTTCGCGGTGGCGCTGAAGGGACACATTGCTCCGCGTTGCCACGGCTTCTGCGCCCGACGCCCTCACTCAATGACTCACTGACGGGTGCCCCCCCCAGGCACGCACGTTCGCAACCCTCACGCAGCCCTCTCCAAACCTGGAAGTCAGGGCGTCGAGACGGCTTCGGTACCGACCAAGCAGGAAAGAGATCGACGAGGTGTCGGAGGGAGGAGGCGAGCACAAAAGGGCGTCGGCTACCGCACGCCCTTTGGCCGCAGCCGACGACCGACCGAACCGGCCCCCGGCCGGGAGGGAGGTGGGGGGGGGGGGGCGGGGGGCGTGGGGGGCGGAGCCCCCCACATGGGGGATCCGGGGGGCGAAGCCCCCCGGAAAAAAATTTGAGCTATTTTGGCCAAGTCCCTGCCCGTATGGGCAGAAAAATGGAAATTCGATGACGCGTTTTAGGCCTCAAAACGGGCTCAAAACTCAGAAATTCCTTTGAAATCGGGCTCAAATATGCAAAATAGGCCCACCCCGGAAAAATTTTTGAAAAGGGTCCCCCTATGGACGGTCACCAGAAAACCGCCAAAAAAGTTTTGACAAGACACAAAAAAACCGGTGCCACCTACCGGTTTTACCGGTCCGCCTGTCCCGCGTGTCCCATGTCCGGTTACCGGTAAAAAAACCGGTTTTGTGACAAAGGCCCAGCGGTAAACTAGCGGTAAAAACGGTAAATTCGGTATTTTGGGGTGACCTCCTATATATACGTATATATACTCGATACGTAGCGGGGGGTCAGGGTATATTACAACACTGCCCCCACCCCACCCCCCAAAAAGCAACGCAGCACCCCAAACAAAAACACCGCTGTGCGGATCACTCACTCCTTCAACGCCACCTCCGCCTCCCACACCCCAAATCTATCACCTCGCCGAAACACTCCCAACTGTGGGCCAACACCGTCCCCCCCCGCCCCTCTTCCCCCCTTCCCCCCTCCCCTCCATCTCTCACCTCAACTGCACAGCCTGCCCGTTGTACAACCGCACCCCAGGGTCGCACCTGCGCTGGGTATGCGGGATAGAGAACACTTTTGAGGCTGGACGCACCGGAGCCTCTCGGGGATTGTATGCAGCTGGACCCGGCACACCCCCTGTGGACGAGTCGGGCGACGCCCTCCCTCCGCTGCTCCCCCGCCGCACGCGGGTGGCGTGGGAGCCCCCGATGGCACCACCGGCCTGCCTCCGGGCTCCTCTCCTCGGGGACCCCCTCCTCGCCCCAACTGCCTCGGCACCGTCTCCCTCAGGGGCACACCGCAGCGACACGGCAGGGTCCCAGCCCGCATCCACCAGCCCCAACCGCCCTTCATTCGCAGCGGCACCGCTCCCGCAGACAACGGGTGGCCGCACCGGCTCGCCCAACACTGTCATCTGGGGGACCTCGCAGAGGGGCTGCCTGTCTTTTAGAAACGGCTTCCGCTTGTCGATGTGCCGCGGGGGTGGGTGTGTGGTGTCGTGCCGACCGCCACCACCACCACCCCCACCACCCGCCTCCACCGACCCAGGCGGCGTCTCCCCACGGCGGGGGTGGGTGTTGGGGGGGCAGCCGTCTGACTCCTCCTCATCCAGCCCCTCCCCCCTTTCAACCGCCTCCACGCCGCCCCCACCCTGCACAGCACGCACGCTGGGGCTGCGGCTCGGCTCGCACACAGGGTATTGATTGGGGTCGACCCTCACCCAGCGCCCGCTGTGCCCCCCGCTGCCGCCGCCACCACCACCACCTCCAGCCGGTGGAGGGTCGGAGGGGGGCCACCCGGAGGAGCTGGGCCCCACTGCTGCTTCGTCCTGCAGCGCGCGCCCCACCCAACGCCCCGCCGACGGGGGGGACTCGCGGAACGGCACCGCTGCGGGCGATGGGGACGCGCTCCCCCCCGAGACACCTCCACCCCACCCACCCGGGGTGCTGTACCCCGGGGTTGGGGGTGTGCCGGCAGCCCCACCGCCAGCGGGATTGCCTCCTCCTGCGGCAGCACCCCCACCACCCCCGTGGGGCGTCGCCGGCACCGGGGAGAAGACCAACGCATGCTGCGGGGGGAACAGGGCGGTGCCGCGGCGCACCCCCTGCCGCTGATGGAGGACCCCACCTCCTCCTCCACCCCGCCCAACCGGGGGCGCGGCGGGATGGGACCCCGCTGCGGATGCGGAGGAGGAAGAGGGGGTGGGGGGCACTACCGCACCACCTCCTCCTCTGACACCTCCAACACCTCCAACACCCACAACACCCCTCCCGCGCCGCTTCGCGGCGCGGGCGAGGTGTGCCGGGAGGGTGGGGTCGCAAGCCTCCTCCTCCGGGTCTCTGTCGAAGAATATCTCGGGTGGTGGGGTGGCACAACCGGTGGTGGTGGTGGTTGGGGCAGGGGAGGGCGCCGCCACGCCCCTGCGGAGGTCCGGCACCCCGCCCTTCTGCATCCGCGTGATGGCGGCGTGCCGCGCTGTGTAGTTCCCCACCCCGGCTGGCGGGAGGGGGGTGCCGCTGACATGCCGCTGCTGCGGAGGGGGCACACGCGTCGGGGTGGCGCCCCTGCCTCCACCGCCACCCCCCCCTCCTCCGCCTCCGCCAACCCTACCCCGCGAAGGCGATGCGGGGCGCGGGAGGGGTGATGAAGAAGACCCTCGGATCCCACCCCCACCCCCACCCCCCCGCCTGCGCGACACCGCCGAGGGAGAGCGTGACCCCAGGCGACCGGTGGGGGTGCCTCTGGTGGTGGTGTCAGCGTTGGGTGTTGGGTGGGCTGGCGGGTGGGCTCCCCCGGAGGCAAACGCGGCGGTTGTTGCGGTTGCGGGGGTTGGGGTTGGAGTTGAGGAGGAGACTGCCGCAGCCGCCGGACCCCCCCCACCCCCCGGGGCAAACCGGATGACAGGGGGGGGCGGGGTGCGGAGGCGGAGGGGGGTCGCCCCCGGACCTACCCCCCCTCCTCCTCCTCCCCCACCCCCACCCCCTCCCTCGCCACGCCGCCACACGGAAGTCGCGATATAGGAGTGGATGGCTGCAGCGAGGGGCTCGCCACCACCACCACCCCCACCCCCTCTTCCAAGCTCTTCCGGAGGTGATGCTGACGGCTGCATCCGGCTGCAGCCACTGCGGCCGCCATACCCTACAGCAGGACACCCTGGGGATGATGAACACGCCCTGCCGCAGTGCAGCTCTGCTGGGAACACCGGGTCTGGAGAGCGGCTGGGGGAGGGGTGATCCAGAGGTGGGGGCTGCTGCTGCTGCTGCTGGATGCGGTGGTGCTGCTCGCGCCCTGAGGAGGGAGGTGGCGGTGAGGGGGAGGCGGAGACGGAGGCAGAGGCGCACTCCCGCACCCTCGCGTCCATCCTCCCGCTGTGGAGCTCCACCTGGCTGATCATCTCCAGCAACGCAGCCTCCCTCTCGCGGCTCTCCGAGTCGCGCCTCTGCATCGCCAGCGCTATCTGGTTCATCCGCTCGATCCTCCGCTCGATACTCCCCGGGCTTGCGCTGGGCCCGCTGCCGTCGCACTGCCCTCCTAACCCAACCTCCCCCTCCCCAGGGCTGGCCTCATGCAACCCCATGATGCCTCTCTCGGTCTCTTCAGGAGATCTCGCCGGTGTGGCGGAGCTCTGCAGGTGCCTCCCCCCGGAGGGGGTGAGTGTGACGCACAGCGGAGGCGTGTCCCCGAGGAGGAGGGAGGGATCGGAGGTGGCGGCGGGGGTTGTCACATCTGCGGAGAAGGGTGCGGTGTTCGCCTGCGGTGTCGCGTCGGTGTGCGCAGCCCTGCTGGTGTGGACGATATACCCCGCGCTCCCGCTGCGCTGGGGTGGGAGGAGGGCCCGGTGTGGGTCGGTGGTGGTGGCGGCAGTGGTGGTGGCTGCTGCGTCAGCAGGAGGTAAGGTGTCATTGGGTGTGTGCGGCACCGTGCGGCCAAAGCATGACATAGGCATGGGGGAAGAAGAGCCTGCACGCCGAGACGCAGGGAGGGATGCTCCAGAGGGAGGAGGCATGGCGCTTCCCTGTAGTGGCGGTGTGGGTGTGGTGGGTGTGTGTGGGGGAGGATGTGCGACTGAGGCAAATGAGGGAGGGGAGGGGGTGTCGTTTTGGGGGGAGTGTGGGGGGGGGGGGGGGGGGGGGGGTCAGACGCCTTCACCTTTTCCGCGGGAGATCCCAGCCCTGCCCCCCCCGGCTGCGGTGTGTCGGATGCAATCAGATCATCCATACACAACACACATCGGCTTCTGCGCACAGCCAAAAGGCAGACTCCGCCCCCTCCCCCCTGCAGCGCATTGAAAAGGCAATTCTACATAGTGATTACGTAGTTCGGAGCCAGTTTGCGACGCTGCGCGTATGATGCTATCGCACGCAGGGACCGTGCTGGGCCCACCACCACCACCCCACGCCCTTTGCAATGTGGATGCTGTGGTGGAGCGCAACACCTTCTCCTGCGATGCTAGTTTTGTTTTCCCTTCTTGCTGGTGTTGTTCCCGACGCCGACGGCCCAGCCGCACAATATTTTCTTTGACAAAAAAAAAAGGACAAAAAGCGCCCTATCACTTCACAGCTACAACCGCTCTGATGAATTTTCTTTTGTTTGTTGCGTTGACGCTTCTACACACAAAACCCTGAACTGATCACACCCTGAGCCTGATGAAGGGTGGGGTTAGTGTATAGAGCACGTTTGGTTGCAGCTGTGGTGGGGCGCTTTCCGCTCACACGAGTGTGCTTAAAAAAAATCCAACGGGACAGATTCCTGAAGATCGGGAAGGGCTTGGCGTGGGGGGATCGGGGGCTGGGGAGGGAAAAGGCCATGCCCTCCTCCACCCACTCCCGGCACGATTCAAAGGATTGCAAATCATTGCTGCCCTATAACCAGTGGCAGAGGGGCTTTGCTTGTGCAGGGCTGAGAGGGCAGGGAGAGGCTTGGCAACAAAGAGAAGGGGGCGGTGAGGGGGTGCGAGTAATTTCGTTTCCGGGATATTCACACTTGAAGCATACGAGGGGGGTTTGATCGTCGAGAGTGAATGGAAAATCATACGAGGGGGGGGGAGAGAGGGGGGGGGGGTAGTGAAATAGAAGTCGAAGGAAGCACAAGAATGATCTCCATTCACTCGGTATGCAGGTGGTGTCTGAGATCCAGTGTTTTATCCGGCCTGCGTTGTGTTGTTGTGCTGTGTGGGCAATTAGGCTGTGATGGCGTGCTGAAACGTCCTTAGGTTCTCATTATCAGACGTCAAGGCACCCATGTGTGCATCACCAGTGCCATCATTGTATACAGGTTCATGTAACCCATGCGACCTGCTGTGATGGTTTCAGGCGACATTCCAGTTGCATGTCAGCTTGCTCGTTGAAAGGATAGGTAGGTGGGGTGGGGTGGGGTGGGGTAAAAAGGGGGCCTTTATGGTAGCAGCTTCGGCTGCCACCCACTACCATAAAGATGCATCCCATATGTCGGGGCAGCCCGGTACAGGTTGTACCTTTCATCAGGCGGGTAGCGACAAAATGTGCGGCGCCAAAAGTGGGGACAGATAGAAGGTCACAACAAGAGGGGTGGGGGGATGATACAAATATAGCTGGCGTCGTGCAGGATCATTCGTGAAGAAATACGGAAGGTAAAAAAGTGTCACTTCAACTCTGCCGCTCTTCCTCTACTACTTGGTACTTCGTTTGATGCGTTGACGCTTCCACACACACTTACAAACCCACTTGCCTGATGAAGGGGGTGGTGTGTAGAGCACGTTTGGCAGAGCTGAATGACACTTTCCGCGCGAAGGTCGTGTGCGTAACAAGAAATCGTTTCTCGTTGCTCGCACGACACACACAGAAAATTTTGCCTGCGGAAGTGTTGTTGTGTGATTGGCAGGCGCATGAGACTGTGTGTGACGGCAAGCACCTAGCACTTCCCCTACCGCTGCATTTCCGCCTGACCAGTACCTTGTTGGGAGAGAGAAAATTGAAAAGGGTGAAAATCGTACTCATTTTGCTTTATTATAGACACCCTGTCCAGCAACTGTGGGAGGACAGTTCTGGACTACTTTTTGTTGAGCGCACACTGCCTCAAGGCTGTGTTGAGGCCCTGTGAAGTGGCAAGAAGGTGCTAATCCAAAAAGCTTCAGTAGTGCGATTTCCTTCGTTACTTCGCGACCTCGCTACGCTTCGTCGCTTGTAACTAGTAAAAAAATCGAGCAAAGAAAAGAAAATAAAAAAGAAAAAGTGTCTCTGCGCTTTGGTCGGCACTTTTTGCTATGGTTTTATCTTTACTATGGTTTCTTTTTGCGTTGACGCTTCCACACTCACACTCCTGCTGATGATGGTGTCGTGAGTGAGAGCACAAGGGCACGAGCAAAGCGCGAGAAACTTTCCACCCACATTGAAGTGTGCGGAAAAAGAAAAGCGTAGCGACCGTGCTTCCTTCTTCCTTAATGATGCGTTGACGCTTCCACCACCCTGTCCTAGGGACCCCCCGGCTGGGCTTTTAGCAGCTCCTCTAATGCGAACTCGAAAACAGCAGGCGGTGGCGCCCCTCCGTGCGATCACAGTCCAGGAGCAGCAGTGGCAGGAACAAGAAGGCACACACGCAGACACTGTGGCGGCCAATGGCACTGCAGTTCGGTGCCGGCGTCTGGTCCACCTACTGGTACTGCTGCACCTGCTTGTACCAGATGGTCCACTGGAAGGTCTCTGGGAGGGACGTGTCGTATTGGGCCAGCACCAGCACACCGCTCACAGCCTTCAGCTCGTACACAGCCCCAGTGTTTGCTGTGTAGACGAGACGCGCGTTTGTAGTTGTCGACGAGCGGAACTCGTAGTTGCCGCTCGGCTTCTTCAGCAGGTCTGTGCGGTACCGGACGTTCCACGCACCGGTCACCAGGCACTGACCGCGCGGCTGGACGATCAGCACCGGGGCATTGGGCGGCACGTCAAGGTAGCAGAGGGCGAGCTCCCCCCCACCGGTGTGCGCGAGCAGCTCCTGCCCCTTGAAAGACCACACGATGTTCTGGAAGACCCCACTCTGCAGCAAGGTGAGGGCAGTGGCACCCCCTGTGGCAAGCTGCAGGTACTGGTTGCCCGACCTGTAGATGGCGGCCTGTGTGAAGTCGGTTGAGATCATTGCCAAAGCGTCTGCTGTCAACCCACCGGTCGCTGTGTCGACCCAGCCGGTGGGGTGTCCGAGGTCCCAGATCGCCCGCAGGTCGTCGTTGTTGCATGACCAGTCGACGATCTGCGTCTTCGGCTCGCGGTGCAGCAGCAGCACAGCCCAGTTCTTGATGTTGCGCAGCAGACTCGCCAACGCGACGTACTCGTACTTCGCGCGGAACAGGTTCGGCTGCCTGTTCACGACACGGATCCACGCGAAGCAGCGGTAGTCAAGCGCATTGCAGGCCGCGACAGTGAACGTGTGGAACATCTCAGTAGGACGCCACCTGTCGAGCACGTGGGGTCCAAACAGGCGATCCGGGTACTCGAACCGCAGCTCCACGTTCATCGTAAGGCAGTCGGGCTTCACACGCTTGGAGAGCAAGATCTCGCTTGTCCACCAGCACCCTCCATCCGAGTTGGACTTGCGTGACATACACACGTAGTTCAGCAGGTAGGTGGGCGGCGCCATCGCGGCGGGAATGAGGTGCCCGGGGCTGTCGAACGCGCCTTGGAACAAGTGCCCATTGTGCTTGCAAATCACGTCTCTGTACGCGGCATCCATCGCCTGCAGCCGCGCGTTCCCTGAGCTGAACGCCTGCAGCACGGCAGTGACTTTGTCGACGCGCGCCCACACCGCATCGAAGTGGTATGTGTACGTGTTCGTGGCGCCCGGGCGTGGCGCGACGGCGAAGGTCACCACAGAGCCAGGGGCGGGGTCAGGCCACGGACGCACAGCAGGGTTGTGCGGCTCCATGTGGCGCGACGCGAGCAGCACCAGCTGAGAGTGCGTCTTCACCTGCTGCGCATCGGGCAGCGGGTTGCGGTGGTGCACAAGGTACTCCCCGAGCCCCTGGATCTGCGGCCTCTGCACAGCAGGCTGCAACACCTCTGACGCGGGGTCTAGCGACGCAATGATGTCCACACGGAACCCTAGAGGCGGCCCCCCAAACACGTAGCACGTCCCAACCGAGTACACGGCGTGTGCAAAGTCGTTGAACATATGGCTGAAGATGCAGCACGCCGTGACGTCCGGCTGCGGCTCAGTCGCCAGCATCCCCGCAGCCCTGACAACAGGCCACCCACCCAAAGGCGGGTTCATCTGCACGTGCTGCACCGTGTAGCCTGGTGCGTAGGGCGACAAGCATCCGCACGGCCGAGGGCGGGCCTGCTGCACATCCGACTGGCGCTGTGCCTGTGCCACTGCCCCCCGCCCGGCAAGGGACACAGGACACGACCTCTCGCCACATTGTCCTGCGGGGCTGCACTGCCCGTCGTGGCACCCACAGAGAGTGCAATCTACGCCGCTCCACGCCCCAGGGCATACGCACTGCCCATCCTCATCACACCGCCCGCTGTTCCTGCACATGTCGTCACACTCGGAAGGCTCGGGGGTCGGTTCGGGCGTTGTTGGCGCGGGAGTGGATCCAGGCGCAGGGGTGGGTGGTGGTGTCGGTGGTATGGGGGTCACTACTGGCGGTGCAGGGGTGGTCACAGCACAAGGCCCACACTCAGCAGGGAAGTCGCGAGCTACCTGGTTCTTTGCCTGCGTCTCAGTCTTGCCCTCTGAGTTGATCAGGTAGTTGATGCGATTCCCACACGAGTAGCACCCACCCATGTCATCGCGGCACGCGTTGTTGTTCCACACACTGTCACACGTTGCGGGTGGCGCAGGGGTGGGTGGCGGCGTCGGTGGTGTGGGTGTCACTACTGGCGGTGCAGGGGTGGGTGGTACTGGTGGCACTGGGACAGGTGGCACTGGTACCGGGACTGGTGGCACTGGTACCGGGATTGGTGGCACTGGGACAGGTGGCACTGGTACCGGGATTGGTGGTAGTGGTGGCCAGGGTGGCGACGGTGGTGATGGTGGTGTCGGTGGCGATGGTGGTGTCGGTGTCGGTGGCGATGGTGGCGTCGGTGGTATGGGGGTCACTACTGGCGGCGCAGGGGTGGTCACAGCACAAGGCCCACACTCAGCAGGGAAGTCGCGGGCTACCTCGTTCTTTGCCTGCGTCTCAGCCTTGCCCTCTGAGTTGATCAGGTGGCTGATGCGGTTCCCACACGAGTAGCACCCGCCCATGTCATCGCGGCACGCGTCGTTGTTCCACACACTGTCGCACGTTGCGGGTGGCGCAGGGGTGGGTGGTGGTGTCGGTGGTGTGGGTGTCACTACTGGCGGTGCAGGGGTGGTCACAGCACAAGGCCCACACTCAGCAGGGAAGTCGCGGGCTACCTCGTTCTTTGCCTGCGTCTCAGCCTTGCCCTCTGAGTTGATCAGGTGGTTGATGCGGTTCCCACACGAGTAGCACCCGCCCATGTCATCGCGGCACGCGTCGTTGTTCCACACACTGTCACACGTTGCGGGTGGCGCAGGGGTGGGTGGCGGTGTCGGTGGTGTGGGTGTCACTACTGGCGGTGCAGGGGTGGCGACAGCACAAGGTCCACACTCAGCAGGGAAGTCGCGAGCTACCTCGTTCTTTGCCTGCGTCTCAGCCTTGCCCTCTGAGTTGATAAGGTGGCTGATGCGGTTCCCACACGAGTAGCACCCGCCCATGTCATCGCGGCACGCGTTGTTGTTCCACACACTGTCACACGTTGCGGGTGGCGCAGGGGTGGGTGCTGGTGTTGGTGCCAGGGTGGCGACAGCACAAGGCCCACACTCAGCAGGGAAGTCACGGGCTACCTCGTTCTTTGCCTGCGTCTCAGTCTTGCCCTCTGAGTTGATCAGGTAGTTGATGCGATTCCCACACGAGTGGCACCCACTTATGTCATCGCGGCACGCATTGTTGTTCCACACACTGTCGCACGTCGCAGGGGGCGCAGGGGTAGGTGGTGTCAGCGCGCCCCTGCCGTTGCACTGGTATCTGAACTGGAGCTGGCCACTGGGGCACCCCTCACGCATGACCATAAACTGCCGCAGCGCTCCAGACCCAGAGCACACCATCGTGTGCCCCGCAAGGTGTGTGATGTCCTTATCCACGCCGTCTCTGCACCCCGACCACCTCGTCTCGGGGGTGCCGTGGTAGGCATGCTCGCTGCAGCACGTGTAGCGGATGCGCATCTCACCATGAACCGAGCAGTCGTCAACAAGCGTCCACCGCGACAGGATGCGCCCCGTTCCGCAGTCCACGTTGTGCCGATCCAGGTAGTGCAGGCCGCGGTTGCCCAGCGGCTGGCACTGCGTGTGCTGCGCATAGCAGCCTGACATCACGTCCTCCCGCGAGTTCACACCGAACCGCATGTACGGCAGCACGCACGCAAACGTGTTGAACGTGAAGTAGTAGAGCGGCCGATCCCACACCCCCACGGTGTAGCCGTTCAGTGCCTGCGGCTGCCTGCCCTCCGCCATCATGCAGCCCGGATGGAGGTTGCGGAAGGGGGTGCAGTCGTATTCAAACCGCATCGTGTTGCCTGAGCAGCCCGACTGCGTGAAGTGGAACCCACGCATGAACTCGCCCATTTCGCAATGCGGGTTGTGCCGGTCAAGGAACTCAAGGTTATGGTCAACTGCCGCCTGGCATGCAGTGTACCTCTTGTTGGTCTTGCGTGGCTCCATCAGCGGATCAACGCAGCACCCGTAGCTGATGCGCATGTCGTTGCTGCCAGGGCATGACTCCAAGCGCCACTCGCGCAAGACCCTCGTGTCACCACAGCCCACCTAGAACTGCGACAGCCTGTCGAGTCTGCCCTCACGGATCCCACTCGCGCAAGAGGTCTTCTTTGTCTCACATTTGTAAACGCGCGACATATATCCCTGGGTCGTAGCCATCATGCGTGGATGCGCACAGGGATCCGGCGTCAGCTCGAAGCCCGTTAGTGCACCCACCTTGTCGCCGGAGCCCAATGTGAAGCCATACTTGAAGTGGTGCCTGTCTAGGTAATGGAGCCTCTTGCCAAACACCTCCTCGCAGTGTTGCCGTGGTGGCGGTGCAGGTATCGGAGGCGGCACGCTCCCTTCGCACACCTCGCAAATGTGCCCCATTGTAATGGAGCTCCTGCAGTCCACGCACCTCGTTCTGCACTGGCTGTCGCAGTCGTTCGGGCTGGGGATCGGCCCAGGCCACTGAGCACACGCGACCGCTGCCAATGCACATATCAGGAACACTCGTCCTTTCCGCATTGTGCGGAGAGGTTGCTACCTGCCGTGGGGTGCGTGGTGTGTGGTGTGGTGGTGTGCCATGCTGGCAGTGCGGCAAACAGGGTGCAGCACACGGCGCTGGCTCAGAGGGCAGGGACATGGTGATGGATGTGATGAGTATTACAGCCCTCAGGGCCTCCCAAGGGAGGGGTGTCGTTTTGGGGGGGTGGGGGTCAGACGCCTTCCCCTTTCCGCGAGAGAAGATCCCAGCCCTGCCCCCCGGCTGCGGTGTGTCGGATGCAATCGGATCATCCACACACAACACGCATCGGCTTCTGCGCACAGCCAAAAGGTAGACTGGTCTCCTTTTGCCCCCCTCCCAAAGCAAGGCACGCCTTCGATTGTATTCTTGGAACGCAGACAACCTTGTTGCCAGCCAAAAAAGATACACGAAAGGAAGCCCTCCGCCCCCTCCCCCCTGCAGCGCTTTGAAGAGGCGGATCTACATAGTGATTACGTAGTTCGGAGCCAGTTTGCGACGCTGCGCGTATGATGCTATCGCACGCAGGGACCGTGCTGTGTTTTTCTGTATTTTATTTTCGACAGAGCGGGAAGAATCAAAGACAAACAATGTCCCCTACTTGACCGCACCCCCCTCTGGTCCACCACCACCACCCCACGCCCTTTGCAACGTGGATGCTGTGGTGGAGCGCAACACCTTCTCCTGCGATATTGGTTTTGTTTTTCCTTCTTGCCGGTGTTGTCCCCGACGCCGACGCCGACGGCCCAGCCGCACAATATTTTCTTTGAAAAAAAATCCAACGGGACAGATTCCTGAAGACTGGGAAGGGCTCGGCGTGTGTGACCTGCCATGCATGTCGATGCGGTAGAGGACCTTCGCCACGCAAGTGTGAGAACAGGCGAGGAACAGTGAGGAGGGGCACACCCTTCTCTCCCCCCCCCTCACTGCCTTGACAACCCGTGACTCGTAGCGGAGGCCCTCGGTGACGCGTGAGGGTACGGGGTTGGGTTTGGGGATCGGGGGCTGGGGCTGGGGAAGGAAAAGGCCATGCCATGCCCACTTCAAGCATACGAAAGGGAACCACCTCTCCCCCTCCCCTCCTCAATGCTATAGGCGCTCCTCCTCTTGAACGATTTGCACAATTTTTGTCCGTGATCATAGCGCCCCTTGGTGAAAGGGGTCGCTGTTTCGTGTTCTCCTGGCCGCACGGTGGCACCTCTTACCCCCCCCCCCCAAATACTCAGCAGCGTGCTGCTGGTGTGCCTCTTCATCCCCTGAAGCTAAAAGAACCCCAGCAAGAAAGATAAGGCTGTTGGTTGTACGCCAAATCCGGAAAAAAAACGCAAGAAACCCAGCCGGAGTGGAAGAGCACCAACGCCCTCCCCTCCTCCGCCCGCTCTCGGCACGATTCAAAGATTGCAAATCATTGCTGCCCTATAACCAGTGGCAGAGGGGCTTCGCTTGTGCAGGGCTGGAGAGACTTGGCAAAAAAAAAGAGGGTGGTGGGCAGGTTTGTCGAGAGTGAAGGTAAAATCAGTTCTCCCAACACCTCTCTCGCAAACAGGAGAGAGAGGGGGTGGTGGTACGGTAGTGAATGGAAAAGTAAGTCTCCCAGCGCCTTCTTGCAATGTTGGTCCTTTTTGTAGTCATATGTTGTACAAGGCAGATCAATGCAACTTCTCTCGCAAACAGGAGAGAGAGGGGCGGTGGGTACGGTAGTGTTGGCGATGAAGGAAAGCAAAGGCTGTAGGTTGGGTCGAGATGAGATATGGGGAGTGAAACAGGATGAGGGGGGGGGGGGAAGACAGTGTGGGGATCGTGTTATGTGCGGAGAGAAATGGCTGCTGTTTTCGTTAATAGCCCTCCCTCCCCCCCCCCTCCCGTTGGGTTGGTTTTGTTATGTTTCTTTGGACGGCCTCCAGCCTGGCATGTGAGACGGCCAGACTGCAGCGGACACACTGTTTATTTTTTTTGCTTTCCTTCGGTGGACCAAACAAAAAATCATCAGCCAGTTTGGAGGGCTTTCTTTGGAAATAACAATCCCCCCCTCTGGTGCAACACTACAACGCTACAACAAAAGAAAGTGCTGTGGGGTGGGGGCCCTCGCTACCTAAGTGTGACTGAGTGAGAAAAAGTGAGAAGTCAGCCACGTTTGGCTGAAAACTGACGACTCGTGACTCACAGTGACTCGTAGCGAGGTCCCCCTGTGATGGGGGTGAAAATATATCTTTGCCTCAGGTGTGGCTCTATTTTGGGGGTATTTTGGCCAATTTTCGAAATCCTATTTTGGTTTTTTTGCACTTTTTTTGGGTGCTTTTTTGCACGATTTCTGTGCCTCAGACACAGATTTTGGTGTGATTTTTGCGCTATTTTGATTCACTCGGCCTGACCGATGCATACGATTCGAAAAAATGGCGAAAAAATCGCTATCAACAACGGTGAACGAATGGAGGTAGATGGGGAAGTGGAAGGACACAGCACGCCCTCCCACTGCTCGCCATCTGTACACTACCTCTCTGTTCAAGGCGGTCAGTGTCACTTGATGGCGCTGCACACAAATCACTGCTACATCCCAGGGCGCCTTCCCTTGTGAGAATAGCGGAACTTCTGCGGTTGCAGTTTGGTGGTTGAGGCCGGCGGTGATATCACTTTGGTGACTGTGCTTCCTTCCCCCTGAGCTCGATCAGATCCAGGTCGACCTGGTGCTGCGTGGCTCCTGGTGTGTTATCTCTTTGCTTCCTCGCACACATACACGTGGTTCCGCGAATCGCCACGGATGCCCACCAAGTCGAACCCGAAACATGATCACGGGCCCACGACGACCCTTTCGAGATGTCATGGCCGCAAGCCCGCAAACCCGATCGCATTCGCAAGGTGGTTCGTCTCTTAGAGATCAGTGCTCGGGCCCAGCCTCCCGCGAGGGTGCTGGAACCGACATGCCGCAGCCCCGTACGCGCAAGGGCTTGGCTCCAAGACCAGGCACATGCCACAGGGGGGTGTGGGGGGCGGAGCCCCCCAGCCGCCGGAGGCCACGGTAGCGAACGTCTGTTGGCCTGGCTCCATAGTCGCATACGCTCAAGTACAACACAACTGACAGATAGCACATGTCGCATGGGGGGACGATAAATTGTCGCGCAAAGACACGCCACAGGGGGGTCTGGGGGGCGGAGCCCCCCAGCCGCCGGAGGCCACGGTAGTGAACATCTGTTGGTTTGAGCTCGAGAGCAAGCCTCTCACACCACCGCCCTCCGACCCCCCTCTCCACCCCCCAGGTGCAACATTTTTTTGCACCCGGAAAATGTGTTCTTTTGACTGTTTGAGCACATCCAAGACCGGGAACATAAAAGAATTCTGCCAATGCCAAGTAGGGTCACAATAAAACCCAAAGCAAAATGGTGCAAAAAAGTAGTGACCACCACCCCCATCCCCACCTCCGGGTGCAAAAAATTTTTTGGCCACGGAAAATGTGTTCTTTTGAATGTTTGAGCACCTCCAAGACCGGGAACATAAAAATTTTCTGCCAATACCAAGTAGGGTCACAATAAAATCCAAAGGAAAAAAGTGCAAAAAAAATAGTGCAAAAAAATATTTCCCCCCCAAATTCCTATTTTCATTCCGTGAAATAGATACACGCCTGCTTTGCCTTTTTTGATTTTTTTTTGGTTTGAAATTCTCATTGGAGAAGGGTGGGCACCACAACAGCTCTCCCACTCAGTGTCCCGCAAGTAACGTATGCCCCCAGATGGGTTTCGGCGGCCTCACTCATTGACCTCTTCAGTTCAGCAAAAAAAAAATGCACCAGGATGAAGGAGCCATGCAGGTAGTGCGGGGGTGAGGGAGGGGGGTGAACAACGGGGGTGGGTGAGCGGCGGGAACTTCATGGCGCAGGTGGAGCTCCGTTTCTTTTGTCAGAACCTCCGTCCACCGCGGCCCCATGACATAATTTTTTTTTGCTAAATCGATAGGTAGCACGTTAGTTTCCCCCCGCACCCGCCCCACTGTACCCCAAGCCCGGGCCCATTCCCTCACACTCCATTCATGGCTCAGAAAATCTTCGCGAATCAACAATAGAAATGGAGGAGAATTGGAAAACAAAACAGAGTGCCGGTGGGAAAACTGCAGGAACTGGTCGTTTTCCGGGAAGGGGTGGATGGGGGAAGGGGCGTATTTTTACTAGAAGTGCGGAGGATATAAAGTGTCGCTGTGTGTCAAGACTCGCTCACTCCACCGCCCACCCATACCTCTCACCGTCCGTATCCAGGAGAGGGGGCTGGGGAGGGCGTGTGGAATCATCAACGCATATACGAGGGGAGGGACAGAGAGAGACTTGCCAGCGAAAAAAAAATAAACCTTTTATTATCGAGGGTCAACTCCAGCTTGTTGATGTTTCGGATCTCTCTATCCTCAACATCCTTTACCACACACGTAAGGTTGTTCCAACATATTGATAGACATCTTTCGGTATGCACATCCATCAAGATAATACATACCGTAAACGGAAAAAGGGTGGAACGTAAAAATGTTCCAAGTTCCCAAAAAAAGGCCAAACGTTCCATCTTTTTTACGGTCCACTATTTATTGGGACTGAATATGGAAAAGACAATGCGATTTTCGCCCGCGGGCTGGTGGGTTGCGGGGCGCGGACTGCGGCCACGCCGTAGACTCCCACACGTAGGCCTCCCGACCTCCCAGCTTTGGACCCTCCCTCCACCACCGCAACCAACGCCAGCAAGAGAAGCAAGGCATCCCTGCATGTGGAAAGGGCACGATCACCACCACTCACCTCGAGACTCACCCACCACCACACCTCGAGAAGACATTACATACAAGTTATACAGACAGAGTATCTAAAGGGACATCAAGAGAGGGAGGGTGACGGGTTTGCGGGACATTTACAGGGGCATAAACAGAGAGAGGGGATGTGGCACAGTGCTCAGCACTCAGCACTGAAGTCGAGTGACGACAGGATCCTCTCCATCTCTGCCAATTCTGCGGGGGTCGTCAGCGCTGCGTCCGGGTGCACCTCGGTTGGAGGGTCGTAGTCAGCAACAGCATCATCGGTACTTGCTGCGAGCGTTCCGGGGTCGGCGATGATGCCAGCGCGGACGAACGTTTTCACGACGGAGCTCGGCTTCACCTTGCTGAACCCACGGCACAGCCAGGCGAGATGGCGGTCGCGCATGTCCGCGGCGGTCACCTTCGTCGTCCTGGCCAGGTCAGCCATCAACTCCTGGTCGTCGAGCTCAGGGTTCTGGGCGACGAACGACACGAAATGCAGGTTCTCCGCGTCGAACACGATCAGCGGCCCGGAACGGATCTCCGTGAGGGTCGCGGCCCACTGCACCTCGGACAGGGTGATCAGCCTCACACTGGTGTAGTACTCCCGGTTGAGTGCGCCCACAGCAGCCTGGGCGGCGGGGTATGGGAGGCGCTGTGCCTCGGTGAACTGCGCAGCGTCACCATTCGCAGAACGCAGTTCCTCCAGCACCTGCTGAACAGCATCCTGTGCGCCGGGAATGCCTTCCGTGTCAGTGGGGATCACCTTCTCGAGCAGGTTGAGAGCATCCTTGACCTTCGGGAGGTAGGCCTTCCGCACGCCGTAGCTGTTGAGACACAGCTCCACAGCACGCAGGGCGTACCACCCACTCGCGTTGTCCCCAGGGTGAACCCAGTCCGCACAACCCGGAGACACCACGATGCTTGCCCTTGTGCCGGCAAGGACTGCGTTGCGGAAGGCGGCTGTCTTCACGGACGAATCGTACACCATCACTTCATGCGACCCCATCCCTGCGAAGAGGAAAGGGGTGCCAGTTTTCGCAAGGGCACGGGTTTTCCTCTTCTCGTCACGCCGGAACAGCTTGGTGCAGACACCGGTGTACCACTTCGAGAACTTTTCGCGGAGGTATTTCTTGATGTAGGCATTGAAGCCCAGGTCCAGCGGCTGCAAGAAAGCAGTAAACCCCGGAGGAATATCGACAGTCACGATGCCGCTCTCTGCGAGTGCTGCAGCAACCTTCTCGGTCTGTTGGCCCGTGAACTTGTCGATGATCAACAAGGATTTCTGCTCCTCCCCGAGCCCCTTGGTCTCTTTGACACCCGTGAGGTATGGCACCAACACCTTCTCGATGTATTCGAGGGTGGTTGCTTCGGACGCCCAGTGTTTCGGATTGGCAGTCAAGTGCCAGGTTTCCCCGTACGTCTCCAGGTACTCCTCCTCGAAGCGTCCGTGTGAGCGGGAAGTTAGGCCACCGTATATCAGCTGGACAGGGAGGAGATCGCCGGTCGCACTGGCGCCGAATACACCCGTAATCGCCTTCTTTTCGTCGGACTTCGAGAGCGGCACGTATGACGCGCCCTTCTTGTCGAAGGTCTTTGTGGTACCTGGCAGGAGGGGAAGGGCAGTGTGGTCGACATTCACCACCAAATCATCTGGGATGTTGTGCTGTGCCCTCAGACGTTGCACCTCCCCCTCGAACTCAGCCTTGGCCCGTTCCAGCAAACCCGGACTGTGGCACACCGCCGTTGTCCGCATTCGCAAGGTCCATCCCTGCGCAGCGAGGTACTTCCGAGCCCATTCCGTGCCGAGAGCTGTCTCAGAATCAATCCTGCTTGGATCACTGCTGGCACTCACCAGGCCTCGCGCGGAGGCGGACACAGTCTCAGCTGAAACCTGCGTCCCGCACCGCCTCAGGGCGCGCAACAACTGCATCAGCCTGGTCTCCTCGCTGTCGGTGAGGATTGCGGGCCGGCCGCGCTTCTGCGGGGGGGGAAGCACCACCTCCTCTGTCACCTCACCGAGAAGAGCTGCGGCACGCTTCCGCTTGCCCAGCTCTTCCCGGTAGAGGGTCGCAAAACGGGAGGCGGAGCTCTTCGAGAGCTTCCTCCGTCCTGCGAGAGGGGCGTTCCAATCGGCAACGACTGCCGAGAGCTTCCCCTCCACCACCTTCCGGCCGATCTCCAGCTTTTCGGCCGGGCTCCAGTCACCACCGCCGGTAGGCCCCTGTGAGGATGCCTGCTGGTCGCGCACTGCACGCGTCACACTTTCAGCCTCAGCCCGCGAAATCGGACAAGCGCCGTTGCTGCCGGGGGTGTACGCTGCACGGGGCACCGTGAAGAGCAACATGCTCTTCTGCTTCGGTTCACGCTTTGGAGGCATGTGTGTGCGTGTCCCTGCAAACTGGGGGAAAGTGCGTGAGGACAGCGGGAAGATCAACGAAAACAACAAGGCGAGGCGGCAACGGAGAGGGACATGGAGAGGGGGGGGGGGCGGGGGCGAGCGCGTGACTAGCATCTGGAGTCTCTCAAGGCCGAACGAGACATATTTCGAGATACCACCCCAAACTCACACGCCACGGTTGTCGGGAGACTGACGACGTTGTCGTCTGTAAGTCCGCCCCAACCCCCTCACTTACGAATTCCAACGGAGATTTGGAATTCACGGGCCCCGAACATTGTTCCGTGTAGTACCATGCAAGGAGCGTTCCGGTAGAAGTAAAGGTAGAACCTGCTGCGCTAGCCCACATAAGCAGCCTCAGTACGGCAAGGCGCGCAGACAGAAGCTGAGACCACCGGGCTCCCTCCAGATGTAAATTCGTGAATCAGTGCCCGGAAAATTCAGGGAAATCGTACTCCTTTCGCTTTAGTGTAGTACACCCTGCAGAAACTGTGGGAGAACAGTTCCGGACTGTTGAGGCCCTGTGGTGTTAATCCTGCAGCTTCAGTCGTACGATTTCCTTGGTTCCTTCGCGACTTCGTCGCGAAGGAACTCGTAAAAAAAAAAAAAAAAAAACGCCAAGTCCACTATCCCAACCGTAAAATAGGTGGACCGTAAAAATGTTCCAAGTTCCGGAAAAATCCCATTTGTTCCATCTTTTTTACGTTCCAACTATAGTACGGTTCACCTTTATTACGGTCCACAATATTTCCGTTTACGGTATATGCATTGGCATGCACCTGATACCTCGTCTGCGATGGGACATATCGAGAAGCCAGGCGATCCGTGGATTGTCATTAGTTGCCGCCTGGCTCGATCGATATTGAGGACATACAGGTGGCCCATAGAGAAGACTTGTCATCCCGGGGGAGGGTGGTGGGATAACCCGTAGATGCAGTCTTCTCGCAACGCTTTGTTGTTCATTTTGACCCCGAAAGGTCATGTACCACGGATCACTACACATGTGAATTATTTCCATCTGTGATTTTCATCATGCTATTGGAAAGGACACATCGCCCGAATTTGCGAAACGTCAAAGTGAAGCAAGCAAAGCCCCTTCCTTCCGTCATCATAGGTGGGCGGTCAAAAGCCTATTTTTTTTAAAGGTTTGGAGTGTGATGTCACGATGCGCAGCACTCCGAGAGCTGCCGATCTTTGTTTGTTTGGAATATGCTAGTCTCCTGTATCAGATGTAGGTGTTGCAGAAGGGAACAGATCCATCATGGGAGGAACGAAGTGTCGGTGAGTTCACAGGATCCTGCAGGGCGGGTGGGAGGTCGAAAAACTATTTGGTTCTGTACCGAGGTACGTTGATCGAACCAAATGCGGGTTCTCCAACCCGGTCGTGGAGGTTGACTAGCCGATAATAAAAGAACCTTCAATTCCGGCTTTCCCTCAAAATGTGGGTGCCTGCATTGAAAGTTACCTTTATTATCGAGGGTCAACTCCAGCTTGTTGATGTTTCGGATCTCTCTATCCTCAACATCCTTTACCACACACGTAAGGTTGTTCCAACATATTGATAGACATCTTTCGGTATGCACATCCATCAAGATAATACATATATGCATTGGCATGCACCTGATACCTCGTCTGCGATGGGACATATCGAGAAGCCAGGCGGTCCGTGGATTGTCATTAGTTGCCGCCTGGCTCGATCGATATTGAGGACATACAGGTGGCCCATAGAGAAGACTTGTCATCCCTTCGCTGCTCTCTATGGGCGACCTGATCCCATCGCAGTCTCGCTCATACAAGGGAGTAGCGCAGTAGTCATCAGGTGTTGTCAGGGTCGGGATCTGGCCTTGAGACATCCGATCTCCAGCAGACGTAGTCGGCGGTTGTAGTCCAGACCCATGTGTCTCAACGCAGGATGCAGGAGTAGTAGATACCATCCTGCGTTGTGATATCGCACCGATCGCGTGGGTCACATTGTCGGTCTGCGCAGGCTGCAGGCTTAGCGGACAGTTGGGACAGCTGATGAACTCTGTGGTGGCGAAGCGGTTGGTCCACGATCGTTCAGCGGGGCATGTGGGAGGATATATGGGTATCATCGATCTGGATCCAGTCTAGTGTATTAGCGCCGGCTGTAGTATCTCCGAGAAGTTCACTGTCGTCGGTCAGCTGGGGAGCAGTATTTTCCGCGCATCGATATGTAGGATAGAGTCGTCGTCTGGACGGGCTCGTCGACATTCGACGTAAACAGGGATTATGTTAGTCTGACGGTCATACCACGTAGGGTCGATCTGAGAGGTCCGTTCGCCCAGGTGACCGCGTGATTCATGCACCGTTGTCCAGGCCCCGCGCAGTCGTCTCAGAGAGCAGGAAGCGTCCACCGACGAACTGTCAATCGCAGACAACTTCGCCAGTTCGCACCAGGTATGGGTGCGATGTTTTCATCAGCTTCTGATCATCATGATGTAGTGGCGGTAATTCGTATTGTATCGCTACTCGGCTTCTTGCGCCTGGGCCTTCGCAGACAGCAGGGCGCGTACGGATGGCGGAGTTCACACCGGACGCAGGGTTGACGAAGGCCACCATGGAGGCATCTCCAATGATTTTCACTTCATAGCCTATGCAGGCCTGCATGAGACAGCGGATCGTGTGGGTTGACATGGTACGCTTCACGCCTCTCATATCGGCGTTGCGGAGCGCACATCGGTGAATACACTCGTCACATCACCCAGCTTTGTATCGGGGGCCACGACGCGGGCAGATTCGGCGTGAACGCAGGCATCAGCAGCTGTTTTGCGAGGTCCCTCTTAAGCTGAATGTGTTTGACACGGTGACGAAGGGGTCAACACACGTAGGTCCGTTTCGAGTCCTTCGAGACAAGGCCCCCGGGTGCTGCGATGCGGAGTATCTGCTCGTCTGCTGTCTATCCTCATCACCTCCGTGCACCTGAGGGTTCCTTGCAGAAACTCGGTATACAGGGATCCAAATTGCTGCGCAGTGGCTTGGTGTCGAGCATGTCGCTAGGCCTGCCATGCCTCCCGGCGGGTGCTTCCTTACTCATGCGCCGGGTTGACCTTTTCGCTGTCGTCCGCAGCTTCGGGCTTGTCGTGGCCGAGAGTGCACTGCTGGTCGCCGCTGGCTCATTGTGGTGGGAGTATCTAGTGCAGCGGGTGCACTGGCTCAAACCATCAGCGCATCAGCGCAGGGGGGGTAGGGGGGGGGGGGGGGGGTGGGGTGGTACCACACCTGCCTAGACACACCCGTAGCCCAGCCAAGCAAGCTTGACTGGGGGAACCGTAGGAACCGGCCATAAGGCTCAAACCCTCGGAACAACAAGGCTCCTCGAAGTGTTACGCCCGCCGGACCATTCGGACTCGTATAGACCCGGTTGGAAGCACGGAGTCTGGATGTGAACTAGGAAGATAGCCATTCGCCGAAGCTAGACTTGGCCCGATAAACTCATGTGCCCTGACAAAGTCACGTATGTCTCTAGACTGGGTTCTGGCTTAGAGGCGTTCAGCCATAATCCATCCAGTGGTAGCATCACGGCACTGTCCGATCGGACAACCGTAGATACCAGGGACTAGAAATGGGAGTTCCTCTCGTACTACCCCATATTGCTGTCGACATACGCCGGCTCGAGGAGCTCTCTCTCCATCAGTAGGGTAAAACCAACCTGTCTCACGACGGTCTAAACCCAGCTCACGTTCCCTGTTAGTGGGTGAACTGCCAGTTCTGTGCCGGTTCTGTGCCAGGTCTGTGCCAGTTCTGGGGGCCCTTAAGGAATCCTTCGAGAAATGTACCCTGGGGAAATGGTAGCTAACTTGGCCCCAACATGGGGCTGATCCTCGCAATCCTGACGGCCTGGGGCCTCTTCAGCACCAAGTATGTGGGTTTGGCGTGAATCGGGGGCTGGGAGAGTTCACTTCTTGTGACAGGGTCAGTCGGGCAGCCAACACCCACCCAGACCCAGCGGGACCCCCAGACGGTTTTTTCACAAACCCGCTCATTTGAATATTCGGAATCTGTGCGGATCGTAGTGGGGTCACTTTATTGGCGTAGGTGCCACACATCACCCCTGAAATGTGGGTCTGGTCCCAAGGCGTGGGTGGACCAACACTGCCTCTGAGGTGACCACAGGCTCTGGAAGGGCTCGAGTGGACTGTGCTGGGCTCTCGGTCGTGGTGCACTGTGCAGTAGTCGGCACAGCCACGACCTAAAACCTCAAAGGCAGTGAGTCTGAGGAACCACACGTACACGGAATCTACATGGAACCTGATTTTCAATCACCCCAACGTAGGGGTTTGCATTCATTTGAATAATTGGACTCCGTGCAAATCGTAGTGGGGTCACTTTTGCAGTGTAGGTGCCACACACCACCCCTGGAATGTTGGTTTGCTTCAGGTGTGGGGAAGTGACTCTCTCCCGATTGGGCCCAACAGACAGCCGTTATGGACTGCACCTTAGGTACCTGCCACCTACCCACTGACGTGACCCAGTAGTCCCTCCCCTCTGGTTTTCCAACCCCTGTTCAGTTGAATATTAGGAATCTGTGCGTATTGTGATGGGGTCATTTGGCCAGGGGGTGCCGATTCACACCCATAACTGGCCTTTCGTCACTGGGGCTCACCACAAGGTTTGCTTGTGGTCTCTCGACCCACTTCAGGGCCACTACAAACCTGCACGGACATTTCCTGAAGGATTGTGGACCGGTGTTCTGTGCCAGTTC
The DNA here is from genome assembly GCA_963210315.1 of Rhynchopus euleeides. Taxonomy (NCBI): domain Eukaryota; phylum Euglenozoa; class Diplonemea; order Diplonemida; family Diplonemidae; genus Rhynchopus; species Rhynchopus euleeides. Next base: position 498,864 of record OY723266.1, read on the forward strand.
TGTGCCGGTTCTGTGCCAGTTCTGGGGGGTTCCATGATCACACCACGCATCGCATTTTTTTCTGACAATACGTCACACTCTGTGAAAGCAAGATCGATAGGAGGGGGGGGGGGGTAGTGGCAAAACTGCAGGTGCACATTGAATTGGGCCGGCAGTTCTTGGTCCCTCAGTAAAAACACACACTCCCACCCCCACCCCTGCCCCACCCGACTCCACTTCGTGGGGCTGCGGGGCGTAGGACGTAGGACTGTGAGTGAGAACGCCGTCTCGGGGGGGACAACAAGAAGCACCGGGTAGCCAGTGACGCTATGCCTAGTTTACGGCAACACCTCTAATATATCATTGAAGAGGATGCTTGCAGAAAGAGCGCACGGGGGAAATGGTTCGTGCATGAGTGTGTTCGAGAGGAAGAGCAGGAGAGGGGGGGGGGGGGAGGGGGGCGGGTGCTGGTGGCGGTGGCTGTTTGCATGGCATCCACCACTCGTATCCGTCGCCAACACCAACCCCTCGCCCCCCCCCCCCCCCCCACCCCCACCCCCGACTGCAGCTCGAACCACACACGCTTACTCATTCGTGCATCAGCCAGCAACAAGTTTTGATGTGGCAATTCCCCTTGCGATAGATGGGGAAAGCGATGGACATTTTGTTGAAAGAGAGAGAGGGGGAGGCGATGATGATCAAAAATACTACGAGAAACACTTGGCCTCTATGCTGTGAGTGTTGCATTGGACGCTTCCACCTGTTGAACGGGCTCCACCTCTTGCACTTTGAAAAAACCCCCCCCCATATTTTTTTTTGATTTGACAACTCCGGTTTGGTGTACCTCGATGAGCTTACCTTACCTTGTCGTCGGACACAACATATCATCGTTGTCCCAAACCCCGTAACCCACGTGAAGTGGATCATCTGAAGTGCAGAATGAGGTGGAGCAGGTGGAGCACGAAACATAAGTAAACCATAGCAAGAGAGGCCAGCAGCAGTCCCGAGTCCATCGCGTTCCTCGTAGCATTTCCCGTACCACACAGGTGTGTTATGTGCAAAATACTACGAGAAACACTTGGCCTCTATGCTGTGAGTGTTGCATTGGACGCTTCCACCCAGGACCCTTAGGACCCAAGGACTTAGGGACGCCGCGCGAACGGTCTACTATTGAAGTGATCAGGCTCCGTCGCCCATCGTATGCATCCCTCCGATGGTAATGTACCGCTTTCTACGTTGTCACGAGCACCTTGTACGGAAAACGATCGAACCTCACTCGCTGAGGGGATCCGCCTGCCTCGGCCGTGTGCCGCCGTCGTGTGGCCAGCCTCGTGATTCTTGGTGTGCCCTATCGACAACATGCCTGTCTCTCCAGTTGCCGCACCCGGCGAGAGAGTTGATGCGTCTCAACCCGGCGAAACTAAGGGGGCAAAGGTTGCACACAGCCCCGCCTGTGCTGCAACCACCCGCTCTTGGCTGACCCCCGACGTCTGGTGCGTTTCCCACTCCGGGTATTTGAATCCTCACCCTGTACCTCTTCGGGATCCTCCATCCCCTGGGGAACCCTTCCCCTCGAGGCTTCTTCACGTCTCCGACATATTGGTGTGTGCCCACATGACCCTTCTTCCTGACATCCTCGATGTCGTTTTGCACCCCGGGCGATGCACTGAGACGGCCGTATCCAGGTAGTCAGTGGCCATGCCCAGCCCCTCAGCGTGACAGTCCTCTGGTGCGCTCCCAGCACCACCACCGCGACGCTCGTGCATATTCAGCCACCATGACCCGGCAGCTCTCGCCTGGGGACAGGGCTCGGCGGATCGAGAAATCACAGTCTGAAACTCGCCTCCCAGCTCCTCCGCAGCAGTCTACTGTCCGGCCGTCTTAAACTCTCGCCCTTCGGGAGCCCGGCCAACACCCGGTGCTTTCCGGCGTGATCTCGATCGCTCTGTGGCTCTCTGTGTCCTCTCCGGTCTTCGCTGGCTGCGAGCGAGTTGCGGGGTGAAGCCCAACGCGCCTCTTCATGGCGCACTGGAGACGCTGCATGGAGTGCCCAGGGGTAGGTGTGAGAGGTGCCGGCCCTTCTGGGTGAAAGAGGGCGATCGCGCGCACTGTCGTCTCCTGAACTCCGCTCGAGCGGTGGACAACACGTTCCTGCGGCCCCCTTCCCACTGGGCTGATCCCCACTGTACCTGCCCCATCGCCCGCCTCGTAGACAGCGCATCAAACGGAGGCCCTGTGGCCCCACGTGGCGTCGATTCAGTGGTAACGCCCGGACTCAGTGTGGAGGGCGTATTTCCCGGTGCGTGAGGAAATTCGAGGCCCTGGAGGTGTGGGCATGCCAGAAGGATTCTCGGAGTCGCCTTCTTAATGAGAGAGGTGAGTCCCCGCGGACCGGAGCTTGTCGCACGCTGCAGTCGCTGTTCGGGCTTGTCGAGTAGGCTGCTGGGTACTCGGGAAGACTGGCTGACTGCCCCCCAACCTTGTGGAATGATCTCGGCCCGCTGCCATGGCTGCGGTTTCGGTGGACCCCCTCAGCGGCGGCACCGCTGACACAGGCGATGCGGACGCGTCTCTCAGTCGCTGCTTCTTTTGCTCCCCGAGCAGTGCAGCTTGGGAGAGCGTCTCGGCTGTGTTGGATACCTGATCTCTGTGTATGTCCCACGGCACCTCGCAGGTGTCCAGTCAGCAGCTCCCCTTCCCTGCATGGAACTGTGAGGTCGTACGTCTCAACACCGGGCCCCAGACGCCCGGAACTCCCCCTGACCCCTGTGAATAATGCAGGCTTGAACGTGTGTCCCCCGGCAGGGAGACTATGCTTCGACGGAGTATGCCCCGCTTGGGGCGTGTGCGGGCATCCGCTTGACGCCGGGGTGCGCGTAGTCGGCATTCGCGCAGATAAGCTGGGCACGACAGACGTGCCGGCTTCTCGGGGGCGTGTCCGGGGGCGTTGCATTGGTACACGAAAACTGTCGCCCTCGGAAAGCTCACGTCGCGTCACCGCGCTCGAGCTGGATCTGGCAGGCTGTGTGTGACAGGCCACCCTTCCGCCTTCAGGTGCCGTCGCTCGGGCAAAAAAGGTGTATTTCTCAATCAAGAGAGTATGCCCCTCACGATTGTGGCACGATTGTGTCTCCCCGGGTCAGGCTCGGTATTCCAGTCGAAAGCGTAAATGCCCCTCGGCACTGTGCTGGGCGGGGTTGTGTCTCGGTCAGGAGAGGAGGTGCCCCTCAGGCAAAATCCTGCGTCTCGCGGTCGGGAGTGAGTGCCCCTCGGCAGGAATGTGTCTCGGCCAGGTGTCCCTCAGGCAGGGAATGTAATGTCTCGGCCCGGTGTCCCTCGGGCATGAATGTGCGTCTTGGCCAGGTGCCCCTCAGGCAGGGTGCCCCGTAGGCGGAAGTGTATGTCGCGGCCAGATGCCCCTCAGGCAGGGTGCCCCGTAGGCGGAAATGTATGTCTTGACCAGGTGCCCCTCGGGCAGGGTGCCTCGTAGGCGGAAGTGTATGTCTTGGCCAGGTGCCCCTCGGGCAGGGTGCCTCGTAGGCGGAAGTGTCTGTCTTGGCCAGGTGCCCCTCGGGCAGGGTGCCTCGTAGGCAGAGGTGTCTGTCTTGGCCAGGTGCCCCTCGGGCAGGGTGCCCCGTAGGCGGAAGTGTGTGTCTTGACCAGGTGCCCCTCGGGCAGGGTGCCTCGTAGGCGGAAGTGTCTGTCTTGGCCAGGTGCCCCTCGGGCAGGGTGCCTCGTAGGCGGAAGTGTGTGTCTTGACCAGGTGCCCCTCGGGCAGGGTGCCTCGTAGGCGGAAGTGTCTGTCTTGGCCAGGTGCCCCTCGGGCAGGGTGCCTCGTAGGCGGAAGTGTCTGTCTTGGCCAGGTGCCCCTCGGGCAGGGTGCCTCGTAGGCGGAAGTGTCTGTCTTGGCCAGGTGCCCCTCGGGCAGGGTGCCTCGTAGGCAGAGGTGTCTGTCTTGGCCAGGTGCCCCTCGGGCAGGGTGCCCCGTAGGCGGAAGTGTGTGTCTTGACCAGGTGCCCCTCGGGCAGGGTGCCTCGTAGGCGGAAATGTATGTCTTGGCCAGGTGCTCCTCAGGCAGGGTGCCCCGCAAGCGTAAGCTGTAGGTATGTCGTGGCCAGGTGCCCCTCAGGCAGGTAATGTCTCGGCGAGATGCCCCTCGGGCAGGAAAAATGCGTCTCGGCTAGGTGCCTCTCAGGCAGAAGTGGGTGTCTCGGTCCGATGCTCCTCGGCAAGATCGTGTCTCGGTCAGGAAAGTAGGAGTTGGATATCACTGACGTCACTTTGCTGCATCAGTATCGACCCATTTATCAGCACCCGACTGTTGCTCTTGGTCCCGCCTTTGTCAGCGCCTCTGTGACGGAACCTCCAGCTGAAGTATGCGTTTGGAAACCTTGAGCGCGATCAAGCGTGAAGCAGGTTTTCGGCGAGGCGCGGTGATAGTCTCGATGGCTGATGGGAATGTCCTCAATCCGCTGCGGCCACGGGCGCAGCGCTGTCCCGCTGTCACGTTCATAAGCGGCGGAGGACCACCTTGAACACCACGGCGTCATCATCCCCATCTTTTTGCGCCCCTCCTTCGTGCTGATCCCCCCGTGCACCTCGCCGTCATTTATTAGAACCAGTGCGTGGGGGTGTTGTTGTCCTCAACCGCGGCTTCAGCCCTCTTGAGACCTGACACGAGCATGGTGTGAGGGTCGTCTTCTCGGTCGGGATTTGGTGCCCCTCGGGCAAGATTGTGTATCTCTCGGTCGGGAGAGCGGGTGCCCCTCGGGCAAAATTTTTGTCTCGGTCAGGAGAACAGGTGCCCCTCGGGCGAGATGCTGCGTCTCTCGGTCGGGAGAGTGGGTGCCCCTCGGGCATAGTTTTGTCTCGGTCAGGATAACGGGTGCCCCTCGGGCAAAACTGCGTGTCTCTCGGTCGGGAGAGTGAGTGCCCCTCGGGCAGAATATTGTCTCGGTCAGGAGAACAGGTGCCCCTCGGGCTAGATGCTGCGTCTCTCGGTCGGGAGAGTGGATGCCCCTCGGGCAGAATATTGTCTCGGTCAGGAGAACAGGTGCCCCTCGGGCAAGACTGCGTGTCTCTCGGTCGGGAGAGTGGGTGCCCCTCGGGCAAAATTTTTGTCTCGGTCAGGAGAACAGGTGCCCCTCGGGCGAGATGCTGCGTCTCTCGGTCGGGAGAGTGGGTGCCCCTCGGGCAGAATATTGTCTCGGTCAGGAGAACAGGTGCCCCTCGGGCAAAACTGCGTGTCTCTCGGTCGGGAGAGTGAGTGCCCCTCGGGCAGAATATTGTCTCGGTCAGGAAACCAGGTGCCCCTCGGGCAAGACTGCGTGTCTCTCGGTCAGGAGAGTGGGTGCCCCTCGGGCAGGGTAGAATGCTGCGTCTCTCAGACGGTCAGATCGTGTGTCCCTCAGTCAGGAGAGGAGGTCTCGGTCGCTAAAAACGCGCCCCCTCGGGCAGAGTGGTTGTGTCATCGCTGTTGTGTCACACCAATTGCCTCTCGGGCGGTGTGTCTTTTTTGATTTGACAACTCCGGTTTGGTGTACCTCGATGAGCTTACCTTACCTTGTCGTCGGACACAACATATCATCGTTGTCCCAAACCCCGTAACCCACGTGAAGTGGATCATCTGAAGTGCAGAATGAGGTGGAGCAGGTGGAGCACGAAACATAAGTAAACCATAGCAAGAGAGGCCAGCAGCAGTCCCGAGTCCATCGCGTTCCTCGTAGCATTTCCCGTACCACACAGGTGTGTTATGTGCAAAAATATGACGGCTTGTACCGTGGCGCTGGATTTATTTTGTGATTTTTTTATCTTCTGGAGAAGGCGCTCACCCGTGCAGTGTTGCAAAGGAGAGCCAGTCAAAGAAAAAATAGTGGGGTGGGAAGAGTGCGGGAATAGGACAAGGTGGGGGGGGGGGGGGGGGGGACCTGTGAACATACGATTGGGTGGGGGGGGCCGTTCCGCTAATCGGCACACTTCGGCAATCCTCGACATTTTCTTCTGAAAATAGGGAAAATGCTCATGAAAACGCATTTTTCTGCACCGCTTCGCGCCAAGGCCCCCCCCCCTGGGGTTTGTTTCAAAAATGACTTGAAACGGGGGCCACATTGGGGGAGGGTTTGAGGTGTAGGGGAGGGCACCCTACCTCCCTGTGGGGGAAGTGGTGCGGTTTTTTTCTGATTGCGGGGTAATCAGGCTGGGGAAAAAAACAACAAATCACAACAAATCACACCCGATCGTATTGCAATTTGGGTTAGCGTGCTGGCATCGCAGCCTGGCCCCGAAGGACCATACCGTGAGGAACCGGGCCCGCTATCCTACTCTTGCTCTACGTGACACCACACGGTTTCGCTCTCCTCCTCGTTGCGCTGTAAAGGAGGGGGGACACACACACACTGGAAGCCGGAGATTGCGCCTGCTGATACTGAGGCGCAATCTTCGCGACGACGCGTTGAAAAGAGCGCGGAATAGCCGCCGAACGAAAGATGGTGGGAGAGGGGATGCAGCGGGTGCGCTTCGGAACCGCACGCAACACCTGCTTCTGGAGGAAACGAGAACGAGAAGGACGGACAGCACGTGTCTTGCGCTCCAAGAAGCGCAAGGCCTGTGAGGCCCGTGGGAAAGGGGAAGGCACGCCTGATCTAGCTGTGCTGATGATCGTGCGGGAGGAAGGAAAACCTGCTCTGTTGTTATGAAACGAGCATCGCTCCAGGGCAGATTCGTCTGCCTCCCGCATGTGCGCTACACGTTTCTGCGCGCGGGGAACCGAGGACTCAGAAGGGGAGGAAGGGGAGAAAGGAAGTCGGGTTCACATGATGACATAACATATATCAGAAGCACACACCCACGTGGCGCTGTCCTTGGCAGGACTTTGAAAGTGCCGCCTTGATATCCTTGTTGGATAGAACCCTCATATCACACCCTCAATCAGCTGACGATGAGTTGTGATGAGGTGTGATCTGTTGTGATCTGTTGTGATCGCGATCCAAAATTTCAAAAATTTGAAATTTTGGATCGCGATCACAACAGATCACAACAGATCACACCTCATCACAACTCATCACAAAAGGGTCACAAGTCGTCACAACTGGTCACAACAAATCACACCACGTCACACCTAGTCACAACAAATCACAACTGGCCACAACAAATCGCAAAAAATCACAACAAATCACAACATTTGCCTTGTGATTTGTTGTGATCTGTTGTGATCGGGTGTGGAGATCGCTGCGTGGATCAACGTGGCACCACCCGTGTGCTCGGCAGGTTGTTTCGGCACCTGTTTTCTCCGTGTCATGCTTTTCGTGAGCGTGTCAGGGATGTTGGCACACGCTGGGGAGGGTTCACATGATGACATAACATATATCAGAAGCACACACCCACGTGGCGCTGTCCTTGGCAGGACTTTGAAAGTGCCGCCTTGATATCCTTGTTGGATAGAACCCTCATATCACACCCTCAATCAGCTGACGATCGGGTGTGATTTGTTGTGATTTGTTGTTTTTTTCCCCCAGCCTGATTACCCCAGATTGCTTATTTTTTTTTATTCTTGCAATTTTGTCAGGGCATTTTATAGGGGCGAAATCTACGCTCATTTGGGCTTAAATGTGAGGCGTTCCCCGATTTTTTGACGGACCCCCCGGCAAGCGAGTCTTGTACTGAATGGGTCACCTCCCGGTTCCTCTCTCAGGGATCCGTGCTCGGGTCCAGCCTCGGGTGCCGGAGGTTAGTCCAAAAAATGGATTTCGGGACCGATCGGACGCGCAAGGACTTGTATGCATACAGGCACATGCCACGGGGGGTCTGGGGGGCGGAGCCCCCCAGCCGCCGGAGGCCACGGTAGTGAACATCTGTTCCTTGCAGGTGTACAGATTCTGCATGAGCTGGCTGCGTCCTCCTGAGGCTACTGAGGGTGATAGTCTGCATTCCATTCTCTGATGTAACCTCAAAGGTTTGGGTACAAGACAGGTATACAGCACAGGGGGGTCTGGGGGGCGGAGCCCCCCAGCCGCCGGAGGCCACGGTAGTGAACGTCCGTCCCTTCGCGGCCTGCGTTTTCTCGGGGTTTGACAAAGAAACTGGACAGAAAAACGGTCGGGTAAGTTGCTCGCAGTCTGTGGGCATGAGTCCACTCTCATCTGCGAGGCTGCCCAGCCGCCACCAGTTTTCCACCCCCCGGATTTTTCCCGGAAATCTTTTTTTTTTCCCCTTAAATGTGAGGGATCGCCTCAGTTTAGACCCCCTATAATATGCTCTGAATTTTGTATTGTTATTCTGCCGCACACCCGGACAAAGAAATCACAGGGGTGTGTGGATAGAATCCGCTCGACAGGAAAGGCACATGAAAAACACAACTCCTGCAAACGGCACGAACCGAGCCCCCCCTCCACACAGAATGGCCATGCCGGTCTCTGGCTGCTGAAGGCCCGCATCAGGAACGGTCTCTCATGTGTGACATAGCTGGGCATGAGTGTTGTGACGACGAGTTGAACGATTTTGAAAGATTTTTTTACCCTCTTCGCAACCAGGAAAGCAGCCCCCCTTTGAGAGAGGGGGGTGCCCACTGCACGGGCCGTTTTTTTCTTCCATTTTCTCGTGAGGGAGTTCAGAAAACAAAACGCCCCTCCAACGCCTTGACAGGCACCGCCGTATCACTCAGGTATAGCAAGATGATCGTGGGTGAGTGCCTCCGATGCTGCCACCGTTCTTCTCTTCCGATCCGGCTGCCCAACAGCTTTGATGTGCGATGCGACCAGAACAGTGACACATTGCACCGTTGCCTTGGCAACACCAACACAGTGAATTCGGTGCGATCCCCAAAACCCGGGGCTTGCCTGTGTGAGAGCAGCCGTGAAAGAGATACTTTGGCGGCTGATTCGCCCACTCCTGTTGTTGATGCCTGCATTGAGCTGAACGAATCTATGAATTTGACTTTCGGCTCCGACTTCTCCAGCTGTTTGAAGCTTTGCTGGAATCGCGCAACCGCAACCCGAGGGGTGGTTGGAGTAGTAGAGTGAGAGAGGGCCTTCGTGATGTGCCAACCTGTATCAGTGCAGCCTGTCTTTTGTTAGGGCACACACTTTCCGACACTCAGAGCGAAGACCCCTAAAGGCATCATGATATGGTTCGTTGATTGGTTGAAAGTAGACCAATACCCCGGCTCGTCTCCCAAGCCAGAATACCGTGCATTGTCGCAAGAAGGGAAATCCAGACAAGTGATTTTTTGAGTATCCCACCCTCCCAAGGTCTGTGCGCCTGGCTTTTCCGTGGCAGAAATAGGTAGGGAGGGAGGGTATGGTGATTTTCCTGCATTTTTTTGTGCACCCCTTCCCTTTCATCACCACCCCCTCGATGGACCTAATTGATGGACTGAACATCTTTTCTTGAATGATTTGAACATTTTTTTGGCCGTTGTTGTTCGTCTCACCCCTGATAAGAGGGGCCCTTATCATCTTGAACGAGTTTGGCACTTTTGGACCCGGGTATATCTTAGAGACAGCCCCGGGTGAGAGGGGGGTGATTCATCCTTTTTGGACGATTTTTTTTGAAAAGGCGGGCGCCTTCCCCGGTAGATCTGTTTGTCCCCCCCCTCTCTCCCCCAGATGTTTGCATCTCGGCACCAGAGATTAGCCAATCAGCGGTACCGGCAGGACCTGTGGTCGCTCCCGGCCAGATCGCACCTACCTCGGCACCGAAAACCCACACAGCGGGCGATCGGTTCCAGTGGGATTTTTCCTTGCCCACCATACACAAGTCGTGGGTAGGGCAATCGAGCCTCCGTGCTGGAGTGAACACATCGTCCGCATTCGGAGAAGGGTGGGGCGTGGGGGGGTGACAGGTACGAAAATCTGCTTTTATTTTTTTTGGGGGGGCGTGGGGAGGCGCTTATCCTGCAGTACGTATCTCTTTCGCTTCTGGGCGGATGGGAGGGGTCAGGGGGGGGTGCTGCACTTGGCTGCGCTAGCTTAGTTTCGGGGGGGGGGGGGGGGGAAATCAATCACCCACACACCTGAGGGGTGGGTGGGTGGGAGGCGGATGGTGTTCGGAAACAAGCCGCCCCGGCAGAACAGGGGAAACGGTGTTCTGCTCAATAGAGACGAGGCCAATAGAAGCGCGGTGGAAGGATACGAACGTATTTCCGTACCAGAATAGTCAGGGGGGGTGGAGGTTGGGTGGGTGGCGGGCGCCGTAGAACTGAGGCGGATGGTTAAAACAGCAAAACCTTCATCCCGTCAAATCCCCCAAGCAAGTTGATGTCTCGCCAGCCGAACGCTGACGAGCCATAGAGAGGACGGGGTCGCGTTGGAATGGCCTCGTTGCTTTGATAGCCAACGCCGTGCGAAGGCTAAACCCTGTGTGAAATCTGTTGTATGATTGCAGTGGGGGTCAACACAGCTGCGGCTATCATTGGAAGACTGGCCAGACACGGACACAAAGTCGTCAGAAGGCAATGTACGGCATTGGTATCGAAGCAGATTGCCCTCGGCCCAAATAAACCGCCACTGCGTTCGTTCTGGAACTTTGTTTCCCCCTCCCCGAATGCGTTGCCGCTTCTACAATCACATTGCCTGCTAGGGAGGCCCGGTGTTGTGAGTTGAGCCGCACAACGGTCCGAACAAAACACTTTCCGCCTACGAAGTCTGCTGAAGCAAAAAGTAGATACCGTATACGTAAATATTTTGGAACGTAAATATTATGGAACGTAAATATTTTGGAACGCTGGTGGGTTGGCGTTCCAGATTTTTTTCGTTCCATAATATTTACAGGGCTTTCTGCGACTCGGGGACTTGGACCAGGTGATCGGACGGCATGCAGAGTCCCTGACGGGACCTACTCGTGCACTTTTCGCGCGATTCCTGACGCAAGCCGTCCTCACCACCGAGTCCCCAACTGGCCCTGTAAATATTTTGGAACGTAAATATTATGGAACGGACCGGCCAAAAATGGGCCCGTTCCATAATATTTACGTATACGGTAATTAGAATTCTTGGTGTTTCGTTGCCAGTAATTTTTACCCCTCCCCCGTGCACGATACCGGGATCATACACGGTGCAATTTAGCACCGGACCCCTGCCAAAGCACCAACTGGCAACAGGCAGAACTCCGAGGCGGAAAGCAGATGAGGGGGCGATGGAGACACGCAAATTATTCGGGATGGCGTGGGGTGAAATTTGCAATGGGAGTATGGAGAAGGGACGCAGTCCGGTGAACATGAGCACAACACAGGCAGTAGTTGCAGCGCATCGCATCCCTCGTGGTACCGTTTCTGCAGAAGCCTCTTTTGCGCTTCATTGTTGGTGGTTGTCAATAATATAGGTTGCGCACTGAGAGTATTGACACAGTGCGGAGGTCCCACGGCTGTGGGTTCACTACCTACAGCCAGCCATTTTGAACGATACGAACCCCCGAGGAGAGGGATATCTTGAACAGTACAAGCAATATCTGGCCATGCCCTTTTTCTTTGCAGTTATTTTGACGAGTGGGCAGTCCGCGATTTCAATTTGCTGCAGAGGCGGCACCGGGCTGGCAGATGGCAACACAAACAAAATATGGCTTCGTTCATAAACACCCCCCCCCCCCTAGGCATACAGTGCAAACGATAATTATTATCGCACATATACCAGATACGATAATTTTCGGAAAATTATCGCATACGATAATTTATTATCGCATACGATAATCCATTATCGTATGATGCGATAATCCCATTATCGTATACGAACGGATACGATAATTATTATCGTATATTATCGCATACGATAATCCCATTATCGTATGTTATCGCATACGATAATAATTATCGTATCCGGTCGTATACGATAATGGGATTATCGTATGCGATACTTACTGGGTTGCACTATTCTTGAACACCACTGCCCTCGTCAGATTCCTTCACATACTCGTCCGTCATCAGGATTCATCGCCCCCCCCCCCCCCCCAGTCCCTTCAACACCCTCGATGTCATCAGACATCGAGACAGAATTCGTCATCCCCCCCCCCCCCACCCGCCCACCGAACAGCACAGGAACCACATCACGGACAGACGACCTGGCACGCCGCCCCCCCCCCCCCCCCCATCCCCCCTTCTAAATGATATCCATCTCAGTCTCGGATTCGTCCTCCTCAGAGGAATCATCAGAGACATAGTCCCTTTCGAGGGCTTCTGCGAACCGGTTGCTCTTGTCGAAGTAGCCGAGGAGGTCGCCGTTCCGCTGCAAGAACAGACGATCCGCGTAGGTCTTCGTCGAGATGTTCGACCCCCGCTTGGACTTGCGGGACTCTGCCGTCGAAAACACACTGTCGACCTGTGTGACCGACACAGGCGTGCGGAGCCAAGCCACCACATGTGGCGCCAGGATGGGGAACAGCTTCCTCCCCTTCTCCAGCCAGAACGCAATCGGGGTGTCGGTCTGCAGGGATTCGGCAGGGGCATTGAGGTACTGTGTGAACTCCGCCCAGCACTCGTCGTCAGCAAGGGCATGGAAATCCACGGCCCACACCAGCTGGTTTGTGATGTCGGGGAAGTCGTCGAAGTCAGCCATCAGCACGGTTTCCGGGTCGAAGATGAGCGCCATCTCGAACCTCGCCTTCGACGGCCAAGACTCCCAGGCATCCTTCAGCAAGGTGCGGATAGGAGCAGGATAACTGGTGTTCGTCACCACCTTCTGGTACTCCTCCGTGATAGTCCGCACTTTGATGTGCCCCAGACGGGCTTCCGGGTTCTGCACCCATCGCACGAGCCACAGCACCGGCTCCACCATCTCAGCCACAGCCACCGTCTCGCTGACGTGCTCTTCCCATGTTCCCTTCTGGATGTGCTCAGAGAGCTGCCTGAGAGTGAGTGGCTTCTTCTTCCTCGCCATCTCCACGCTGACGAACTGCAGCAGCATCGCACACCGGGTCTGCAGGTGGACTGTCAGGTCGAACATCGCTGCCCATCGAGTGTCCGAAGTAGAGGCGGGTTGCTGAGGGCTGGACACCTCCACATTGGCGGCGTGGGTGTCGTCTGTTTCCGCCACAAAGGCGGCAGCCCGCTCCAGCACCACCGCATCGGTATCTGTGACGTTCACGGATGGGAGAAGCTTGCGGAGCGCACGCACCGCTCCGCGGTCGAGAGCGGTGCGCACACGCAAATGAGTGTCACGGATGTTCGTTGCAGCATCATGCATCCTCTCCGCCCCCTGTGCCTGAAACTTCTTCCAACGGTGCCGGCGCGACTTGCACCCGAAGAACTGCGACACCAGCGTGCAGAAGGCATACGCCCGGGGGTATGACTGGCGCACTGCTCGCTTCAACGCTGCGTTGAGGTGGTGGCCCAGGCAGTAGATGCCCTCCTCCTTCTTGTCGCCAAACGCCTTGACGTTCACCGACCCGAAGTCAGCGACAACTGTACTGCGGGTAATGCCGTACAGTTCCCGCACCTCGTCAAGCACATCCCCGACGTCCTCTGCGTTGTGCACCTCGCCGTCACCACGCACTTTCGACAGGAGGAGCACTCCCCTGCCTCCCACGTAGGCGACGACCGACATGATGGCAAAGCCAAGATGCCGCAGGCCTGTTCCATCAACGCCCAACGCCACCGGCCGGCCGGTGATGCAGTCGCGGATCTTCTTCTGGATCTCCGCGACGAACAGCGGGGCCTTGCCCAGCAGCGTCCGGGGCTTCGGCAGAGGGGTGGTCATCGGCAGCGCAAGGATAGACGCCTGGTGAGGCGTGATCCCCGCAATCACAAGGGCAAGTGCCCATGCCTTTTGAAATGATGCGGTGGTCGTGGGATCGCTCTTCGTGGTTGAAACACAGGGGGCCGCCTGCACTGGCGCTTCCTTCGATGTGGTCTGGTGCGCCTTCGTGTCGGTCACGTGTTTCTTTGCCACTGTCGATTCAGCATGCTTTACGACGATGCTACAGAGGTTGCACCACAGGACTTCGTCCGATAATGTCCGGGGGGGGTTTGCATCAAGCAGCATGGTGCGAGTTTCGAACGGGAGGTCCTCCACCGACTTGATCGTGTAGGCCGCAGCAACTGTGGCGTCGTACCTCGCCAGTTGCTGCAGCCGCTGCCTGGCTGTTACCAAGGAGATCCTCTTCTTGGCAGCAGCCTCGTCTGCGGCTTCCTCCACCGTTTTTCTGAGTTTTATCGTGTCCAGGCGTTTCTGCGCGCTCTCCGATTTTCCCGCGGGCTTTGGTGCTGTCTTCTTGGGGGCTGGCTTCTTCGCTGCTGGCTTCTTTGGGGGTGGCTTTTTCACGGCCGCCTTTTTCGCTGAGGGCTTCTTGTCCTTCCCCCCCGTGACGCGACGGCGTTTCTGGTCCGGCTCGTCCTCATCACTGCCCTCTTCCTCGTCATCGCCGTCATCATCTTCCTCTGCGTCATCCTCCGTTGTTGTGTCGTCTTTTATCCTACGACGACGAGACATTTTTTGATCCCTGGTGTTTCCTGTGGAGGGTGATGGCGATGCAGTCACAACATAGCGATAGACACACGGGTCGAGAGCGCACACGCAAATGAGTGTCACGGATGTGCGTGGCAGTATCCTGTAACCTCTCCGCCCCCCTGTGCCTGAAACTTCTTCCAACGGTGCCAGCTTCATTGACAGGATGCCCCAGACAGACATAGTGCTGCGCATGTCATGGCACTATGTGTGTTGTGTCTGCCACCCATTTGTGAGGGACATTCTACACTTCTGAGTGAAGCCCCCCGTCACCAATAATTCAAAGAAGCAAAAATGGCAGCTTCCGGCTCCACTTTTACCACTTTTTCAATGTGTTCTGGGCTGATTTCTGGTTTTCCGAAAATCTCAAAAAAATTATCGCACCATTATCGTATATTATCGTATACGATAATATACGATAATGGGAGTACGATAATAATTATCGTATGCGATAATAATTATCGTTTGCACTGTATGCCTAGGGGGGGTCAAATGCCACCCTTTTACGTGGACAAACACGATTTTTCAAAAAACCGGCGCAGAGGCCCCAAAGCCCCCGTAAACCCTCCAAACCCCCCCAGATCGGTCCGGAAACCCATCGAACCCCACTTTTCCACCATTCCGGGCACCTCAGGTGCCCGAATTGGGGTACCTAAATTTTGTGCCACCGTTTGGTACCGGACAGTGCCACTGTGTGGGAGGTTGGAAAAGAAAATGCCCCAACACACCACATCTGAGGGTTGCAATGCATGTTGCTTGCCAACCACGTCATCCGGTGGGTGTCAGGCGCTATGTAGGTGGCATTAGCCAGGTCTTCGATGAGTTCTGGCTTGTATATGTACCTCCCTGCCACCATGCACCGGGAGGCTGCCTGTAGGTACGGAACAAGTCCAGATGGTCGTGTGATTCCTGTGCAGCAGTGCTCCACAACCGGGATGTGTTGACAACGACTGTTGCAACACGAGCTGTACATTCCGGGAACACACGAAGTGCGCTGTCGTGGTACCCATTGTGCCAGAATTGGTAGTTGCTGCGGTCTACTTTGCCTGGCCCAAGAGCACTGGTACTGAACGGTGCAATATGCGTGGCGAGGTGAATGCAACGGAAGGGCGCAAAGTCAATACAGCTCTCGGATGGCGGGTGGTGGTGCCACTAGTGTGTGACGTTCACTCGAGGATACAACGCATCACAATGAATCAGCAACCGTGGACCGAGTACAATACGCTCTCTGTGGCTGGTGTGGGGGACAAAGGCAGTGCCTGTGCCGCAGGCAGGGAGGTACATATACAAGCCAGAACTCATCGAAGACCTGGCTAATGCCACCTACATAGCGCCTGACACCCACCGGATGACGTGGTTGGCAAGCAACATGCATTGCAACCCTCAGATGTGGTGTGTTGGGGCATTTTCTTTTCCAACCTCCCACACAGTGGCACTGTCCGGTACCAAACGGTGGCACAAAATTTAGGTACCCCAATTCGGGCACCTGAGGTGCCCGGAATGGTGGAAAAGTGGGGTTCGATGGGTTTCCGGACCGATCTGGGGGGGTTTGGAGGGTTTACGGGGGCTTTGGGGCCTCTGCGCCGGTTTTTTGAAAAATCGTGTTTGTCACCCCCATTTGACCCCCCCTACCCCCCCCCCCCAGATTGGGCCTTTTAGCCATTTTTGGCCAAAAATTGGGAATACTCGCATTCACCACCCTCGTCTGCCCCCCACCTGCACTTCGGGGGGTCCGGGTGGGCCACGGGGGACCCAGGAGTCCATTTTGCTCTCTCATTGGCACGAGAAATGGGGAAAAATACCTTCTCGCGAGCCTGGTACCGGATCACAAAAGAGCTGCCGAAATCGGCGTAAGTCTTCGTTCGACGAAACAGATGAGGGATCAGCTTGCTCGCGGAGTGGTCGTAGTCAGTGTCTCGGTATGCTGGCACCGAGCATCATTCAGCAGATGACAGGACTTCAACCTGGAGAGCAAACGCCACATCGTCCACAGGTTCCGGGATGACGGATAGTCAGAAGAGTGTAACATGCCCGTAGGTACAGGGTGTTCTCGAGGCAAGGGTGAGCCCCGGCGGTCGACCCACTACGATTCACAGAGGACAACATCGATACGAACTAGTGTTCGACGGTGTGCTGATTCGGATGCACAAATGAGGGTCCCGCAAATCAGGCATCTACCTGGGCTCATTGCAGCTTTGGAAGGACACTGTCTGGTACAACCAGACGGTGGCGGACGAGTGTGGTGAAAGACGGGTATCATCTGCACAGCTCGACGACCAATTACATGTGTCACACAAGGCCATCCGACTGGTGGCTACTGCACTCGGGAGGGCAGCCCCCAGACGGAGTGAAAACATCTGCCGCAGCCAGTAGGACCACCACACGTCGGGGAGGAACTGCAGGATTTGCTCCACTCTGATGGTTCATTCTGACTTTTGTTCGGGGTCTGACACTCTGGCGCAACTCTGGCAACTGTATCGACGTCAATGGAGGCGCAACGAACGAAGCCCCTATCAAAGGAGTTCCTGGTTCCCTCGTGGATGACATGTGCTCTGGTCCGGGTAAATACCAGAAGGCAGGAGAGTCGCAGAGACGGCCTAATGGAGCGTGGAAAAATGATACATTCCCCTCATGATTATGGGTCTTTTGCACAAAAATGGCCGGAAAAAGACCTCCCAAGTGCCCCCGAACCTGTTTTCCCACCTCGAGGGTGGTTGCGAGGGTGGTGAATGCGATTTTTCCCAATTTTCGCTCAAAAATGGCTAAAAGGCCCAATCTGGGGGGGGGGGGGTGTTTATGAACGAACCCATATAATTGGTGGACACGCTTTGTCATGAAAAGCACACTTCAGTTCTGCCGATCTTGTTGCTGCATTGGCGACTTCCACACACACCCCCACACCCTCTCGCTCATGAAGAGGTTAACGTGTGGGTTGCTGAATGGCACTTTCCAGGCAAAAGCTGTGTTCGAAATAATGAAAAAGACTTGGAGTTGCGTTCTTTGTTTGTACGAACTGTCCCGGTAGCACGTCGCCAGAAACGTGCTGGTGTCCAGCTCCAGCTCGCTGAACACCTCCTCGGACACCTCTGGGGCCGGTCGGCGGATCTGGTGTCTTTCGAGGAGGGGGCCCCACGGGTCGAGTCACTGTGACGGTCGTGGGCGCTGGGGGTGCTGAAAATCCCCACCCTTCCTCTTGTGGCCGGCGGCGCGTCCGGATCCCTGGTTGTGCTGAGGGTACTGGCGGTTTCCCGGGCTCGGGTTTGCCGGGGGCCTGTGCCGTGCCGCGGTAGCCCTGGCCTCCGACTGGGCCGCAGCAAACTTCTCACGCGTGCATTCGGAGAAGTGGAGGGAAGCGAGCCTGTGCTCGAATTCCCCGGAACCCACAATTGCCTGGTCCTTGTTGAGGGAAGCTGCTTTAATCCAGCCCTCCCGAAGCAGGATGGCCTCCAGCCGAACGACCAGGATGTGCAGCATCTCCGGAAGGGCCCTGGCCACAGGGGAGAAGATGACCATGCGGAGCAGCGAGAGGAGCACCCGACGCTCGTGGTGGTGCCCCGACTCAGTAGCCGTTGTGGGGCACGGGTGTCTCATCATCAGACGAGTCCACAAGTGTTCCACATGATGGGGGTTCCCGAGGGCCTCTCCCCACGTGACAACCCTGGATGGCTCGACCGAATCGAACATCTGCACAGGACGGACATGGTACTGTGGCCAGAGCGCTGCGGCATTGGTAGGAGGGGGGAAGCCTGTGCTTGCAGGAGGTGCTGTTCCTCCAATCCCCCCGAAAACCCCAGTGGGTGCTCCGTACCCAGACCAGCCGCCGGGCGGCTGCATCCCGAACCACTGGCTCTGCTCAGGGCTCGGGCTCATCATGCCCTGGCCCCAGTATGCTGTACCAGGCTGAGCACCTGCAGGCCCTGTGGCCGAGTGAGGTGGGAAAGTGTTCCCTGGCCCTGTGGCCGTGTTCATTGGAAGCGTGGTGCTCCATCCTGTGGGGGTGTTCACAGAGGACCCTGTGGCCGTGTGAGTAGGAAGCACGCCTCCCTGCCCTGTAGGGGCAGAGCGCGGATCCTGACCAGCCTGTGCTGGGGGGGGTGCCTGTGCACCAGGGGGGGGCGGGCCTGTTTGGGAGGGAGGGGGCACGACAGCAGGGGAGGTGGCTTTAGGTTGGAACGGCACTTCGAAGGTCTCCGCATTCGCCGCCGCCGCCTCACTCACCTGCTCTTCAGCCCCTTTCATCTCCGCCAGCTCCCCCTCGAGCTCTTCCCCTGTCGACACCGCGTAGGCGCAGAGGGGGCAACACCAGTCAGGAACATCCGGGTCTTTCACAAAACGCTCGAGGGCGTTCTCTTCCCCCGCGAGCTCCTTCCACTCCGGGCAGCTGGCGCGGGCACGACACCCACAGCGCCAGCAGGAGACACTCTCCGGAGCCCTGTGGACAATGAGACACGGGGGGAACACACACCTGGGGCGCAGGGGGGCCGCACGCCGTCCCTCAGGAAGGCGGGGAATGGGGATTTTCTTCCAATCCACCTTCCTGAGCTGCGCCATTGTTTAAGGGTGTGTGGTCTAAACGTACGAACAACCTTTTGTTTGTACGAACGGTGCCTGCTAGTGCATGTGTGCAGGATACCGAACGCTGCCACGAGTCTTTTTAGTGCGAAAAGCTAGCTGTTCTTGCAAAAACTACACTGTCTACAGCTCACAATACACTCAAACACCCGGGGCAGATTTTCCTTGAATGGGGACAGGGTTGTTGCTGAAAGAAATGAGAAGGCTATGACTTCGAGAGGATGGGTGGAGAGGAGCAGGAGCAGGTGAAGGGGGTTGGGGAAGCGACAGGCAAAGGTCGCGGTCCCCTTTTTCAGTTGTCCCGGTTTTCTTTTCCTGGCGATTCTTCATCCCCAGCTTTTATTTGTATGGCACCCAACAAAATATAAAAGTAGAAACCGAAACAGAAGAGCGAAACGCTGTCAAGTTAGGCCACAAGCAGCAACCTCTGGCTGCCCAGAGACAGGCTGGAAGCAGACATGCAGTCTAAGCCACTTCTTGCGCAACATAACCAACAGCATTCTCTCAGGGATGGCGTATCCGGAGCTGGTAAAAAAAGAGGGGGGGAGAAAAAATGGGGGTGGGGAGAGAGAGCGAGAGAGATGGGTGATCAAATAGAGCGGATCCCGGTGCCTATCCTGATAAAGGAGATTGCGGATGGCACACAGTATATACCAAGGGGAGAGGTGACCCGGTGCCTGCGCGCATCCTGTCGTACTGTGGCTGCTTGGGTACCGATGGGGACTCTTTGGGCTATACAGAGGTTGTCAGCATATTCGTTTCTTGGAATAGACTACCACCCACTGGTGTTGGAGAGTGTGTGAAAAACATCGTGATCGGCCCGGCTGGCCGGGCGACCAGTAGTCTTCCAGCTCCGGAGGTCGGACACATGATTCCAGAGGGAAGCCTCCTGGTGTATCCGGTCACGTTTCTGTGTTATTTTGAATTCACATTGGAGCAGTGCAGACCCACAGCTCAGCAGAGCCCTCCTGCACTGCGTTGTTTTGGGCGTGGGGGTGGGAATGTCCCTTTGCCCCGCGGGCCAAACTGTGTGTGAGTTTGTCACAAAAAAAATAATTTTCGCCCGATGGGCCAGCCCAAAACTGTTGCAAGCAAGATTGTTTGCGCAGGGAGAGGGGGGTGGGGGTTAGCCTCGTGTTGGGACAGGGGAGTGTCGCGCAATGTTCTTCTGCGGCCCCACCGCCCCATCAACCCGAATACAGCGAAGAAAGCCCAAGCGAATTTCGACTCGAATGGACTCGGGTGGAACATACCCAAAGAAATAGAAGGCGGATTTTCTTTTTTTTGGCTCGACACTGTTTCGTTGATTCAGCCTGTGCTCAAACCTGTCAGGCAAGCACGCTCGACCAAAAAATCATACGCCACATGCACACGTAGCACACGACGCCCACGACCACCCGCGACGCCGCCTCAACACCTGATTGGAACACATCCGCCTCACTTTTCTTTGCTGGACAGTCACCATCCCCTGGATCAGCCAAAACATGATCCCTGCATTCACAGCCTTTTTTTTCGTTATCGAATTCTGTTGATGATGGTGATGGTGTGTTTTGTTGTCAGATATTTTGGAGAGGGGGGGGGCGGGGGCGGGGGGGGGTGAGGATGGAAAGATCGAAACCGCGGCACAAAACCCCACCCTTTCTTGTGAACACGTCAGCCAGGAAGAGGTCAAAAAGTTGGTGTGCAAGAAGCACAACCCGATTTTGCTTTTTTTGGCGGACATTTTTCAGGTGCGTTTTCTGAGGCTATCATTCGTGCGCGTTTTTTTTTAGAGATCAACGCCACAAGGCGATCACAGTTCTTGACTGACATCATTTAGATTTCTGCTCAGCAAGCAGCTGTGCCGCAGCTGCAGCATTCTGCCACCCTGTGTGTCACCAGAACACTCCAGAAGACCGGATGATTCATGATGGCGAAAACTGGGAAGCAGATAGCGGGTGAATATAATATGAGACATGCGAAAAACTCCCCACCCACCAACCCATGAAGGGAAACGCAACACCCGTCCCCCTTTTCTTCTAATAAGGGGGAACAGGGCCTGTTCTTGGTCAAACTGTGTCACAAAATGCGACACACAAATTGCTGCCAGGGTCACATGTCTGCCTCAGACCCCTTCAGAGAGAGCAAATCTCTGCAAGCCACTGTCCTGTGCGACACCTGCCAGTGGACATGCGATGCCACCCACCCTTTGACAGATGGTGGCTCGGCCAACCCACCACAGCGTCCCTTCAAAGACGCTGTGCTGTGCGAGGGTTGAAAAATATCTGTCCCACCCCACCCCACCCCCCACCCCACATCCCCGCTGTCCCCGAAGCAAAACGTTGCATCAAATTCTGACTGCTGTGTTTGTTGACACAAGAGTCATCTCCCCCCCCCCCTCCCCCCTTTCATTGTAGGATTCTTTTGAACGAATTTTGAACAAAAATTGAACTTGAACCGTGTTGAATCGAAGCAGGCCACCACCTCAGAGGGAGAGGGTGGGATACCGCTGTTTAGGGGTTTCCTCTCCCCCCCCCCCCCCCGAACCCCGTCACGTGCTTTGCAGACGCGCGAAACCTATGGGTTCCGTTGGTTTGAACAATTCGAGCAGGACAGTTTGAAAAATATCACCGTGATGACCGAGAGAGCCGCTGCTTGTTTGGGGAGACCAGAGAGAGAGATCTGGTCTCGAGCAAAGAAGACTGCTGGCAGCGCCTGTGCTGCGCCCGTTGCCTCTCCCTCCGCAAGGGGAGAGAGAGAGAGGGCGCAGCCCAAAAAGCGCACAAACAAAACTACTAATTCTTTTTTTTTGTTGAGAGGGAGTAACGCAAAGCAACATCCCAACTGAGCTGTGCCAGCTGCACCCCCCTTTTCGATTCTGGACAAAAGGAATTGGACTTCCCAGAATGCACAACTGCCGGATCGCACGCCCCTCCCCCCCTCCCCCCCCCGGACATATAGCTGTATGCACAGCGGCTAACTAAAGCCGCAAGAAGGATCGCTTCGAGACCCCCCCCCCCTCCCCCTGATTTGTTTGCACGACCCGTGGGAGGAGGAGGGGGGGGGGGATCAACTTTCTGTCGTTGGGTGAAAAAAATCAACGGGGGCCCTCGCTACCAAGTGTGACTGAGTCCTGGGCAAGACGTTAAACTACCTGGGAGGGCTTCCCCAAACCATGACGGGTGCTTGCACCAGGAGTTTGAAACAGCCACTCATGCCTTGCGATGCTCAAGTGCCTGCTGGACCCCTATGTCCTTCAGGCCCCAAAGCAGGCAACGATATGGGAGCAACCTAACGGGGGAGGTGAAGAGGGCACGGGTCTTAGCCTGATGACACACTGCAACCTCAAGGTGACTGGCGACACCTCTCCCACAGTCTGCGGCGACTCTGCCGTGGCGACAAGGCTTCCTGTCATGGGAGATCGCTGCGTGGATCAACGTGGCACCACCCGTGTGCTCGGCAGGTTGTTTCGGCACCTGTTTTCTCCGTGTCATGCTTTTCGTGAGCGTGTCAGGGATGTTGGCACACGCTGGGGAGGGTTCACATGATGACATAACATATATCAGAAGCACACACCCACGTGGCGCTGTCCTTGGCAGGACTTTGAAAGTGCCGCCTTGATATCCTTGTTGGATAGAACCCTCATATCACACCCTCAATCAGCTGACGACTGAGTGAGAAAAAGTGAGAATAGGGTGGACGACTCGCCCAACTTTTCAGCTAAGCTACTGTGACAAAAAATATTGGCTTCAAAAAAAGAAATTCCTGGGTTTCTCGGCCACTTTTGAGGTAATTGCGCGACAGTCCTGAAGTTGGGAACCCCAAATGTGGAAAAGCAACACCGAAAACTCGATTTTCGGGCCCCACACTGTAGACACAATGTGAATTTTCGGGGGTACCTGGGACCCCCCGTGTTTAAGTCCCCCCCCTGGAGGCGACTTTCGGCCAGGGGGGGGCTTAAACACGGGGGTGGCACGGTGGAGACCAAGAAGACCTCTTCCGCTTCCGTCGTATGGGGGTGATTCCGGTCCGGATGGACTTTTGGCACCCCACTTTTCGACTCTGACAGCACCTGGAGGGCACCAGGTGGCCTAGCGGCCACCTGATGACCCTCCAGACCAGCCCACTCCCGTGTTTAGGTCCACCTGTGCTTAAGTCCCCCCTGGGGGGACTTTTACACGGGTGGTCCCAGGTACGAGCAGTGATCTCGTGCCAGGGCTGGCATGGCCCGACCTCAACATTTTCCCATCACATGTTGTGGAGAGGCCAGACTATCTTCAGTAGACTTTGGGTTTTTGAGTTCGGCCGGGTGAAAATGCGGCGTAGCGTGCGAAAATCCAACGCCACCATGAGAGGCAGGTGGATGAAGCTTGATGACTCAGTCGCGCCGAATCGTACCCAAGTGAAGGACTATCCCCTGGAATGCGACACAGCACCAACCGGTGTGAGACGTGCCTTCAAAATCCTGAAGGATGTTCACCGACCAATAAAGCGACCAGATGGCGGTCCCAAATTTGGGACCGACCCATAAAGCGACCAGATGGTGGTCTCAAATTTGGGACCGACCGATAAAGCGACCAGATGGTGGTCCCAAATTTGGGACCGACCGAAAAATTGACCAGAGGGCGGTCCCAAATTTGGGACCGACCAATAAAGCGACCAGATGGCGGTCCCAAATTTGGGACCGACCCATAAAGCGACCAGATGGTGGTCTCAAATTTGGGACCGACCGATAAAGCGACCAGATGGTGGTCCCAAATTTGGGACCGACCGAAAAATTGACCAGAGGGCGGTCCCAAATTTGGGACCGACCAATAAAGCGACCAGACGGCGGTCCCAAATTTGGGACCGACCGAGAAAGCGACCAGATGGTGGTCCCACAATTGGGACCGACCAAAAAAGCGACCAGATGGCGGTCCCAAAATTGGGACCGCCATCTGGTCGCTTTACGGGTCGGTCCCAAATTTGGGACCGCCATCTGGTCGCTTTATGGGTCGGTCCCAAATTTGGGACCACCATCTGGTCGCTTTCTCGGTCGGTCCCAAATTTGGGACCGCCATCTGGTCGCTTTGTTGGTCGGTCCCAAATTTGGGACCACCATCTGGTCGCTTTGTTGGTCGGTCCCAAATTTGGGACCGCCATCTAGTCAATTTTTCGGTCGGTCCCAAATTTGGGACCACCATCTGGTCGCTTTCTCGGTCGGTCCCAAATTTGGGACCGCCATCTGGTCGCTTTATTGGTCGGTCCCAAATTTGGGACCACCATCTGGTCGCTTTCTCGGTCGGTCCCAAATTTGGGACCGCCATCTGGTCAATTTTTCGGTCGGTCCCAAATTTCGGACGACCATCTGGTCGCTTTGTTGGTCGGTCCCTAATTTGGGACCACCATCTGGTCCATTTTTCGGTGGGTCCCAAGTTTGGGATGAGGAACTCCGTGGGCACCATTGGTCGCCCTTCGGTCGCCACCTGTTCAGACACCTTTTCAGGGGATTTGAGCCCCAGAGAGACCTCCTGGACCGGTTTTCTGGTGTTTTATGCTCTTCCCGACCCTGTCCTGGCCCACAATGTGGTCTGGAGCGAGGTTCTGCTGATTTCCGCCTGATGCGGACCCTCCTTTGGGGTCCTCCATTTATTTTGCGTCTGACCGTCGCCTTCCCCACCTAGTTCACGAGGGCAAGGTGAAAAACCGTTTTTTAACCCCAAAAATGGCATTTCCCGGGTGGCGACCTCTGGCGACCTCTGAAAAATGTGCCCAAAAAGTGATTTTTGGGACCTTGCGGACCTCGAAAACACAAAGGGAAAAAAAATATTTTTTGTCACACCCCCTCTTGGGGCGGTACGCCAGTCTAGTGAGAAGTCAGCCATGTTTGGCTGAAAACTGACGACTCGTGACTCACAGTGACTCGTAGCGAGGGCCCCCAACATAATTATTCCGAAATTGCCCCTTCCTTCCTAAAAAAAGTGCTGAATTGCCACAAAGAAAACTACGTGGGGGGTGGGTTGAAGTGTTGTTGAGGTGTGTGAGAGGGGGGAAGAGGGGTGGGGGGTGATCGTCGAAAAAGGGTGGGGAGGGGGGGGCGTCGTAGAAAGTGAAGGCAAGGCAAGTCTCCCGACACCCTCTTGGCGAATGTGAATGGACGGGTGGGAGGGCGGGGGTGAAAGAAGATGGTATGGTTTCGGCAGAAAGTGGAAGAGAGAGAGAGAGGGAGAGAGAGAGAGAAGGGGAGAGGGGGGCTAGAATAACCAGATATACCGCCGGGGTGAACCAGGCATACGCACAGCAGGGGTCGAGGGTCGCAAGATATAACGACTCGCTATTGATGTTTGCTGGTAGTATTTTTGCTTGGCCTGGAACACTGCAGGTGGGGTGGCGGAGGGTGGGGTCAGGATGGGGAATATGCGAGTTTTGCCCTGCCTTACGTCGCCATCACCTTCCCACGGAGAAGGCCGCAGGTTGGTGCGGACGGGCTGGACTGGACTGCTCAGGAGGGGTGAAGGGGAGGGGCAGTGTTCTCGCGACCGGAGGAGTCGGAGGAGTTCAGGGGATAAGATAGGTCTGGTTTTCCGGTTTTCAAAACCAGGGTTTCCCGGTTCCCGGTTTTCTGAAAAAAAAAAAAAAGGTCGATCTCATTTTCGGCGTTTTTTTTGTGACTTTGGGACAGTAAAACAGTCAGAAAAAACGCCATAAAAAAATAGAAAGTGACCCCATCGTGATCCGCACAGAGCTCAAATAGTCCAAAGAAGGCAGAGAAGCGGAGAAGAAAAAATGGACCTAGCGGGTGGCCCGGTGGGTGGTGATGCCCTCGTCATGCAGGTCTCTTCTGTTTTGAAGGTGCACACATGGTGGACTCCAGCCACCATGTCTAAGAGGGAGTCTAAGACTGCAGTCTGTACTGGATACGGGAGTCTATTTTCCAGCTAATTTACGCTAAGACTCCCGCTAGTTGAGACTCATGGGAGACACACGGTGTACTCCAGCGGAGGTAGGGTAACCTCCGCTGGAGTTCACCGTGTCGTCTGCCTCTGTGCAGCGTCACTCGGTGCCATCGAATACATGGCGACAGCCCACCAACTCGAGACAGATCTGCTTGTCTGGAGGGCTGAGACGAGAACACGAACGACTTTCAAGCAGTCTTGAAGGTCGCCAAGCCTATTGGGGGCAACTAACAGATGAGATTTGTTTGTTGCCTGTCGTCACAGCTAGGTGCCCATCTCCTCGACAACGGAATGTGTGCAGAGATCTCGTGGACCCTTTGGCCATTCTGTCGTGCACCCACTCCACCCACAACGCACACCTATCACGAGTGGTCGCTCCCCCGTCCTCCTCCACCCTGAAGGTTGAACCCTCAAGGACCAGTGATCTCCTGCTGGCCGGGCTGCGATACAGCGAAGCCTTCCTACTTACAAGCGAATCCAGACTGTAGGGAACAGATGTTCACTACCGTGGCCTCCGGCGGCTGGGGGGCTCCGCCCCCCAGACCCCCCCTGCGTAAAAACATTGCACCAGACCTTTTTTGGCCGAGAGTCCAAACTTTCAAAGCAGCTGCTGCGCCTGCCCCACCAAGCAGCCTCAGTACGACAGGACGCGCGCAGGCACCGGGCCCTCTCAGATTCTGGGAGGGTTTGCGCGGGTCGCGCGCGCCGAAGGCGCGCGCGAAAAATTTTCAAAACCAGAAAAACCGGAAAACGGCGCCAGAAAAAAAGTCTATCTTATACCCTGGAGGAGTTCCTCAAAAAAAATAAAAAAAATCTGACGCCGGAGGAGTGGAGGAGTGGAGGAGCTCCTCCGGGAAAAAAAATATTTGGGACCTGGCTGCGGAGGAGCCCTTTACAGCAGTCATGAAACCGTTTACCGCACCGTATATTGCTCTCATGACGAAAGAGCAACACCAACCGCATGTGACTCTCCACTTTGCTTCGACTGTGGAGCGTACTCGGGGACCAGGCTAACACATGTTCACTACCGTGGCCTCCGGCGGCTGGGGGGCTCTGCCCCCCAGACCCCTCTGTGACATGCATCCCACAGCCAAGTCCTTGTATGCGATCATGACACCTCGGGAAAGAGATGTCATCTAGGAACGGAACGCCTCGGCATCCTCCTTCTGGCCAACTCAGATGGAAGCTGTTGCGTCGCATTGCATGCGTGTCGCGTCGCATGTGTGTGACTGTCGTTCGCACCCGGCCGCTCAGAATCGTGGTCTCGCGCGCCGAAGGCGCGCGAGAAAAATTTTCTGGGTGGAAAAAAAATTTCCAGGTCCAAAAAAACGCAAAGAAAAACTCCTCCGCACTTTCTGAAAATCCCAAAAGTCGCGAGAACACTGGGGAGGGGTGGCAAAAAAAATACCTCAAAACACTTCAACGTTTGTTGATCCGTCCAACTGATAGTGCTGTAGAGACGGAAGGGAACGCACTGAGAACGTCGCAAAACACGGGCATCCAATCCACTCAGCAAAATAAAATATCGGGGGATGGGGGATGGGAGACGGGGGGTTGTTTTTTCAATTCTTGAGATTTCTTTTTCTTCCGACAACGTGAGGTGCAGCATGGCCGGCGCTAACACACACGTAAACCACACGGAATATTAACGCGATATCGTCAGACACAGCGCAGAGGTGGACACGTCCGGGTGCGGCGGTTCAGGCGGCGCCGAAGGGCTGGTTGAGAGACATCAGCCACTACTGCGCGCAGGATGGCAAGCGCTCCGACGCATGCAAGACCTGGGGGTGTCGCGAGGAATTCACGGATCTGCTCTGCCTGTGGGGTGCGGGGGGGGTGGGTGAGGGGGTGGGGGCCGTGTTAAAAAAAGCCGTGGCCATGCCCGCCTGCCGCTGGCCCATCACAACTTCGCCTCGGCTTTGCCAACCCCCACACGGGGCAGTATCGCCAGCACAAACGGTACATACCCCAACCTTCACCTGCTCCCGCTGCGCCTTCGTATGCTTGATGTGATGCACGTGCAGCTCCGAGCACGCCATGTCCAGATCGCACTGCCCCTCTGCGAAGGCCGCACACCGCTTGATCTCTGTGGGGCGCTGGCGCCACTGCCCGTGGCAGAGGCGGCACCTCAGGACCAGCCAGCCCCGCTTGATACGAACATTATCCCAGGAGTTGTGCACACAGGGCCGCGCCAGCTGCACAATACGATCCTTATCCGAAGGTGCTTCTGACGGTGCAGCCTCCGACGGCTCCACCAGCGCATGCGCCACACCACCCGACCCACCTGACTGCGTACTGCCCGCCTGCGACACACGATCATCCCCGGATTCCGACGAAGCCGCGGCTGTCGACATCGCCTCGCTGTCAAAAGAGCTCGCCAGAAGACGCGGCAAGCACCCCGACGACGCACCCCGCAGCAGCGCCCGCTCCGACGGGCTCCGAGGGTTGCGCGGGATGGGGCGGTTCACCCACACATGCCGGATCACCTCATCCAGCGTCGCGTCCTTCTGGTAGATGCGGATCTCTGAGAGGCGGCTGCCCTGGATGTCGAAGGAGAAGAAGCACTGTGTGGACGTCACCACGCCCAGCGCATTCTTGCATGTGATCATGTGGTCCGCCACGACCTGCGTCGGGGTCACCTCGAAGAAGTGCCGGGGCCGCCACTGCACCACCGCGTTGTTCCCCCACTTCAGCCGCAGCAGCTTGTTGTAATAACGCGCCAGGCCCTCCGGCACCTCCACCTGCTGAACGATGCCCTGCGTCTTCAGATAGAGGTCTTGGAACTGCACGTCATCCGTGCAGAACACACTGGCCCACTCATGGACCCACCCGCCATCCATCGCGCGTTGCCAAGCCTGCAGGGCATGCGTCATCAGCTCCTGCGGGTGGTTGGGGAGCAGCGAGTAGGGGCAGGAGCGGTGCAGCCGCTCCCACACAGGGGGTGCCGAGTGGACCTCCTTCTCGACGACAATCGTCAGGCCCGACTCGCGCTTGTGGGACCCCTTCTTGCGGGGCGGGAGGGGGTTGAAGACGATGCTGCCAATCTTCGAGTCGCGCACCGTGAAGACATCTCCGTGCCTCCGGGTGAGCGTGTGCCCCGAGGGGTGCTGGTAGTTGATGTCGTAGTCACACAGGATGGTGTCAGGCCCCGTCGTGCGGATGAGGTTGGTCTGCCACGTCATAACACACCCCTTCCCCCAGGTCTTGTGGATCAGCTTGTTGTAGTATGCGCAGATAGACTCCTTCCCGATGATAGGCTTCGCGCGGGTGAACCTGTCGCAGAGCACAACGCTGTCGTCGCACATCGTGTCCATCCAGTCCTCGACCCAGCCACCCGCCATGGCCTTCTGCCAGCTCAGCCAACCCTCGCGGATAAACTGCTCTAACCAGCCCTTCATCTGCTCTGGAACCTCTGGTTCCGGTGGAGTCGCCTCGACAGGCCCCACAACAGGGTCATCAGAGGCGAATCGACCGCACGCTGCAGCTGTCTGCATCCAGCGCTGGATAGAGTCCGGCATCCCATCGGCATCAGTTGGGAGGATTTCCTGGGAGGGCGATTCCCCTGCCTCGTATGCCATGTTCGTGTAAGGAGGAATTGTGAGGTCTTTGGAGTGGGGGGGGGGGGGGGGTAGGGAAAACCTTAAGGGGTAAACTTTACGGGATTTTTCACATAGGCGAGGAACACGCACAAAATTGCAGTAAACCTGAAACCCCGGCCCCTGGGAGTATTTGGGGGCGGTCTGGGTGGTTTTTGGGGGTATTTGGCCACTTCTGAGCCAATCCGTGACCATGCTCAAAAAAGTGTCATGGTTTGGTTCCGGCCCCCTCATTTGAACCACCCTTCCGAGCCCGTCCCGCCCTACTTGCCCGCAACATGCCGCCTTTTCTTGTCTTGGGTGGGCACTGATGCCTTCGGTTCAATTTGGGAGCAAATGCGTGTGACAAGCTTGGGAAGGAGCGTCTTCTCGCCGGCATTTCCTGATAACACTTGCTGCAGCGTACACCGACCACTGCGCCTGCCGGTTTGCACACCGAATAAGGCTTTGGAACCCACACCGGCATATTTTCCAAAGACGCCAGCCCCAAAATCCACTCGCGCACCGTCTCCAGCCTCTCCTTTCCATCTGCGGCTGAGTTCCCCAGCATTCTGACCGTCGTCCGGCATCTCTTTTAGCTCTTTCAGTGCTGCAATGAAGAGCGCGTAAGTGGGGGTGATGGTGCAGATGACGAGGATCATCGCCACTGAGAAGTGCCACTGCAGTACCGTAGAGCCGGGGTGACACAGGTTATACACCACACCCACTTCGCTGTTGCCGTTACCCCTGATGAAGTCCCCAATGCATCCGACACCTCAGGGAGGGCACATAATACACGGTTTGCCCCCCGGGCGGGATCCCGGGCGGGCCCGGCCGGGTTCCGGGAAATTCCGGGATTCCCGGGATTCCCGGGATTTCCCGGCCGGGAATCCCGGGATCCCGGCCGGGAAATCCCGGGATGACCCCGGGGTATCCCGGGGTCATCCCGGGACCCCCCCGGGGTCAGGTGTAGGTGGGTGGTAAGATGACTTGAGAGTTTTGCACATTGCACATTGCACGCTGCCGTTGCCCCCTTCCCCTTTGCGATCCACCCGATGTCATTAGTTTTTGCTGGACCCGACTATTTCACCTCACATATACCGCACGTGACTTGGACCCCACAACCCCGCCCCGCCCCCCCCCCCCCCCCCCCCCACGTAACTGCGCCGCATACACACACCCGGCAGAGAAACCTTCCACAACAGCAAACATGCACCGTACTCTTTTGTTACTCCTCATTTTTTTTTCCTTCCTGCTCGTTGGTGATGCAGCACCAGGGCAGAAAGGAGGGAAGAGGGCGAGGGATGATGCGGATGACGGCGACAGCGATGGCGACGGCGGCAAGAGCCGCAAGCAACCTCGCCGAGGCAAGGCGGAGGTAGCGGCCCCGGAACCGGACCCCACCACTGACAACGACGACGACGACGACGACGACGACGACGACATCGACGACGCCATTGAGGCGGTGCTGAAGGAGGTGAAGCGGAAGAGGCAGCCGCTGATCGATTTGGCCGTCGCTGAAGGGGTCCTCACAGAGAATGAGAAAGCCCCCCTCATGCCGAAGATCGCCCGCCTGATTGCTCTCGGGGACAGGTTCCGAACGGAATTTTCCAGCGTCAAGACTGATACCTCGCCGTTTTCGAGTCAGTCACTTCCACCGCCGCTGCGATTTGCGTACCGGTAGTTGTGCAGAAATGCTAACATTTAATTTGCTCTGTGGAACCTGGACTGCACCTTCTGGGATGTGAGTCTGTAGATAGTTGGACAGTTGCAGTACCCATCTGTTAGAAAGCTGAAAGGAACCTTGTCGGGCGATCAAGGACGACTGAGGGTTCAGTTTGAGTTTAATGTGGTCCAAGGGTACAACAGACATCACTGCTTGCAGATCCCTCTTGCTTGTCCCTCTGGTAACTTCCAACGGCTCAAACTCCTCGACTTCCTTGGGTGGGCATTTGCCATACCTGACGTAAAACAGTGATGCTTCGTGCTAGTGGTGAACCTGACGTTAGTAAAGGAAGGGTGCTGCGGCTGTCCACGAGGGGCTCTGATGCCTCCTCACGGTGCCTGGTTGGTCGGTTCAGGTGAAACAGAGCAAATTTAGTGTTAGGGGGATGCCTCTGGTCAAGGCCTTTTCACAAAAATTGACCCACGGCGCCGAGTTGGGCCGTTGGTTCCTGGTTGTAGCTCGGTCTACGCCAGGTTCCACACCCCGTCATCGCAAAACGTACGCATACACAGAGGCAAAACACAACAGCCTCTGTGGTACGGGAGCATGGCGGGAGGAAATTTTGCCTTTTGGTCAAATAGGCACCCTTTTGTAATCACTTGACCCGCAGGGTGGCTGAGTCTTATCAGACAGGCCGACCTACATGTTGATCAGTGGAACCACACAACCTGTTCAACCTGCCCCCGGGGTGGCTGAGTCCACCCCTGCCGTAGCGTAAGATAAGCCTACGTCGACCCTCGTCGTCCTCTTCGTCGTCCTAGGACTGTGGAGTTCAGCAACCAGGAGGATGCGGAACTGCTGTGAGCTGCACACTCTCTTGACACACCTGCACGTATCTGCGTTACACTCGTGGTAACCCCGAACCCTGTATTTATACAGGAGACTTCCATCTGGGACAGTTTCTGTTCCAGATGAGCTTTGACAGTGGTAGCCATCTTTGCTATGGAGCCATCGTCATTGCTATCGTCGTCACTCGGACCCATGAGCAGTGGATACAATTGGTGTGGAAGGAGAGGGTGCGGTTCTGGATCAACAGGTCTGAATCTGAAACTGGGGACTGAAAGCCATAGGTCTGAGATGACCTCGGTCCAAGCGACCTGAGACTGAGAACCCCCGGGATTCCCGGCCGGACCCCGGCCGGACCCGGCCGGGATTTCCCCGGGATCCCGGCCGGGATTTCAAAATCCCGGTCCCGGGCCCGGAATTTCCGGGCCCGGCCGGGGTTTCCCGGGATCCTGCCGGGGGGCAAACCGTGATAATATCGCCTCCCGAGCGACGCCCTTGCATTCGCAGACACACCCGGTCTTTGTTGAGGATGTCGGCAGAAACCTGACAGAACACTCGCTGAAATACCATTTTCTTGGCCCGATAGTACTCAGATGTCTCATCAGAGGCGGCAGAACGTGGTACATGACGGGGGATGGTGATGACGCAGGTGACAGGGTGCTCGGGAGACTCAGCCGGGGAGGGGTTCGGTACCAAACCATGACACTTTTTTCAACACAGCGTTTCAGCCGCGTTCCGGGGCACCAAAGTGGGTGTCCCACACCCAGGAGCGGTTTTTGGGGTGGTCTGGCCACTTTTTCAGCATTTTTGGGGGGTTTCTGGTCGAAAATTGCCTATGTCGAAAAATGTCGTAAAGTTGAGGGATTTCGGTACCTTAAGACGGTCCCTAGGGGGGGGGGGGGCGGGGGGGAGGCTAGGAGAGGCGAGGGATGGTTTGGTTTGAACGGATTTCTTTTGGGGAGGAGGGGGTTCGGCACAAAATAAAGGCAAGCCTTGAAGAACGGGGGCGTGTCTCGGGCCCTCGTGCGGAGAGAGGGGGTGGGGGCTGGAGTGGGGAGATACTGGCGGCAGAAAAGCCGGAAGTGTGTGCTGGTGGGGGTGTGTCGTGGTGGTGTGCTGGGTGGGGACGCGCTTCTGCGCAAACCTCGTGAGACAGAAACCATGCCGGTGGGACGCTCCGGGACAGGCGGAAAACGTTCGGCCGGTGGACCCAAGGGGGCAACAGGCTTTTGTGGAGGGAGACGTGCGAAGAAAAAGGTGTCGGGCGTCGGGACGTCATGACCACGAGTCAGGACGTCGGATGGAGCGGCGGGGTGGGTAAATACGCGCGCCAGAACCGCATGTCCACACTTGGCATCGGATAGAAGGGTGGGGCAGGTGTTGACTGGGTTCAAGAATTTGAATTTGGCTGTGACTGCTGGCTGCCGGGGAGGGTGGTATTTATTGTCGAGGGTGAATGGGGGGGGGGGGGGGGGGCCATCAGGAGATGTGGCGTGCCTCGATATATTCATCCAGCCACGAGTTTGCAACACAGAGCAGGACACCGACACCAACCATCACCCCACCTACCCACCCTTGGTCCCCCCCCCTGAGGACCTCGTTCTGAAAGTTCGGTTCATTTGGACTGACACACACACGCACAGCAGGAACAACAGAGACAACGGGCAATGGCCCGTGCAGGGTTGGGGGCCTGCTCAAAGCCTGATCAACGCACCCAGGCACACACCTGCAGCGGCACACCACCTCACCCACCCCTTCCTCCACCCAGGGGTGGGTGCGGGAGGTCAGCAAGGCTGGGCTCTATGGAAACAACACCGGGCCCCTGTTGGGGTGTGTCCCTTCTACGACCACCACCACCACCACCACCAGGCCTCTCTCCCTTTGCCACCTCCACCTCCACCTCTTTGCCCCGCACAGAGAACTACTGCGCGGAACCTAGCCGGAATTCTATTCGCCGCAGCGTCGCCCGGTTCACCTGCATTGCCCCTTTTGCTCTATTCCCCCCCCCCATCCAACCGCGCAACCGAACCTCCCCCCTCTGTTCTGTTTGTTCGCGCCTCCCACCCACCCACCCCCCCCTCCACTCCAACCGACTTCATATGATCAGTACGCAAGGCTTCTCGTGCTTGCGACATGGTGTGAAACGACAAGGTTTGATTGTATTGGCAGCGTGGGCGAGCAGGGGTGGATATTGGTGACAAACGTCACGTTTCCACCCGTGGTGGTGTGCAGGACACCACCACACCTCGTCCTGCTGTGTTTTTTTTGGCACCATGGCGACACCAGGCAGAGATGGGGGGACGCTCTGTAGCGCACACAAAATAACAATCAAACTGGCTTGGAAAATGCACACCCCAGTCTAGCCCTACCTAGCCCCCCCTATTTTTTGTGAGTTTTTTAAAGCATTTTTTTTGAGTTGATTCAATGATAACGGATAAAAATATAAACGAGAGCAATAGTGATTGCGGTGGCGGGGGGGGTGGGGGCAGGGTTAGGTTTGTGAATAGTATTCAGACAGATGTCTTTGCGAAAAGAATGGCGGGAGGAGGTGCAGGAGTGGGGGGGGGGGGGGGTGGGGAGTGGAGGCGGGGGTAAAGAAAAAAACACCCAAACGTTTTTTACGGAAACCTGGCACATGGTAAGGTGGGGGGAGGGGGGGTGGGGAAGGGGGGATAGTTGGTGTGAGCCTGCATGCAACGGTGGAAGAAAAACGTGAAGAGGAAAAAAAAGGGGGCTTATTGCGAACTCGCACTCACCAGCAAGCAGACGTCACCCGACCATCGGGGCAACGACATGCACCACCTGCATACCATTGCACAGAACCACGCCAAAGCGGGCTCAGGAGAGTGGGGAACCCACAATGCGATCACTCTCCAATCATGTTCCGAAGATGCTGAAGATGCACACATATCAAGCGTCGGATGACCTTGCTCTGCCTGTCAGTGTGGCACATGTTGGCACTGCGGCACATTTGTGTCGAAACGTGTTTCGTTGCGAGGGGTCCCACATTTTCCTGGGAAGTCCACCACCCCCACCCCTCCCCCATGGGCTGGTTGTGTTTATTTTGGGGATCGACGCCCAACCTGACAGGCAAGGCAACCTAGGTAGAGTCGCACCATGACTGCCTCTCCCACTGCCTCAGGCGTTGATACTTAATCTTTTTTTCGCGATTCTTTCAATTCTTGCCAACGTGCTGCAGCATGGCCAAGACGAACACCACATACATCTTCTTCGTTCGACGGCCACTAGCCTAGACGTGCGATACGACCCATCTCTGAACGACTGAACGAGTATTTTTGGAGCCGCATTCCTGATAGCCCTTGTGTGAGGCCGTTCTTTCCCGCAGTGTGTGGAAGGTTTACAAAAGGAACCCGGAGGGGGGCTTCTGTTGTGTCGCAGTGCTCTCTTGGCACATTCTCCACTGTCTCACACACACATCTGAGCGGGCCATAAAATTGCCACTCACTCTGCGAAGCACCCCGGCTTCACAGGCTGGGAGTACGGCCTATAACCGTTCAAAATTCCCGTTGAAAAATGCAATCCGCCATGCGGCCAGAAGAAGCCGAAACAGAGGACCTCTCACATCACGGGGGATGCTCGGAAATGCGTGGCCAAAAACCGTTCAAAACCGTTCAAAAAATGAACCCACGCACGCACACAGCGGAAGCTATCCGCAGAGGGCCGTCTCACTCAAAAACATGATCAACCTTCACAGCCACACACGATGATATTTGGAGGAGTGGATGATGCACCGAGCAGATGCTCTCGGTGCGGTCTCCGCTGTCGACACACGATGATTTGCTTTGGGGGGTCACCGGAGGGTGCCGGGTGGCACCCTAACTACTCCAGCCGCAGTAGGTCATCCGAGCAACGGCTTTGACGACCCGCGGTGGCACGCCATCCCCCAAAAGCTTGATCAGCACACACACACACACACACACACACACACACGTGGATATTGAATATTATGTTGAATCACCAGCAGCCCTGATGAGGCGAATTGGTCTGACTGGCCCGCAAACCGGTCCCAGGGCACACCGATAATCTTGCTTAGGTGCGGAAGCTCTTATCGAAGGTTGGCTTTGCATCTGCTTACTGTTCGGTTCGGGGTTTCTCTGAAAGTGATAACGTATTTTTTGTTGGCCGGATCGGGCACGATTAAACACACACAGACACACATAACAGCCCCTTTTCCCACTTCTTTCCCGCCGGGGTCCTAAATTTGGAGGGTTCGATCACTATGCCGGGGCTTCCTCACCGTGCACCAATGTGACACCTATTTTTTTTGATAACGTGATCATTACTGGGGGGGTTCAAATACAAGCCGTACGGCTTATATTCGGCGAAGCCGGCGACGAAAATCGAGATTTTCAAAATATTCGAAAATTTGAATAGAAGCCGTACGGCTTCTATTCAACTAGGGTCGTTTGTGAGGGATTTCCTGCAGGAAATTTTCGTCACAATCGCCAACGGCAAGGAGCTTGGGGTGTGGGAGGGTCAGTGGTCTATAGGTTGCTTCTCCAGGCTCGTCGCACAAACACATGTCCTCTACCTGCCCCGGGTTCTGA
Organism: Rhynchopus euleeides; assembly: GCA_963210315.1. NCBI lineage: Eukaryota > Euglenozoa > Diplonemea > Diplonemida > Diplonemidae > Rhynchopus > Rhynchopus euleeides. The sequence goes on from OY723266.1 coordinate 535,413, forward strand.
AGCCACCTGATTTTTCAGCAGGGCTTCCGCTGGCACAAGGTCGCTACTGAACGCGGAGAGGCCACTCTGGCGGGCACCGTACGCCTGCACCTTTGCAGGCCTCGGCGAGTCTATACGGGCCGATATGCGCATAATTCATGCGAGATGGAATACCGAGAAGACGATTCATGCCGAAAGAGCTGGTATGGGTACCAGCACACGGGACGGCCTGCAGGAGTGCTGATCACCTTCTCAAGGGGAATGACGCTCACGTAGGTGTGCAACGCCATGCTCGTCATCCTCACTGACAATGTACACGTGGGTGGGTGAAGGGATTGGTCTTTCTCCCGCACCAGTTGTGGTCTGGCATGTGTGGTGAGCGAGCCCGGGTGACCAGAAACTCCCCCCCTTCAGGGGATTCTATTTTACACGGTCTCCCACCACCCAACTCCGCCAAACTCGGGGCAAAATTAGGTCACCCCGGTTCAGAAAATCCCTCAAAAACCCAAAAATTTGAATACAAGCCGTACTTTTTTTCAAACCGTGGAATTTGGAAACCCACGACCCGGCTTCTATTCCATTATACGTCTTGTATTTGAATACGTCTTGTATTTGAACCCCCCCAGTAACCCTTTAGGGACCAACCACGCATATATGCGTGGAAAATGCAAAAAAATTGGGGTTGGGAGGTAAGTTCCTTTGAATGTCACCTTTTTGAAGATTTCTTTTTATGGTGAAAAGGGCCGGTGAAAAACATTCCACGAACATGCGTGTTTGGACATGCTGGTTTACAGAATTCATGTTCCCACCGGAGGGGAAAACACGAAAATTCGAGAATTCTGGTTTTGGGCCATTTTTTGGGAAAACGAGAAAAAAATGTCAAGGCCAAGTAACATGTTGCGAACTTGAACTTTTTGATCAATTTTTTTTCCTGGAATTGTTCTGGGCTGAATCTGTCCGAAATTCGCCGTTTCGCACGGATTCGTGAGGCTGAAAGTGGCCCGGTGGGGGTGACGACACCCAGACCCCATGACCAGGAATGCTAATTAACCAGGGACTTGGCTGTCCCGTTTGTCAAGGGAGGGAAATATTTTTGTTCAACAACTCTGGCAGTCTCGAACATGTCACGAACAGCGCATTTCACGACAACAATTTTTTTTGAAAAAAGACGTTGTTCCGTCCCACTGGACTGCAGAAGTCAAGTTGGCCCCCCTCACCCACACCGACCACCCACCTACATAGGCCCCCTATATACATGGTATGACAAAGGTCTTAATAAGAAAAGGATCTTTTCACTTCTTTCTTAAGACGTCTTAATGCAGGTGCTGCATTAAATTTCTTAAAGTAATGGAGGATCCTTGAAATCGGTAGTGGACAGTAGCGGACAGGGCGGACATTTCCTTGTGGAAAAAGTGCCCGAAAAAAAAATTCGAAAAGGTCCCCCTTACAGAATTAGCCTTTTTTCAAAAAATCGGAAAATTTCGGACCGCAATTTGTACCCAAGAAAGTGCCGAATTTTCGGACTTGGTCCGATTTGAACGATTTCCGTGCCTCTTGCAACCCCCATGAGGGGGGGGCTGCTGTTTCGGGTTCTTCCGGTGGTACATGCTGGGGTGTCAGGACAGGTAATCCTGCTCGCTGTACCCGGTGATCCCTGACGCAGCCAGGAAGTGGAGAGCCTTGGAACCCTGGTTGAGGCCTGTAACACCCGGCCTTCCTGCCACTTGTGGCATTGTGGAGTGGAGGTGGATATGGAGAAGGTTCTCTCTCCGTCCGGTCGAGCACAACCGTCCTCTCCAGCCAGGGGTCATCTACTTTCCAAACAAGGGCCAGGAACATGCTCAAACAAACTAATTGATCAGAAAATCTGGCTTGCCGTGGAATCATTGAGCAAAATTTGGGGAGTGATGGGTGCCCCATTGCTGCATATGACATGTCCATTTTTGACGATTTTTGGGCAGAATTTGGTGCGTGGGACCTTTCGATTTTCATGAATTTTTCGGAATTTCGTGGGGACCGGTACCCCATTTGAGGGCCAAAAATCTCATTTCCGAGGCCTGGGAATGGTCGCAGTGGCCTCAGATGTCCAAAAACGTTCAATTGACCTCTCCTCGAAAAAAAATTCGAAAGGTCCCCCCTACTGGCACCCCGGATTAGGACATGTCTCTGGGGGTGTCCGGGGGGCATTTTTGGCCCATTTTTGGCTGGGGAAAATGGGCCATTTTTCACGATTTTTTCGGTTTTTTGTCCGGACCGGCACCGCATTTGAGGGGCCAAAATCTGATTTCCGAGGCCCGGGAATGGTCGCAGTGGCTTCATTTGGCCAAAAACGTTCAATTTACCCTTCCCCAAAAAAAAAATTCGAAAGGGTCCCCCTACAAATCGCCGGTCTTAGGAATTTTTTTTTGGGCACCCAGATTTCAAAAATTTTCAAACTATTTTCTGGACCAAAAATCAAACTATTGAGGTCCTGGCCGGACATGTCCGGGGGGGGGTCAAAATTGGATTTCCCGAATTTCCGGGTCCGGACATGTCCGCCCGGACATCCGGACACCAGAAAATGTCCGCCCGGACATGTCCGCCCTGTCCGGGGCGGACATTTCTGGATGTCCGGATGTCCGGGCGGGAAATTCGGGAAATGTCCGGGGGGGGGGGGGGGGGGGGGGGGGTCAAAATTGGACCCGGACATCCGGACACCCGGATTTCCGGGTCCGGGCATGTCCGCCCTGTCCGCCCTGAAATCGCCTAAGGGGCCGGGGGAAATCCAGGAAATTCGGGAAATCCAGGAATATGAAGAATCCTCCAATGACCCCCATTATTTTTAAGAAATGCAGGATTTCTTAAGATTTCTTAATGAAATGATGGACATTATTTCCATATCTCCCAGCATTAAAAATGTCCATCATTCTGGAAAAGATCTTTTAAGATCTTTTTCAGAATGATGGACATTAAAATGCTAGGCATTAAGAAACACGTCTTAAGAAATCAGTAAGAAATCTTTAAGAAATGGCCCTTTCGGCATTACATTAAGACGTCTTAAGAAATTTCGAGATATCTTACTGGGGGGGGTCAAATAGTACTACCGGGTAGTACTAATAGGCGGGACCGCTTGCCTAAATTGTGAAAATGTAGATAAATGGTAATTGGTGCGAATGAGTCACTTTTATGACCCCCAGGTCGCCAAAACGCTGTTTATCGGCATGTTTGGAATCCGTACGGATTGTGATGGGGTCATTTCAGTTGTGAGTTGCCTAATTTCAACCTTGTTTATGGGTTGGCTTCCGGGCCAAAGACCCTCCAGAGGTTCAATGGGATCCAAGGGGATCATACACATGCAGATCCCTTCGCCGGTACACTACCGACACCCAGTAAACACCCGCGTCACTGGTGTTCAACACGGCGGCGAATCACGTGTCGCGCGCCGTGCTCGAGAGGGCCCCACCTCGCTCGGCGGGGTGGAAGGGGCGTCTCTTGAGGTCGATGACCTGCTTGCAGAGGCTCAAGCGAGACCAAAGGATCGTTAGGCCATGCTTTCACACCGAGGATCGGTACTGAAGATCATGTATCGAGCAAGCTTTTACCCTTATGCTCTACGTGAGATTTCTGTTCTCACTGAGCTTGCTTAGGACACCTGCGTTAATGTGTAACAGAGTGTGCCGCCCCAACGAAACTCCCCACCTGACTGGTGTCTCCAAACGAGGACTCACTAGCTAACGCCAGTTTGTCGCTAGACAACCTCCCCCACAGCCAGTGCCCCCATGCAGGTTACTGCGTACTGCAGCTCTTCCTTGCGATCGCTTCAAGGTTCGCCAGGTCATGACGGGTCACATTTCGGGAGAGTTGTGTGGGAGAAACGGGTTGGACGGGTTCTTATGTATCCGATGGTCCGCGGTGGTTGGCAGTGCTGCTCTTCAGAGCGTGGCGTTGATTACCAGCTCAGCCAGGAGGCTCGGTGCAACGATTTTTCTCAGCGGCATGCCCCTACTACAGGGGCAACAGTCTTAGAAAGGGGAAAAAATGAGCAAAAAGGGGGGTAGTACTAATATACTGGAAAAACAATCTATTTTGAAAAACCCGGGGGGTAGTTGTATTTAAAGGGGTAGTACAATTTGACCCCCCCCAGTAACATTTCTTGCAAGATCTTTGTCATACCATGTATATAGCCTGCATATACGTACCCTGGAAAACCCTCGAAAATCTTTGGTTTTTGCGATCAGCAGTAACATGCTTTGAACTCCACCATTTGGCGATTGTTTGGCCACCGAGAGTAGAGTTTTGAGCACTGTGATCGAGAAAGCAACAGTGGGCCCTGAATGGGTTCCGGATACACAGTATATTTGGGTTGCCAAGGCCACACGCGATTTTTTCAGGATTTCAGGGTGTTTTCACGGTGTGCACTTTGTCACTGCCGGGGAAATGGAAAAAATAATTTTCCGGGGACTTTGTTTGGTTGTCTTGAATATAATTGCGACAACCGATTTCACCATCAAAAGAAATCTTGAAAAACACCAAAATCCGTCCAACTTACTCACGATCGCGGTGTGAAACCCGAAATCCCGAAAATTAATTAACCCCCCCGTGGTCCCTAAAGGGTTAACCAGCACGTCAGGGCAAAGGCGCCCTTTGGCTTGAGTTGGCATCGACAGCAACACGACACGTCATGTCCTTTGTGTGTGCATTGAGGATGCAACGAGAAGGCGGGATATACGGCGCACAACAACAGACACAGCCCACAGGACCCTGGAGTCAGCATGCGGGCTGCAAGCAAACACCGTTGCAAAGCTACAGCAGACCAATGTGCACAACATGGGGGGGGTGAAGCGAGCCCAGGGCAATGCCTACCGGGATTGAATGGGTTTTTCAGAAAGCCCCCTCTCAGAAGGCAGGAATCACCCGCCCTGCCCCCGAAGGCACACACCAACGCGATGCTGGCGCAACCGACGGTCCGTGGCCCCTTTCCGTCACCCCGACAGGCGGGGCGGGTGAGTGCGGTGTGTCTGCAGAACAAGGTCCGAGACACACACGCACAAGCAATGTGGCTTCGCACACCCACACCAGCCGTAGTGACACAGGGATGCGGCGCGCCAGCAACGGCACCTGCGAAGGCCTGCAACCCCCTCCCGCATCCTGCAGGGCTTAGCAACACCGCCACTCTCCGTACGAACCTCGCTTCCGGGACCCCCCCCCCTCCAATGGATATAAAAACAAAGTGTGACGGAGGCAGGGCTGTCGGGGAGGTCGGCGATGCTGCAGAGAAAAGAGGAGGAAAAAAACAGATCGAAGGGGGGCAGGGGGGAGGAGGAGGGAGGAGGGGGCAGTCTGCTGTGATTTTGCTTGCGCCCAACAAAGACAGAGGTATCCGAGTCCCGGGGTGGCGTGCCGAACCGCACGCACCCCTGATGAATATTATGTGGCTGCACGGTGGCCTCCGTAAGAGATTTTTTTTGGCCAGGCCAGTCCCTGGTCACGCCGCCTGTGCTGACCTGGTCATGACCAGGGGTACAGGACAACATGGGCTGCAACCCCCAATTTTGGCCCAGGTCAACCACCTGGTCACGCCGCTGACTATGTCCGCATCGTGTGCGGGGAGTGGGGGGGGGGGGGGGGGCGGGGGGTGGGGGTGGGGCGCAGTTACCGCTCCCTGAGGAGGCGTTTTCCTTGCAAAGACTTTTGTGATATTTAGTATCTGAAAGGGAGGGAGAGAGAGCACGTGATAAGGGTAGTTCTGTGCGTTGTGATGTGATTATTTGCTTTTGCATGGCTGATTTCTTGCGAGGCAAGTCGTGCTGTGGGGCATGGGGGAGGGAGGGAGAACGAGTATGGGAGTGGGGGAGTGTGGGGGTGACAAAAAAACCGACAAAAAAAGACAAACGTATTTTCCGGAACTGAACCGATATTTGTTTTTGGTTTCGACGACCAGCCCTGATGGACGAGACCAGATCCCCCACTCTCCCCTGCCAAAGCGGGCACTCCGGGCACACAGCCGCTGTCTCCCATCACCTGGACTCTTTTTTTCACCCCCTTGAAATTACTGGGCCGTGATGTGTTGACAAGATGCTGGTTCACACAACAGTGCACACATCCGGCGGTGAGTTTTGCCGTGCCGTGCAGCCTCAGACCTCCTGCAGGTGATGAACGCCACTTCCTGCATAGTGCATGATCACATTGCATCACCTCTTGCAATACACAGCTCCTGGCAGAAGCGGCACCCTGCATTGGTGCAGAAGAAGAAACGGGACACACAAAGTCCATGAGAATATGCGGATCTTGATGGAAAAAAATCGCACACAAGCCAAAGGCAACGAGAAGGGCAGCAAAGTCGGGAGGCAAAGGGGCAGGTGTCAAGTGAAAGTCCCGTTGGGTCCCAATTGGGGGGAGAGGTGCAGGACCTCCAGGAAGACGGCCACCGTGTGTCACCTCAGCAGCGCGCCACTGCCCTTCTAAGGCTGTGAACAGCACCGTGTTTGACAACCAGATTCAGACACCCTTTTCATTTTCTTGACACATGCCTGAAACCTGAAAGGCCTAACCAAAGAGGAGACGCTGGTTTCCCCACCACCCAGTGTTGGGTGCCTGCGAGAGGGGGGCGCGGGAGAGGGGTGCGGGGGGGGGGGGGGGGGGGTAGGGGGGGTCGAAAGCCCCGTTTTTTTGTCCCAAAATGGTGTTTTTCGACATAGCAGCCGCGGCCCTCTATTTGACCTTCTGACCCCCCAGAACCCACCATACCCCGGTTTTTGGGCCCTAGGAGTCCGATTTTCGGGCTCCCGAGCCCCGGAAAGTCGATTTTTGATGATGTCAATTTTTCCGTTCCCTATACTGCACCTCCGGGTCATGGCACGGACGCCTGCCACGGGCAGATAGTAAAACACTCTCATCCTGGGACGTCCGAGCGCACACCATCCTGCGGCTGTGATTTTCTGATGCAACCGCTCATCCGCGCCACAAACAACGTCGTATCCCAACGATTCGGACAGTGAGAAGATGCCATCGAATACTGCCATCTGACACAGTCGTTGGGTGGCCTGCTATTGAACTCGGAGCTGCCAGGAACAGGGAGGATATCATCATAGCCGACAGTGATGCATTAGTGTTGATGCCCTCATGAGAATGCTCTCTTAGAATGCAAGGCAGGTAAACTGTCCCGACTAAACACTTGCCACTGCTGCCGTTATCTGCGAAGCATTTCTCCTGTGGATGCAGACAGTCAAGGGAGGTGGAAGAGCGCAGCGAGTACCCAGCTGCAACGCAGAGCCCGAGCTTATCATCAAGGTTCTCTTCTGGCGCTCAAGACCAGGGTCCTGTGGGACCTGGTCTCAGAACAGTGTCCGGGTATTTATGCTGCACGCGCCTTATGTAAATGACGAGTGCGCGGAACTGGCTAAAGACGCTGCAAAGGATATGCTCGGGACATTCAAGCGTCCTCCGTACGCTGAGGCGAGGAAGGGGATCAAGGAATCACACAGTGCAACTCTCGCAACAACCATTTCACAGAAGAAGTGCGCGGGCTTCGAATGCACGTCCTGAATAATCAGAAAGTCATTGCACGCCCTGCTCAGCAAGCCATGAGCAAGTCGTGAGGGTTGGTTCGCAAACCCCCCTCCCGACAGAGGAGACCTTTCAACTTACAAAGAGTTCGTTGGCCAGACCAGCATCTCAGTGTCGGAGCAGTGGCCAGTTGTGCCGCCTGTCCCTTGCAGCCAAGCACCGCACACTGTGCAAGTTGATGACGGTTCCCACTCTGCATCAGTATGCATCTTTGCATGATCTGGCAGTGTATACAGAGAAGGAGATGGTGGCTGCCCGCATTCAACAGTTTGGTGCGACGCTGGAGTGGGAAGAGGGTCGAAAGATGCAGGATTGGCACCTATGGAGGGTCTTGAGGACGCAGGGGAGGAAGGGGTGGAGGAGGTCGAGAAAGTGGGCCTGCACATGGGCTGATAGTGGACTGGCGAACCCGTGCGTGACCCTGAGGTGCAGTATAGGGAACAAAATTTTGACATCATCAAAAATCGACTTTCCGGGGCTCGGGAGCCCGAAAATCGGACTCCTAGGGCCCAAAAACCGGGGTATGGTGGGTTCTGGGGGGTCAGAAGGTCAAATAGAGGGCCGCGGCTGCTATGTCGAAAAACCCCATTTTGGGACAGGCTTTCGACCCGCCCTAGGGGGGGGGGGGGTAGTGAAATCGAATTTGAAGGGAGCACAAGAATGGGGGGGGGGGGGGGGGGGTGGCCTGGACAGCCTCGTTGGGTGTTCCCTGTTACGATGGCGGCAGGTCTGATGACAAAAAAACCGATGCCCGATTCATCGCCAACAGTGCCCAACAGTGCAGATCACAGACCCCCCCTTGCCACACCCTCGCCCTCTGAACAGCTTTCGATGCAGGTAGACACCTGGCTCACGAAAGTGGACCCAGGTGACCCTACACGCAATGCGTTCCCCCCCCCCCCTCTGCTGCCTGAGCTCACCCCACGTCACGCCGTCAAACCGCGGGGGATGCTGACGATATCTTTCACTGTGACATCCCGCCTTTGAGACTGGAGACACTATGTATGGTGTTGCCACGGCACAACCTGCCCATCTGCGGCTGTTTGCTTCTTCTTTGCCAGGAAAAAAAATCGTACGAGCAGTGGGCGGACACATCGATCCGACCCCCCCTTGTCGATAGATTTGCTGCCGATAGCATTCCGCCCATTTCTTGCAAACCCTGGCCCTTCCTCTCATGATCATATTTTTTTTACTGTTTTCCCGACGCAACCAATATCCGGGCCCTCTTGGTTAGTGGCTCGCCTTTTGCATAGCATCGTCGCCTTTTTTTTTGATTTTTCTCCCCACCCCCACCCCCCGTCTGCAGGACAGACGCAGCCCACTGACGGCGGGGCGGGGGAGGGAGGGGGCGGGGGGTATTGGGGGAGGGGGTGTGTGTGTTGGTGCAGGGGGGGAGGATAACGCTTTGCCAAACCGACAGCCAAAAAAAAACCGCCTAGCAGCAGCAGGGCTGGGGAGGGCAAAACCAAGGGGCTGGGCAAAGTCCCAGCCCCAGCCCCTTCGCAGCGCCGCACAGCAGCAGGGGATCTCAGCGGGGCCCCTGCCGTGCGCCTGCTGCCCTGGGCGGCTTGGGAGGGGCTGTTGCCCCCCCCCACCTCATGCTATTTAGGCAGCAGTGCAGCAACGGGCAGTGCCTGCCTGAGACACAGGTTGATTCTGCCGCCTCAGCTTCATGATGGGGATCCTGAATGACGAGGGGGCAGGGGGGGGGGGGGGGGGCTAACGGCCGGTGCACCACGGACTAGTCGGGCAGTGACGGGTGGGGTCGACTAGTCGGGACGACGGGTGAAAACTCGACAGGCGGCACCCGTCGACTCGACGGGTGAACCTGCTGAAACGACGGGTGTTCCAGCCATTTCCTGTTGATATGGGCCAATTTCCATTGAAAACTAGGGGAGTACCTTGCATGGCATCAGGTTATTTTTCACGCCGAGCTATCTTCCCTGCACAGACCCACCCCCCCATTACTTTCCATTTACAATTCCTACTTGATGGGGCCTCAAGTGCATGTGCGACGGCTGTTCTCGTGGATTTTCATTGTTCGAGGGATCTTGACTCTGACAAACTGTGTCAGTTTGACAGAGCAACCTACTTCATGAAGGTGATCACTTTTCTGCCAGGCAAATTTTCGCCCCAGCCCCCAACCCTTGCACAACCCACAAGGCAGTCTCCAAGATACCGTACCCTCATCACCACCCAGGCCAAGATACCCCAAGATACCATCATCACCACCCAGGCCACCCAGACGAGCCACACCAATCAATGCCAGCGGCAAAGCGTACTGCAGCGCAGGCCCTCGCCAGCGCTGTGGACATGACGGTGTTTGTACGTGCTTGGATCAACACGTACGTTGTCGAGCGTGATGCTGATGGGTTGAGCCACATGACCCTGAAGCAGCTTCTCGGCAAGCTGACGGATACTACCATCAAGTCGACTGATCCCATCATCAGTCTTGCCCTGTACAAAAAGTATGAGAAGCTGGGGGGTGGGGTGATCAGCAAGTCGACCGCGCTGAAGGATGGTCGCACGATGTACGCTGCCCGTGTCAATAGCGGGTCAGACATCGAGTTTGTCGGGTTGGGCCTCCGGAAGAGCAACGGGAAGGACCACCCGACAGGGCTCAAGGAGATGGCCGACGCCTGCCCCGCGGCACCTATCGGTACCGCTGCAGCTATGGTGAAGCTGTACGAGGCGGAGAAGAAACAGGCACAGAAGACCCAGCAGAAGACCGGGCCACCGAAGGCCAACAAGGTGGCCTACCCCCAGTTCTCGGGGGCTCGCAAGAAGGAGGGCGCCAACCTGTACTACGCCTTCGCAGTGGAGGTGGGGTTTGCGCAGCTCCTCAGCTGTTCCCAGAACGGCCACCAGGTGACGCTCTCGTGGACACGCCTGCGGAAGACTAATGATCTTCCGAAGGGCGAGTACTCCACGGTCCTCATCATCCCGCCAGAGTGCCTGCTCAATCTGCAGGTCAAGGCAGAGGCGCGTGATGAGGACGGCATCATTTCCGTCAAGTGTCCATTGCTGACCAAGCAAGGTTCAGCAATGGACACGACGGCAAGTGATGGCAGCAAGTGGAAGCTGCTGATGGGGGACGATGATGATGATGAAGAAGATGGTGGGGATGAGGGCACCGAAGATGATGGTGGAGACGGCAGTGATGGCGGGGATGCCAACGCCGACACCATCGGCGACTCCACGCCGACCGTGTTCCACAGTGCAGACCTTTGAGCGAGCCAGGAGGAGAGAAACATGATGCATCAGCGAAATACTGACAGCCCCAAGCCCCTGACCTCTGACCCTGGTAAATGATCACTTGTGCCTTTTTCTCTACGGTTTCAACATTTGGGTATCAACTAGCCACTATCAAAGCTGCACTCACTCTTCCATTGCAGGAGGCACCATGCCGGTCGAGGAGGATATCCGCCTGGCCCTGGTGGGAGAAGGCCTGCGTGAGCACAGGTTCGATGCTCAGCTGTCTGGCCGCAAGTGTGGGGAGATGTCAAAAGCGTTGCGTCAGAAGGTGGCGGAGGCCGGGGAGAAACCCCCTCAACTCGGGCTCTCGCGAAAAACTGTCGCGAAGAAGGAAACCCCTCTGCGCGAAGAGGCTGAATACCGAAAGGGAAACCTGAGCGCGACGCTTTGCCACATCATTGATACATACCAGTTTCAGGTCGACAGCCCATTGGTAGTGATCTCGGCGGACGGGTACAACCCGGGATCTGGGAGCAGAACGTCGCGGGAACGGCTGGCCGTAGGCATTTTCGACGGTGCCTTCGCAACACGGTTGGTGACAGTTGCCGATAAGCAGAAGGACGAGTACAGAACGTGGTTCACGTTCAACTTCCTGAAGCAAATCGCAAGAGTGCAGAGAGGGGTTTTCGAAAAGGCGAACGTGATGTTTCGGCTCGCCGGCTTTAGGGTAGCAGGAGACCATCTTGAGCTGTGGTCGGCATTTAGTAAGATGGGGTCATCTTCGCACAGGAGCGCGTTTTGTACCACACCACGAAATGACTGGTTGAAACAGCTCCACGCCTGCCACAGGGCTAGCATCCAGGAACTTCATGAAGCTGGGTTTGAGAGCCTGTACGCAGGGGTGTTCACCTCCACAGCGTACACGATCACACCCCCCCTGCACGACATAAAAGGGGTCATCGCAATACTCGCAGAGATCTTGCCTGACGGACCTGCCGTGCAGAAGGCTGTCCTTGGCAGCTCAACGTGTTCCAACATGACGGGAAACCAGGCCAGAGATGTTCTGAGTCGCTTACTCACCATTACCAAGACGAAGGGGGTGCAGCATCTACTCTGTATTGCAATGGAAATGCTTGTGCATTTCCGCTACAACGACATCCCCATCAAGTACCACCAGGAGGGAAAGTGCGCGAAAGAGTTCATCTTCTCGCTCATCGCAATGCACATCCTTGTGTTTGTCCTGGAGTGGGTGTCACCTGGGAGAACATCCGAGGGGCGTGGTGTTACATATATCCATTCGATGAGCCACTGGTTTGATCCAGAAGATGCACACCCCCTCGCCCTGAGTGACGAGGAACTGGAGAGGGGGAATGGCGTCTCCAAACGCCATGCCCTGAGGGTGACATCGCAGCAGACCGCCGAACGGGACCTGCTGCTCTTCGAAATGCAGAGGACCAAAGGCAAGGGGTGCGGCCTGCTGGACCAACCGAGCACCCCGACCCTCCTGAAGTTCGGCGCGATAAAGCTTTGCTGCTGTGTCACTGCGAGGAACGCTTGTTGGAAGGGAGCAACGGCAGCACTGCAGCGGAGACTCGAGTCCCTCAGCCTTGGATCTCACGTCACAAAAAGGGGGCGATGGGGCCAACAATTTCTGGGCGACCCGGAAAACACCACTCCAAAGGCAACGCTGCTCGCATGCATCTGCAAGTCCAAATCCTGGGGCAACAGCGAGGATGTGCCAGAAGTGCCAGAACCAACGCCATCCGGTACAGTGCCTGTGCAGCAGCATATCTGCATTGTGTGCTCCAAAGTTGTCCACACGAGAGAAGCACTGTTTGCGCATTATGATGCTGCACATCGGCCACAAAACAACGCGCCGTGTCAGACTTGCACTGTCACATGCCAGGAGTGCGGCAAACGGACAAAATCGAAGGGACTGAGCCAGCACTACCTCAGTCACCATTCGCGCGTGCTGACACAAAAGCGTTGCTGTGTTTGTTTCGAGCTCTTTAAAACCACTGTAAAGCGCGACGAGCACATGAGATCCGCGCACCCGTAAGTGAGGGGGGGGGGGGTGTTTGGCAGTTCAGGTACGTAGGTGATTTTGTTTGTCCTCGAGAGCGGGGTGACGTCGTGGGAGGGAGTTGTTTTGAGGCCCCACCCCCAGGCCCCCTGCCCACCTGGATGGCTCACCCCCCTCCTGGTGGTCCACCGGTGGGCAGCCCCTTCACCAAAGGGAACCAAAGGAATTGTAAATGGAAAGTAATGGGGGGGTGGGTCTGTGCAGGGAAGATGGCTCGGCGTGAAAAATAACCTGATGCCATGCAAGGTACTCCCCTAGTTTTCAATGGAAATTGGCCCATATCAACAGGAAATGGCTGGAACACCCGTCGTTTCAGCAGGTTCACCCGTCGTGCCGACGGGTGCCACCCGTCGACTCGACGGGTGGACCCGTCGTTTCACCCGTCGTCATTTCACCCGTCGTCCCGACTAGTCGTCCGGGCGACTAGTCCGTGGTGTGCTATCCGCAATGCAGTACATCACATCCCTGTCCATCCCGCTCTTGCTCTTCTGATGGCTCGTGAAGCAGTAGGGCTGAGGCAGGTGTGTGTGTGTGTGTGTGTGTTGTGGTGTGGTGTGCCGGAGGTGGGGGTAGAGGGGAAAGGGTATGTTCTCCAATAAATCAAGCACGCCAAGTCACATTCGAGGTCACACGTTTGGATGTCGCATTTTTGAGATGCTGTGGTGACACGCAAACACTAAGAGAAACACCGATCCTTCTATGGCGTGAATGTTGCGTTGGAGGATTTCCCTGAGTGTCTTTGCTGATCGGCGTGACAAGGTGTTCCGGAAGCCGTGTTCAATGTCGGGAGATGATCTGCAAGGCGAAACCACCCATCCATGCATACCTGGTCAGGGGGGAGGAAGGTCTGGAGCAGCGTCTGCAGCTCGCGGCCCACAGACATGGTCCTCTGCTTGTCGGTGGTCTTCGTCCACAGAGAGATGCGGTCGCTCTTCGACCTGGTCTCCACAGCAACACCGCAGATGTCCTCGGCCTGCATCAGCTGCTCCCCAATGAGCTGTCAGGCGGGGGGGGTGGTGGCGGCAGAGGTGGCGGAAGAAAACCACACAGACAAATAGAACCCGGAAAACCCCCCACCCCCTCCCCTCCTCTCCTATGCTCGTCACCCCCTTTTCAACATTATCTTCCATGGCATCGGCAACCACCCAACCTGACGTGTGAGACGAGCAGTGCATACCTGAAGCGCCAGCATGACCCAGATGGTGTCCACCTCCGACCGGCGCTGCGTGGGGAGCCACACCTTCCACTCCCCGCCCTGCTCGCACACGGGGTCCTCCCACGCCGGCTGGATCCCATCGCGGAACAGGTAATACGTCGCACCCTTCACAAGCGACGTGGGCGCGCGGATCTTCGTAAACACCGCCCAAAACGTCTCCACATCCGAAAAGGTGTATATGCTCTTCAGAGCCCCACACCACGCATCGGATGTGGTGGACGCAGAGGGGTTGGTGACAGGGCGATACCACAGCGTCCACGGCGTCCGCAGAGGGTGCTTCCCGTCCTTCGTCGGCACGGGCCGCGGGGCGGGCGCCACCTCGGGCAACGGGGCAAGGGCAGCGCCATTGCTGTCCTCCACACAGTCGTAGGACCCCGTCCGCCGCCAGGCGAGCTTCGACCCGTTGGTCGGCGTTGCGAGGGCGGCGGAGGATGTCAGCGCCTTCGCAGGTGAGTCCCTCTCCCCAGCGACGGAGCTGGCCCGTGAGGAGCTGGCGGAGTCGGGCCCAGGCCTGCTGCTGGTAAGGCTCCCCATCGTGTTGACACGCCCCAGGCTCGAGGGGCGGAACTCCGCCGCAGTCGGGTTCAGCGACAGGCTGGGCTTCGACACCAGCTCCGCCGCCGGCGACTGCGCCACCCCGCCCGGCGCAGCCACGCTCTTCGGGGTGAACGGCAGCGCACCCGCCGTCAGCACGGAGGGCTTTGCCCCCGCCTTCTCCGCCTCCACACCCTCCTCCGGGTCGGAGGGGAACTGGATAGCCGCTTCCTCCTTCGCCTCCACCTTCGCCGGCGGGGCCGGCGCGGCTGCGGGGGCTGCAGGCGAGAAGGGCTTCACGCTCCCAGAGAAGGCGAACTTCGAAGGAGCGGAGGGAGCGGCGGGCGGCGCTGCGGCAGCGGCGGGCAGCGCGGCTGTCTCCGCTGGCGCCGCCGCGGCAGGCGTGCTCGGGGAGAAGGGCTTGGCAGACCCGCTGAAGGAAAACTTCGGCGGCTTGGCTGCCGAAGCGGGGTGGGCGGGCGGCGCGCCGGCCGGCTCAACCGCAGGCGCTGCCGGGGCAGATGTGGCAGCGGGCGGGGCGGTGTCGGCGGTGGTGGCAGAGGGAGGGGCCCTGATGGTGCAGGCGCTGCTCTCCCGGACAGGCATAGGCGCGGGTGTGGCAATCCCATTCGCAGGGGCTGCAGGAGAAACTGCAACAGGAGATGGCACGGAAACCCCCTTCTGCGCTGCAAGCTTCTGAGCCTCCAGAGCGACCTTCTCCTCCACTATACTACTCGGCTTCCATGACGCCGCCGTGGCGCTCAGCCGAGTTGGGGTCCAACTCGGCGCCGAAGCTGAAAGCTTGCTCATCGTCCCGGCTGTGATTACCGATGTAATTTTGCCGGCCTGACCACGCCCCCTTCTCTCTCCCACCTCCTCCCGACCCTCCGCCGGGGTCAACTAAAGGAGAAAGGGGGGGAAAAAAAGCGGGAAAATCACTCAGATGACGCAAAAACCCCCCCTCCCCGCCACAACAAGAGACAGGGGAGGGTCGGAGGCGGCGGTGGGGGGGCTGTCTGAGAGAGAGGGGGTGGAGGGGGGCAGCAAGCGCGGGGGGGTCTGAGAAAAGGCTTCTGCTAGTGAAACCTGTGTGTGATGAGTTTTTTTTAAAAAGAAATGGAAGCGGATCCCGCCTTATGTTTTTTTTTGGTGTCTGATAACCAGGGTATAAGATAGACTTTTTTTCTGGCGCCGTTTTCCGGTTTTTCTGGTTTTGAAAATTTTTCGCGCGCGCCTTCGGCGCGCGCGACCCGCGCAAACCCTCCCAGAATCTGAGAGGGCCCGGTGCCTGCGCGCGTCCTGTCGTACTGAGGCTGCTTGGTGGGGCAGGCGCAGCAGCTGCTTTGAAAGTTTGGACTCTCGGCCAAAAAACCGGTCTGGTGCAATTTTTTTACGCAGGGGGGTCTGGGGGGCGGAGCCCCCCAGCCGCCGGAGGCCACGGTAGTGATCATCTGTTCCCTACAGTCTGGATTCGCTTGTAAGTAGGAAGGCTTCGCTGTATCGCAGCCCGGCCAGCAGGAGATCACTGGTCCTTGAGGGTTCAACCTTCAGGGTGGAGGAGGACGGGGGAGCGACCACTCGTGACAGGTGTGCGTTGTGGGTGGAGTGGGTGCACGACAGAATGGCCAAAGGGTCCACGAGATCTCTGCACACATTCCGTTATCGAGGAAATGGGCACCTAGCTGTGACGACAGGCAACAAACAAATCTCATCTGTTAGTTGCCCCCAATAGGCTTGGCGACCTTCAAGATTGCTTGAAAGTCGTTCGTGTTCTCGTCTCAGCCCTCCAGACAAGCAGATCTGTCTCGAGTTGGTGGGCTGTCGCCATGTATTCGATGGCACCGAGTGACGCTGCACAGAGGCAGACGACACGGTGAACTCCAGCGGAGGTTACCCTACCTCCGCTGGAGTACACCGTGTGTCTCCCATGAGTCTCAACTAGCGGGAGTCGTAAATTAGCTGGAAAATAGACTCCCGTCTCCAGTACAGACTGCAGTCTTAGACTCCCTCTTAGACACTCGCTAGGGTGGCTGGAGTCCACCATGTGTGCACCTTCAAAACAGAAGAGGCCTGCATGACGAGGGCATCACCACCCACCGGGCCCCACCGGGCCACCCGCTAGGTCCATTTTTTCTTCTCCGCTTCTCTGCCTTCTTTGGACTATTTGAGCTCTGTGCGGATCACGATGGGGTCACTTTCTATTTTTTTATGGCGTTTTTTCTGACTGTTTTACTGTCCCAAAGTCACAAAAAAAACCGCCAAAAATGAGATCGACCTTTTTTTTTTTTCCAGAAAACCGGGAACCGGGAAACCCTGGTTTTGAAAACCGGAAAACCAGACCTATCTTATCCCCTGCTGATAACTGCTCCTGAGCGTGGTGTGGTGTGTGGTGTGGAGGAGGAGGAGGGTGTGTATGTTGCAAAAAAAAAGATAGCAATGTTGCATCTCTCCCTTACCCCCTCCCCTCCACCCCATCAGTATCGCATCCCTGGAATTGAAACTGTCAGTGGGGCCGACGAATGGGGCAACGGCATGCTGGGGGGGGAACGGAGGTGGGGCAGGGGGTGGGGGGGCACGCCCGAGGCTCGCTCCTGCTGTTGCCGGCTCAGAAGGGGGAGCGCCACGACCCGTAATCAGGCCCCGTTCCAGTCTCGGCCCTGTCAAGGAGACTTCACGAACGGGGCCCTAGGGTGCGACTCGCCTGGCTTGGTTTTGGTCGCATCTGCCTGATGCTTTGTCGAAGAGAACGGAAGAGAGGGGAAATGATGCAGTGTGGGGGGAAGAGAATTTCCCCCACACTGAGGATTCAACGCAGGGGGGGGAAAAAAAGGCATGCGATCAGATCGCAGCCGGGCGGGTTATTTTGTTGTCGTGTTGACCCGCACCTGAGAGCAAAAAAAAAATCTTGCCCCTCTTGGTGCGGTCCCCACAGCTTCTTCTTTGGGTATAGACAAACACCACGAAGCCTGGCGTGAGACAGCCAGTATCGTATACATTGCATTTCCTCTCTCTCGTCATAGCGATCGGTATTTTTACTTTTTATTCCCGGATGCATGGGGGGGTTTTGGCAATGGTTTGGTGCATGTGCCGTGCAGATCTGCACCTACAGCACACACACACACAATCCACACCACCACCACCACCCCTCACCCTTCACGCCCCGTGCTGCGGGGGGGGGAAAGCAAAAATACTCCGAGGCATCTTCGATCGCCTGCAGGGCACCCAGCATGTGGGGACACGGGGTGGTGCCTGCCAGCGTCTCCGCCTGGATAGGGCCTTTTGTTGTTGTCGCTCAGAGAGATGGGTTCACACATTCGGGTGTGTCACAATCACGACAAAACACACACGCGCACACACCCTCCCCCGATTATTTTCCAGATTAGGTTGCAGTGAAAGCAAACAATGTCACCGCATTGCACCCCCTCGAGGGCACAACGCGACGAACCAAGCTCGCTGAACACACCACTGGATCGGGGGTGGGGCGGTGGGGGTGCGGGTCGCAACAGCCTTAGCAGTGGCTGGGAACAGAGGGCATAGTGGGCGTGGCACAAACCAGCCATCCTCGGGGCATCTTCGACTGCATCGCAGGGCAGGACAGTTCATCTGATCAACCCCCTCTCTCCTCAGGGGGGGAAGAAAGGCCACACACAAAACAACAGAGCAGATCACACCACTATATTATCTTGTGCACCCCCTTGCAGCCCCTCGTGGCAAGAGGAGCAGTGGGGGCACAGCGAGGGCCCTTCGGGGATGGGGCAAACAGATCAAGAGAACTGCCTGGTGCCTGTGGTCTGTCTCCGCCAGCAGAGGTCCAACATCCGAGCGGGGGCTGGGGATGAGGCCTCAGGGCAGGTGAGCAGGTGAGCAAGAGTGGGGGGTGTGTGGGAAGGGGTGGGTAGGTGATTGGGTTTGCAGGAGGCAACAAAACAAAATGGGGTAGCACGCTGAAGGGGGGGGACATTCGTCTCAGAGAGGGGTGCGGGAGGACAGGGGGGTGGGTGGGTGGGCTGCCTTGCACAGCCGCACAAAATGTATTTCCCTTCATACCTGGTGGAATGCATACCTTTGTTATGACATTCTTCGTTGCCTGTCGGGTTGGGGTTTTCGTCGGGTCGGGCGTCCAGCGAAACCAGAAGGAGCCCACAAGGGTTCAGGAATTTTATTGCCTGGTGGCGTGTTGTCCGGCACCAATCCAAGAATAGCCCACGCCACCAGGCAATAAAATTCACGGCGTTATGCTACCCCAACGTGGCATCCCATCCCGCCCAAGCATCCCCCTCCACGGTACAAAGCACCCAACCCACCCATGTTGTGTGCACTCTGGATAGCTGGCGGGATGTGCAACTGAGCAGAGGAGCACAACAAACAGCAGCAGCAGCAGCAGAGGGAACATGACACTGCTCAGCAGTGGTTGGATGGAGTCAGTCGAGTAGCTGTATCACGACAGTCTATGGAGTAAGGGAGGGGGCGAAGAGGGGCGTGGATTAGAACTTTCCCTTACGTACTTCTCGGTGGTGGGGTGGTAGCGGCGGCGGTGGTAGTAGGTGGGGGGGGGGTGTGAGGGGGGGCATGGGGGGGGGGGGGGGGGGGGGGGGGGAGGCGGGTACCTCCGCTCCTGGAACGGGTGGGAGGGGATCACTTCCCGCTGCGGCCTCTCGGGCCAAACGCATCCCCCGCAACAGTACCCCCCCCCCTTCCCTCCACCGCCACAACCACTACAACCACCACCCGTTGTTTTTCCAGGCTAGCGACAAGAGAAAACGAAGCAAGAGGAAGGGAGGGGGGGGGGGGGGGGATGGCGAGTCGTGGATGAGAGCATGCATGTGGTGGCAAACTTTGTCCGATTTTTTTTGAACGGGAAAAATATCTGGCCGCACTCTTAGACAGGCAGGTATCTCTCTTTCTTCCCACCACCACCACCCCCTCCCCCCCCCTGTGAGTTCTTCAAGTTGAACAGGCGGCGTTCGCCCTCATACCCTTCAGCATCGGATATCCCGAAGGGTTCACCCACACGACGCGACACCGGTTTGGGCGCGCACTCCACGAACCACCGCCACCATACCTCGTCACGTCTCAGGTGTGTTTGTGTGGGGAGGGGACGGGGGTGGGGGGTGTGCTTTCTGAATAGGCACACAGAGAGACAGATCCGGAATCCAAAAGACACGCATCCGTGCAGTACATCCTTCCCTCCCACCACCTCTCCACCCCGGTTCTGCTCTGTCGCAGCGAATGGGCGCACGCAGATTTCTGCCATGCGTGCACTTTGAGACCGTCTTTACCCCACCCCTCCCCTCCGACCCCCCCAACCCCGGCCCTCCCTGTCAGGTCTAATGCCGCCCCGCGACGCGCTTGTTTTTTTTCTGCGCCGGCTGCTGCTGCACCTGCTTCTGCTGGTCGCCTTCGCTCAGGGCGCCCTCGAAGTCACCGGCGAGGAATTTCTGATGAGAGGTGTGGGTGTATGGCCAGGCAAAGACAGGGGTATAAACTGGCTGGGCGCACTGTGCCCCGAGGCATACCTTGCGCATCTCCTGCATCTCGGGGTCCTGGGGCATCAGGAAGGCCATCCCGAGCCCGAACACCATGATCAGCACCATCGGGTTCTTCAGGATCGACATCCAGTTGAACACCTCATGGATCTCGAAGTACGAGAGCTCAGCCAGCGGGCTGACCGTCAGCTGGTCGCTCGGAAGCACGGAGTGGTGGCGGTCGTTCAGCATCGCCTTGTACTTCCCCTGCACCTTCCTGCTCACGTCGATCCGGAGCTGCGGCATCGTGAAGCCGCGCACAGCGAATTCGACGATGTGCGTCCCCGGGAGGAGGGAAACATGGAACTGCCCGTTGGAACGCACGTAGGTGAACTGTGTGGCGGGGTGGTTGGATGAGGTGTGTGCGTGTGGGGTGGGGGCTCTGTGATGCGGAGTCCAGCCAGAGCAGCACGGTATAGAGTATCTCTCCGGTTTTCATTTGGCAGCGACAGGCAATATCATTTACAGATTCTGCACAGCCCCCCTATCCGACAAAACCCTCGGGATGGTAGGAAGGGCTACATACGTGCTCACCGTCCACCAGCACCCGCACACCGGGGCCCTTCTGCAGCGTCGGCCCGGGGAGGGTAACCCACCCCGTGACGTGCGCAGGGGTGGTGACAGCCTCGGCCACCGTCTCCACCGCAGCAGTCCCGGTCCCCGAGGCGCCCTCAATGCCGCCCGCCGCAAAGGCAACGGGCAGCACCAGGCATGCCGCGCACAGAAGAACAGACGCCTTCATCATCGAAAACCGACGCAACAGAGAGCGCTGACGCCAAACACACACGCGAGGCGCCTGAAATGCACTCCCTCCTGAATCTGATGTCCAGGAACCTCTGCCGTGGGGCGGGTGTCGTGTGGGTGGTGGGTGGCATCATTCACTAAAGCGACTAGGCATGGCCAGGTGTGTGCACTGCGTGCCGCACGCCTTGGGCCTGCCCACAGCAACAGCAACGGGCGCAGGGGAGGGCCAGATAAAGGCGGGGCGGGCTGGGGAGATGGGTTGGGTGCGGTGGATGCGGCAAAACAGACCTACCAACCACAGGGGTCACCACACTTCGCCCGATGATAAGGATGGACGTGCGTGCCCCCTCCCCCCCCTCCCCCTGGCCCGATGTGGCACTCTCAGTCCACCGGCCCACTCTTGGCTTCGGCTTTTTTTTCAGAGAGCAAAATATGAAGCGAGCCCCCATGGGCTGTCAGCGATATAACCTGTTGTCACCACCACCCCCCCCCCCTATCCTTCCCTTCCATCCCCGTTCGTTCTCTCTCTCTCCTCTCCTCTCTCGTGTGTGTTCAATGCGAGTATCCCCCGTTTTGAGAATACCCGCAGCTACCTCTTCTGCTCTCTCTTTCTCCATCACACACAGTTCTCCCACCTACCATCGTACGGCGTTGTATTGACACAGATATGACAAAGAAGACCCTCCTGAAGGAGTTACTAGGGGGCCACCAAAAAAAACGGAGGAGGTATCGAAAATCTTATTCTCTGAATTTCAGGATTACGGGAGGAGGGGGGTGGGGATAGGGTGGGGTGGGGGTGGGGGTCGGGGGCACGGACAGATTTCCCTGGTTGGGGGTTGGGGCTACGCCGAACTGTCAAAAAAAATTTACGACGTGGCGACGTATAACCTCAGGGGTTCTCTTTCCCCCCCCAAAAAAACCCCCCCCCTGACTGACAGCACTTCAAAGAGTTTGCTGAGACACCCTACCGAGGTTCTGGCACTGCCGCGATATGGGGTTTCTTGCGGTGATGAGGCATTGAGGGGTGTGACTGGCGGTGGAAAACGCATCAAGACGCTGTGCTTGGTGCATCATCCGAATGCCAGCAAAAGACGCGCCTGTTGTGTGTTTGGGCGGGTGGGTGCGGTTGCTTCCCTCAGATGTGTAGAAATAAACACCCCCCCTCACAACATGTTGCGCGTATCACACTCGCAGCCTTGGCACAGAGAACAGAAAGGCCCAAAGGGTGGGTAGGGCAACCCTCCCGCACCCAAAACGGACGCTGAACGAACACGGCGCCGTTTATGTTGAAAATCGTTGCAAGAAATATAAGAAGCGGCGAGTGAACACGGCGTGGTGTGGTGTCCAAACAAACCCCTCCGCCCCGCCCCCCGCTCCTGCTCACACCCGGCGGGCGGAAACATATTTTGAACGATTCGGGGAGTGGTGGGGTGCGTGGCTTGGTGATGAGCAACGGTGTGCTGCCCCTGTGAACGCTTACCTTCTTGGCAACGTGCTGCAGCATCGCCAGGTCTGGACACCGTGAGGTTAACTTTTTGCCGTATCGTTTCGGACCCGATGTGCGACGTCCTCCCCGCTAGTCCCTCCTCAGGCAGAAACGGGGAGTAAAGGCACCGAAGACCGGCGGCCAAGTCCGAGGCAGGGGAACCAGGGGTAGACGACAGATTCCCACACGTGGACAATCTTCTACGTTGGGTTTCGTTGGTCTGGCCCGGACCCAGTTCTTTTGCGCCCATCCTTCTCCGAGTCGTGGCTGATGCCTTCTCAGACTGGTCAGTCACCCCGATATTTCTTCATCAGAACAGCAGGAAAACCGGATGATACCGGACAGACTGTCAGTTTGGACACGCTGAACGATATGATGGGCAATCGAGACCATTGCAAACCGCCAAACCTAGTCTCGTTTGACCCAACTGCCCCTTTGTCCTTCGTACACGGGTGAATCATTTTGACTGATTTTTTTAAAGATTTTCCTGCGGAGTGGATCATCGCCGCTCGTTGATGTAAAGAAAGACAATAGGAGGGTTCGCCTCTATCGGCAGATGCACACACGCCTGATGAGCACAGCCTTATACAGTTGAGGCGCCAGAGCCTTGGGCAGAAAATTGATGTTGAGGTGCATGGCAAAAATATAACATTGAACGCGTGCGTTGGCAAGACGGGGCAGGGAGGCGCGTCTGCCGTTATTGCCGTAAGGACGGGAGGGGGTGGGGGGAAAGAAACCAAACAAACGAGAGAAGAAAAAGTGTCGCTGCGCTTGCCACGCCCTTTTTGCACGTTGGCTGAACAAGCGGGTGGCCGGGTTTCTGGAGTTGTTAATGAGTGTTGAGTTCCGTCTGCGATGGGTGTGCGCAACTCTCGGCAAAACCCCTGTGCCACCTGCTGGACCGTGAAGCGACCCAAAATGGCCCGCAAAAAAAAATCCAGCCAAGGCACAGAAAGTCCCCCCCTCCAGTTGGCTCTGTGGAACTCTCAAAAATAATACTTGAAATTGCGTTCTAAGAACGCCTCTAATAACCTCGCTGCCAGAACGAAGCTGTGTCACCAGATCCAGAAAGCCATTTCAGCCATCACCACACTGTCCAAGCAAGGCAACGGAACCTTGGTTGTGATCACACAAGGCACAGACAAGCGCGCGAAACTTTCTGCCCACATTGAAGTGTGCTGAAGGGGAAGAAAGAGAAAAAGAGAACATGACACCAAAATGCCAGCGCATGCACCCAAGGCATAATGAACGGGGTGGTGTGCAGTGGTGAGGTAGGTGGGAAAATCGCCGGGGAAATGGGCCGCCGATTTGAAACCCAAAGTGAAGGGGGCTCGCTGGCCCATGAGACCATTTTGAAGCAGTGTAGAATGCACCGATCACAGCCAGTGATTGATGCAGGATCCCCACTGTGACATGCAGCACATCGGCCCGTTTGTTCCTTTCCATCCGATATGGGGTGGCTGGAAGACGGGGATTTCATTGCCATCAATAAACAGAACACGCACACCATGCAAGGCGCAATGCGTCAGGGACGGGTGAGAGTGGGTCCACAGAGCTGTGCAGGGCCCAGAAGCCTTGTGGCACACGCGTTCAACCAGCGGCACGACTCACAAAGCGAGGCGATAGAACGGTGGCGCGCACAGAATTCACGCAATCTTTTTTGACGAGTTTTGCGAAAAATGCCGCGAACTCGAAAACCTGACCACTCACACAAGCCCATGCCCGCGCACACACACCACCCCCACCACCCACCCCCGCGTGTCATCTGCTCGGAAGCTGCAGAGCGCCATCGCCTTGTTCGCTGCAGCCGGGACAGCAGCAGTTGAAGGTCGACAGGACAGCCAGGCAAAAGGGATCCCTCCCCGCCGGTGATACTGTTCGTGATTTGCTCAGCAGGCATTGGGCGGCAGTACATCGCGGGGGTGGGGGGTATGTGTGCCGGGCTCTAAGGGCACTACGAATACGAACACCACACAGTGTGAACAGTCACAACACACCAGATGCAATGCAGGGAATGCCGAAGCGGTCCCGACACCGTATCACCCACATCATTTTTTTGCAGTAGTGTGGGACGCACTGAGCAGCCGCTGCTCAGTGCACCTTCCACCGGAACAAAACACACAGACAATAGTGGGGCCACAAAAATCATGCAGGGCCCCATCTCCCGAAAACTGAAACAGCGGTTCACCGCGTATCCACACACGACACACAGCCAAGCGGCCTGCACCCGGCCGTCCACACCCGAAGATGCGAACGCCGTCATCTATCCAGAATCACCCGTGCCTTCGTTTTGCTGGGGCAACACAGATCAACACTGAGTGTCTGATATTACTCTGGTATATCAAGCACATACAAAATGGCTTTCAAAAAACATGGGTCACTGCACGTACAAAATTGAGCCACGATCCACGCAAGGGTCGACCCGATCAGAACATTGGCTTTATACACACTCTCACCCCCCAAAACCCGGCGGTTTTTTGGCACCATTCACCGAGACATGAGCATGTCGGAAACGGGTCGGGTCAGCACACTCAACAAGCGGCCCCCCACAGCACACACACACAAACCACACCATCACGTGAAAAAAATGTTGGGTGCGCCGTGGGCCCGAGTGGTGACACCAGGACCCTCTTGTCCCAGGTGCCACCCACCCGGCCCCCCCCACCGCGCACTGCACCTTGCCGTGGCTTGAAGGCAGCGGAATAGGCGACAGTGAATCCCCCCCCCCCAGCCCCTCGCTGCCTATAGCTAGGCCTGTGGGGCTTAAGACCTGAGATGCATATCCTGGGCCTTCGGGGGGACGTCGCGCTTTCGTCTGTCACACGGAGCGCAATAAAGAGAGGGGGTGGCGACAAGGAGGAGGAGAGGAGGAGGAGGAGGGGGTGCATCACTTTCCAAATACCCCCCCCCCTGCAGTTGTGCTTTCAAGTAACAGATGAATCAAGGGTTGGGGGGATGGTTGCGTGGGGGAGGGGGGGGGGGGTTGAGAATGAGGAAACGGTTTAGTGTGCAGAAGGGGGGGGGAGAGAGAGGGATTGATGGGTTGTCACATTGGAAGGCCGAAACTCACACCGAGAAATTGGCCCCCTCCCTCTCACGTGACGTTTTGCTTTGGCTTCCGTTTTTTTTTTGGCTGGGGCTTCAGTGGAGCAGCACGCCAAGCCGCACGGCATCAAAGCAAATCACTTGGGAGAGTGTGTCTGCGTGTCGAAATCCTTCACTCTGTCAGAATTGCAGGTAGTGTGGCAGGAAGACCTAGTAGTAGCATTGGGGAGGGTGGGAGTGAGGGGAGGGGGGGAGGGGGGGTATTGCAAAAGAATATAGATGTGGGAGGCTTTGCTCTAAGGTGGCGAGGTGCGCTCTTTTATGTACTTCAGAGCGGAGGCACTCGTCCTCTTGGGTTGTTCTTCTGGCAGAGGCATGGCTTGGGGCAGTGCGCCCCATGTCACAATTTTGTTATACTTTGGCGGTGCCGGCACAACATATCAGATGTAAAGACGCGCGCAATTCAATTTTTTTTGGTACCGACGACCTCCGGCCTGACGTGCAAGACAACCACCGTGACGTACACTATGTTGCTAGAAGGCGTTCATTTCCTTTGGTATCGACGACATTCATTTCCCCATTCCCCCATTCCGGGTGCCATGGAAAATCTCGTCAAATTGTTGTGGCAAAGAAAGAATGTGCGAGAACTTGACTTCGGTTCGCATGGGCACACCAGGATTTTCCCGTTTTTCACCTCCACCCCACTCACCCATCCCTCACTCCCCTAACACGCTCAGCAAGTTCGACTGAAATTAGACTCGCTGTTGTCAGAATGATGGCGCGTGTTTGCTTTTGAGGGGGATCGCGCAAAGGCGAGCCAGGCTGCCGATGATCAGCAGTGACACGCATTGCGTTGATAGGGAATCCGGAGCGGTCAACCGCAACAGTTTGCTCCGCCTCGTTGCCTCCTGGCGACCGGGCACAGGCCAACGTGGCTTTTCCGTTGAGACGCAACAGAGGACAAAGTGCCCGAAAACAGCAGGCATGCATATGCAGATGCACAAGAAAATATCACACAAAACCGCGGATATTGATGAAAATGCAAGACACGGGCAAAGAAAATACCACCCAGCAATGCGTGTGCACAGGAGAGGGGTGGGGTGTGGGTGTGGTGAGAGGGAGAGAGAGAAGTGGACTGTGTGATTGTTTTTTGGATTTTTCGTTGTAGTGTAGCCACAGCCCATACTTTGGTTCTTGAACAATTTGAACGATTTTTTTGGCCGTGTTCGTAGCGCCCCTTCTATGAGCGGCTGGAACGGTTTGAACAGCATTTAGCCGTGCCCCTAACAGTCCCTGGCGAGAGGGGCTGTTCGGGACCTCTTTTGGGGTATTCGTTGCCGAGTGGAAACATCATTGCCAGTTTTGGCATTGCGGCCTACATCGTGCCGCTGAGTGTCGAGTGCGCATTTTGAACAATTTTTTTGGCGTGCTTCCAGCAACACACACACCCCGGTGGAGAGGGAGGCGGCAGCTTCTTCAACCATTCTTCTGGCCGCACGGTTGATTCCCCCCCCCCCCCAGTATCCCGCACAAATTCCACTTTCCTTCCCATCACGAGAGCCACACCCATCCGAAAACAGCCCCTCACCTCCCCTCTCCCCCCCCCAGGCAGTTGTGGTGAGCTGAAACGGGACACACTGGCTTCTGCTCTGTGGCTGCAGTGATTTCCCATTCAGAACGCAAGAGAATACCACATAGCCCGAGGCAATCGTACGAAGGCCCCAGCTTGGGGGAGGGGGGGAGTGGTGGTGCAGGTTTCGGCCTCCACACACACACACACACACACACACACACACACACAAGCCCTCAAGACTCTTGAAGCGGCCTGACTATTTAGTGTCTTTGTCGCAGCAAGGGGGCGATATATACCGCTTTTTTATTGATTTCACGTGTCAGTGTTTGACTTTTTCGCAACTTCATTTCTTCCTTTTCTCCCTCTCCAACCCCACCCGTGACACCACCAGGGTTTAGCTAGCCCTGGTCCGATTATCCCCGGTTCTTCGCTGAAGAGACGCGGCCGGGGGGAGGGGTACGAAGAGTACGCGTCGAAACCGGTGTCACGTCGTGTTGGGGAATCCTTCGGGAGTGCGATACTGAAGGGGAGGTGCTACTGCCCGTGCAGGGCGACACCGCCTTAAAACTTTATAACCACACACAAACCCTCTATTCCCCCAGGCCTGATGAGCAATCCCCCCTGCCTCATGTTGTGACTTCCTTTCTACCTTGCACAAAACATCCCATTTGCCCCTTTACTTCCTTCGAAAGTGTTGTGACTACCCCCCCTTCCCCACCCCTCGGGAGTGCCACTCCTCTGGTGGTTAAAAGTGACCCGCCGTTGTGCCTTCGGCATCTGTTGCGTGTGCCGTCGTATGCTTCCTATGCACTAGTTATAGCTATCCGGGGGCGGCCTGCTGTCGCACCAGTGGGCTGCCCCACCTCTGCACCCTCGGTTTTTAAGATGTTCACCACAGCGGAGAATGATCCCCTTCTCTGTGGCGATCGAGCCAAGCTGGACGAGGTTCGCCTTCGGGCGAAGGTCATGTGGGCGGACAAAAGGTGCCTGCTCCTGAGACTCATCAGCAACCTGTTTCTTCCTTCAAGCCCTCAAGACTCTTGAAGCGGCCTGACTATTTAGTGTCTTCGTCGCAGCAAGGGGGCGATATATACCACCCTTTTTATTGATTTCACGTGTCAGTGTTTGACTTTTTCGCAACTTCATTTCTTCCTTTTCTCCCTCTCCAACCCCACCCGTGACACCACCAGGGTTTAGCTAGCCCTGGTCCGATTATCCCCGGTTCTTCGCTGAAGAGACGCGGCCGGGGGGAGGGGTACGAAGAGTACGCGTCGAAACCGGTGTCACGTCGTGTTGGGGAATCCTTCGGGAGTGCGATACTGAAGGGGAGGTGCTACTGCCCGTGCAGGGCGACACCGCCTTAAAACTTTATAACCACACACACACACACCCTTTTCCCCCACGCCCAACCCCAGGGGCAGCCCGGCCCCTCCCCTCCCCCCACCCACTCTCTTTTTTCCAGGAGGTTTCTTTAGATTCGACTCCCCGTGAATTCCCCCCCCCCCCCACCCCGACAATCGTTTTAAGAACAGAGGAGGTTGGAAGAGGCTTGCCATTGCTCTACACTGCGGAAGAGCAAGCAAGACAAACTCCCTCACTAAAATAGACCGCCACGCCTGACATCCGGGCTTTTTTTTGACACCGAGGGCGAGTTGCACCCTCGTAGATCACCCTTGAAGACACTCCTGAAGACATGCAGAATCTTCAGCAAGACAAAGGGGAGGGGGGGGGGGGGGTAGTGAAATCGAAATTGAAGGGAGCACAAGAATGATCTCCCTTCACTCGTTATGCAGGTTGTGTCTGAAATCCCACAAAGGGGAGGGGGGGGGGGGCGATGGGGGTCAGGTGGGCGGAGGGGGGGGGGTGATAGGTAAGAAATTCTGATTGCTTTTTTGAAAGGGGGGGGGGGGGGGGGGGCGCTCCATTTCAAAAAAGGGTTTACGAGAAATCAGCTATGCATGGGCGGAGGGGGGTGGGGCATTTTCTTTTTGACTGGCGCTTGCGTTTGGCTGGAGCTTCAGGGGAAAGCAGCACGCCAAGCGGCACGCTGTCAAGTCGTTGGGAGAGAGGGGACGGGGGACGGGAGGAGGAAGGAGGGAACGTAGGGGTGGTGGTGGTAGTGGTGGTGGTGGTGGTGGTGGGGGGGAAGGAATAGGCAGCGACGTAGAAGAAGAAAGGAACACCCAGAGTTGACCCTTCCCCTTCGCTGGTGGGGAGGGCTGGAGGTGGGGATGAGGCACCCCACTGCTAGCTATCGGCAAGACGTCCCTCATGCCTGTGTCTGATAGAATGGTTCATGGAGAGAGAGAGAGAGAGAGTGAGGGGGGGTGGGGGGGGTGCAGGTGGGAGTGTGGTCTTTTTCGTGAATCAAAATTGAAGCCTTTCGGCAGATCTTCGGCGCTTTTATTTCTCATAAAAGTAGGGGAAAACGGCACCATGATCTGGCAAAGACCCTCATCACTACTGCCACACACACACAGACACATGAATCTTTTTTGGAAAGCGTCGGTGGCGCCTGGTAGGGGGCAAGCTAACATGCCCTTCAAGCCCATCGGAAAGCGCGCCGCTTTGCTTGTGGGAGTCTGCCATTGCCCCAGCTGCGCGAGACCTCTGAACCAGCACAAGGTGAAACACACAAGGTGCAGATAACTCGCGCGGGGTTTTTTGGCAGGATGGGGAGCCCAGGTGGGGGTCACAACAACTCTCCCTGCAGTGAGTCAGTGCCGTGCGGCTCATCTGCATCAGTTGGGCAGCCACATAGACGCGTGCCCCCCTTCTGAAGGGACAGGTGAGTGAGTGATGTCACCTCCCCTTTGGCGAGTTGGCGTGTTGCGAAGGGCTACCCCATCCACCCACGCCCCCCACCCCCCCACTGGTCTGCCGACAGTTCTGACGGCATATATGTCGGAACGCAACGGACACACACACACACACCCTCCCTCCCTCCTCCCCCATCCCCCGCCCCCACGGAGCGTAGATACTGGCTAGTCTTTTGAAAGAGGTCTCAACTGTTCTTTTTTTTGCCTCCCCTGCCCTCCTCAGCACCTCGGGGGGGGGGGGGGGGTAACTGGTATGCAGACACATTCCACATCCACACAACGCACACCGCACCACACCACACCACACCCTAGGCAATCACCACTGTGAGCGGGGGGTCCAGAGGCGATTTTGCCTGAAGGGTGGGGATGGGGTGCGGGTTCGAGTGTGAGTGTGAGTGCCCATGGCAGTGCGACTCGGCATGGTGCGGCTTGCCTGCCGCAGGCTGGATGGTCGACCTCTGCACGCTGTTCGCACGGAAGGCGTCGTCCGCTGCAGCCAACGCCTCAAACACGTCACCCTCGGGCGAGATGACCAGCTGGCAGGTCCCGACATTCTGCGTGTCAGTCAGCTGCCACACGTTGAGCTTGTGCACCTCCAGCACATCAGGAATGGCCTGGAGTGCGTGACGCAGGGCATGGATATCGACGTGGTCCGGAGTGCCCTGGAGCATGATCCGCACAGTCTTCGAGATCAGGGGGAGCACCGCCTTCAGCAGCAGCGCCGAAATCGCAAGCGACAGGATCGGATCGACGATGTGCCGCGCCTCCCACCCCGTCGCCTGCCACATCACGAGCACCCCCAGGATCACGCCGACGGAGGCCATCGCGTCGCCCATCATATGCAGATACAGCGCCTTGTGGTTGATCGCCCCCTCAGACGGCTCCTTCTTCGCGTGGCGCTTCCTCTTCGAGTTTGCAGCCGTGCCGACAAGCTCGTAGCCGTTCTGCACCACAGCATCCTTCTCCCCGTCGCTCTGCCCCTCGGTGTCGGTGCTCTCACGGTTCGTCGGGGAGGACGGGGGCGACGGGGTCGCGCTCCCGCTGG
Source organism: Rhynchopus euleeides (assembly GCA_963210315.1). NCBI lineage: Eukaryota > Euglenozoa > Diplonemea > Diplonemida > Diplonemidae > Rhynchopus > Rhynchopus euleeides. Next base: position 566,202 of record OY723266.1, read on the forward strand.
CACTGCCGCTGTCCCCCGAACCGCAGGCATGGCTGTGCCCATGGGAGTGGGAGTGGGCATGCCCATGCGACTCCCCTCCGTGGGAGTGGCTGCAGCCGCCGATGTGACCGTGCTCCCTGAAGACGACGAGCCCGAAGATGTTGATGAGGAGTCCGAGAGAGGCAGTCACCATGAGCACAACGGGTTGCGTCACGTCCTCGGGGTAGAAGAGACGTTTGATGGAATCGACGCAGACGGTGAAGAGGAGCGCAAGGAGAAAAACGCTGTTCACAAGACCCCCGACAAGCTCTGCGCGGCGCCACCCGAATGTGTATTTGTGGTCCTCGCCCCTGTCCTTCACCTTCACGGCGACCAGCGTGATGATGAGTGCGAGGCAGTCGCTCATGACGTGGAACGCATCTGCTGTGAGAGCCAGACAGTTCGTCACATTCCCCACCACAAGCTCCACGAGGAAGTAGGCAGCGGTCAGCCCAATCATCATCATCAGCCGGTCCTCCCGGCGCTTGAAACACCCCATTGCTCCTGTTCTTGCCCTGCCCCGGGTTCCCTCGTTACCGCCCTTTTTATGTTGTCACCCCACAGGCTGTGCAGGAGGGATGGATACAAACGAGAAAGGGGCGCCTCGACACACACACACGCAACCCTGCCTCACTGCGTGTCTCCTCGCTGTGTGTATTGTCTGATGTTCGGGGGAGTGCGTGGGGGTGGTGGTGGCGATCCTGAACGGTTTGTGTTGTGACAGCAAGAGAGCAATCGCCTCCACCTCCACCTCTCCCTCACATGCTGTACTCTGTTCTCGTACAGGGGAATATCCCCCATACGAGAACACCGCCAGGGCTCTGATCGCGAGGAGCGCAGTCCAAACCCCACGCGTCCCCCTCGGGAGGTATATCCCGTTTCCAAGGGTGGAGAGCATGCTGAAAACCGACTGGGCCGGGAGGAAGGTGTGCGCACAAAAGCGAAATGGCAAAGCACGGCTGGTGGCATCAACCACCACTTCGCCTGACAAAACAAACTCCTTCGGTGGGATGGGGGCAGAGTCGGCGGCTGGCATTGTTGTTGCGTGCGGGGGAGGCAGAGAGACCGGGGAAACCCAAAACTCCTGGTGAAGGATGCTGTGGTGTCGGTCGGTGCTCCCCTTCCAACCTTGCTCCTTGGCAAGTGGCAGAATAAGTAATACTCGGCAGTGACACAGCGAAACAGCACAAGCCCTTCTATATCATACCTTCCTGAAGTAACCACAGAGACCTCCCAAGACGCAGCAGAGCTGCTGAAACTGGGTTACTAGAGAAACAGCGGGGGCGTTGTTTGTGCAAGAGCTGAGGAAACAAGCAGCAACGCACCGCAGCCTGGAAACAATAAAAACGGCGAGCACCCCGAATGCAAGCGTGGCAATCAAACAGAGCCAGTGACCCTGCGTTCACACCACGTCATATGTCTGGGGGCACCAAAGAGCGACGCCACAGACCCCAGAGGCACGGGGCCTTGTGGGGTGGCACATCAGGCCAGAAGGACAAGAGAACAAGAGGGATGCAGGATGAAAGAAGGTGGCGCGGAATGAGATGATGTGCGTGTTGGTATGTCTGCTGTCTTCGACTCATGTGAGTCGTTCGGTCTCGAAGGGTTGACAAGACAGCAGTGCAAACAACAAAATAGGGAGGCATATAGAGTGGAGGGGTGTGGGAGTGTGGAATGGGCGAGTGGTGAGGGGGTTGTTGCAGGCAACTGCGCCCAAATGCGAGGGTCCTTTGCGTTCGGTTTGGAAACGCCAACACCTGTGGCACTGGGCACCCCTTTCCCTTTCAGCCACAAAATAGTAAGTAGCATCATTTGCCAGGAGAGAGCTGCAAAACCCTGACACGGCATCACGGCCAACGCAGGGCAGAGTCCGGCACCTTCGCTCCGACGTGGACACACACACACACGAGCCCATCTCTCAAGGACAGGGGTGTGTTCACGCCATGAAGCGGAAGCGGTCCCATCCCCGCCCACAGCGCATCTGCTGCAGGTAGATGCCCCAAATCGCCGCGACACACTTGCCGCTGTGCGATGCCCGCAGCATGTAGCGCCCTCCGCGGGCAGGCACCGGCACAAACACGTCGGACTTCAGAGCACCGCAGCGCGACGGAACCAGTGCCGCGCCGTCAGCGTGAGAGGCACCCTTCACAGCAAGGCACCGCTGCGACTGCATGTTGACGAGGGCGTAGCCGCCGTCCCTGGCCTGCAGGCGCCACTGCTGGTTCTGCCCCCCCGACGGTCTGACCAGGCGCAACCTGCCGTTCGCCAGCTGCAACAGCCGCGACCTGTACAGCAACACACGGTATACACCGCCATCCACCAGCTTGCCGCCCTTCTCCGGGGCGGGTGGAGGCGGGGTGGGACGCGGCTGCGGAGTCGGCTGAGGCGCCGGCTGCCGAGTCGGCTGTGGCTGCGGTTTCGGCTGAGGCGTCCGCTGCGGGACAGGAGGAGCAGGAGACGCACCGAAGGGGACCGTGTGGCGTGTGTACCCCGACATCCTCGGGAAGATGTCGCGCCAGCCCTTCGCCACGTCGGCCTTCCCGCGGATACCCAACACCTTGCCGTTGAACCGCACGTCAGGGTTGGAGAAGATCGGCTGTTTCGAGTAGCACATGATGGTGCCGGGGACGCCGTAGCGCGGGTGCGTCAGCCCCTCTTTGTAGCAGTGACTAGCCCCACTCAGGTGCCCCACCTCGTGTGCAAAGACCCTTGGGTGCATCCCGACCAGTATGGCCGCACGCTTGCCCCCAACAAACCCAAGGCCTAGAACATTCTTGTCGTTGTTGAACGCCTGCGCCGTAACGGTGATGTCCGCACCGGAGCGAGCCAACTCCTTTTTCCACCACTGCGTCTGCTGCCCTATCGCCGTCCTCAGCCCAGGGTTCTCAGGGTGTGTCGCCACACCCACCAGACGCAGGCGCCCGTTCGTCACCTTGCTGTTGCGCAGCGCCATGTTGGTCCAGCTGATTACCGACTGCGCGTTGGCACGGATCTTCCCGCCGACACGCTTCGCTGCTGCGTCAGAGAACCCGACAAACACATCGACGACGTACTGCCCGCTGCTGTCCTTCTCGCCCCCACGCACTGCCAGCACATCTGCCTCGCGCGCATCAGCCTCCTTTGCCTGTTCGTCCTCCTCGCCTGTGTCGCCCTCACCCTCAGGAACGGCTCCCCAGACGTAGTGCTCTGCTGGGGGTGCCGCACGCCCCAGCTGGAAGGACCTGCCGTCTGCCGTGGTGAAGACCGCCTCGACAGCCCTGTCGCTGTGATCCAGCGTCACCAGCAGGTTGGCGAAGCCCGGTTCGTCCGCACCCTCAGCATCGTCACCGTCACCATCACCGTCATCGGCAGCAGCTGCGTGTGCCTCCACCGTCTCCAGGTCCCCGTCGCGCACGCGCGACAGGACGCGGTAGGTGAAGGCGGCACCCGATTCGGTGGACACACTGCCCTGCCCACCGCTCTGGAACCGCGCAAACTCGGCCTCCATCGTGGTCCCGTGGTGCTGCTGTGCCAGCACACCCCCTGCAAGCAGGAGCACCGCATAGCGCAACATCCACGCAGGTTGGGTGGCTCTGCCTGGGTATAACCTGCAGAGGTGGGCTGGCGGTAGTGGTGGTGGTGGTGGTGGTGGTGGTGGTGGTGGTGGTGGTGGTGGTGATCCTGAACGGTTTGTGTTGTGACAGCAAGAGAGCAATCGCCTCCACCTCCACCTCTCCCTCACATGCTGTACTCTGTTCTCGTACAGGGGAATATCCCCCATACGAGAACACCACCAGGGCTCTGATCGCGAGGAGCGCAGTCCAAACCCCACGCGTCCCCCTCGGGAGGTATATCCCGTTTCCAAGGGTGAAGAGCATGCTGAAAACCGACTGGACCGGGAGAAAGGTGTGCGCACAAAAGCGAAATGGCAAAGCACGGCTGGTGGCATCAACCACCACTTCGCCTGACAAAACAAACTCCTTCGGTGGGATGGGGGCAGAGTCGGCGGCTGGCATTGTTGCGTGCGGGGGAGGCAGAGAGGCCGGGGAAACCCAAAACTCCTGATGAAGGATGCTGTGGTGTCGGTCGGTGCTCCCCTTCCAACCTTGCTCCTTGGCAAGTAGCAGAATAAGTAATACACGGCAGTGACACAGCGAAACAGCACAAGCCCTTCTATATCATACCTTCCTGAAGTAACCACAGAGACCTCCCAAGACGCAGCAGAGCTGCTGAAACTGGGTTACTAGAGAAACAGCGGGGGCGTTGTTTGTGCAAGAGCTGAGGAAACAAGCAGCAACACACCGCAGCCTGCCCTGATGGGAGTCGATGTTTGTCGTCCTGGTGCTCAAAGCGCTGCCTCCTCGCCTATCTTTCTTGCCACCAACAGGGGTCCCCCCCCCAGTGTTGTTAGAAACCGAGTTTTAAACATTTTAAACGTTTTAAACGTTTTAAAGTTTAAAACGCCGTTTTAAATTATTTAAAACGGGGTTTAAAACGGCAAAAAACCCTGCAAAATATAGGGGGAGACTTTTCGATTTTTTTTCTGGAACCCAAAATTGATCGTTTTGGGCCATCTGAGGCAGGGGATAAGATAGGTCTGGTTTTCCGGTTTTCAAAACCAGGGTTTCCCGGTTCCCGGTTTTCTGGGGGAAAAAAAAAAGGTCGATCTCATTTTTGGCGGTTTTTTTGTGACTTTGGGACAGTAAAACAGTCAGAAAAAACGCCATAAAAAAATAGAAAGTGACCCCATCGTGATCCGCACAGAGCTCAAATAGTCCAAAGAAGGCAGAGAAGCGGAGAAGAAAAAATGGACCTAGCGGGTGGCCCGGTGGGTGGTGATGCCCTCGTCATGCAGGTCTCTTCTGTTTTGAAGGTGCACACATGGTGGACTCCAGCCACCATGTCTAAGAGGGAGTCTAAGACTGCAGTCTGGAGGGCTGAGACGAGAACACGAACGACTTTCAAGCAGTCTTGAAGGTCGCCAAGCCTATTGGGGGCAACTAACAGATGAGATTTGTTTGTTGCCTGTCGTCACAGCTAGGTGCCCATCTCCTCGATAACGGAATGTGTGCAGAGATCTCGTGGACCCTTTGGCCATTCTGTCGTGCACCCACTCCACCCACAACGCACACCTGTCACGAGTGGTCACTCCCCCGTCCTCCTCCACCCTGAAGGTTGAATCCTCAAGGACCAGTGATCTCCTGCTGGCCGGGCTGCGATACAGCGAAGCCTTCCTACTTACAAGCGAATCCAGACTGTAGGGAACAGATGTTCACTACCGTGGCCTCCGGCGGCTGGGGGGCTCCGCCCCCCAGACCCCCCTGCGTAAAAACATTGCACCCAGACCGGTTTTTTGGTCGAGAGTCCAAACTTTCAAAGCAGCTGCTGCGCCTGCCCCACCAAGCAGCCTCAGTACGGCAGGACGCGCGCAGGCACCGGGCCCTCTCAGATTCTGGGAGGGTTTGCGCGGGTCGCGCGCCGAAGGCGCGCGCGAAAAATTTTCAAAACCAGAAAAACCGGAAAACAGCGCCAGAAAAAAAGTCTATCTTATACCCTGATCTGAGGCCATCTTCGGCAAAAAAATCCAATTTTGAGGCTCCCTGGGGGTCCCAAATGGGTGAACAAATTCCCTGTGTGAAATAGCCTATTGCAGGCCTTTTGAGCATGATCAGGCAAACACAGCTGTGTGGCAGGGCTTTCTGCGAAAATTCGCCTCCTGGTGAAGTGGGCTACTTTTCACCCTCCATTCACCCTGGCCTCAACCCGTTCCTCTGCTCACCCTGACGCAAGCTCATGCCCTCATCGTTGACAATCACCCAGAAAAGATTCAGGATGGTACAGTACAGACTCGGGTGCACGAACGATCCAACGGTGGTGCCTGTTTGACTTGCTGGTGTATGGTTGATCATTGCTTGTTACGTACATGTCGCTTTCTCAGCGCCCCCGCCTTCACCGAAACCCGATGCCCAACACGAGCGGTGTGGCGCCCGTGGTACTGACCCCTTCGGACCTTAACTCCAGCGGTAGCCGCCGGCTTTCTTCAAAGAAACTCATCGATGACGTCCCCCCAGAGTGCAGGTTCCTGCTGCCTACCCACGATCATTAGGGTGCCGAGAGAATGGCTAGGTGATCAATAATTGTCCCAAACACTAGCTTGGCAACAGCCAGAGCAACCCCAGGTGGGGCGCAGCCGAGTGCTGCAACCATCGTTCTGACAGCAACAACATCACCTGGCTGTCTTGTTGAACACAGCCGTGATGAAGCTGGCTGCACTTCCTGTTTGGAGTTCATCGGGATCCGTTCTGCAAAAGTGAAAGTTGGAGGCAAAGAATACATGACGAGGATGGTTACGCCTTTTGTAGGCTTCTCTCGATCAGAGAAGTCGGGCGTCCATAGGAGAGTAAAGAGAATACAGATATGCTCCTCTCAAAGAGGGGCAGGCCAAAGGTAGGCTCCAGGTGGCAACTGGAACTGTGCAACTTTTCCAGAAGGTGCTTCCAGGACTGTCGAAGGAGCTGGTGGAGTTCGCTGGGTCCATTGCCACCCCCATCATGGTGATCGGCCTTCAACCTGCGACTTTGTATCATGGATTCAGCTCAAAAGGGTGCACATCGAGTGATGCAAGATGAAGATTCGACACTCCAGAAATATGCTGATGTCAAACTGCATTATTCCTGAGAACAACGGAGGGGGTGTGCCAACTGATGCCGGTGCGATTGATGCAACCCTCACCACAACGTCAGTGCCACCTATTTTCCACCAATAATGTGTCCGCTGTGACAGGAATGCAGGAATAATCACCCAGAATATGAGCTGGGGGGCCTCAGGGGGCATGGAAAAAAATTTTGGCCGATTTTTTTTTTAACTTCGTTCCCGTCCCCCCACGTTGTGCGCTACGTTTTTTTTTGGTGTGAAAACACCACAGAAACGCCCTGTTTTAACCCCCGTTTTAAACTCCGTTTTAAATTAATTTAAAACGCGTTTTAATTTAAAACATTTAAAACATTTAAACATGGATGTATTCAGATCTTAATAAGAGAGGAATTTTTTTCGCCAAATCTACCTCCTCCTCCTCTTAGATTAAGACCTTAGTCCATAAACGGCCCAAAAAAGCCCAACATCTGAATCCCCTTAATTAAGGTCTTAAACCTCTTAGTGTAACCTCTTTAAGGTCTTACACTCAGAGGTTAAGACCTTAGTTCGATCTTCAGCAATATTACGTTGACAGCGGGTGAACCCAGCAGGTTCCTGCACACACCCGCCCCCCGCGCCCCCACCACACGCACGTTCGTGCCCCCCCCCCCCCCCACCACACACTCAGTTGACTCCAACACTCACATCCCCCACGAGGACTCTTATTTGCGTGGCAGCAAGTGGCAACATAGTGTGAGAGAAATGCCACACTGCAAAAGTACGCTTGAGTCACAGAGCGGCAGCAGAATACAGGTTGAAGTTTTGCCGCTCAGCGGATCATCTCACGCGGTGTACGCGTGTGCATTGATGGCAGAGACTGCCTCTTCGAAAGAAGCCAGCACATTCTTCGGGATGGTGGTGGGCTGGAGAATGTCGTCCTCCCACTCGACGACTTTCGGCCCAGTCGCAGCAGGATAGCCCTTCCGCAGGGTCCGGTCGAACTGGTTGGGTAGGTCCTGGTTGCAGGCATGGAAGAGGATTCGGGCCCGAGTTGATGCGTGCGCTGCCATGCGGGACGGGGGGAGCACACGGCGCGCGATAGAAAACACGCTGTCACACCCCAGAGTCGATGCAGTCACCGCCAGCAGATCAAGGCACAGAGTACGCAGCGCGCACTCCCCGTAGTTCAGCCAGAAGGAGTCCACATCGCCCTTCATGCCCTCCTTCTTGGAGTGATCCACATACTCTACCCACGCCGCCTCCTCGACTTCACGGAACGCCGGAATCCAGGCAGTGATATCCTGGAAGGACATCAGGTTGTCAGTGTTCCCCATGATCTTGACAGCACGTGGGTTCACGTGTCTCATCGCCTTCCAGTAGTAGTACGACCCCTCCGACTTGTTCCCCCACCACCGCACCTTCAGCTCCTCTGAGAGGACAGCTGCGACTGGGGACTTGGCATCCAGCAGGTCTTCCAGGGACTTCTTTTCCCGCTCGAGAAATTCTTTCTCTTTTTCCGTCTTGGCGTACGCGATGTTGTCAAGGTCCTGAATCTTCCCCTCCATGTCACCCCAAACAGAGTGGCTGTGCGACTTCTTCGAGGGGGTGGTGTAGGAAGCCAGCAGCTCCATGATCGGCGAATTTGCCCGCTCCATCTCCAGCAACTCCTTCTCCAGCCGTGTGACCCCCAGATCCTTGAGCAGCTGGCCCAGCTTCCCCATGCTGGGTGTCGTACTGCCCTGTTGGAGCTCGGTGCTCACGAACACGAACAGCGCCTTCATGCGCTGGCGCACGTGGGTGTACACTTCGATGCGAGACGAGTACCGAGTATCACCTGGGAGGGGGCACTTCACAGCCGGCACCTTCTCCTTTGTGTTGTTCTTTTTTGCAGCGTCGAGAACAGCATGCGCTGCTGGAAGGATATCCTTGAGGGTGGTAGCGGTGGAGACTGCCTCGTTCGGCTGGCGGAGGGCTGCACGGATCTTCCCGGCGCACGATTCGAAGAGATCGGCTTCCTCCTGCGGCGTGCAGTCCTCCCTGAGTTCTTCGACTTCCCCGAGGATGGTCTCCAGCGATGACACAGCAACTCCGGAGAGACACTCCATCTGCACTTCGACCCACCGTCTGTGCCGATACTTGTTCTCATCCCCGCCCAGCAAGTTGTTGAGTAGGCGGGACACCTCGAAGGCGGCACACCCCGGGAACTTCTTCTCCAGGTTGGCCAGCATCCAGGTCTCGCAGACGTCGCCACAGTTGTTCACCAAGTGTGGGACGCACGACACGAAGGGGACACCGAATGCTTCGGCGAGTTCACGGCTTGCAGCTGCGTTGGACCCGCCCTTGTCGGATCTGATGAGGAAGGGGGGGGGCAAGCTGAGGCGCGTCAGCTCGCGCTTGATGTCCTGCGACAGCTCGACCCCGGTCTGGGTCCCCCTCCGCTCCTCCGGACGTATGAAGATCAGCGATGCGGCGAATCCTACAGCGCTGAGGATGATGGCCGTCGCCTTCGTGTCGCCAATCCCACTGTTGTCATGCGACATGCAGTACCTCCCCCCCTTCAGCTTGGCCGTGATGACCTTCTCGCTGTCCTTCGTCAGCTCGTCGCCCAGCTTCTTCACCAGCGGAGCAACCTTCGGGGGGTCCTTGGGGATGCGTGTGCCTGCGAGGCAGGAGAGTACACCCTGCATCGCGCCCGCTGTGATCCCCGTGTAGAGCACCCCTTTCGCGATTTTGTCATGCAGAGCGGTTTCACTCGCTTCAAATGCAGTCACAATTGTGACCTGCCCCTCTTCCCCCTTCTTCTGCCTTGATTTCTTCCCCACGTGCTTGCTGCCGGTGAAGTGGTCCCCCAGGTCGCCTGCCTGGACATGGGGCATCCACAACACCTCGCAGATATCGCAGGAGGGGACCTCCTGAGCCGCTGCGTAAAC